>CAWUFW010010536.1:0-686118 GCA_963921515.1 Calotriton arnoldi
CCTAAGGAGGTCATTAGGATGGCGGCCGCATGCATGGCGGACGGTCCCGCACACCCGATCAGGATGCGACCACCACCATGGCCGCCGGATCGTGATTTTAACATTGGCGGCGGGTGCTGCTGACAGCAGCAACCCGGCCGCAAATGCTAAAACAGCATGTGGTGCATTTCACAGCACTACGTGGCAGGCACCATGCGGTGCTTGCCACGTAGTTCTGCGTAAATGACCCCCTAGTGCACCCTCACCTCCACCCAACACAAGCAGGGCCCGCACGGCCCCGTCACTAATCTCCACCAGCCTTTCCATGGCGGCATCGCCGCCATGGAAAGGCCTGCAAAGGCCAGCATCCTGATTTGGTGGACGGTACCTGGTAGGCACCTGATCATGGCTACCTGATCCATCCGCCAGGCAATCTGTGAGATTGCTTTTGGCGGACCGTGGCGGACGGCCTTTGCGTCCGCTATGGTCCGATCGTGATTTCCTCCGCTCATCGTAATGTGGCGGAGGGAAAATCATGGTCCGATTGCGTGAAGGACTGCCACCGCATGGCTGGCGGTGGCGGTCTTTCCGCAATCGTACCGACCCCTCTAAGTGCTGAATATGCGACAAACAGTTCATTCGTATACCAAATAAAAAAACTTATAGCACTGGCCTACGTCCCAGTTACTGACGTGGCCGAACATTGCAACTTATTAATAGAAAGTCCTTACTACAAGCAACACGAACAAAAATTAAGTCCCCTCCTAGACTATTTTGAAGATACCTGGGTGGGAAGACTCCATAGATCAGGACATAGAAGGCAACCAAAATTCCAAATTCCATGGTGGAATGTATACCTTAGCACACTAAACCAAGAGGCAAAACAAACAATGCTGTTGAAGGTTGGCATAATGCCTTCCAAGCAACAACAGGAAGAGGTCCACCTACTCTACACAAACTCCTACTCTCCCTCCAAAAAGAACAGAGCTACCAACAGCTAAGAATGGAGCAATCAGTAACACAAATCAGGCCTAAACTATCCAAACAAACTAAACAAATGTTTGAATACTTACAACATCAAGTCAGACTATATCCAACAACAAAGGCCTAGAATACTTAAAAATAATTGCCAAAAGCCTACTATAAATTAAAAATCCAGTTTTCTGTAAAATTAATTAAAATGCAGAAATATAATTTTTATATTTTCACAAAATTAATTGATTTGTCTAATATATTTTTATTAAAACAATAAATATATATATAGACATATTAATTAAATATATGAAAATATAAATAACACTAAGGGGTACATTACGATGGCGGGCGGAAGCACCACCGCCGTGCTGGCGGATGCAAAAAGCACCAGTTACCGCCGGCACGCAGCAGTCCACACGCCCGTCCAATTACGATGCGAAAAGTAGGCCAAACACCGCCGGCAAGCCAGCAACACCGTCCGCCATCAAAGTGCGCCCGTACACGTAGCGGCGCAGCCCAACTGACACACACCGTCCGACGAAACACGCCCCGCCCGGCGCATAAATTACGATGCCGCAAACAAACGGCTCCTACGGCCAAGAGATACCGTACGACAAACCGAAGCGGTAACACGGATGCCGAGCACGGACAACGAAGAAGCGGCTCCCCGAGCATGAATCCAGCACTGCAGGCCCTCCCCATGCTTCTGCTGATGCACCACCAAGGACGCAACGTAACGCGGAGACGCAGGTAGGCACACACACAACAAGTGCACGCAAACAGCGCACACAGTGCAAGGGCGGAAAAGCGGACAACCCCCACCAGCGCGTGTACACTACACATCCACCATTGCATCCACATATGACACACAGGCCAAATCGTAACATCGCGTAACACATGTGTACACACCACCTGGGACTAGGAACCAACCACCCCGTCACGGCCCCAAAGCGCCGATGACGCCGCCACACATGCGCACAACGCAGAGGCCAACCGCAGCGCCATGCATGCGTCGCACACAGACACAGGGACACAACCAAGCAGCACACACATCAGCCCCACCCCGAACGCACATGACACGTGACAGGCCTGCCACAGACATGTCCCCAACGCCCAATTCACGGACAACACCCAACGCCACACAACCGACGCACACATGTCAGTGAAGTCACGCAACAGCAGGACACACCCCAGTGTAACAAACATGGCGTAGCACACAGCGGCGGCAACACCAACTAGGAGAAGCAGGGCTCCTTCGGGAAGAGGAACGCCAGTACCACACTGAAACACCCATACCACCCTGCACATATGAACAAGACATATAAAACGGAACACCAAAGAGCCCGGGGACCGACAACAGGTGGCCCAAGAATAACATTCACACACAAGGCCCAACGCAGAGCGGAAAGGCAGCCTGCCGCCCACACAAGGGAGAGCAGACAGCACTGAATGACCTTCCATTCCAACTCCGAAACCACAGCCCTACGACAGAAGCCGGTGAATACAGCCATTGTCCAAGAATAGACCAACACAGGCATGCCGAGGAGACCGACCACAGGGCAGATAGCGCATATCACAGAAGCACACAACGGACGGGAAGAAAGAAGAAAACACTCCCCATGTCGGCCACATGCAAGTTAATTGGAAGGAGTCACACATCACTGACCTTGAACTGTCTGAGAAGCATGTGGGAAGAGGGCCCGTGTCCTCCAAACAAGCAAACAGAACACAAGTCCTGTCTCCCTACGACTACACAGAGCTCACAGCAACCTCGGAGCGTGCACATTGCAGACTGCACACACAGCCGGAGCACGCCACCTCAACGAACCGCTGCGAAATGGCAACCGCAACACACCTACCCAACTACGCCGAACAGCTCAAGCTGTACAAAACCAACCTGTTCCATACATTGGGATGCGATCTCCTGTCCCTGCTGAACGTAAGTTACCGACTGACTTACCGCATCACATTGTTCAGCTGCGTCATGCCCGTCTTCTACTGTCGGAGGTGTCCCTACCAGCATCCCGTCGAGATATGCCTCTCCAACCCGGCATGTCTGAAGGCGGACCTGCTACCACTACTCCTCCCTCTGGACGCACACGACAGGGCCTGCTCTGCCTATGGGGGCATGGCGTATGTGGCCAACATCGCACCCGCACTGAAATGGGACCACTGTGCCTCCACACGACGGATCATCGAGAACAGCTACATCGAATGTCACCCAGCATGCCCCATCATGGTCCTCCAAGGGACAACTTACGAACAACACCTTGACAGCCACCATCCGCTACATTGGCTGGCAAACATGTACACCACCAATGACATGGAAGCCCTGCTGGACGGCATCGCATACCTGACAACCTGTCAATTCGTCGGACCACAACGCAGGTTCCCCGAGTGACCTATGATGTCCAACCCCGCACCCATGCTTAGCTTCCGCACGGACTGGCCAGTCACCACCACAACAGCCATACCAAACGACCGGCAACTGTAACCACACCATCAACGACATCGCCATGACATCGGATATGACCGGGACATGCACACTGTTCCCCATCACATCCAGGAACACCGCATGCATCGTGGGAGGCAGTGGCATGGGCTCTGTGTATCGCACCCACATGGACGGAACTGCACGAACAACCAGGACACGACATGGATCCAGCGCCCATGGACACACACACCGCTCAGTGGACATGAATAGGTCGCCTGGAGTCTGTGGGTGCTGCACCCTCCCACCCCCGCCCCGGGAATCCCATACCAGGACCTTTGCATGGACGACAAGTGCATACAACAACAACACGACCCCAGTGACTGTGACATGTCCAGTAACCACCACAGTGCAACAACAAGTGGCACGCCGCTGCATGCACGCAAGCACATGCCCTGATGTCATCTCACATGCACGCGTGCATGAGGAACAACTGCAGCAAACCTGTCACATGGAACTGAGATGGACTGTGCCCATGATGCCAAGCGGTCTGGTAGGCTACATGTATACCGTCTGTGTCAAAGTCCGCAGCTCCGCAGCTATACGTAAATGTACATTAGCACAGCCTTGGCCAAGCAGATGTCACTCTGAAGCCCACATCCCACATGCAACAGCCAATCACATGTAACCCCACACCCTATCCCATTTGCAATCATGCTCAGTATATCCTCAACATGTATTCCGCTGCCAGTAGTGTCCACTATACTGCATCACAGAGGACAGAAGACTCAATATAATGTTTGAAACCAAAACTGTCTCCGCTGACTCATTTCACAAGTACGAATGAGAGAGGATGAGAGTATGTGAAGTACACGGCAGTCGTGACATGACCATGTAGTCCACTGGTATTGGATGTCAACGCAAATGAGTAGCACTACTGTGGAAGACACACATGTGTCGTGTGAAGTCGTATGGACGCAGTGCTCAGGTGGGTGGGTGCGACGGGTAGATGCGCACATGCCAAGTTGGAGCACGCCGTGTTGGGAGGGGTCATGAACAGTACACCACCGCTTCCCTGGGCATCGTGAGAGGACACCTGTCGGGGGAGTGAACACGTGTGTGCACAGCAGCCGGGCACACGTACAAAGCGGTACCAGGCGCACCTCAGCCCACCCTCTGTGGACAAGCTGGATCCTGTTGTGCGCCCGCCATGCCCCTTGACAAGGCACACACAGCCCCAGTCGACCAGGTGTAACCCCAACATAGTCAATCCGCACAGGCGATACAGGGCACGGGATGGCAGTGGAGCATGGTGTGTGAGAGGTCTCCTCGCGCTCCTCCTGGTCATATCACGCAGGCAATAGAACCTCAACGTCTAGCATGGCACAAGTCAAATGGAAGTGTAGGGGGACGCACCACAGCACGAGCAGCACTGACGTCACGGGAGGTGGCTCGCACCATCCCATCCATTGCCCATCATACCAACCACGCCACATGCCATTGCGACTAAGTGCAAGCGCGTGCGCCACCACCCCCGAGCCCTCCCCAGAGAGGCCAAAGAGTGAATGTGTGGGCCATCAGCCGCAGACGGACGCGGCCTGGCCGCAAGGGCAGCCACAGCCACTGGGTGTCGCAGGTGGCGGATCCGGAAGGCGAAGACTGTGATGCATAGTCCATGCAGGCCGGGTCTCCATTTGGGGCACCACGCAGGTGGACGGCGTCCCGCCACACATCATACCCTGAGACAGCCCACTCGTGCAACTGGACCCACACATACACTCCTTGCCCTCTCTGGTGCGAGCTTGGGGCTGCCTGTGCAGGCGCTAGCCTCGCAGGTGAGCATGCATATTGGGGGAGCGAGGGGAGGACATGAGGGCTGGGGCGAAGATGACTGTATCACTGTCAGTAAGTACAAGGGATGACCCAGATGTGGAAAGGAAGAGACGTGTCCCGTGTGTACTGCAACTAGTCGCCAATCCAACTACCCCCCATGTCCGGAATGTAAGCCCGCACCTAGGCCCGCCCATCCGCCACATCGAACATACCACCAGCACGACAACCTTCCCATTCGAAACACTGACTGGGGGTGGCGACCAGTGTACAATCATGTGTAGCCTACCCACGCGTACATGTGGGCCCTCCATGATCCATGTCACCTGCGGCAAAGTCATGACATGCGCAATGAGGGAAGTGAGGAGAGCTGTCCGCCCCACGCGCAGAAGGTGCATCAGCTCCACAGACCCAGCAGCGAGTCCAGCAGGGGTCACATGTGCAGGGGCAGCTGTGCCTGGTGTGAAGGCACATGCATATAGACAGCACATCGACCAATGTGTAGTCTGCCCACATCTACAGTCCATCATCATGCGGACATAGGAATTGAACACAGGGCAACACATCTTCAGTTGGTGCACCCACCGTGACCAACAATGCGCAATCATCGACGTACCCGCCCTGTGCATGGCCCCCCACCCAACGGAGGCACATCCAGTGCCACCATCCCACACACACAAGCCTTCCACGGAACATGCTGTGTCCAATGGTCAGTACAGAGTCAGCGCCCATCTGGTGGATCCTGAACAGGAGACACATGCACACACATGCCAGCTCCCACTATGTACGTCTGCCACCTGGCACGTGCAATGTAACCTCTCACCTGTGACGTGTGACTGCAAGCACACAGCCGTCTTGGCATGGGGCTGTCAATGTGGACACCTGTCAATGTTTCGGGAGGTGTGATCCGTACAGTGCTGTACATAGGGTGCAGTGCTGACACCTACTACTGTCTCATATCCCCTCGTGCCACAGGTCCCACTTGTTTTGGCCGCTCAGCCTGTGCCCACATCGTCGTCGTCGTGTGCCATACTCATCCAGCCGCGGAAGCAGTTCCATGCTCAGCAGACATTCATGTTGCCGTGGCGTTGCCGCTGACGGATATGCAGTCAGTCCCCATCAGCACGCCCGCAAGTCATTGGGGCCTAGATCCCCATGTGCATGCACATGGCAGTGGTTCGTATCACTAGCCATTGCCATTGTTGGGAGACCTGTGTAAGTGTATTGTGGCCGTGCCGCCCCAGCTTGACAGCTGGGCTGTGGCTCATGTGCTTGCTCAGTCATGTCAGTGATGTGTATGCGAAATTGCTATGTGTCGTGTTGCTTTGACATGTGTCCTCTGCCATTGTCCCTAGGCGGAGACCGAACATTGACCGCCCATACCAATTGCTGGCGGACATGGACGATACAGAGGTTATTAGGAAGTTTCGGCTGGACAGGCCAACCCTGCATCGACTGTGTGCCATGTTAGAACCCCATCTCCGTCCCCGCAGGGTGTATCCGACTGCTGTCACCCCCACGGCTAAGGTGATGGCCGCCATGCATTTCTTCGCCACTGGGTCATTCCAGCACACAGTGGGCATTGGAGGAGGGATGTCCCAGCCCATGTTCAGCAAGGTGCTGAGGGATGTACTGGCAGCCATGATGCTGTACCGAAACAGGTACATCCGCTTCCCCAGGGCTCGTGAATTGGCGGCAGTGAAGGGTGCATTCTATGCCCTTGGCAGAATCCCACACGTCGTTGGAGCCATTGACTGCACACATGTCGGCCTTGTTCCACCACAGGCCACTGAGCACCTGTACCGCAACAGGAAGCACACGCACTCCCTGAATGTGCAAGTGGTGTGCCTTGCGGACATGGTGATCACCCACGTGTGTGCAAAGTTCCCAGGCTCGGCCCATGACGCACACATAATGCGCAACAGCATCTTGCCACGACTGATGTCCAATATGCAACAGGATCGTGCCTGTATTGTCGGTGAGTATGTGGAGTGGTGTAGCGTGCTGGTTGTGCGATGCTGTCCCCTGTCCAGTTGGAATAGCAACGGTTCTCTGTGTCCCTCACACCCAGGTGACTCTGCGTACCCGAATGGGGCATGGCTGCTCAGTCCATTGAGGAATCCTCGCACCCCAGCAGACGATCGCTACAATGAGGCACATGGGAGGACCAGACGTGTGGTCGAGCGTACCTTTGGCCTCCTCAAGTCCAGGTTCAGGTGCCTGGACCGCACCGGGGTGCGCTGGCGTACTCCCCACAGAAGGTGTGCCAGATAGTGGTGGCGTGCTGCATGCTGCACAATCTGGCCATTCGGAAGCAGATCCCCTCATCGTGGATGACGGAGATCAACCAGGGCCCCAGCCCGCAGACCAGGACAGCTCGAGTGAGGAGGACAGCGGAGAGGAGGAAGCTGGTAATGTGCGGCAGCAGCTCATCGCCCGCTACTTCACTTGACGGTGAGTGTCCATGTACGACGGCTGATGTGGCTGTATCTGTGCAGGTGTGTGTGTGCTGTGTCAGGGTGGCCGCTTGTTCACTGCGTGCTGTGTGTCAACGCTCCATGGCCAGGGTAGTATGCCACTGTTGGTGGCTGTGGCATTGTGCCCTATTGCTCTGTGCGATGTGTGTACATTGCTTGTAGTTGTTGACATGTACTGTGTGATGGGTGTGTGACACACTCATTGAATGTGCTCCTGTTCTGTCTCCCACCCCTAGGTCCCTACAGGCCCTCCGGATTCAATTGCCATGCCACGCATCAGGTGCCTTTCCGCCCAAGGTGGCCGTTGTATTCCGTACAAATAAAACACAGGGCACAAACAGCAGTTAGTGAAAAAGGTGCATTTATTACAAACTGTGACATGTGATTGTGTGTAAGGTGATGACAAAAGTGGTGCGTGCAGTGACAATGAGCTGTCGGTCATGGCTGCGTGATGATCAGGGTGTACCCACTGGTTCTATGTCCATAGTCCAACACACACATGCCATCCAGATGGCTGTGTGGAGTGGGATCGTAGTCCAAGTCAATGCAGTGGCTGGTCAAGGAAGGCTGGCGGAAGGCTGGCTGGCTGCCTCACTTGCGCTTGGAGCGTGCAAAGTCCTCCCGGGAGATCTGTTTCCACTCGGACGGCCCCTTCCACGTTTGCGAGGGGGTGCCTGCTTGCGACATGCTGGTGGTTGAGGTGTGCTCACTGGCTGTGGACGCAGGGGAACTGGACACTGCTGCTCCACCCTGCGCCCCGGCAGGTGGTGGCGGAGGGGGAGCTGCTGTCCCTGGCTGTGACCTCACCGCCACCACCAGCTGTCCCATGAGGTCCACGATTTGGCCCATACGGGCGTCCATGGACCTCAGCACCCCCAGCACCTCACGCGTGTCTGAAGCAGACCGGAGCCATTGTCCTTGGGCCTCTTCATAGGCCCCAAGGACTCTGGCCATTTGAGGCAGGGCATGGCTCCCAGGGAGGCTGGCGTTTCCCTGACCCTGCTCCTCCTACCAGTCCTGCTGCCACCGGCCTGCCCACTAGCCACATTGCTCACCACGGTCCTCGCTGTGGCTCCCAGGGTGGATCCAGTCGGCCGGGCCACCACCTGCGCTGGGGCTGGTGCCAGCGAAGACGTGGCGGTGGTGGCGGCGGTGGTGGTCGGTGCGGCGATGGTGGCGGTTGCGGCAGTGGTAGTGGCCACAATGACCGTGGGTGTGGCCGCAACGACAGTGGCAGCAGGGGGCTGGGAATGTTCAGCAGCCCTGGATGATGGGTTGGTGGGTAGGAGGGGTCCTGGGGAGCGGCTGGGCCCTGCCACACCAGATGGGCCTGCTTGGTGGTCCGTGTCCGAAGAGGAGGACAGATCCTCCAGATCCGTGTGTCCTCGTTGGGGGCTTGTAGGCTGGCTGTGCTGGCTGCTGGCTCCATCCCCAGCATCCAGCAGTTCGTCACCTGTGGAGAGAATGAGATTTGTTATTGTGTTGCACCTGGCGAAGTATGTATTTGTCGTCTGACATTAACAGTTCGTGCAATCTCGTACATGGGTTTCCCGGAGGCGTGTGTGTGGCTGTAGCATCTGTAGTTGTGTGTGCTTGGTAATGGGACTGTGTGCTGTGCACATGTGGCATGGGACGGATTGGCCATGCCGATGGGTGTGTTGCTGTGCCCCTACTTATTGTGACTCTGGTGTATGCGGGCTCCTGGCCCATCCTGGGTCTGGTTTGTACTTTGCTTTTGGTGTTCAGATGGGACGCTTAGGAACGCATATGGCAACATGGGGGCCATGCCCCAGATTCGCATTTGGGAGGGAATATGCTTTTGGGGTTCAAATGGAACGCTTAGGAACGCATATGGCAACATGGGGGCCATGCCCCAGATTCGCATTTGGGAGGGAATATGCTTTTGGGGTTCAAATGGAACGCTTAGGAACGCATATGGCAACATGGGGGCCATGCCCCAGATTCGCATTTGGGAGGGGATATGCTTTTGGGGTTCAAATGGAACGCTTAGGAACGCATATGGCAACATGGGGGCCATGCCCCAGATTCGCATTTGGGAGGGAATATGCTTTTGGGGTTCAAATGGAACGCTTAGGAACGCATATGGCAACATGGGGGCCATGCCCCAGATTCGCATTTGGGAGGGGATATGCTTTTGGGGTTCAAATGGAACGCTTAGGAACGCATATGGCAACATGGGGGCCATGCCCCAGATTCGCATTTGGGAGGGAATATGCTTTTGGGGTTCAAATGGAACGCTTAGGAACGCATATGGCAACATGGGGGCCATGCCCCAGATTCGCATTTGGGAGGGGATATGCTTTGGGGTACATGCTGTGAGCCATGGGTGCCGAACGTGACATGTGTTGTGGCAGCATGACAGTGCATGGTTTGAGGTGTGTGCATGCTTGACATGGCCTGCATATTTGCTGTCTGTTGTGATTACTGGACATGGCATTGGACGCATCGTTATGAGTGAGTGATGGTTGTGTGCCAGCCAACGTATTGCAGTTGTCCCATCTCCTTGGTGTGCGTGCTGCCCTGTGCCATGTGCATCACTGCAGTGCTCGGGGGTGTGGCCCATGTTGTGTGTTGTTGCTCACAGTGTGTCGTGCGCTTCATTGACTTCTGGCACATGGTTGGTCATGGGCATGTATCTTAGCGTGACTGCTGTATGTGTGGCAGCTGTGCGGATGACATGCCTTTCATGAGACTGGGGCTGACGGATGGGATGGATGGTATGTTGTATGTGCATGGTGTGTCAGTGAGTTTGATGGGTTCAGTGGTGTTCGTGTGCATTTATGTTGTTCCGCTCTGTTGCGTCTAGTGTTGTTTGTCTTACATAGGCGTAGTTGTGGGGTGTGTGGTTGACAGGCAGTAGGGGCTACATGGACAGGACTTCAATGGTGTTTCGGTTGTGTGTGATGAGTTGCACAGTGGCTGCCGTGTGGGACTATATTCAGTGTGGCTTGTGCATGCAGACGTGGCTCCTTGGGTGTTGCTATGTCTGTGATGGGTCATGTGGGGTGTGAGTCTGTTGTTCATGTCCATGTGCACATTGTTCACTTGTTCGTGACGGTGGGCGGTGCTGCGTGTTCGTCTGCTACGTGACATGTCCCATGTGTTGGTCGTGTTATGGTCCTCATGCCTCCAGTAATCCAGCCCTGTCCAGTTTCCCACCTGCAAGTTGTTCGTGCGTGCACTGTACTGGATGCCACATGGCTCTAAGCGGGGGGTGCTCCATGTTGCAGGTCTGTGGGGGTGGGGGGTGTTGTGGGTCGTGGGGGTGGCTGGACACCCACTGACACCGATTGCTGTGGACCGTGATGTCTGCCTTTCGGCTGTCGTTGTGCACTGCGGTGGCTGACACGTGGCTGTGGGGTGTGGGGGATGCTCCTCCTTGTTGTGCTGTGGGACTGGGGCCTGGTGTGTGATGTACTTGGGCTGTCCACCGTCCCACCCACTGCACTTTGTGTTCCTGCCACTTACCTGTTACTTGTCGGTTAGTGCAGCTGTGGCGGACACATGGGTGTGGTGGGTGCTCGTTGTGGCGCTTCTGGCATATTTGGGGACCTGTTGGTGGTTACGTGGCTGGCTGAGTGTACACATGTCCCCACGCATCTTACAGTTGTTCGGTTTGGGCTGTGTGTGGTGGTGTCTGTTGCATGTGTGTGTGATGTGTTGTGTATTGTGTGCTGGACATGGGGGTGTTTGTCCCTGGGAGCTGTGGCATGGTAGTTGCGCATGTGAGTACATAGCGGTGTGCTGGTATACATTAGTTTGTACTTACCAGCCTCCACTCCTCTGCTAATCCGGCGAGGATCTCCGGATGTATTACGACTCGCACCTTCTCCTCCCACGCTTTGAAGGTCTTAAAGAGCGCGGGATTCCCTCCGCCAGTGACGGCAGCCAGCTCTCTGTTTTTGCCCTCCTTCTTCTTGACCAGGCTCTTTACGTCATTCCAACGTTTGTTTATTTCACCTCTGTTCCTGGGCAGAGTCCCGACTGCATTGACCTGGTCTACGATCCGGTTCCACATTCTGTTTCTGGTGGCTAGTGGTGTGTGCTGGACCATGTTCCCATAGATTTGTGGGTACACCTTGATGATCTCGCCGACCATGACCGTCAGCTCAATGGGCGTGTACTTGGGCATTCTTTGTGGTGCCATGGTGTTTGTGGTGCTGGTGCGGTGTGTGTTGTGTAATGTGCAGGGGGTTTGTGGTGCCGGTGTTTGGTGGTGGTGGTGGTGGTTGTGATGTGTGCGTTTCTGTGGTGTGCTGCTGTCCTTGCTGTGTCACTGTGTCCTCTCCTCTCCTCTCTAGTTTGCAATGTAGCAAGGGGTTGTGGTCTGTGGGAGTGCTGCTTTTGTACTCACCTATGTGGGTGTGTCCTCATGGTCTGTTGTTTTCAGGTGTGTTGTGTCTGGGGTTCTGGCCTTTGTATTTTTTGTTTGTCCGGGGGGTGTTTTCGGGATGTGTACTGTGCTTGTGTATTTGTGCGTGCCTTGCTGTGTGGACTTGTTGGCCATGTTGTGTGCTATTGGTTTTGTGTGCGGATGGTTTCTGTGCAGGTACGTTGGCGCCATGGCTTCTGCCGTGTCGATTCTCATCGGCGTTGTTTGCGCTGGCGGGCGGTATATTTGTGGGTTTTCCGCGCATATGTCGGTGCGATCGTAATTTCACGTGCGGTGTGTCGGCCGTGAGGGCGGGCGGTTTTGTGTTGTCGTGCGTGTTTCCGTCCGTGGCGGGCGGTTTGACTCCGACTCGGACGTTGGCGGGCGGTATTTTGTGTGATTTTTCCGCCGATGGCGGTTTTTGGTTTGTGTAATCGTAATGGCGTGGTCGGTGTTCAGGCGGTGTGTGCGGGCGGATTTTTGCCGCTTCCATGCCTGGCGGATTTATTTACGCCGGGTATCGTAATGGGCCCCTAACTCTCTTAGCATTTCCCTCCCACAATAAATAATTAAAATAACTTACCGTTTCCGTAGCTGTAGAAAAAAATCCCAACTCTTGTAAAACAATCCAGGTATATCATAATCCAAATAAAACGAAAAGTACCCAAAACAAAATGTAAAAATCCAACTGTTCAAAAAGCAATCCTCTGTCCGTAAGTCCACAAACAATATACCATAAAAACCAGAAAAAGTGTAAAATAATTATTAGTTACTTAAACTAATACACACTTCCTTAATCAAAAAACGCAATCTTCTAGTAACCGCCACTTCTCACGACCAAAACCTGTAAAAAAACACAAACATTCCCACCCACAGAAATATACACATAATATACAATATCACACTGTTACAAACATTATACACACCATATTCACACATATTCTAACATATTTTAAGTTTTCTAAACTAGGCCTCAAAAAATAACGGTACATAAATCGCTAACTTACACTTAAAAAATGCCACAATTCCAAAAACCTAACACTACACACACTAACTACAACCTAACTACCTTCAAATTAAATTAAAAGTTTAGTTAAAATAAAGAAAATTAATCTTACCTTCCTCCACGTGACGCTGCTCCCAACCGCGAACTTGTCTTCTTCGAAATAACCCAAAACAAACGTGAGCGGTTACAAAATACAACCACCAAGCAAATATGGCTGCTTTAAACATAATAAATAAATGTATTTTGTTTAAAAACATGTTATTACATTGTAAATAAATTACTAAAATGTTTAATTAAAATACTACAATTTATAAGTGATATGTTTAAATTTATTTAACATCTTTTCAAACATTGTAAAATTATAATAATTATTATTAAACATATAATAATTATTATTATAATTCCATATATTTACAAGTTATATACAAAGTTGATTAAAAACATGTAATAATTTTATTAAATGTTTAAAAATGTGAAACTTATGAAAAAATGTATAAAAATTAAACCATGTAATAATTAATAATATTAATATTTTATATATTAATAATATTAATTAAAATGTATTATTATTTGTTTAAAAAATGTAACAAAGAATAAAATTGAAAATTTATTAAAAAAATGTGAAAACAGTTATATTATTAAAAACTGAACAGTATATGTAACTAAATAACAAATGTTCACAATACAAGACTAAAATGAACAACTGTTATTAATAATTATATTTTTACTCAAATGTTTCTAAACCAATGCAAAACTACATTATTTTATATTACAAAGTAAACAAAACTGTATTAAAAATTTACCAATGATAAAAACATTTGTTTACTTAATTATTACATGTAAAAATATACATATGTACCAAATATTTTGTGTCTGTAAAATAAATATAATTTTTTATCTATGTCTTGATTTATATTATATGCACTTAATAAAATAAATATTTTTTGTTGATTACAAAATAATTTACAATAAATAAACATCAATAAAAAATAAAATCTCAATTTTTTGTCTATCATTTTATTAAAGTGGTATTTAATGTTAAAAGGTATGTTTTTATGAAATATACTATATTAAATAATATGTTTTAATTAACTATATATATAATGTTATTGATTATCATTTTTAACTATGTTACAATTAAAATACATTACAACTACCAACTATATTAATTTTTTAATCTTACAAATTAATACATATATATTAATTACTACTCCCACTACAGTTAATATTAATTCAGGGTAGATGCTGGACACTTAACTTAATTAATTTACTATTCCCACTCCAGTTAGCATTAAGTCAGAGTAGGTGCTGGACACTTAACTTAATGAATTTACAATTACCACTCCAGTTAGCATTAAGTCAGGGTAGGTGCTGGACAGTAAACTTAATTAATTAACTATTCCCACTCCAGTTAGCATTAAGTCAGGGTAGGTGCTGGGCACTAAACTTAATTAATTTACTATTCCCAATCCAGTTAGCATTAAGTCAGGGTAGGGGCTGGACACTAAACTTAATTAATTTACTATTCCCACACCAGTTGGCATTAAGTCAGGGTAGGTGCTGGACACTAAACTTAACTAATTTACTATTCCCACTCCAGTTAGTATTAAGTCAGGGTATTTGCTTGACACTAAACTTAATTAATTTACTATTTCCACTCTAATTTGTATTAAGTCTGGGTAGGTGCTGGACACTAAACTTAATTAATTTACTATTCTCACTCCAGTTAGCATCAAGTCAGGGTAGGTGCTGGACACTAAACTTAATTAATTTACTATTCCCACTCCAGTTAATATTAAATTAGTGTAGGTGCTGGTCACTAAACTTAATTAATTTACTATTACCACTCCAGTTAGCATTAAGTCAGAGTAGGTGCTTGACACTAAACTTAATTAATTTACTATTCTCACTCCAGTTAGCATTAAGTCAGGGTAGGTGCTGGACACTAAACGTAATTAATTTACTATTCCCACTCCAGTTAATATTAAATTAGTGTAGGTGCTGGTCACTAAACTTAATTAATTTACTATTCCCACTCCAGTTAATATTAAATTAGTGTAGGTGCTGGACACTAAACTTAATTAATTTACTATTCCCACTCCAGTTAGTATTAAGTCAGGGTAGTTGCTTGACTCTAAACTTAATTAATTTACTATTTCCACTCTACTTTTTATTGTCTGGGTAGGTGCTGGACAATAAACTTAATTAATTTACTATTCCCACTCCAGTTAATATTACATTAGTGTAGGTGCTGGTCACTAAACTTAATTAATTTACTATTCCCACTCCAGTTAGCATTAAGTCAGGGTAGGTGCTGGACACTAAACTTAATTAATTTACTATTCTCACTCCAGTTAGCATTAAGTCAGGGTAGGTGCTGGACACTAAACTTAATTAATTTACTATTCCCACTCAAGTTAGCATTAAGTCAGGGTAGGTGCTGGACACTAAACTTAATTAATTTACTATTCCCACTCCAGTTAGCATTAAGTCAGGGTAGGTGCTGGACACTAAACTTAATTAATTTACTATTCCCACTCCAGTTAGTATTAAGTCAGGGTAGTTGCTTGACACTAAACTTAATTAATTTACTATTTCCACTCTAATTTTTATTAAGTCTGGGTAGGTGCTGGACACTAAACTTAATTAATTTACTATTCCCACTCCAGTTAGCATTAAATCAGGGTAGGTGCTGGACACTAAAACTTAATTAATTTACTATTCCAAAACCAGTTAGCATTAAGTCAGGGTAGATGCTGGACAGGAAACTTAATTAATGTACTATTCCCACTTCAGTTAGCATTAAGTCAGGGTAGGTGCTGGACACTAAACTTAATTAATTAACTATTCCCACTTCAATTAGCATTAAATAAGGGTATTTGCTGGACACTAAACTTAATTAATTTACTATTCCCACTCCAGTTAGCATTAAGTCAGGGTAGGTGCTGGACACTAAACCTAATTAATTTACTATTCCCACTCCAGTTAATATTAAATAAGAGTAGGTGCTGGACACTAAACTTAATTAATTTACTTTTCCCACTCCAGTTGACATTAACTCACGGTATGTGCTGGACACTAAACTTAATTAATTTACTATTCCCACTCCAGTTAGCATTAATTCAGGGTAGGTGCTGGACACTAAACGTAATTAATTTAGTATGCCCACTCAAATTACTATAAAGTCAAAGCAGTTGCGATACACTAAACATATCTAATTTACTTTTCTCAATACAAATAATATAATATCACTAGCGATACTCTACATTAAAATTTTATTATTTATTATTTCATATAATAATTTTTTACCCTATTTATTTTAATTATTTAAAATATTTTTAAACATATAAAATTGATATAATTATATTTAAAATATTCATTTAAATAATATTATTTATTACTAAATATTATAATCCACATATAAATAATATTTTATCTACATACTATACATAATACTTAGGGGCCTATTACGATGGCGGTCGGAAAACCTCCCCGACCGCCATGGTAGCGGGAAAAGACCGCCCGCATGGACCGCGACATCACCGCCGGTCGAATTACGATGACCCGTGGTCGAAATCCGACCGAGGCGGTCTGATCGCGGGCCTTAACATTGCGGCGGTTGCTGCTGCCTGCAGCACCACTGCGATGCCGAAAGGAGCATGTCCTGCATTTCCTTGCACTGCGTGGCAGGCACTGCACAGTGCCTCCCACCTGGTACAGGGAAATGTAGGGGGGGACCATGGGTACCCCCCCAGTGCACCCCCCACACATTGGGGGCCCACAACGGGCCCCCGTAAGACAATCTCCGCAAGCCTTTCCATGGCGGTTTGACCGGTCCAGCACCGTCCGCCAGGCAGGAGTGCGGATGGCAACAGGCGGAAAAGCGGCGGTCGGATTTTCCCACCGCCGCAGTCACCACCGCAGTCACCACCGCCATCCTAATTTGACCGGCAGTTTTCTTGGTTGCGATCGCGGGCGGATGTCCACCGCCGGTCCGGCGGGTGCCACCGCCGGCCCGGCGGTGGACATCCGACCGCCATCGTAATAGGCCCCTTAATTATTAAAAATTATATTTTTTAATTAATTAATAAATATACAAATTTTAAAAATAATTTTTTTATGCATGTTTATATAAATTTATAACCTATTTTCATAACAATATAATAATTAATACATTTAAATTATAAAATTACATAATTTTTCCTTTTAATATTTAAGTATTAATAATAAACCATTAATTGTATTAATTCTTTAATTAAAAATATGCACTATAAACACATACTATTAATTTATTTTTATTTTTTATATTTAATTATATAAATATTTAAACAATATTTGTAAAACACTCCCCAACCTTATGCCCTATAAAACCAACTTCCAAATCATAAAACACTAATTTCTAAATTAAAAAAAAAATGTTCTAAATTATAATTTTACATTTCCAATGTATTAATTATTTAATACAATTATTTTAAAACACTCCCCACCCTTATCCCCTATAAACCCCACTTCCCACTCATAAATCAAATATTTCAAATTTAAATCTTTAATTTTCTAAATTTTTTAAAAATAAATTCATTTATTTTAAAACACTCCCCACCCTTATCCCCTATAAACCCAACTTCCCGCTCCTAAATTTTTTTTCTAATTTCAAATGTATCAAATTTTAAAATCAATTATTTAAAAACACTCCCCACCCTAATCCCCTATTAACCCAACATCCAACTCCTAAAAAAATTATTTCTAAATTAAAAACAATTTTTCTAAATTATAAATTTACATTTCGAATTTATTAAAAATGTAAATCAATTATTTTAAATCACTCCCCACCCTTATCCCCTATAACCCCAACATCCCGCGCCTAAAACAATATTTTCTATTTTAAAATTAAATTTCGAATTTATTAAAATGTATTATCAATTATTTTAAAACACTCCCCACCCTTATCCCCTATTAACCCAACATCCCGCTACTAAAAAATATTTTTTTTATAACATTAACTATTATTATACACAAAACAAGCATTAAATTAAAAATAAATTCATTTATTTTAAAACACTCCCCACCCTTATCCCCTATAAACCCAACTTCCCGCTCCTAAATTTTTTTTTCTAATTTCAAATGTATCAAATTTTAAAATCAATTATTTAAAAACACTCCCCACCCTAATCCCCTATTAACCCAACATCCAACTCCTAAAAAAATTATTTCTAAATTAAAAACAATTTTTTCTAAATTATAAATTTAAATTTCGAATTTATTAAAAATGTAAATCAATTATGTTAAAACACTCCCCACCCTTATCCCCTATAACCCCAACATCACGCGCCTAAAACAATATTTTCTATTTTAAAATTAAAATTTCGAATGTATTAAAATGTATTTTCAATTATTTTAAAACACTCCCCACCCTTATCCCCTATTAACCCAACATCCCGCTACTAAAAATATTATTTTTATAACATTAACTATTATTATACACAAAACAAGCATTAAATATATTAAAATAAAGTAGAATAACGATATTTTAACATAACGATATTTTTACAGTCGACATTACAAACTTCGATATTTTTTACACTTAAAATCAATATTTATAACATCGATATTTTATACTATCGATATACTAAACTTGATATTAATGTATGTCAATATTAAAATTTCTATATTATGTCTACTTACCCCTGATTTGACAGCCAGGGTTGCATGACGGGTTTGATCTGGACTGATGTTTTGAAAAACTCGGAGGGCAGGTCTGTTTCTGTCAGAGACGATCTTAGTGTGTGTAAGGGGGGTAGGGGGCGAGGAAAATCTTTTTGCAGCGACTGTACCTTTTGCTCAAAAAAGTCCGCTATGCGGACGATATGAGTTAAATACTCATATCATTTTTGAAAATGCACCAATAACTGTCCATCATGATGAAACAGGATAGGAGACAGATGTAGACATAGCCTTTGTGCATCTAATAACAAGCAATTTACTGACTTTAAACCCTTTCTCTGAAATCAAAACTTTTACAGAGGTATATAAGACACAAGTATGTTGGCTTGTTTAATAGCTGTTTGAAACAAAATATGTTAAAATGCCAATGATAAATAGAAGAATAAATTCTAAAAAAATAAAGTCTAGATAACACTCTATAAAAGCGTGTGCCTAGTCAGACGCGCAGCGGACGCGCTTAGGCTGACTAAGGAGATTGATTGAAGTACAGAACGGAGCGCCCGGTAAAGGGCTCCCCTCTACATTACTTGCTGTGTGTTTAAACGATTTGATAATTTGCACTGAACTTTGATCGATGTACTAGAGAGCACCTGGTAAAGGGCTCTGATGTTTTTTGCTGATTTTAGAATTGCATCTTTGCACATTGTTTTTAAATTACCTGCGCACTGGTAAACCTCTCACTCGGTATCCTCCCCGGTCCAGCACGGATTGTTCCGGTTGTCTGGAGGAGGCGCTACAAACCGGAAGTGAGACTTGACCGCTTCCCTCCCAATCCCGACGGGAGGTTAGCAGTCTAGATAACACTCTATAAAAGCGTATGCCTAGTCAGACGCGCAGCGGACGTGCGCAGCGGGCGCGCCGCTGGCGCGCCGAAGGCAAGCCCGTCTGCGCCCGTCCGCGCCTGGACGTCGCCAGGAGTAGGAATCCCTGCCGGTTTTGCCCATACTTAGCTTAAAAAGGTGAGGGGACCTTATACTTATACGGGTAGAGAGTTGGTTGCGATCAAGAATGTCAATATAAACAAAGAAATACCGACTAGTGCCTGCCCCACTCCCACTGAAGTGATGGGACCTTTTTCCTGCAGCAACTGTAAATACCAAAGCGCACCAGTCCACTCCAAGAGAGCTAATACCAAGTTAAAGCAGGACATAGGCTCTGTTCCCCATCTTACAGAAAATAGGCACTTTGCCAGAGCAGACACCAGCAATGACTGGAACTGTTTCCTGGCCAATGTAAGGTCACTGCCCAAACATGCTGCTAATATATGGGACCTGCTGTCTTCCAACAATCCCCATATAGGGTTCCTAACAGAAACTTGGACCAAGCCACACTCCAATCCTGACATAGCAGTAGCACTCCCTGATGACTACCACATACTAAAACTAGATAGACCTCACAGGACTGGGGGAGGAATAGCCATAGTCTATAAAAACTCCGCTACTCTTTCCGTTCTAGACCAAGTAAGTAACGATCAGCTGGAAATACTGGTTTTTAGTATGAATTTGCACCACAATCTTAACTGGAAATGAGCCATAGTCTATCGCCCACCAGGACCACTAACCAATACCACCTCACAGCTCATTGAACTCATTGCCCCACATGTCATTTCCTCCAGGAATTTTCTTCTTCGTGGAGATTTTAACATACACAGTGAAATTCAAGACAATCCGGATGCTTCATCTTTTCTGACCGAACTGTCTGCACTCAACCTTACTGTAATAAATAAAGATTCAACCCACCAGGCAGGGCACACGTTAGACATCATCTTAACTAATTCTCCTGACCTATCCTATGTTGCTACGACTCCTCTGACCTGGTCTGACCATTCTATGGTCGAGTTTCGTATTAACTACCACAAGGCACACCCCGCTCCCAAATGCTATCCAAATAAAAGCTACAGAAAGTGGAATTTAATTACACCAGCACACTTTGAAGGTGCATTTTGCCCACCTCATTACTCGGAAACGGATAAGGTTGAGAAACGCCTAGCCTCCTTCAATGCCAGCCTACTTGCTACCTTAGATAGCTTAGCACCTCTGAAACAATGCCCTACAATCGCAAAACGACGCCAGGCCCCGTGGTATTCGACCTCCCTGCGGCTAGAAAAAGGCTCATGTAAAAGACTTGAACGCCATTGGCGCCGCTCTCATAACCCTTCAGATAAAGAAAAATTCAAGGAGGCTCTAATTCATTACCACCGCAACCTAAAAAATGCAAGGAAAACTCATATCGCAGCCTCTCTTGAACAAGCTGGGAGCTCTCAGAAATGCCTCTATCAGATCCTAAAACCTTCACCAATCCGTTGGCCTGCGACACGGCATCAGCACCATCCCAAACGCTGTGCGATGACATTGCTAGTCATTTCACTCAGAAAATAGACATGATCTATAACAAAATCACTTCTACTATAAATCCCCAATCTAAATTAGGAATTGAACCCCTACACATCCCACCGGTAACTTGCTCATTAGGAAATTTCCCACTACTCACAATAGAAGGTACAGAAGCACTCTTAAAGGGTGCAAAATCAGGTTCCCCATTGGATCTTATACCTGCTAAATTAACTGCCACTTTGTCCAAACAGCTCGCCGACCCTATTTGTAACATTCTTAATAGCTCCTTGAAGGAAGGAGCCCTCCCTCCTGATTGGAAAGCTGCACAGATACTTCCAATTAAAAAGAATCCCAAAATCTCACCGGAAGACGTAACAAACTATCGACCCATCTCGCTCCTTCCCCTCCACACCAAAATCTTAGAAAAACACATTAATACACACCTCTCCAACTTCATTGAATCCACTAACAGCCTAGATTCCTCACAATCTGGATTTTGCCCTAGATATAGTACTGAGTCAACCCTGGTAGCAGTAACGGACAACATCAGGATGCTGTTGGACAAAGGTCAGGCGGTGCTTTTGGTGCTGCTTGACCTTTCCGCAGCAATCGACACCATATCCCACCAAATTTTACTCAGAAGACTGGGTGACATAGGCATCACAGGAAATGCTCTGAAATGGTTGACTAACTTTCTATCCGACAGAACACAGACCGTTAACCTAGGTCCTTACCACTCTAAGACCACCAAGGTGACCAAGGGAGTACCACAGGGCTCATGCTTGAGCCCTACCTTGTTCAACGTTTACGTTGCTCCCCTGGCGAGACTGTTGAGAAAACTGGGTTTCATCCCCATATCATACGCAGATGACACCCAATTACTCCTCTCACTTGACAAATCCAACCCTAATATTCAAGCCACCTTTGGTGAAGGAATGAAATCTATAGCGGAATGGATGAAAATTAATTTTCTCCAACTGAACGCTACTAAGTCTGAGATAATGCTATTTGGTGATGCCACTGTGAAATGGTCGCCTAGTTGGTGGCCAGAGGAACTGGGTCCCACCCCATGCCCTAAACAAGTGGTGAAAAACCTTGGAGTCCGACTGGACCAAAAACTCACCCAGGGAGACCATGGGGTCGATTCCGATTCGGGCCGGAAAAAGCACCGACCGACTCGGATCCGGAAAAAATACCGACCGACACGTACCCGTGGCGCACGACACGCCAAGTACGATGCAAGGCGCGAAAAATCCGACCGACACGTACCGAAACAAAGTCTACCGACCGAGCCGCACGGAAAACAGCAATCCGGCCGGAAAAACACGCGAATCCAACCGACCGACACGCACCCGGAACAAATCCGACCGAAACGTACACGCGAACTCCAAACCGCAAAGTACGATGCAAGGCGCGAAAACCACGACCGAGTCGGACGGAGGACAAGCCGTACGACCGACACGCATACAAAACCGAGCCGAAGCAACACAATACACCGCGACCGACGCGTACGCAGCATAGAAAACTGCACAAACACAGCGTGAACGAAACGGAGAACACCGTACGAGACCAATGCAGGGTCCGACTCGGTCACAAGAACGTTTCCAACATACACAAACAGCACAAAGGAAAAATCACCCAAAAAAAGGCCAAACAAGCAATTACCAAGCCAATAAATACTGGGGGGTGGGGACAGAGAACAAAGACACACCCACAACTCCACCTATATAAAGGACACAAATCACAACCATGAGCCTTTGCAAATGCCATTCCACTGCCAGCACCCAAGAGAAAGCAACCACACACCCACAGCTCATCCCTCACACAAGCCACACACCATCAGCACACCAACAAATACCTACCTCACATACACCCAGCAAAACACACACTCACACACCCTCACCTGCACACCAACACACACATCACCCACCATCACCACCCATCACCATGCCCCCAAAGAAGAATCCCAAGTTCCTAGATAGTGAATTGGAAGTCATGGTAGACGAGATCCTCAGGGTGGAGCCACAGCTGTTTGGCACACTGGTCCAACAGACCCCCATGTCGCAGAAAACCAAGATGTGGGAGAGGATCATCAACAGGGTGAACGCCCAATCACCATGTCGGCGCACAAAGACCGACATCCAGAACAGGTGGTATGACGTGCGCAGGAGGGTACGGGACATGCTGAAGAAAGACTACATCAACAGCCAATACACCGGCAGTGGCCCTCCTGCCAAGCCAATATACCTCAGGCCCTGGGAGGAGAAGGTGCGGGCCATCCTTCCGCCAGTGAGCGTATATGGACTAGAGGACATCCCAGAGCCTGGTGAGTACACAACAAATGTACACAATATACTGCCACAAAACACACACATCACTGTCAAGGGGAGAGTCAAACCATGCACTCATAGCAATTACACAGCAACCAGAACAGAATCATCCCAAAATGTGTATGTCAGTCAGATAAACCCAACACATGCCATCAAAAAAGTCACATCCAACTGTGCCAACACATGTACAAACACAACTACAACTACAGCTAGGCAGTGGCACAAATAGAACTAACAAACACATCCAGACATGTAGCCACCACAACAACACCAACACACAGTGAAGACCACTCAAAGGAAGGAATTCTGTGTATGCTGGCCAAGTCAGTGTAGCCAATAGCATCATGGGAGTCGCAGTCACACATATTGCCCCCCCACAACTGTCCCATCAACACCACCATGAACCATGCACACATCACAGGGAGTGGAGAAGGACTCACAAGATGGCTGACACTGGCAACTGCTGTGGGGAGCACAAGGCCCTGCTGGCAACTGTGCACCAACAAACAGCAGAACACCACTGACTGACATCCTGAGAGACAACTTACACTCCCTGCAATGCAAGCACGTTCCATGGTGGGATATCTGGCTAGCTGGGTGGGAAGGAGGACTTGCAGCACTGACCATAGTCACAAGCACCTCCCCTCACACACACCCCCCAACACAAACTCCACAGAACCCACCTGGTAGAATGCAATGCCCCCCATCCTAACACAAGATCCCACAAAGAACCACCACCCTGGGTTATGTTGTGTGAAGCACAGGGACACTCTTGGGACTTTTAGCCAAACAACTGCCAGGACAACACTCCCAGCCATCCTGTCAGCACAGCCAGCCCACCCCACAGGGAAGCAGAGTCAAAAGGAAGGAAGCATGGGCATGCTGGGAAGGGGGTGGAGGCAATAGCATGATGGGAGTCGTAGTCACTGATTTTGGTCACCCCCACAACTGTCCCATCAACACCACCCTGAACCATGCTCACATCACAGGGAGTGGAGAAGGACTCACAAGATGGCTGACACTGGCTACTGCTGTGGGGAGCACAAGGCCCTGCTGGCAACTGTGCACCAACAAACAGCAGGACACCACTGACTGACATCCTGAGAGACAACTTCCACTCCCTGCAATGCAAGCACGTTCCATGGTGGGATAACTGGCTGGCTGGGTGGGTGGGAAGGAGGACTTTCAGCACTGACCATAGTCACAAGCACCTCCCTCACACACACACCCCAACACAAACTCCACAGAACCCACCTGGTAGAATGCAATGCCCCCATCCTAACACAAGATCCCACAAAGAACCACCACCCTGGGTTATGTTGTGTGAAGCACAGGGCCACTCTTGGGACTTTTAGCCAAACAACTGCCAGGACAACACTCCCAGCCATCCTGTCAGCACAGCCAGCCCACCCCACAGGGAAGCAGAGTCAAAGGAAGGAAGCATGGGCATGCTGGGAAGGGGGTGGAGGCAATAGCATGATGGGAGTCGTAGTCACTGATATTGGTCACCCCCACAACTGGCCCATCAACACCACCCTGAACCATGCTCACATCACAGGAAGTGGAGAAGGACTCACAAGATGGCTGACACTGGCTACTGCTGTGGGGAGCACAAGGCCCTGCTGGCAACTGTGCACCAACAAACAGCAGGACACCACTGACTGACATCCTGAGAGACAACTTACACTCCCTGCAATGCAAGCACGTTCCATGGTGGGATATCTGGCTGGCTGGGTGGGAAGGGGGACTTGCAGCACTGACCATAGTCACAAGCACCTCCCCTCACACACCCCCAACACAAACTCCACAGAACCCACCTGGTAGAATGCAATGCCCCCATCCTAACACAAGATCCCACAAAGAACCACCACCCTGGGTTATGTTGTGTGAAGCACAGGGACACTCTTGGGACTTCTAGCCAAACAACTGCCAGGACAACACTCCCAGCCATCCTGTCAGCACAGCCAGCCCACCCCACAGGGAAGCAGAGTCAAAGGAAGGAAGCATGGGCATGCTGGGAAGGGGGTAGGAGGCAATAGCATGATGGGAGTCGTAGTCACAGCTCTACATCCCCCACCACATGGCCCAGCAAGCTCACACTCACGCATGCACATCCCACAGAGAGTGGAAAGGCCCATCAAAGATGTCTGACACTGTTGCTGTGTCGTGGGGAGCACAAGGGCATGCTGGGTACTGCACACCAACCAACAGCAGGACACCACTGTCAGCCATCTTGCCATTGCTCTCACACCCACACACACTGAACTCCACACAAAAGCAAGTAAGTATGGGAATGCTGGGAAGTGGGGTGGAGGCAATGGCATGATGGGAGTCGTAGTCACAGACATAGCTCACCCCCACAACTGTCCCATCAACACCACCCTGAACCATGCTCACATCACAGGGAGTGGAGAAGGACTCACAAAATGGCTGACACTGGCTACTGCTGTGGGGAGCACAAGGCCCTGCTGGCAACTGTGCACCAACAAACAGCAGGACACCACTGACTGACATCCTGAGAGACAACTTACACTCCCTGCAATGCAAGCACGTTCCATGGTGGGATAACTGGCTGGCTGGCTGGGTGGGAAGGAGGACTTGCAGCACTAACCATAGTCACAAGCACCTCCCCTCACACACACCCCAACACAAACTCCACAGTACCCACCTGGTAGAATGCAATGCCCTCCATCCTAACACAAGATCCCACAAAGAACCACCACCCTGGGTTATGTTGTGTGAAGCACAGGGACACTCTTGGGACTCTTAGCCAAACAACTGCCAGGACAACACTCCCAGCCATCCTGTCAGCACAGCCAGCCCACCCCACAGGGAAGCAGAATCAAAAGGAAGGAAGCATGGGCATGCTGGGAAGGGGGTGGAGGCAATAGCATGATGGGAGTCGTAGTCACTGATATTGGTCACCCCCACAACTGTCCCATCAACACCACCCTGAACCATGCTCACATCACAGGGAGTGGAGAAGGACTCACAAGATGGCTGACACTGGCTACTGCTGTGGGGAGCACAAGGCCCTGCTGGCAAATGTGCACCAACAAACAGCAGGACACCACTGACTGACATCCTGAGAGACAACTTACACTCCCTGCAACGCAAGCACGTTCCATGGTGGGATAACTGACTGGCTGGGTGGGTGGGAAGGAGGGCCGGCTGTCAACCAAACACAACCAATGCAGACCATGTTCACACCCCAGAAAATACATAGAAAGGCCCAAATAATGCAGGACAATGTGCCGCACCAATATCAACCCCTGACTGTGACGACTTAGGACAATGCAATGTACAGGCCCGCACCCAGAGGCACAGTCACAACTGTCATGTGTGTCAACCATTGATGCCTGCAGAAACATGACATACATTGTTTGTGTCTCCCAAAAACAGGTGATGATGGGGACACAGCAGCAGACGCTGAGGAGTCCCAGTCCCAGGCTCAAGAGGATGCCGAGCTCACTGGCGTCGTACAGCCTCTGTCCTCCTCGGACGATGAAGAACAACCTGGCACAACCGGTGCAAGTCAACATGCAGCACCAGCAGGACCACCAGCTGCAGCACCAGCAGGACCACCAGCTGCACCCCCTGCACCCACCCCTCCAACGACTGTCACCACGAATACCATCCCTGCCAACATGGACAGAACAAGGAGCAACATCAGCACAGTGACCCTGGACCAACCTGGGGCCATGGACACCACCACCACCACCAACCCCCAAGGTGGACCAGGGTTATCTGTGCGTGCCACTGCACACACTGCACATGTCAGCAGGGGTGGTGGGAGGGGTGGGAGACAGAGGTCGCTGCTTGCAGACGTTGCTGGTGTGCATGATGACCCACAACTGGTACGCATAGCTGATGCGTACCAGTCCAGCACCGGAGAGCTCAGCCAGGTAGTGGGGCTCCTCAGAGACATTAAACAGCAGCAGGCTGCCCATCATGCCCGCTTGGACTCCCACATGTCCCACGTGGAGTCACACATGTCCCGTGTGGACTCACACATGTCCCGCGTGGAGTCCAAGTGGGATGCACTGCATGAGATGACGGCGGTGCACAGGGACATTTTACAATGCCTCCGCCAGATGAACAGCAACCAGTCCACACCTCCCTGTGTGCCAACAACATCTGGTGCCGAACAAACTGCAACTGCCACAGGGAGGGAGGAGGACTCTGGCGGAGAGTCCCCTGCACCGCAGCAGCCTGTACTTGAGGGGCCCCCCAAGAAGAGGGGTCGTCCGAGGAGGGGAAAAGTGAGAGGCCGATGGCCAAGCGCAACTCCCAGGAAGCCTGAACCTGTTCTGGATGTTCGCCTTTGTGCACAGACTGTTCACCCTGTTGACGGCAACACTACTCCCACACATTGCATGGGGAGTACAAGTTGGACCAATGTGTCAGACAACTGTGGCCCCGATACTGGGGATCCTGTCTACCCGGACTTTCAATTCACCTAGGAACTTGGGATTGCAAGATTTATGTACAGCACAACCCATCCTATGCACTATTAACACAAATGTATCACAATAAACACACTAATACACCATACTTGCCTCTGTCGTGATTCCAACGTGGGTGCTGTTATGGGGATGATGAACTGCAAAATTACACTGTGTATGCGAACTGCAACAGCAAGGACAACACAGGCATGTGAGTACAGGCAACGTGACACACATGAGGGAGACACACCACCAGGGCTACACAACACATACACACCTAGGCCATCTGACTCATTGCCTACACTGATGTTGCCAGGGAAGACGGTGCAATGCACAGACACCACACCCATTCCCAGTTGTAGTCAAGTAGCCCACAGGTGCAGTAAGCAAATGGCAGTCAAATGTGTGACCACAGACAACGCACATCACAAAGTGAAGCACAGGTTTATTACACAGTTGCAACATGCCGTAACCACTACAGATGCAAGGTAACCCCACCTGGCAGCGGGCACACAGTCAACAACTGTAGACGGAAGGAAGTCCATGGGTGTGGCGCACATCACCTGTAGGGACACAACAGCTACCAGCCTGGATGTGCAATCACGTCGTCGGTGGACACAGTTGACCAAACGAATCTGAAAGTACCCTGTGAAGGACAGAAATGACACACAGTCAAAAGCAATGGAGTACAGGACAGAACAGCAAAACTCATGCACAATACATGTTACAAGATACCCACCCAGAACCAAGTTAGCATGTCAACACTGTTGGGGAGTACAGCCCACCTGTCACCACACATCGCAACACACATCCAGTCAAGTAGCCCATGGATCCAACAGCACCAGAGCACCACCCACACATCATGCCAACTCACATCATTGACATGACACCTTAGGATACTCACATTCAGCTAAAGAAGTTGGTGATGAGCTGTGTGCGGACATCACCATCACCATCATCATCATCATCGTCACTGGCATCGTGGTCCAGGCCAGGATCCTCCACAGGTGGCGGATGTTGGTCATTGTCATCCTGGATGAGAGGCAACTCCTTCCGCACTGCCAGGTTGTGGAGCATGCAGCAGACGATGATAATCTTGCACACTTTCGCAGGGGCATATGGGAGGGACCCTCCGGTCTTGTCCAGGCAGCGGAAGCGGCTCTTCAGGAGACCAAAGGTCCGCTCAATCACTCTCCTGGTCCGACCATGTGCCTCATTGTAGCGCATCTGGGCAGGTGTCACAGGGTTCCTGAGGGGTGTCAGCAACCACGGCATGTTGGGGTATCCTGAGTCACCTACGGACAGACAAGTGCACATTAGCTGACTTGGAAAAGTGGGCGGAATACTACAGATCAGATCACACACAATGGCACAAAGTCAGTACACACCGACAAGCCAGGCACGCTGGTTCTGCATCTGTGCCATCATCCTGGGGATGCGACTACTCCTCATCACAAAGGCATCGTGTGCTGAACCAGGGAAACGGGCACACACGTGTGTGATGGTCATGTCTGCAAGACACACCACCAGTGCATTGACCGAGTGGTAGTGCTTGCGGTTCCTGTAGGCCTGCTCCTGGGCCTGTGGTGGTACCAAAGCCACATGTGTCCCATGAATGGAGCCAATTACATGTGGCATCCTCCCCAGGGCATAAAAGTCACTCTTCACGTCAGTGAGTCGTCGCAGTCTAGGGAAATAGATGTACCGGTTCAGGAAGAGCAACATTGCCGCCAAAACATCGCGGAGCACACGGCTGAACATGGTCTGTGACATCCCACCAGCAGTCGCCACAGTATGTTGGAAGGTACCAGTGGCAAAGAAGTGTAGGGCTGCCATCACCTTCACCTTGGGGGTCAGCGCTGTAGGATACGGCCGGCCAGGCTGCAAATGTGGGGACAACTGCACTGCCAAATCCTCAATCAGCTGCCTGGTGAAGCGGTACCGTCGGATGCTGTCCCGTTCCACCATCGTTGCCAGGTCTGGGAATGGCCGATGGACAGCAGGAGCCCTGCAGTGCAGAGGAGAAGTAAGCAAGATTGTCAGTCACCCCACATATGCGGCATTGAACACACTCAAGATCCCAACATACATCATTATGAGGCACAACTACATGAAGTGTGCAGTACCGGAAGGACATGTATGGTACATACATGGCCAACATCTGGCAACACGGTCCAACAGGTGGCATCAATTTGTCCCAGGTTGGCCCATTGGATATCATGAGGCCGTGTCACAGTTCCCATCTCCTGCTGCCGTGTCACAATAACCCCCCACAGTGACATGTGAGGACAGATGTGCCCCAGGCACCACAGCTCAACGACAGGTACATTCCCAGGGACCCTGTAATGCCACATGGACACTGGCATTACATGGAGTATCATGTATACACCACAGCAAAACAACCATGACCCCCACAGGTAGTGGCCCCACTTGCCACGGCAGGACAGACATGGACGTCTGTGACACACACGCACAACATCAGAGTCCATGCACACACAACGTGGATGTGGAGACTGTCTCCCATTGTGCACATGAAATCAGAGACATTGTAAACACTACATGCACAAAGACTGTGGAGGACCATCACTATTGTGCCACTGGGACACCCTGGCTCAAACATACCGTCCCACATGGGACTCACGGGGTATGTGACATGACATACACATACACCACTGTGAAATGTGACCATGGCACATGCACAGATATGAACAGTTGCACATCACAGTGGTCACGTACACGTAACACCCAGGATCCTGTCCCCATGAACACGTGCACAGCCTGGGGGTGGCTGCCCACAGGTGACACCCACAGGACAACATGTACACCAACATACACACAATAGGAAATGCATCCTTACATGCCTTATGATAAAGTTTGGACAGGCTGTCGTGATGTAGGTGTGCCCCTCACTCCCTGGGAGCTATCTGTGGCTGGCATATGTCCATCTGAGACAGGCATGCTGACATATGCCAGTCACATGTACAGTGATGCGTTGTACCGCAATGGACCGATCGGTGCCTCCGGCCGGCCCATTGCATTCAATGTGTGCGGGTACGCGTTGTACCCCTGTGCGCGTTGTACCGCAATGGACCGATCGGTGCCTCCGGCCGGCCCATTGCATTCAATGTGTGCGGGTACGCGTTGTACCCCTGTGCGCGTTGAACTGCAATGGACCGATCGGTGCCTCCGGCCGGCCCATTGCATTCAATGTGTGCGGGTACGCGTTGTACCCCTGTGCGCGTTGTACCGCAATGGACCGATCGGTGCCTCCGGCCGGCCCATTGCATTCAATGTGTGCGGGTACGCGTCGTCCCCCTGTGCGCGTTGTACCGCAATGGACCGATCGGTGCGCACCCATTGACAATGGGCTTGCCTGGCAACGGACGCGTTTTCGAATTTCGAACGAGTCGGTTGCTGGAAATTCAGTTGGTCACCCACAACAATGTTGCAAAATCATGTATGCCATGAAGTTGAGGATTTGAAGGATGCTGTGGGCGTGTTTTGGTGCTGCTATTCCATGGATTGGCCAGATTCAGAAGATGCAAACGACTTGGACCTATCACTTTGGACACAAGGGACAGTATCTGCCTCTCCAGCACATATATATTGCTGGCTGTTCCCCTGAGAGCTCACTTGCCTGCACTACATGCTCCAGGACGACATCTGCCACTGCACTGCTGCTGTCTCTGCCCCTCTGGACCCTGCAATGGCACGTACTGTGGAGAGAGCCCCAGCCTTCAGCCTTGAAGAGAACCAGGCCCTGCTGGACAGCCTACTTCCACAGTACAGCAAGCTGTATGGGACACCAGGGGAGCAGGTAAGTGTTCTGTGCACTGCCTTTCTGAATGTGCATTTTGTGTGACTAGCAAGGCTGAGAGTCTGCACGCCACTGGCTAGCAGGCTCACTGAGTAGTTGTCACCCCCATAGTGTGTAGTGACTTGCACTGGACAGGTATGGTGCAGTGACAGTGCATTTGAACATGGTTTTACTTCCCATGCAATGATACCATGTAGTGACGTCTGGCAAACTGTCCATGGTCAGCTTTGCACTGCCTGTGTACATCATGTGCCCCTGTGATTGAGACATGTAAATGCAACTGTGTCATGCACGGATACGTTGCATGTGTGGTAATGGCCTTTTCACTTTGTCATCCTGACAGGTTAATGCCCATCGGAAGCAGGAAATCTGGAAGGACATCGTCCGGGCTGTCCGGTCCGTGGGGGTCTACAAGCGCCGGATCCGCAACTGCCAGAAGAGGTGGCAGGACCTTCGGGGCTGGACCCGGAGGATTGCACGGGTCCAGCTGAAGCAGTCGCCTCCTCGCAGGAGGGGCGGAACACGGACCCTGACCCCCCACATGCTCCAGATCCTGGCGGTGGTGTGTCCAGACCTGGATGGGCAGCTGAAGGCCAGACAGCAGCAAGGAGGGGGTGAGTCAAAGACTGCACTGTGAACTCTGTATTACATGCTTTGTGCCCTCCTCTGGCCTGGTTCAACTGCCACAGTGCAGCAGTCATGTTGTCCAGGAGCCATGTCCCTCTATTGTGCACTGCCCACTGCTCATCTGATACCCAGGTGTGGCCCTTACATTCAGGGAATTGTGTCACTTGGGACTGTGTCCTTGCAGTTTGCTTCACTAAAGGTGGGGGACAGCATCTGTTTCCCTAACTCTGTTGTGGGCATCATGGGTGGGTCCATTGTTCACACAACGCCTGGGTTTGGACATGTGATCTGCGTGTTGCTTTGATATGCGGTCCACTTGCTGAGCTGAGCCACCACATGTGCCTGGGGTATGTGGCACACGCCCATGCAGCGGGTGGGAACAATGTTTGGGCCCCAGGAGTGTGCAGATTACGTGTGTCACACATACATAGCCAGCTATCCACTGTCCAGGGCACATCCCTCATTCATGTGGAGCAGGACAGTCATGCCTACTCCAGGCCATGCAATGCACTCTGTACTCCCACTCCCGTGTATCAGCTGACACATTGTGCACAGTGATTTGACCCCTCAGGTGTCTGCCTCTGTGTCAGTGTGCTGTGGATTAGTTGCCAGGACTGCTGGGGTGTTTCTTGGTAGGGGCTCAGCATGCCCCTGGAGATGTGACCATAGGAGACGATACTTGTGTGTCACATAGGTGTTTGATCAGCTGCCCGTGCAGACTGGGGTATGCGAATGTGAAGTTCAGGCAGCTGTTCCCCATTCACAGCAAATTGTGAGGGGCTCAGGTTCAGAGGGTAGTGTCACAGGTCTTCCATATGTCCAATAGGTGTGACCTGGATAGATGAGGGTTGAGATGATGTGTTGTGTGGGGGATGTACATGTGCACTTGTGCAGCTCCAGGACTTGCATTCCCCATGACCTACTATTGTGACACAGTGCATAGTGTTGTTGTCTGGCTGCCAAGTCATACATCACTGAGACAGTGATGTATGACTTAGCAGTCATGCCTCTGCCATGGCATGTGTCAACTTATTTGTGGTCCTGCAGGGGAGTGACATGTGCTACATGCACACCATAGTGGCGCTGGCTATCAGGACATGGGTGCATCATGGTGTCTGTCGCTGGTATGCATCACATGCATTTCCTATTTGACTCTGGGCATCCCTTTCATCCGGAAACCTGTACTGACTCAGTGGCAAGAGCTGTGATGTGTCCACACCGTGTCCTCTGCACTGTCCAACTACTGTGTACTTGGTGCATGTGTCCACACTGGGGTGTTGCAATCCAACAGACACCAGACAGATGGGTGCAAGGCCATGTGGGATGTGAGTGCCATGCTTGGCATCAGACTGACAATTGGCTTCTCCTGTTCAGTTAGGGCACTTTTAGCAATGTACAACTAATGATGCCAGGGCTTGCTCTGTGATGTGCTGTGCTCACAGTGGTGTGTGCGTTTGGTGCAGGTGACTGATGTCTGTCTGTTTCCCCATTGTTTGCAGATACATCCACGGCCACGGAAGGGGACAGCTCCACGGACCAGGAGGAGCCAGAGAGCCAGACTGGGTCAGCAGCCGAGGAGTGGTCGGAGGGACCCAGTGGCACGGAGGGCGAGGGGAGCCACACCGAGGAGTCCTCAGCACCATCCACCTCAGCTGAGGACCAGAGCAACTCGGAGGATGACTCCCTTGTGGAGGCGGGTGTCAGCAGCCACCACACCCCAGCTAGTGTTGCTGTCCCCGCCACCACCAGCACCACCACCGCCCTCCCATCGGCTCCCATTCCCAAGGTCCGTGGAGGCTCCCATGTTCGGGAGTGTGTCTCCTTTGGCCCAGGCACCGCACCCCCTGCCCGTGTGTCCCCTGCTACCCTGAGTGAGGAGTCTGTGTACCTCCTTCGCCAGCTCCATGTAGGGCAGACAGCCATGCTGAGTGTCCTCCATGCGCACACCGCACTGTTGACTCAGCTGGTGTCATTCATGGAGGGCATCTCATCGGGCATGTCTGACCTACAGAGGGGCAACAGGTCCATGGACTCCTCCCTGACGGCAGCAGTGTCCCTCCTCAGACAGTCCCTCACCCCTCCTGCCTCTGCTCCATCCACACTCCCCAGCACCTTGCCCGTCCCAAGCACACACACACCGGCACAGGCACACACCAGCACACACACATCCAGCACACAGACACACACGCCACAAACTAAACGCACACGCACGCACAGTCAGGGGACTGAAACCAGACTCACAGGGGATGGGGCCCTGGTACACACACACGCATCCACGGGCACTGCACAGTCCTCAGTTGCCTCTCCCTCCAAAGCACCCTCCCTTGCCTCACCTGCAACCCCAAAGACCCAGCGCCTCTTCCTCAGTGACCTCGGCCTCTTCCCCTCCGATCCAGCTGCCCCAGCATCCAGGGGGAAGAGGAAGCCCCCACACGGAGCAGAGTGCCCCTCGCCCCCGGACACCCTCCCCCAGGCGCAGACAGACTGAGGCCCCCACCCGCAAGTCCCCCCGGAGTGCTAAGAGCAAGACCCCGCCGCCGCCCTGCAGCTCAAGCACCAGGTCTCCTTCCTCCATCCCTCAGGCCCCCACTCCACAGGTGCCCCCACCACACCCTGCCCCAGGTTCCCCCACCCACAGATATACCATCCCCAAGAGGCTCCGGCCTTCTCCCCTGCCACTTGCTCTCCCGGCACCACACCCCCCGCTGCGCTTGTCTGTGCCACTGATGTGGTGAGGGTGTCCTCCCCCTCTGTCCAGCCCACCTTGCCTGTTCCCCATTCTACTCCCCTGGTGGTAGGCACTGCAGTGGAGTCCACTACCACCCTGTCTGACTTGGGCACTGCAGTGGCGGACCTGTCCACTCCATCTGCAGGGTCCACTGCAGTCGTGCCGGCACCCACAACATCTGAGCCATGCCCCCAGTTGTGCCGGCACACACCATGTCAGACACCTCCACTGCAGTTGTCAGTGGCTCTTCAGCACCCACCACCCCTTCCCTGCTTCCTCCTGGTGAGCCCTGATCCTGTCCCTGCGGTGCCTGGCCTACCCCCCCCGGTTGCCCCTCCTAGTGGATTGTCCCTGGTTTTGTGCAGGCATGTGTAGGGTGGCATCTGCCACTGTCACCCACTTGTGACTTTGTTGATGGACTGGCCATTGGCCTTTGTTTATGTTCTCACCGGACTTCTACTTTTAATGCCCCATATGCTGAATAAAGCAACTTTCTGTTCTCTAGTGCTTTTGCTTCTGATGTACATGATGTTGATGATGCTAACCATGCCCTTGCTGCAGTGATGGTGATATTTGGTCTCATGATAATGAAGTGTTACTGTGCAGGAACCCATGTGGTCCAGGGGGAATGTGTCCTATCCTGTGGTGTATCCATGTCATCCATAGCAGCATCTGAGGGTGTCATGTGTTCAGTATTTGGCAATGAGATTTCCTACTTAGATTGGCAACTTCACATCTGTGGCTTCCACCCCTGCACATCTGTTGTGCCTGCCATTGTTCTATTCGTCTACTTCCCTGACCGTGTGGCCATCTCCAGTGAACATGCAGGTTTGGGCATCAATGGGGAAGGACTCATCTGTGTTGTCAGTGCAACATTGCTATACAAGTGTGTTGGATCTGTGCTGATGATTCCGTTGGCACTTCCATGACCAGGCTGATGGGACGGGAGCCCTCATTTGGTGCTAATTGTTCATTGTGTGTCCCATTGCTGCCATGGTATGGTATCTGTTCGCCTCACATCTGCAGTCTCCACAGGGTATCTGCATGTGTGTGCCCATTGGTGCAAATATGTGGGTCTGCATTCGGATGGTCACTTCTGTCATTGTGTCATTGATGATTGTTGACGGTGTCAGCCCCCATGGGTGTTGTTTGTCTGCACATGGCCAAAGTTATGTCTTATTTGCACTGCAGGATTTGGCTCCCCCAATTTATGTTGCAATGGGACACATACACTACTTTGCCACTGATGTGTTTGTTGTTCTGTGACCAGGAATCATCCATGCAGTTTGGCAGTTGCACCTCTTACTTTGTCAACACTTACCTTTTGGTCACTGTGATGATGGGGGTTTGGACCCCATTGCCACAATGTTCAAAATGTGCTGCAGCTATGGACCCCACACTTGCCTTTTGGTCACTGTGATGATGGGTGTTTGGACCCCATTGCCACAATGTTCAAAATGTGCTGCAGCTATGGACCCCACACTTACCTTTTGGTCACTGTGATGATGGGTGTTTGGACCCCATTGCCACAATGTTCAAAATGTGCTGCAGCTATGGACCCCACACTTGCCTTTTGGTCACTGTGATGATGGGTGTTTGGACCCCATTGCCACAATGTTCAAAATGTGCTGCAGCTATGGACCCCACACTTACCTTTTGGTCACTGTGATGATGGGGGTTTGGACCCCATTGCCACAATGTTCAAAATGTGCTGCAGCTATGGACCCCACACTTACCTTTTGGTCACTGTGATGATGGGTGTTTGGACCCCATTGCCACAATGTTCAAAATGTGCTGCAGCTATGGACCCCACACTTGCCTTTTGGTCACTGTGATGATGGGGGTTTGGACCCCATTGCCACAATGTTCAAAATGTGCTGCAGCTATGGACCCCACACTTACCTTTTGGTCACTGTGATGATGGGTGTTTGGACCCCATTGCCACAATGTTCAAAATGTGCTGCAGCTATGGACCCCACACTTGCCTTTTGGTCACTGTGATGATGGGGGTTTGGACCCCATTGCCACAATGTTCAAAATGTGCTGCAGCTATGGACCCCACACTTGCCTTTTGGTCACTGTGATGATGGGGGTTTGAACCCCATTGCCACAATGGTCATGGCCTGCTTGCGTTGTGTGTGCCACACACATATTTGTGTGGCACATGTGCTAGGGGGTCACATTGTATGTTCGAAGTCATGTTCGGTGTTGTAGGCATTTGACACAGTCTACACACGCTTGTCATGGTGTTGGGGGGATGTCTTCTTCTTGCATTCCCTAGGTTGTGGTGTGCTGGTTGTGTCATGCATTGTCCATCCTATGGGTGGGGGTGGTAGTGGTGGTAGGCATCCTGCCCCCCTGGGTGAGGGTGGTAGTAGTGGTAGGCATCCTGCCCCCCTGGGTGAGGGTGGTAGTAGTGGTAGGCATCCTGCCCCCCTGGCTAAGGGTGGTAGTATTGGTAGGCATCCTGCCCCCTGGGTGAGGGTGGTAGTAGTGGTAGGCATCCTGCCCCCCTGGGTGAGGGTGGTACTAGTGGTAGGCATCCTGCCCCCCTGGGTGAGGGTGGTAGTAGTGGTAGGCATCCTGCCCCCCTGGCTAAGGGTGGTAGTAGTGGTAGGCATCCTGCCCACCCTGGGTGAGGGTGGTAGTAGTGGTAGGCATCCTGCCCCCCTGGCTAAGGGTGGTAGTGGTGGTAGGCATCCTGCCCCCCTGGCTAAGGGTGGTAGTAGTGGTAGGCATCCTGCCCCCTGGCTGAGGGTGGTAGTGGTGGTAGGCATCCTGCCCCCCTGGGTGAGGGTGGTAGTAGTGGTAGGCATCCTGCCCCCTGGCTAAGGGTGGTAGTAGTGGTAGGCATCCTGCCCCCCCTGGGTGAGGGTGGTAGTAGTGGTAGGCATCCTGCCACCCCCTGGGTGAGGGTGGTAGTAGTGTTAGGCATCCTGCTCCCCATTGCTAAGGGTGGTAGTATTGGTAGGCATCCTGCCCCCCCTGAGTGAGGGTGGTAGTAGTGGTGGGCATCCTGCCCCCCCTGGGTGAGGGTGGTACTAGTGGTAGGCATCCAGCCCACCCTGGGTGAGGGTGGTAGTAGTGGTAGGCATCCTGCCCCCCCTGGGTGAGGGTGGTACTAGTGGTAGGCATCCAGCCCACCCTGGGTGAGGGTGGTAGTAGTGGTAGGCATCCTGCCCTCCCTGGCTGAGGGTGGTAGTAGTGGTAGGCATCCAGCCCCCCCTGGGTAAGGGTGGTAGTGGTGGTAGGCATCCTGCCCCCCCTGGCTAAGGGTGGTAGTAGTGGTAGGCATCCTGCCCACCCTGGGTGAGGGTGGTAGTAGTGGTAGGCATCCTGCCCCCCCTGGCTAAGGGTGGTAGTGGTGGTAGGCATCCTGCCCCCCTGGCTAAGGGTGGTAGTAGTGGTAGGCATCCTGCCCCCCTGGCTGAGGGTGGTAGTGGTGGTAGGCATCCTGCCCCCCTGGGTGAGGGTGGTAGTAGTGGTAGGCATCCTGCCCCCCGGCTAAGGGTGGTAGTAGTGGTAGGCATCCTGCCCCCCTGGGTGAGGGTGGTAGTAGTGGTAGGCATCCTGCCCCCCTGGCTAAGGGTGGTAGTATTGGTAGGCATCCTGCCCCCCTGGGTGAGGGTGGTAGTAGTGGTGGGCATCCTGCCCCCTGGCTAAGGGTGGTAGTAGTGGTAGGCATCCTGCCCCCCTGGGTGAGGGTGGTACTAGTGGTAGGCATCCAGCCCACCCTGGGTGAGGGTGGTAGTAGTGGTAGGCATCCTGCCCCCCTGGGTGAGGGTGGTACTAGTGGTAGGCATCCAGCCCACCCTGGGTGAGGGTGGTAGTAGTGGTAGGCATCCTGCCCCCCTGGCTGAGGGTGGTAGTAGTGGTAGGCATCCAGCCCCCCTGGGTAAGGGTGGTAGTGGTGGTAGGCATCCTGCCCCCTGGGTAGGGGTGGTGGTGCGCATTCAGGCCCCTGTGTGCATATGTGGCATTGGTGATGGGCATCCCGCCCCTATGGTGCTGCTGTTGCTGGTGTAAGTATATTCTGCATCCCTGTGTGTGTGTGTGATGTGTCGTGTACGTGTTGTATGTGTTTTGTGGTTGGTGTCTGGCTTACCTTCTGCGCCGTACGCGTCCGTGCCTGTTCCGGTAGTATATGTAGAATATTGGTATGATCGGGACGAAGGGATTCATGGTTGGTTCGTGTTGTTCGTCCTTCTCGTTGCTTCGCCTCGTCCTCGTCGCTTCGCCTCGTCCTCGTCGCTTCGCCTCGTCCTCGTCGCTTCGCGTCGTCCTCGTCGCTGCCGTGTTCGTCTCGGAGCCGTGGATCGTGTTGTGGCGCGAATCGGAGCTTATGTGCGCCTCTCCCGGATGCTTTGACGTGCCGTGCGTAGCGACGGGTTCGGCGCGTACGGAAAGCGCATCGTACTTGTCCGGCCGGACGGGGCTGCATTTTTCCTTCCGTGCGACTCGATTCGGCGTTTCCGGATTCGCCTCGGTCGGAGAACAGGACCTGGTTTGGGTGAGTACGGCTCGGCCGGATTCTTTGCTGTTGTGCGCATCGTACTTGCTCGTTCGGTGTGCTGTACGGATCGGTCGGGAAACAGGCTTTCGCATGGCTTTTTTCCCGACCGAATGGTATTGGGTGCGCCTCCGACCGAGATCGGAATCGGCCCCCATGTCTCTTCTACTATTGGAGCCTACTTCCATAGCCTTAGCATGCTCAGAAGAGTCTTCCCTTTCCTACCACTGTCTTCGAGGAAAACCTTGATTCAGGCACTGATCTTAAGCCGCTTAGACTACTGTAACGCGCTGTTGATCTCAGCTAACGAAAGGGCCATAAATAGATTACAGGTTGTCCAAAACACCGCGGCTCGACTGGTAACCAATGCCCCCCCAAGAACAGCCTCCCTCTCTTTGCTGCAGAAACTACATTGGCTGCCCATACGGAAAAGGATTCATTTCAAAATATGTTGTATGGCTTATAAAGCCGTAAACAGATTAGGCCCTAGTTATCTCAATGACAAATGTGTTAACTATGTGCCTCTCAGACCCCTCCGCTCAGGAGACAAAGCCCTGATTTCAGTCCCGCGCTTTAGAAAGTCTCGACAAGGTGGTAAGGCCTTCTACCATCTTGCCCCACGCCTCTGGAACGAACTCCCCATACGCCTGCAACAATGTACAGACTACCTGGCCTTCAGGAAATTGCTGAAAACATCGCTCTTCTAATCAGGTCTCCTCAGTTCGCTTATGCGGCCCCAGCGCTGAGATACCCTTATGGGGTGATTCGCGCGCTCTATAAGTGAAATAAATAAATTACCATCCCACAATGTGGAATATCTGGTCTTATGTGAATCTAAAAACATGCTCAAGGATACAGTGTTTGCCTGCATGACCACACTGTCCCACACATGGAAGGCACAAATGGAGAATGATTGAATTTCTACCACTGAATGTTTTAATATTTTTTTATTGATTCTTATGTATTTGTCCTATTCAATTGAGGCCACAGTGAATGGTATACATTCCAGAAAAATATCACAGCGTAATCCTTTAATTGCAAATTCTCATGCAAGTTGTAAAGTTATTGTTTTCTCTCTAAATCTTATACAGTTGGAATTGAAAATTAACTTTTTGACTGTTTGAAGAGGAGAAGGAGATACCCCCGGGAGGGTGAGGGCAAAGATGACTAAGGAATAGATAATGAGAAAGGATTAAAGTAAAAGGTAATATTAAAGGAAGGTTTTAAGCACAGGAAGTACTGGTTTACAGAGGTTTGCTATCAAATAACAAAAATAATTGGAAAATATAACAGAAAAGGGTAAAAGGCAAGAAACAGAAGCTAGGTGTTTGAGGTATTACGAAGTAAACAGAAGGAAACTAATTTAAAAAAGGGAATTCTTAGACAACTCAAATTCCTCAGAAAAAATTTCTGAGATTTACAATAAAATAATAAAGGATGTAGCATTTCTGCATAAATCAGCTTGTGGTTCATTATCCAAGATTATTCTCCAAGTGATTAATGCTACAAAGAAATACACATGGAACCACCCAGACTGTTTGTAGTTCAGTTCAGTTCAGTTCAGTTACAGGGCAATGAAATCTTTGATTCATTGAGAAAGGATGTACTGAAAGGCCTGCTAGAAAACAAGTCCCTAAATCTTTCTAGCTTTTTGGCAGGAGATGACCTTAAAGAAAGGACTCATGAGGATTGACTCCTGGATAAGTGACAATTAAGGAAAACAATGGAATTGCTCTTGAAAAGTTAATGACAGTTGTACATGAGGGAAAGAGTGAAAACGAACAGCCTTTTTATGGCCAGATGCAAAGTAGATGCATTTGCGACTGCAAATAGGTAAACTTTTACTGACTCCTAAAATTGGATTACGGATGGATACTGATTTGCAATTTGGAAGGGGAAACATTAAAACTGCCAAGCTGGGGCCCTATTATGTATAGGGCACATTTTCCCTGTTTGCGCCTGGCGCACTTAAAACAGGTGCAAACAGGGAAAGTGTGCCCTATTACATGGAATGTGCTGCCCCTAGGGCAGCCGTGAATTCACGCTGCCCTGGGGGCAGCGCATTCAAGTGAAAAAACGGAGCAGCTTGGAAGTTGCCGCTCCGTGTTTCACTGTGCAGGCGGCAACCCGCCTGCACTTTTAAAGGGGATAGGAGATCCCCTTGCAGGCGGGTGAAGTGAGTGACTTCACCCGCCTGCAAGGGGATGTGTGGGGGGTCTAAAGGACCCCCTTGCCCCCCTACAGAGGGCTGCTATCAGAGGGCGCACTGACAGTGTGCCACCTAAATGGTGGCGCGCTGTCAGTGCGCCTCCCAACAGGGACACAGCCACATGAAAATGAGGGAACTGCCTCTTGAGAAAGCGCTGGCGCATTCACTTTTACAGAAGGGGCTGCACAAGCATCTGTGGCCACTTCTGTAGTACCAAAGTGCCCCAGGGGTGTGCAAAGTGGGCGCAAACGCCTGTTGTGCCCCCGGTACACTTTGTGTAATGTGGCTCCTGGAGTGTTAATTGAGGTGGATGTAGATCCACCACAAGTAATGAAGTCACTAACTTGTTAGGCCAAGGATTCAATCATTAAAACCTGTGCTCTACCCCTGGTACCTACGACAGGGTGCAGACAGGCTTACTTTGGAGAACATGTGTATAGCATTTAGAAGTACCAATACAGTTCTAATGTCAAAAACACAACACAGTAAGATTCTTACTTTCATTACCAAAAATAGAGAAACATTTAATAAACAAAATGGGACACGATAGCAGGTGTAAAGAAACATGACTCAAAAATGGTTAGAGCTGCTAAATACTGTGAGAAATGAATTTGTTGGATGACTGAGGTGTGAGCCCTGGTCCATCAGAAACCACAGTCATTGTCAGGGTGAGACAGAAGCCAACCCTAACTTCACCTGTGCTCAGCCCCCTGGTAGCTTGGCACAGAGCAGTCAGGCTTAACATAGTGGCAATGTGTAAAGTATTTGTGCAACACTTCAAATAGTAGAACAGTGAAAACACCACACAAAAAGTATCCCACACCATGTTAACAAAATAGAGTAACATTTAATAAATAAAACAGGACTAAAACAACAAAAATCCAATCAGTAGAACCAGGGTTATGAATTTTTAAAGAATGAAGTGTAAAATGGTAATTAATAGCATAAAGTGCCAACCGCGGATATCTGGTTGCGCTGGACCGTGTCAAAATCAAAAGTTCAGGCTGACAGCAATAGAGCACAGGTCAGAAACAGTCCCAGATTTGTCCTGCTGAAGGTTTACCTTCTCAAGTTTTGTGCCAAGAGTCCTGTTCATTTTGGAGAGGGCTGTGAGAGCAAGGAGAGCATCGTGGAAGGCTGTCAGTGTGGTGCAAAGAGCACACCATGCATAGTAGTGGACGAGCAGGCTGCTGCTTTGCGTTGATGGCCGCCTGGAGGCGATCAATGCTGCTGTGTGAAGAGATGCTCTGGCTATGGCTCGGACTTGTTTCAGGTGTGAGCGGCATCATCTTGGTGCGAATGGGTTGGTGGTCGTGAAGAGCCCAAAAGCTTGATTTAAGAGCCCATGAGCCACACCAAGGGCCCAGGACCTGAGTCGCACCACTTGGGGGTCAGGAACCCACTGCAGCTGAGTCCAGGAGCTGTTTGGGAGCCTTTTATGTCTTTGAGGCTCAGATCAGGAGGCCAGCAGACTAGCCCGTGGAGTCACTCTGGGGTCCTGGGTTGAAGATGAACCTGTGGGTCCAGTTCTTTTCCCCAGGCAAGAAGGCAGCAGGCAGCGGGTCAGCACAGCAGGGAAGCAGTTCCTTTAGAGCAGCAGAGTGGCAGTTCTTATAGCAGCACAACTGTCCTTCTTCCAGGCAGATTAGCCACAGGCCCAGAAGTGTACTAAAGTGGTGAGGCCCAGTATGTATACCCAGTTGTGCCTTTGAAGTGGGGAGAAGCTACCAGAGGTTTCCCTTTGAAGTCCCTAGGCATCCTGCCTTCCCTGTCCTGGCTCCAGACTAACTACAGGGGGGTATGCATTCCTTTGTGTGGAGGCAGCACACAGCCTATTCAGGTGCAAGTGGGACTGTGAAAACCAGCTCCTCTCACCCATCTTGCCAGAGGAATACACAAAGTTCAACTGTCAACTAAAACTAGCCAAGTGACCAGAGAGAGGCTACAGGCACTAAATGGATAAGGCAGGAAAATGCCAACTTTTTAAAAGCGGCATTTTCAGAACTGCGATTTAAAATCTGACTACACCATAAGTTAGGATTTCAAATTGTGATTCCAGAGATACCAATCTTGAACTGGTTATCCCTTCCCAGCTGGAAAATACACTTATAAAATGTAATAAGGCAACTCCAATGTTATGATAAGGGAGAGGAAGGCCTTGCGGTAGTGAAAAACTAATTTAAGAGTTTTTCACTAGTAGGACATGTAAAACTTAAAAGTACATGTCCTACTTTTTAAATACATTGCACTCTGTCCTCTGGGCAGTCCAGGGCCAAACCTAGAGGTGACTTATATGTATTAAAAAAAGGCTTGGGCCGGGCAAAAGGTTTACTTTGCCAGGTTGAAATGGCACTTTAAAACTGCACACAAAGGCTCTGCAATGGCAGACATGAGACATGTTTGAAGTGCTACTTCAGTGGGTGGTACAATTAGTGCTGCAGGGCTACTAGTAGCATTTAATTAACAGGCCCTGGGCCCATATAGTGCCCCTTTATTAGGGTCTTACAAGCAAATTAAATATGGCAATTAAGTTTATGTCAATCTTATCGTCTTTTAAGGGGAGAGCACTTTAGCACTGATTAGCAGTGGTAAAGTGAGCAGAATCCTAAAGCCAACAAAAACAAATTCAGCAGAAAGTGGAAGGTAAAAGGCAAAACGTTTGGGGATGACTCTTCAGAAATGGCCAAATCCAACAAATATCTGCTATGGAAAAGATGGTGACCTTTTTTTTTGAAGATTTACCTCTGGCTGTTTCTGAAGCTGCTCGGCAACTCTGCAGTCCGAGAATTCCAAGATGGAGACTGCAATCTGCGCTCTGGTTTTTCTTTCCTAGGCACCAAGTACACCGAGTAAACAGATCACACTCGCAAAAACTGCACTAATTTCGTTGACTAGAGAGCAGTGCCTCTGAAGCGCGCTCCCTAATGTTATTCCTCAGTTTTGGAAGCATTCTGTCCCATATTTTTGGTATTTTAGGTGTGCACACATGGTGTAATTCCCTGTTAATGCAACTTCATGAGATCATAGCTTTTTCTTTTGCCAGAGAAGAGGCAAGGAGGTGTTTCCTGGGAAATGGAAAGTACAGTAAGACACAAAACTTAAATTAAGGAAAGACTTCAAGAATTTATTAAGACCTTCAGGGACAATGTCTTCATAAGACTTAACCAGAAAATATTATTGCTCTTTGAGAACCAAAGCCTTGTAGAACATTGCTAACTTACTGAGAGAAGTCTCATAAGGGCAAGGACAATTTATAAACGTAAGAACTATTTAACAAAAGAGAAAAGCTATTCCTCAGAAGGTTACAGCGATTCAGTCACAATCAATAGAGTGGCCCTGGTGACAACAGGGTGCTAGAATTTATTTAAGTATTTGTATAACATGTTTAAAGTATGTTCATGTCTTTAAGTTCTCACTTTACAACTAGAGTTTGTTAATGGGAAAGTTAGATGCTGTTTGGTCTATAGATGCTGATCCACATTCCATCCAGATTACGACATTAAAAACAACCAACCAAAAAAATAGAGGAAAAAATTTGAGCTGAACACAGGAATGTTTTGCAGACCTCTGGGACAGTCTCTCTAAATCTATATCCCCCCCCCCTCTGCGGGTGCTTTGAAACTGTAGTAAATCTACTTCAGACACGTGTAGGGTCTAGGAAAGCATCAGAAGCCATTCTTCTACTTCTGTGGAAGCCTCTGGCACATGATTAGGTTTCTGACAGAGTGGATCTGGAAAAATGAATTTTAAAAGATTTAAGAGAAAATGTGCCAATAGAAGGTCATGTTAGCTTCTGATCGGGACTTTGTTGCGATTTCAGGCTGACGGTGATAGAGCACAGGTTAGATACATCAATCAGGTTCTTCCTGGTCAAAGATTTTACCTTCTGACCCAGTCTCTGGGATGGAAGTTGAAATTCTCCAGTAGGAAAAGGTTGCACACAGTATCTGGGAAGGTCGCAACAAAGTCAGATAGGTTTGCAGTGAGGATACGCAAAACAGGCTTTCAAGAGGCAAAAGGCTCCGAGAGGGACCAACTTCATTTTCTTGCCCAATGAGGTTACATCTTGGGTGGATTAACTTGGGTGGTTGGTCCTGGCCCTCCGGAGGTCTGAAGTCCAAATGTTTCTCAGTCCCACTTTTTCAGAGATTGATGGAAAAGTGCAGCTGGACACATTTAAGGGTCCCAGGACGTCAGGGACAGCCCTTAGTGGTCAGAACTTACTCCAGCAGTGGCAACCAGCAGGGTCCAGTCCTGTCCAGCTGCAGTTTATCAGAGGCGCACTTCAGGAAGTAGACCTTGTGCTGTCTGATCAACCAACTGCCCATTGAAGTCAACTCCTTTGTCCTAGGTACAAGTGAGAGCAGGTCCAGCCTTCAAATCTCCTCACAGGTTGAAAACAGGAGCTGCAGACCTTCTTCCTATCTCCCACAGGTCCAGAAAGTATTCTGAGGAGCTGTGGGTGTGGTGCCAACTTTGTAGGTTTCACTAGCCAGTAGGTGTGGGTGACCCCTGGACACTCCCTAACCAATTTGTAAAACGTTCCCACAGGAATCCTTGCCCACTTTTGTAGCACATCCTGTTTGTTTCACTGCAACGTGTCCCAGACTGCGCTATTCAATGGAAGTCTAAGGTGGTATAGGCGTTTAACCATTGGAAGGAGCTTGTGTGCCAAGTCAGGGTTGTATCTAGGTAAATGAGCAGTCCATCCTACTAAGATGCACCAAACTGGTTTTGGGACCAGCTCCACCTCTTTTTGGGCTGGTGCCCAACTGGCTAACTTCAGCTTAAAAACAAAGACTTCCCTACTTCAGGCTTCGTCTTACACTAAACTATGAATGGCCATGCCACACCCTTGACCCATTGAAGTTATTGGAGTTCCTGGAACAGCCCCAGGTGCCCTTCCTTAGCTGAAATGGATCACATGCATGACCCAGCCTGTCCTGTCACCAGGCTGAAGCCATTGTTCTGAGCTGGAGCAGTTTTCACACCTCATTATGATCAAGAATTGGCAGGGTAGCTGCTGGTAGGGTAATGTAATTTTGCCTCCAGGAGCTTCAGGCAAGGAAAAGGTAACTTTGTAAAAATTACTTTTCCTAAATATTTAGTAAACATCTGACATCACAATTTAGTTGGATTTTGATGAATATTAAAAATTGAACTATTTCTTTAGCTCGTGCCAAATCTAATATAGCAGAAAAAATATTTTAATCTGTAGTCTATATTTTTCCCATAGGCCAGCCAGAGACTTTCACAGTGAAAATAGCATTTGAGGACTTGTCACTGTAGGGACCTGATAACATTACATTTCTACATGCCCTACTTTTAAATACCTTGCACTCTACCTTGTATGCTACACAGTCTACATAGGGGTGACTTATTCATATTTTAAAAGAAGGTTTTTCCCCTGCCAAAAGTGCTATTTTCACAGGTCAGACAACAGGTTTAAACTGCAGCAGTCAGACTACCTTGCTATGGCTGAAGCCATGTTATCCTTGTCACACTTGTGGATGGCATAATAAGTGCTGCATTCCAAAGGGGGCAATTAACTTTCTAGTCAATGGGTGTAGTTTCTATACCAAATACCTCATATTGGAAAGTTAAATATGCCAATCAGGGATTAGCCAATTTGTATATGTCTTAGGGATCTGAACACATACACTCAGCACCAGATGGCAGCAACCCAGTGTGCAAAGTCTAAACTAAAAAAACTGCAATATAATGCAGCAAAAAATGGGTGGGGCCACAAAAAAGGAGCATTTTCTCACAGGTAAAAACACATTTGCAAAAGGGAAAGAGTCCCCAGGGGACCCCCTTCCCCTTTGTGAATGTAAAAAACAAATTGTTGGGGGGGTGGGGTGGGTTGTCAGTGGTTCAAGGGCGGGAGATTACCACCTCTCATATAATCTTTCAAGAAAAAGTAAACATGTTTCCCCAATTACTTTTAATGTAAATGGGCAGCATTTAAAAAATTGTTTACTTTAGAGGCAATCACAGAAATGGTGATCTGCTGACTCTAGCAGTCCACCATCCCTGTGATTGTGACCAGTTGCAGTGAGTTGTAAATTGCGACCCACCTAATAAATAGTCAGTAGGCAGGGTGATCTGTGATTGCTTCAATTCCTTATTTGGCAAACCAACCTATTGGTACATAGGTCGGTTCGCAAAATCAGATTCCATTCTCAAAACGTGGGTGCACAATTTGCAAATCAGGCACAACGTCTTTTCTAGTATAGTCACTCCTCTCATGGGGGGAAGTACGTCAAAGCCCATTCAAATTCTCTGAGGGACAGACCTGTTAAATGTTGTGGGGTGCAAGGGTCCAGAAACCATTCAAGGTGTCAAAGTATCTTTCAGACCTCAAATCCCTCCTGCAAATTTATTTGATGTACTACAGCCAAATTAGCTTTTTCTCTGGAAACAACTTTTGCTCAATTAATGTATGTTTTGAAGTATTTGTACCTGTGTTGTCTGTATTTACACTCCTACGGTGCTGTTGTGAGCAGGAATGATTGTCAGACATAAAGGCCAATCACAACAGCACTTGTTATGTGATGACAGGACCTATGATAGAACTGGCCCATCCACAAATGATGGTTTCCACTCTGTGGAATGATTTGGGCGCGTCTGGAAAGACTGGACAAGGAGAAATATTGTTGATCTGAACTTGTGAGCAAGCTCTTGACTGGATGTCTGCAGGAACACGCTGCTGGTGTGCACTTAATTGATGTAAGACCAGACCACTATGTCTCCTTTTTTCCACCAACTCAATTGACTTGTGTTCAGATCAGAGAGAAAAAATCAGAACCGGCAATTGTAGGCAAGAAGCAGCACCACTTGTGTTCATTTCATGTTGTTGAATCAAGAAACAGGCAGGTATTTGGTAGGCTTGCATATCTGTATGGGATTTATAGACAGGATACCTAGCTACAAACAATAAAGCACCAAACAGGAAGGGCACAGAATACGCAGCGTGCAAGTGATCAGGATGCACTAAAGCAGAAAGGAAGAGAAAAAGAGACTAGTCTAGGGAATGGGGGATTCCTTTTTGAGGAAGGGCAGCAGTGTACAGGAAAGGGATGACTGGGCATAGAGTGGCTGAATTGGGGGAGGGGCTGGATGAAGTGGGCGATGAATGAGCAGTGGACGTTACCTGCAAATTAGAGAGTTATGCAATGCGAAGATAATATTGTGATTAGGTGGAGATTTAACATGTGGGACAGCAACACTTTCAGAAGATGAAGAAAAGATGTGGCCTGTAGGACTTAATTGGGATGAAGTTCCATACCATGGGTGCATAGGAGGAGAAGGTTTGGAGATTTTACCTTCTTGCGTTTTTTTTCTCCTACTATGGTTATGATACTGCTGCTCATTGTGCATATTCAGAGAGAGGTCTCGATGCTGCTTGCCATTTTGTAACTCAACTGTCACATTACATATAATTGTACACTGTATAACACAGTTGATGCTGTATTATGACATGAAGTTTGTATCACAACCTTAATATGAATACCTCTAATTGGATTTAAGCATTTTTTTAATTCGCATGCAGTAAAATTGTTTTGATTTACTCCACCTCTTTCATGGTACACCAGGCCATTTTACTGCACTACCAGCTCCATCAATAAGCCTAACTGCTGTTGGTTGCCACCTTAGATTACATTGTTAGAGCCCAGACCTGTCTCCTGTGAAGTCCCCAAGGCTTGCTCCAGTTATTCACCAATGGTTTTCCACCTGTATGAGGATGGCACACAACCACACAACCATATGTAAAATATATGTCTAGCTATGACATTCATTATCTGAAAGACTACCTAGATATTATCCAGGCTATAATGTGTGGTCCCCACTCCGAGCAGCATTCACACCGAAGATTGCTGGCCTCCACTCCACGAGTGCTCTGTGGGCCCGTACTTCGTGTTTTCGCTCGACGTCCCTTTAGGCGATCCCTGGTCCGTTGACCTGTGGGTCCTAACGAGGGTCACTCTTCTAATTGTTCGGCTTCCCTGGTTGCTCCAGACGTGCCCTGACTCTCCATTGCTTGGAGAGTCCCCAGGACCTTGCTGGTCCTCACCGTAGCTGTTTCCTCTGCCTGCGTGGGTTGCCGTTGCCAATGCTTGTTGGTGCTCCAGCCGGACACTGACCCCTCAGTCATCGACATCCTCCGTGGGACAGCTCACCTCTGGACTTTGGTCATCATCGACGTCTCCTGGTCCCCGTGGCTGCAGAGTCAAGCATCCTATCTTCGCACCTGAGGCACCCGACATCGTTGGGCATTCAACTGCTCCGCTCCTGGTCACGTGAAGTGACCCAGACTTTGTCCCCTCTGCTTTCAGGTTCTTCTCACCTCGGATCCAGGCTTGGATTCCACCGGACACTTTTCTTCTCCACGGCAGCAGCACTTTGCATCACGCCATTGAAAACGACGAGGGTTTCCGACACTACTTGACCCCTATGCACCCGGCTCCTCTGGGATAGGTAACACGGGTACCACAGTACTCACAGGGGTGCTGGCCTTAGAACCTTCTATGTTCCAAAGGGTTTGCTTCAAGTCCTCTCCGAAGTGTCCTTAACTTGTAATTTTCCAACCGCGACTTTCCCATAGAGTTGTACGGAGCTCGCGTCTGTGTTCACACACTGCACCCGTCCTCCGTGGGTCCCCTGTGTCACTACTTTGGGTGGTTCCTTGGGGTCCCAGCGATTCTACGTGCTCTAGGCACTGTGTCTAGTGAAGTCGTGGTTGTTATACCACTTTCTTAGTATATGGTTCGGTCTCCCCCTGGAGCCCGCTGTGTATTGTGCTATTTACTGTTGTTCTATTGATTTAATATTGTGTACTGTATGCTCTAATCTCGTAAAGAGGTTAGTAGAGAGTGTTTAGTAATAAATACATATATTTTATATATCTCTTGTGTGGTTCTCCTTTCATTTGGTCATTCAGGAGGTTCTGGTCTGGTAAAACAAGCTGCTTTACATTCCTTCGAGACTTAGCCGGAAGGCTGCTCTCCACAGCTACCACTAGAATAGCTTTCTATAAAGGTTGTCTTTAACCTAATCATCATAAGGGTCGTTTGGACTGGTGCAAGGTGCCCACTTTAATTAGTGGACAGCATATACCAGGCCAACTTCTCACAACCAGAAACAACAAAAAGATACAAGGCTGGATACTTGGCATCATCCCTCCTCGAGTCATCAAAATGGCAAGCTCCTGTGTTTCACATCATTAACAATTTGATCTGCACAGATCACATTGTATACAAGACCATGAGGATCTGGAATTGACTAGTCCTGTTTTGCAGAGTGGAGCTTATCATACAAGAAGCAAACTTGAAACAGAGCCACCATCCAAGCTCTCGTCCTATCCATTCTCCACAATGACATGTTGAGCTGAAGCCATCCTGGGTGCTAGATCTATCTGATTACACTAAAAAGAATCCAAGCATCAGTCCACCTAATCAAAAATCTTTGCAAACATGACCATGCAAACCATTTAGCTGTCAAACCCTGCCTCCATAACAATGAAGATCTGTTGCATGATCCACATGACAGTCTACTATGACATCCACCCTTACCTGGCGACAAAGATTAAGACTTGTACCAGCAAATCGAAGTTGAAAATTGAAAATTCAAAGTGAGAAATGCTAAATATTTGAATCAAAAAATTTGAAACATTTAATTTGAAATTTAGTATAGTTTATGTAATTGCTAATCTGATAGCTAAAACTTCTAAATGTTTCCTTTTATAAACAATACATTTTATTATTTTATATATACACTCACACAAGTTACTCTTATACATTCTCTAATACTAACACAGGCTCAATCACTTGCCTCATGCTGTAAAATGCCCTAACCCTACCCTACATTCCCCGGAAACAAACCCGATCATGTACCTTCACCTTGATCCTTACCCTTTCCAAGGCCTACCTCTAACAGTGATCCTAAACTTAATCCTAATTCTTACTAAAACCTTAAAACAGAATTTTAGCTGAAAGCTAAACCTATCCCTAGCACATACTGTTTACCTCTCTACCAATAGTCAGCCATAGCTATACCCTAAAGCTAACCTTAACTCTTTCTGTAATGATAATAAAAACCCTAATGCTAACCCTTTCTTTAACCCCCACCCGTACCTTGTACCTCACAGTGAAGCTAAACCTTATCCTTTCCCTAATTGAAGTTAAACATAAACAAGCATTTGCAATGCAATGGGTCTTGCATTTGTTGAAGTTAGAGCTGTTGGCGTTGAAAATGACAATGTTTTTTACATTTGTTTTTTTATTTGCAGTGGAGTAATTATAGTTGTTTAGCGCTATTGCCATTGGTATAAAAAGCAAAAGTTAAAAAAAAATTATTTTCAACGCCAACTGCTCTAACTTTAAGAAATGCGAGATCTATTGCATTGCAAATGCTTGTTTATCTAGCTATGTTGCAGGGTGCAGTACTATATGTGGTCAAAAGAGGTCCCATGGGACCTCTTTTGGCCACATATGGTACTGCACCCAGCAAAGTTGGAGTTATTGGCATTATAAATGCCAATTCTTTTTACCTAGCCAGGTTGCAGGGTGCAGTGCCATGTGTGGCCAAAAGAGGTCCCATGGGACCTCTTTTGGCCACACATGGTACTGCACCCTACAAAGTTGGAGTTATTAGCTTTGAAAATGCCAATGTTTTCTACCAAGCAATGTTGTAGGGTGCAGTACCATATGTGGCCAAAAAAAGGCCCATACACCTGCGCATGAAGGCTGGCAGCATGCAGCAGTGGCATCAAGCACTGAAGCTAACAGCAACCAGAACGCAGCACTGCCGCGTAGTCCTGGATAAACTCGGAGCAACGTTAGTGATCTGAAAATCATTGCTAGTTACCGATGCAAAGCGCACAGAAGGCCCCACTTTTGCACTAAGAGGAGCCATTGTGTACCTGGGTGCAATATGACATAGATTCGTGTTCAAAGCAACGCCAAGACATTTCAGGGGAAGTCAATCTTCACAGAATTGACTATTCAGAGGTGACAGCGCCCAGACACATTAGGAAGTGTTACCACCAGAGGAACGCCCTTCGTATGCCCTGGCACCCTAGTAGAAGTCTGGGTGTATATTTGAACAATGTAACCACCTGATCGTATTAGGAGGTGCCAGGCGGAGTAAGTAACTGGAGCAGAGCTTAAATGTGCCATGGCATGTGAGGTTATGTAGGGAAGCATAGTTACGCCTAGACACTGTGGGCACTTTCAGCAGAGCCTGATGCACTGGCACTGAAGGCACCTGAAACTGAGCTAGGATGTGCTTACAAAGTAAACCCAGAGCAGTCGATGGAAGTGCTTGGGCAAAGCCGAGCTGTGTGTGGGCAAGAAGGTGCTTGGGCTGTTAATTAGTACAACTTTCCTTACACCTGGGTTAGCACGGCAACAGCAAGAAAAGAACACTAAGATTTCAGAAGGAAGAAGTGTCACAAGTCCATGGACTGCACCAAGTGCAGAAGGGCTCAGTGTTGCCTTGCTCATTCAAGTGTGCCTGTTCAAGGAAGTGGCGGGAGCAGTAGGACTGCAAACTGCTTGCGTAAACAGAGCAATGGGCGAGGTCCAGGCTTGCCAGAGGAATGTTGGCTAGGTCATACAGCACCACAGCCACCCCACCTAGGCTGGTATAAATCCAGAAGATGCAATTAATTAGCATGCAGACACTGGCGGAGAGGAAACAGACAGTCTGCCACTACGAGGAGCAGGGCACAGAAGGCGGCAGAGGCAGTGAGAGGGAAATGAACTAAGGAGGAGAAAGAAGCAGGTGGACAAGGCACACGAGAGGGAGGAGGAGAAAAAGAGAAGGAGAAAGGTGGAGAAAGAGGAAGGATGAAAAGATAGGAGAAAGATGCAAAGAAAGTCAGTGAAAAAGGAAATGATATTGAGAAAGAAATGGATCTTGAGTGAGAAATATGGTGGTAAAGAGGCAGAGAGGAGGCTAAAAGAAAGACGAGGAAAGAACATGAAGAGAACATAAGCATTTGCAATACAATCGGTCTTTCCGTTGGGACCTTATACGTATTTAGCCATGCAGCACATGTGCGGTTTAGCCTAATAAAGGTAACCATACATATATGAGGTGTCTTGGGGACCCAGGAGGGATACTTGTTTCACCAGCTGAGTTCTGCCGAAGATCACAAACCATGTTCGTAACCTAATTCAGGGCCCTTGAAAGGATACTTGGTCTTGAGTGGAGTAACTTACCTGCAAGCCGTGAGAGGTGCATGCTGGTACTTGCAGTTTGCCAATGCGGCTGCAGTACTGTTTGGGACTCTAACTCCACCCACCTGAATAGCCAGCAACGGCGGAACGATTGGGAGTATTTCTGTGAGACATTTGGCGGGAGAACTTCGTTGGAGTAGGCATCTGATGAAGGCACAGACCGAATCGCGTAATGCCATTGCTCTTGTGTAATAAAGATCCTTCCTGCATTCCCCGCTGTGTCCCTCCGGTTCTTAGCAGTTAAGAATCTCTCGTGGCATACATATATGTACATGCACATATAGCTATAATATTTATAGGGAAGGGGTAGCGGAAAGAAACTAATATACCGAGAGAGGCCAGTAGTGAGAGAGAAATACGGTGAGCTGAAGCAGGGTAAGTAGAACAATGAACATATTAAAAAGCAAGGGCATACGTATGAAGACAGGAGGAGACATTTTATGTCCTGCAGCGGGGGCTCTTCCCTCGCAGCCCGAGGACAGAGGAGGGCGGGAGAAGAACATAATGCAGGGGCCGGCTCAGTCACACTGACCTGGGGCATGACAAGCACCTGTTAGAGGCACGTTATGTTATACTTTGTCGCGTTATGCATCGAGTTCCAGTCAATAGTCTGTCCTGATTGGTGCAGCGTTTGGAGCCAACCAACGTCATATGTATGTAGCCCAAAAGAATGGCCTTTGCAACTGAGGCCAGCGTGACCTGCGCTTCTTTCTGAAATGGACTATTGCACCAGCAGAACCAATGGTCCAGTCTTCAGTTTAGGTGCCATCTTGGAATAGGAAGCCTGTGTCTAGAACGCGTGAAAGGCAGCCGTTTTGGGCAAGACTGAGCGTGACCTGGCACGCGCTGCTATTATGGCGGTCGCATCGGTCCCCGGGGGTCAAGGGGAGGTAGGGGGTTGCCGCGCCATGTGATGATGCGGCGCCCTCACCCCCCTTTTGAATATCCAATAGGGGCGTTCGGCTGGGTCGTGAACAGGAAGCACTTTAGTGCTTCCGGTTCGCGCGATCGCCGGACGTGGGGGCAGGCCGGTTTAGACCGGTCTGCCCTGCAGTGCCACCTTAAAAGGGGGCAAGGGGAGCGGGAGCAGTCTCTTGTCTCTCGCACCGCTCCCCCACAGATCGGCACCCGGGCCACCAGCGGCCCATAATTTGTTTTCTTTTTCCTCCCCCAGCAGGTCGCAGTATTTGCAAAGAGGAGGAAGTGGTCTGCGGGGAGCTGCGATTCGACGTTGGCGGCTGCGAGGCAAGGATTCATTGTGGAGGACGTTTAGGAGGAGCTGCGGCGATACTGCGGAGCGCGGATTCATTCTGAGGACGCCGATCAGCTGTGCGTGCGCTGAACGGCTCGGGCCGTAACAAAGAACAGGTAAGAACTTAGATGAGTCTATAAATGATGGGAGAGCCTAGCTTGACAAACGGGGTGGTATTGTAGCATTTAACGCACTGTATGACTACATGGTAACCATAGGGTATTGTTTGTAGTCAAAACTAGATATGGGTTATTGGAGAGTGTAGAAATTGTGTTTACATGCTGACTAGCACGCTATTTAGTTTAACAAATATCTTTTTTCTATTTTCCATTCACATCTGAGATTTCACTATTTAGTCTGCAGACGGGTTAGATTCCCTTTGCCAACTTTTTCTCGTTTAATAAAATATCAATAGGAGAGATAGTGTTGCAATAATTTACAATAGTAGCTACCATTTTAGTGGTACGACATTCTGCTGTCTCCCTGCCTATGTGCAAAGATAGGACGATATGTTCGAAAAAGGAAAAGGGTTACTGATTTAGATCTCCCTGTTTATTCTCCCTGCAGTTTCATGCATGGTGGATGCACTTTACAATATCTATCGTGATGCACATCACAGGAACATTCTCCTTTATATGACTTGGACTAAGAAGCGTTTAGTTTTTGGTAGAACAAGATCCTATGTTCTACACGTATACTTCCTTGTGAGTATCTAATTTCTTAAAAAAATTTACAGACCCCAGTTACCAATAGTTATAGGTGAGAGAGTACATGCCAAATAACCAATAGCAACATATAATATGTCTCCCCTAGAGAACTTTGACTATTGGCGAAGAGGACTCTAACTATACAGACTGATCAGGAAGCTCGTAATCATTTGAGTTATTAGGTAAGGTTTTAGTTATATGGTTACCCATGCGTCTGCTTGGGGTTTGTATACTATATATCTCATTTTCTTTACTAATCTCCTTTCCCTATAGGAGTTGGCTAGCTGATGCTAGTCATAGACATTGCTGTCTATTATCTCGACAGCTGTTCCCCTTGGAGGAAGGGCAATTTACAAGGGCAACAGATTTTAGTAAGTCTCGTGGCACCGGTTTCCTATGGGATCCAAATGGAATACTTGTTCACCGTTGTATGGCGCACTGGTGCATGGATCCGATAGAGGGTTCTTGGCATGTTATTATATGGGACACTTTGGACTATTCAAACATAATTTTAAGCTTAGACACTTTATGACAACACTAGACTGTCTATATTTTCTTTTCTCTCCTTCTATTGAGCACTGGTGGAGACATATATCATTATGAATAATTATGTAAGGTCTTTTCTTCCTTTTTCTTTTTCTTTTTCTTTTTCTCTTTTTCCTTCTTCTTTCTCTTTCTTTTTCTTTCCTCTTTGCTTTTTCTTTTCTCTCTTTTTTCTTCTCTATTTTTCTTTTCTTTTTTCTTCTTATTTTTCCTGCACAAAGTGATGGTCTGACCAATTGTCCTTACGAGAGTAGATACCAGAGTATGGGTTGTCTTCAGAAGTGTATATATATTTTATTTGTTTTTTAGGTACCCCCGGTGTGTTTTGTTGTTGTGACACAGTACTCAATTTGGGCGAGGTCCTGATGAAGGTGGTTCACGGTGTGTGTTATTCCACCGAAACGCGCGTCGACAACGTGCGCCCAGACCGTTTGGCCTTGATCATTAATTTTGCCCATTGGAATCGTATTATATCTATGTGTTCTTTATACCAACATGTGTATATGTGTCTTGTACGATTGTGAGCGATTGGTAAGAGTGAATGTGTTTTCAATTTTCATTCTTTTGTTAGATGGGTATTTTGGTTGGGGGATCATTAATTTGATATCATTATTTCTGTCATGTAATTTTTAATAAATGAACTTAGTAGACAATTGATGTATACTGTTTATAACAAATGAGAAAATCATATATATGGAAAATAAAAGTAATTTTGATATAAAAAAGATGTCTAAATTCAATTGAGTATTAGATTTTTTTGTTATTGCACCTGTATTTCAACCCATATAAGATTGAATCTTTTGCAAAGAAATATAGGTCTTTGGGGAGAGTTTTTGTCTTAGTTGTTTATATTCCCCTCTTTCTCCCTGACCTCCAAGTAACATATAGAGGGGGTCCCTTCATTTACTAGCGGCTCGGGCGTTGAGGCAGCAGGTTACTCCAAGGTCGCGAGGTACGCTTGGGTGAGGACGCGGGTTGTAGGAGCGTGCGGGGTGCAGTAGCGTGTGGCAGCGCTGAAGGGCAGCGGGTGAAGAGGCATCCACTGCATGCGCTCTGCCTATTGATTGTGTACACGTGGGTGGAGTAGCGGTCATCAGCGCTGAAGGGGAGCTGGCGAAGAGGCATCCTCTGCATGCGTGCTGCTTATTGTTAGTGTACACGAGGCAGAGGGGCTCAATAGTGAGCAACTAAGCGCCAGGCAGCTTGTGAGAAATTATCACGGACAGAGGGCGCGCATAGGAGTACAGCGCATCTAAGTGCTTTTGAAAGCATAAGCATTTGCTAGGCACAAGACACTGCTAAAGGCATTGTGGGGACAGCCTGAGTAAATCTAAGGAGTGAATTTTGACTGATCAGTGGTAGGACAGCACTGCATATTTTGTGGGAGAGGGTGCCGGTGTTGGTACAGGGGAAGGGGCGCGAGCTGCGCAACGAAGTATCCCTTTTTTATCTCCCAAATACAGCAACGTTAGGTCTTTGTGAGCTGCACAGTCAAGGAAGGTCCAGGTGCAGAACAAGAACATCAGCATACTGCGAGGAATTGTCAGAGGACGGCACGGAATTCTCGGTGAAAACAGCACCAGCAAGCCAGCATTCCATCGCTCCCGGGAGCCACGCGGGCTTGAGTAGGGGACTCGCCTGAACCCGCTGGGCTAGCTGGTGGGACGTGGCTCTGGTTGCGTGGGTGCAAAGGCTGGCTGGTGGCTGCTGCGACTCGCAGGTAGGGGTCTGGGCAGTGTCCCGGGCCATTGGGCAAGGTTGCGTGGGTGTTTTTTGTGCAGGGGCTGAGTATTGCGGTCTAGGGTGATCAGTAATATCCCCAGTGGCACGAGTCTAGATGCAATGGCCCCTAAGGCGAAGCGTAATGAGCGTACCCGCACAGATGTTATGCTGGAAGCCCTGATGCAACAAGTACAGGTGATGGGACAGGCATTGACCCGGTTGCAGGAGAAAGTGGAATGTCCAGATGAGAGGGAGGGGAGGCCCAGGAGACCCATAGTACCTCCAAAAAATTTCTCCCCGCCTGTACCTAAAAGACGTAGGCCCAGGTCTGGAGGAAAAGGGCAAAAGGGAGACGGGGGGATGGCCCCTAGGGAGGGGTTACCGCAACCTGCAGTTCCCGTGCCAAGCCCACAGGGCAATAGCGAGCCCCCTACCCCAGTACCCACATTACCAAGGGAAGAAATGCCACAAGCTCCAGCGGACTCTCCAGCGGGGGGCGCGCGGGGGGGAACGCGGGTCCAGCCAGACATGGTAGCCAGTCTGGCGGCGGTTCTTCCATGGCTTGAGACAGTGGGAAATTGGTCCCCAGCTGCGGGGGCATCGGGCAGCGGGGGTAACCCCATGGAAAAGGCCAAGCAAATAATGGCGCAACTGGCGAAAGCTACGCCTAACGTGGAGCCGGCAGTACCGGCAGGGGATACAACGCCTCAGGCACAGTGCCAATAATTGGTGGCGGTGGTCCAGGACCGGTGGGCGTAACAACGGATCCAGAAGCTACAAAGGCGGCTGACACAGCAGCACCAACAGGTATAAAGAAAACACTGCCACCTTTAGGTTTGGGGGAATTGCGCTCCTCCAGAGAGCAGTTGGGGCGGCATTTGTCACAGGAAACAAAAGAGAAGATCTGGAAGGGGCCGTACATTAGCATTTTTTCATTGTTGATAGATGAGTCAGAAAGGGAGGAGGCTAAGAAAAACAAAGAATGGAAGCTTCCTAGGGAGTGGGCGAGCGTAACCTTGAAATATAGAGTGGAGGAAAATTTGGCCAATTGGGTGCAGGGCTTTACTATTTACACGGCAATCATGCTGGAACGTTTTCCAGCCATGGGGTCAGAGATGGCGTGTTACTAAAACAGGATCACTGTCGCTCAGGCGACTCAGGGGGGCGACGGGTGGAAGGAGTACGATAAGGAATTTAGAAGGGCAAAGGCACAGGATCCAACATTGGGATGGGATCAGACAGATATGTTTATTCATATTAAACACTTGGTGCAGGTGTCATCTGACAATCCCCGAGGGCAGGCGCAGGACAATGTGAGGTTTCAGCCCTTTCGTGCAGGCCCCTCAGGGAATACGGGGGGCACCTCAGGAAAGTCGGGGAGCACGGGGAGAAAAGGGGTGTGCTTTGATTTTAATAAACGATCATGTACTAGAGTCCCAGGCACATGTAGGTTCAAGCATAACTGCGGTTTCTGCGGTAACGCATCACACCCGAAGCTAAGTGTTTCAAGAAGTCTAAGGAAAAAGGAACCAAAAAGCAAGAATGAGAGAGCGTTACTTGAAAAGGCTGGATCCCCCATAAACATCAGCGCCATGATCACTTGGTTAAACACTTATAATTGCCCTGCAGCGGCAAGGACGATCAGAGGGGTTTCTGGCAAGCTTTAGGATCCCGACGCAGGATTACAATGGGGTGGCACACTGCAGGAACCAACTTTCAGTCAGGTCTAATGAGAGTATAGCAGCAGCAAAAATTGAGAAGGAAGTAAAACTGGGTAGAGTGGCAGGCCCATTTGACGACGTCCCAATGGAAGATTTTGTGTGCTCACCACTGGGGGTGGTTCCCAAGAAGGTACAGGGCAAATTCCGCTTGATCCATAACCTTTCAGCACCAAAGGGGAATTCTGTGAACGAGGCAATCTCTGACGCATTGTGTAGTGTGAAATATGCATCATTTGACCAGGCAGTGGGCATGCTGAGGGTTCTGGGTCAAGGGACGTTATTGGCGAAGTCCGACATTGAGTCTGCTTTCCGATTACTGCCAGTGCATCCTATGGATTTTCGCCTGCTGGGTTTCCAATTCCAGGGGAAGTATTATGTGGACAAATGTATGCCAATGGGTTGCTCAGTCTCCTGTGCCTACTTTGAGAAGTTTAGCTCCTTTTTGGAGTGGGTTTTCAGGTGGGACACAGGCCACCAGTGGGTTTTACATTACCTCGGTGACTTTCTCTTCTTGGGGGCGCCAGGATCAGAGGAGTGCAGGTCAGCATTAACAAAGTTCTGCGCCCTCATGCAGGAGTTCGGTGTGCCATTGGCACCTGGTAAGACAGTGGGCCCTACCACAAAGATTGAATTCTTAGGGATTGAGCTGGATTCTGTTCAAGGGGTGTCTAGGTTACCGGCAGAGAAGGTGAATGATTTCAGGGGAGCATTACAGCACTGCCTTAGTAAAGAAAAGGTTACTCTGCATCAGTTACAGCAAGTAGTGGGACAGTTGAATTTCGCACTGCGCATAATCTCAATGGCACGCCCGTTTTCCCGCACAATTGCGCAGGCTATGTCTGGGCTCAAAGAGAAGCATCATCACACTAGACTATCCAGCGAGGTCAAGCAGGACATGCTCATTTGAAAGGCATTCCTGCGCGATTTCAATTGTAGGGTGGTGTGGCCCAGCTCGCCCAGGTCCAGTCCCGAGTTGGGACTGATGACCGACGCGGCAGGTAGCGAAGGTTTCGGGGCCATTTTGGGGTCTGAATGGATAGCACAGCGGTGGCCGGGTTGGTGGAGAGACTCTGGGCTCACAAATAACATAAGCTTCCTTGAGCTCTTTCCTATCCTGGTGGCACTGTCCGTGTGGCCTGACCATTTGAGAGACCAGTCTGTGATATTCTGGTCTGACAACATGGCAGTGGTGGAATGCATTAATAATCAAGCGGCAAAATGCAGTATGATTCTGCGATTATTGAAAGAGATTGTACTACAGTGTATGCGGACAAATGTACTTTTTAGAGCTAAACATGTGCCGGGTATATTAAATCATGCTGCTGATGCATTGTCTCGTTTTAAAATGCAGGCTTTCAGGTCCCACCTCCCAGAAGAAGCGGAGCACCCAACACTTTTCCCAGAACAGCTTTGGCAGCTTGGTGCCCCCAGTTATCGGACCTTGTGGCAGCTAGCCTAGCACCCAGGACCAGGAAAGCTTATGAAGGGGCGTTTTGGTCATTTTGTCAGTTCTTGGGGGATAGCTGGGAACAAAAGTGGCACGACCCAGGGTCGGTGGTCGCTTATATCGGATTTATGAGGGATCAGGGACGCTCAGTAGCAGGGGCTAGGCGGCACATTACGGCCATCTCCTTTTTTGCTAAGACGAAAGGAAAGGGGGATCCAACAAGGAATTTTATAGTGTGCCAGGCTCTGAAGGGCTGGCAACGCTTGCAGGGGGTGCAGCCTGACGAAAGGAGACCAATAGGACTGGAAACACTAGCCAAGTTGTTGGTGGCCTTGCAGCGGGTCTGTAATTCCCCAAGGGAGGTTACGTTGTTTCAAGCTCCATTCTGCCTAGCATTTTACGGCGCGTTCAGGGTAGGAGAACTGGTGCCAAGGAACAAAAAGGATTGGCAGGGGGGCCTACAGGTGGAACATGTAAGAATAAATGGGAATTCCGTGCTGATCTCCTTACATAGGTCCAAGACAGATCAGGGAGGGAGAGGTGAGAGCATAGTGCTTCACAGGGCTAAAAGTAATACATGCTGCCCCGTTGCCAGACTGGAGGCCTTTATGGCACAGCGGACGTGGGCCACACCAGGGCCACTGCTGGTACATGGGGATGGGTCACCCCTTACTATCTTTCAGTTCAAAAGAGTCATGGGTTTGGCCATTCGGGACGCTGGTTTGCACTCAGCTAACTTTGGGACCCACTCCTTTAGGATTGGGGCGGCCACCGAGGCAGTGGCCAGGGGTCTGAGGGAACAGCAGGTAAAGAGGATCGGTAGGTGGTCCTCTAACTGCTATAAGTGCTATGTGCGTCTGCACATGCTTTAACCCGTGGGTACTGTGTCATGTTAATCGCAGCGTCGTCTCCTGTGACTCAGAGAGAAGCATGCATCAGCACATTGTTACACATTGCGACGTACAGTTGTATGTTTTAGCCTGTCAGTAGGGAAAGCACTGACGAATGTTTTATTTTCACGTTTGCTTGCAATTTCTTCATCCTGTGACTCAGGGGAGAAGTCTGCACCGGTTCACCATCACGATAGGAGAATGTCACCTTGTCACTCAGTACAACGGCGGTCAACAGTACAGGAACGAACAGCACAGGTGATGGCCCAAGTTCACTCTTGGGCACCAGAGCAGCAAGAAATCTGGGTCATTGGCCATTCATATGTCCGACGTTTAAAATCTTTCTTTTCAGGGGCCCACGAGGCCAGGGCGCGTAGGTTGGGAGAAAAAATAGTTTTTCATGGTCAGGGTGGACTGTGCGTGGGGCAATTCAGGGAGCTGGTGAACCGCGCTTTAAAAGAAAGTAAGGGACCACCAGCAATCTGGATCCTGCACCTAGGGGGTAATGACTTAGCTCGCCTGGGACGGAGGGTACTAGTGGAGGAGCTGCTCACGGAGGTGGGATGGTTGGCAAAGAGATGCCCCGATGCCATGATCGTATGGTCTCACATGATCCCAAGGTTCCAATGGAGAGGGGGTGAGTCAGTGCGAGCATTGAATCATGTGGTAAAGCGGATCAACAATAAATTTGATAAGCTGTTCAGTACCCCGAAACTGAAGTCAATAGGACATGGGTACATCCGGGGTGATCAGTTCTTTGTACAAGACGGGGTTCACCTATCATCCAAAGGGAATCAGGCATTTATGGAGGACATCTAAGCATGGTTGGAGGGCGCAAGGCGCAGGGCATTACCTCCCAGTGAGCTGAGGGGGAGGCCAGATAGTCGGGCAACTATGCTGGCCTGTGTCGGTAAGGTCATGATTGTAAGCATAGTCTTCGGTCCTTAGCGGCCAGCGCCAGGTAACTACAGGGGCAGTGACAGCCAGTAGGTAGGCTGTCGGGGTGCGGAGGCCAGGGGAGTCACTCTTTCCAGTAGGCCTGTGGCCACCCTCGCACGCGCATGCGCATCAGGGCGCACATCTGCAGAATTGCAGCCCCCGTTATGGAGTATAAGGCACAGGGCGTAGGGGGGGGCCCGGGGGAAAGTATCCGTCCGATAAGCTGTACCCCCTGCGCAAGCTTACTCCGGTGGAGTATTTGTAGTTTACCGGGATCTGGGGGCTGACAGTCATTGACCTTGCCATAGGCTCTAGAGGGGACACGCAGAAAGTAAAGTATATACATTGTAGATTACGGTAGGAGTGAATTTGTATTAGAGCATGTTAAGGTTAGCCAAGTGACATCATGTATCTATCAATGTATCTGTACTTTCTGCGTAATTTGTACATAATGTAAATAATAATCACAGTTTTTAATTACGTAATAAATACGGCCGGGGGGTCACACCCCCTAATCCAAAAAGATTGTGGTTTGAAATGCTTGCCCTGGGGGGAGGGAGGGAGTGCACATCCATCCCATGCATGGGCGGTCTTGGGTACTAGAAGTGAATGGGGACCTAGGCAGCACCAGGCCATATGGGCAAGGCTGAGCGCGACCTGGCGCGCGCCGCCATTATGGCGGTCACCGGTCCCCGGGGGTCAAGGGGAGGTAGGGGGTCGCCGCGCCATGTAATGACGCGGCGCCCTCACCCCCCCCCTTTTGAATATCCAATAGGTGCGTTCGGCTGGTTCGCGCGATCGTCGGACATGGGGGCAGGCCGGTTTAGACCGGTCTGCCCTGCAGTGCCACCTTAAAAGGGGGCAAGGGGAGCGGGAGCAGGCTCTTGTCTCTCGCACCGCTCCCCCACAGATCGGCACCCGGGCCACCAGCGGCCCGTAATTTGTTTTCCCTACCCACCATCCCCTAGGGCAGGCAGTTCGAATGAGTGTTACAGTAATGGTGTTTTGATTCAGATTCCTAACAAAACGTTGCAGGTAACTCTGGTGATATGTTAATGGTAAATGGTGATGAATTGTGTGAATCAATAATAAATTTATAAATATATGTTTTCAGTTGCAGGTGAGAATATTGAAAAGTGCGTGTTGTTTGGTAAATTGTTAAGAAATGTCGGTATAATATTTTGGTAATATGTAATAAAGGATCAGTAAAATGTTGGTGAATGTAGATATAAGATCAATATATGGGATTGTGTCACACGAAAATATTGTCGTATTTTAGTGCTGTGTCCTTGGTCAGCGGTAAGGTCATGATTGTAAGCATAGTCTTCGGTCCTTAGCGGCCAGCGCCAGGTAACTACAGGGGCAGTGACAGCCAGTAGGTAGGCTGTCGGGGTGCGGGGGCCAGGGGAGTCACTCTTTCCAGTAGGCCTGTGGCTACCCTCGCACGTGTATGCGCATCAGGGCGCAAGTATGCAGAATTGCAGCCCCCGTTATGGAGTTTAAGGCACAGGGCGTACGGGGGGCCCGGGGGAAAGTATCCGTCCGATAAGCTGTACCCCCTACGCAAGCTTACTCCGGTGGAGTATTTGTAGTTTACCAGGATCTGGGGGCTGACAGTCATTGACCTTGCCGTAGGCTCTAGAGGGGACACGCAGAAAGTAAAGTGTATACATTGTAGATTACGGTAGGAGTGAATTTGTATTAGAGCATGTTAAGGTTAGCCAAGTGACATCATGTATCTATCAATGTATCTGTACTTTCTGCGTAATTTGTACATAATGTAAATAATAATCACAGTTTTTAATTATGTAATAAATACAGCCGGGGGGTCACACCCCCTAAACCAAAAAGATTGTGGTTTGAAATGCTTGCCCTGGGGGGAGGGAGGGAGTACACATCCATCCCATGCAAGGGTGGTCTTGGGTACTAGAAGTGAATGGGGACCTAGGCAGTACCAGGCCATATTGAATGGGTGTAATCTTCTAGTCGACTGTTTACAAACAATATGGTTATTTTCAAAAAGGTGATACCTGCACCGTTTCTAGGCTTGTAAAAAGGCGAATGGCGTTTCAAAAAGGCGCCTGGGCAACCTGAAGGTGTTAGCGGGAGGGGTACATGCACGAGACCGCTTGTGATGAGATGCAAATGCATGAGTGCCAATGCAGGAGGGGGAAGTGCACGGAGCAGGTGCCCTTGGAAGCATCTGATGAGTCAGGGTTGGGGGGGAAGTGTGTAACATTCCCTGCAGTGTAACAAACAGAGCTGCTGACTTTGGCCCAGGTGAACCGGGTTCTAGTCTCGATGTGGACTGTATAAAAACAAATCTATGATAAAAAAAGTAAACTTATTAATAAACAATGTTTGAATATATACAATTAAAAAATGTTAACAAAACAAGTGGGAGTGGGAAGTGGACTACACCCTCGGAATGCGTCTGCTGAGATACAAATGAAGTGATGAGTCAGAGTTGGGGGAAGTGCCAGTAGGCAGGCAAAAAGTCATGTAAGAAAATAGTGCTGACAGACTAAATAAAGCATACTGAGTAACAACACATGTAAAAAGGCCAGTCCTCATGGTAGGTAACAACAGAAGAGAGGGAGGTAGTAAGGAGCAACTAATAAGTCTATTAACAATTCAAAAGCCAACATTTACAAAGGACAGTGACAGCAGCCAATTGAAAAGATGGGCGGAGAGTGGGCGGAGCTTCAACTCCATACCTGAATACAGCATGCCTCGAAGAGACAGCGCAAGCGCTGCCTAAGCGAGACCTAAAAATGTTTTATTGTGCACGTCTTTTTGCATTTTTTTATATTTTGTTGTCCCCTTCTCTGTTTTCATGCTTTTTGCTTTACAACTAATGCTTTTTCTGATTTTAAGTTTTAATTTTTTGGCCCTTGTATCTTTTCAATTTGAATATTGGCAGCAGCATTACCTGGCTGGAAGTGAAGAAATGTACAAAGAAGAAATCAAGCATTTGCCTCATTTTCTCTGAGCAGTAGTTCCATGCTTTTTCAGCTTTTGCAAAAAAAAAATTCAATCCATTTGTTCAAGAAACACCACAGCATAAATAACGGCATAGCTGCAGATCTATTCAAAAAGTCACTCTCGAGCTCACCGCTTACTCCATCACCCTGACACTCCCTTAATATCTCCCGTTAAAACTCAGGCAGCATGAACATACAATCTCTCTCTTCATCTGCACTCTTTACTGTCAGGCTGTCTTGTTGTGTACAGCTCTCAGTTGCTTTGTAGCTAGCTTTCTGATGAGTTACTTACATGAGCACATATTTTGGTATTACCACATTTCAGTAATACGGTTAGGACCTGATAACAAGTGGCGGTTTATACTGAGATCCCTGCACAAACAACTACACAATTACATGTGTTGCCATGGCAATGAACAGGTGAAATAAAATATCGCACTCTTCAGGTGAGCAGAATGTGAATTATGGACATGTTTTTCCCCTCAGGGTTGTGAGTGACATCATAGTTACCCAACTATAATTCTATAATTTGCGAGGGGGCAGGGCTGCTGGGTAACAGCGCTCCGTGACACTAGCTCCCTTCAAAGCGCACGACGGCTGACGCCATCGACATCGAGATAAAAGGTCAGAGAGGGATAATCCTGCACCTGGAGCCTGGCAAGGCTGGTCTGCGGCTCAGGATGAGCTCAGCCATAATTGATGCTAATTGCCACTGCGCAAATACGTCTTTCCACACGGGAGCAGGTGGGGCATGCGCTGCTCGTGGGGAGCAGCACTCTTAATAATAACAATTTTAAGATTCTTCGCACATCGGAAACTCCTCGCCGTATGCGTCTTCTGGTACGCTAAGGCACCGATAGCAGCTCTTGTGCGAAAGAAAAAAAAAAAGCTTCCTGAAGGAACAGACAAGAGCACGGATGCACGCGAGGGATAAAAGCACACCTAATGAATCTAATTTGCTTGTACCGGCCATGATAGGGCCTGTGCTGAAGGTAACACACAGCTCCGCACCAGCTGTGACTGGAGTCAGGTTTGCAGCTACAGCTGGGACTCGAGGCCTCTTCGGGGATTTATTTACGAAACTACCCATCTGTCTGCCTGGGACTGTTGCAACTCCCAGTGAAGCACAAAGAGAATACTGAATGGCACAGCCACGACATGCACTGTATTGTATGAAATAAAAAGAACATCAAAGCTTTGTTATTTGTATGTAACGGGATATGCAATGTCTATTTGTTTCACTTATCTTAAGGACTGGCCCTTTTATTTTAGTTTCTCAAATGTCAACTTTCATTTGCCGTAAAAAAGTCAAACTCGGTTTCTTCACGTACCTTCTTTGCAAATAATATTATGACGTATATTTTATTTTAGTTTTTCAACATGCCACTTTTCAATTTCAAACTCAGTTTCTTTATGTGCCTTCCTCTCAAATAACATCACGATACACATTGTTACGTAATAAACATGGCACTCTAATGTACATCTTATATCACGTTAAGGACATGGCCTTGTGGCCTACTTGTCCTGATTTCATTTACACACACATTGTGGTTGAAAAGTTCATTGAAGTTCAAAGTTTGTTGTTGTCAACCAGCAGTAAGCCAACAGGAAATTCCTCCTCGGCTTTGCCTGTTCCCCTCTGCTTTCCCTCTTCACCTCTGTTTTCAGCCAGCGCGAGGCTTCAGTGACTCTTCCACACACCCTGGTTGAGACAGCGAACGTCATGCGCCAACATTCGGAGAGACTTTGGCTTCTTCTCCCCGTGACTAAACAATCCCATCCCCTTTCACATCCTATGTCACACCAGGGGGGCATATTTATGAGCACCTTGCGCCACCGGGGCGCAAATCATATTTACGAGGCCAGACAAAGCCACTTTGCGCTGCTTTAAATGGCCTCGTAGATAGGGAGTGAGGCGAGGCAGCGCAAATCACTGCGTTGTATCACTCTGCACAAAGGAGGCGTTCCATGGGCGTTGCAGTGGGTGTTCCCACGCAACTCTCATGCTTTTTGATGCATTCCCAGATTTACAAGGATTTGTAAGCCTGGTAATGTGTCAAACTCTTATGCCTCCCAAGGTGAGGCGTAACGAGGAGAAATATCTTTATTTCTTCTAGTTTTATCCTCTTTTATGTATGCTGCATTCTGTAGCACACATAGAAAGAGGAAAACACCTCTCTGGATTGTTTTTGTGCATGAAGGTGCCCCTTTACATGAGAACCAACAAGGACATATTCATTTATTTTTTGGTAGATTAAGTGATTTGCCCAGAAACACAGGACGTTGAGCCAATACTGAGACTCAAACCTTCTTCCTCAGCTCCAAAGTTGGCAGCTCTAGCCATTAGGCCACAACCTCGTGCGCAAGAACTAAAGCATTTTCGATATTATATACAACAAAGCCATAGTTGTATGTATGCATGTAGTATATTTATCTTATGCAACTAACAACCTTTGAGAAAGCCAATAGTTCTGGCTTGTTGTAGGTGTAATGTTACTTGTTGTATTATATATGTGGGGGCAATAACAGAAGCAGCAAAATACCAGTCGGGCAGCTCACTATGCTGAGCACAGATTTTTAGCATAAATATTTTAAGCCACGCCCTTAATTATATCAGCCACGCCACTTGGAGAGACCCCCCAGTTTTTTCATCCCACTTAAGCCCTGCATTTGGTGCATTCCGGCCCTTTCCATGTGGCGCATGGCAGCACAGCAAGGGAACTTGCTGCACTGCCTTGTTCCACCAAGCCCATTAATATGCCCCTAGGTATCTGCAAAACATATTCTTCTTGTGTTTGCTTACTGGCTTTGTGTGCTGTAATAAATGCTGGGCACGGTGCGCTCCTGTGAGGTTGCAAAGAGGATCTTACCAAGGGAATGACAACAACAGCAAACATTTTACTGGCAGAGGAAATTTAAGGAAGTCATAAAACTGAACTCTGTATGGGATGTGGCACGGCAAGGTCAAAAACATTCATTCTGGACTTGGACTCAAAGAGGCTGGAAATGTAAACAATGTGTTGGGCCCAAAAGCAATATTCTCTGTGCTTGCTTACTTGCCTCTCTATGAATTCATTGGAGAATAACCAGATCAGCCGCCGCCCAGGGAAACCCACTAAGCCCAGACATTTCTGAAAACTAGACACCCAAGGGAGCCCAGGGTGGTGTAATTTTGTGGACCTGTTAGACCTGTTAGCCTTAGGATGGTCTTCCCCTCAACTTTTTGCCTTCCTCCTCCATTTTTTTCTGAGCTCGTTTTTGCTGGCTTAGGAATCTGTGCACTTTACCACTGCTAACCAGTGCTAGAGTGCATGTGCTCACTCCTTAAAACAGGGTAATATTGGCTCATCTCTAAGTGGCATATTTAATTTACTTGTAAGTCCCTAGTAAAGTGGCACTACGTGTTCCCAGGGCATGTAAATTAAATGCTATTAGTGGACCTGCAGCACTGATTGTGCCACCCACTTAAGCAGCCCTTTAAACATGTCTCACGCCTGTCATTGCAGCCTGTGTGTGCAGTTTTTAAATGCCATGTCGACCTGGCAAAATAAACCTTTTTGCCAAGTCCAAACGTTCCTTTTCAATATATATGTTACCCCTACCATGGACAGCCCAGAGGGCAGGGTGCAATGTATTTAAAAAGTAGGACATGTACTTTTAAGTTTTGCATGTCTTGGTAGTGAAAACTCTTAAATTAGTTTTTCACTACTACAAGGCCTTCCTCTCTCATAGGGTAGCATTGGAGTTATCTTATTACAGTTTATAAGTGTGATTTCCAAATGGGAACAGCTAATCAGCTGATGTCTGGTGTCTCTGCAATTGGGCAGTTTTGGCAGGTTTATCCCCTGACGTTTTGCTTTTTGGCCTCCAGTTTTTGACTTTGTTTCTGCTCGTTTATTCTCTGTGTGCACATTTCCACTGCTATTCAGAGCTAAAGTGCAAGTGATCCTACTTTAAATTGTATTATGATTGGTTTTCCATGATTGGGATATTAGATTTACTAGTAAGTCCCTAGTACAGTGCACTATGTGTGCCCAGGGCCTGTAAATCAAATGCTACTAGTGGGCCTGCAGCACTGATTGTGCCACCCACACAAGTAGCCCTTCAAAAGTGTCTCAGACACGCCACTGCAGTGTCTGCGGGCAGTGTTACTGCCATGTCAACCTGGCAAGTGCACCCACTTGCCAGGCCCTAACCTTCCCTTTACTTACATGTAAGGCACCCCTCAGGTAGGCCCAAGGTACCCCCATGGGCAGGGTGCAGTGTATGTGAAAGGTAGGGCATGTACTGGTGTGTTTTACATGTCATAATAGTGAAATAATGTGTATTTAGTTTTTCACTGTTGAAAGGCGGTCTGTCCCATAGGCTATTGTTTGAGCTGCACTGTAACATTTTACATGTGCAATGTTCAATTGGGACAAGATTGAGAAATGGAGTTTAGGGTCTCTGAACTCAGAATTTAATAACACAACTTTAGTGAAGGTGGTTTTTAAATTGTGTTTGAAAATTCCACTTTAAGCAAGTGGGCATTTTCTTACTTAACCATCCTGTGTGCCTCTGCCTGTTTGTGTATTCACTGTCTAGTTTTGGAGTGACAGGAGCTGGGGATGTGCATTCACACTACACAGTCACAAGGGGGGTTGAGGTGTGTCCTGCCTTTCCTGGGTGACTCATAGCCTGGCTGAATAGACCTTTTCTTCATTTAGAGTGGTGGGAGGAGTTTTCACTAGCACCTGAATAGGCTGTGTCTGTTCTGCACAATGCTGTCTCAAACCTCCTGTAGTGAAGCTGGACCAGGGAGGACAGAACTGGTTTTTACTGAACTCAGAGACTTGCTGTCTGAAACTTCCAGGGGAAAAGTAGTGTAAATATTAGTGCCCTGACCCCAGAACTTTAGAACTCTTTTGGACTAAGGAACCTTCCAAGAAGAAGAGCTGGGGAAGCTGTGAGAAGGACCTACCACTTTTCTGTGTTGGCCTGCAGTGGTTGCTTCTGTCTTGGGCAGTGAAAGGACTGGACTGAACTTTCTGCTACTTATCTTCCAAAGTTTCTCCAAGGGCTTGAGGTAGAGCTTGCCCCCTGTTCAAGAAGTCTCAGGAACAGTAAAGACTTCACCATCCTCTGGGTAAACGCTTCTTGATCTGAGCGTTTCAGTTGCCACAAAGGAAAAAGCAAGTCAACGCCGTCAACGACGCTGCTGCCAGCTCCGTGACCTGTTGGCACCACAGTGAGCACTGCCCCACTTCGCACCGCAAACCTGATCTCACTGACACCACCAACCGATGCCACCACCGAGCTGCTGCTTGCACCATGACCTGAGGGCACCACACTTCGTTCGGCCTTGCTTCACATCGCCGCCCTGGTATCCCCGATGACAATGCTCCACACTGACATTAACACCGCTGCATGCACTGTGGCCTGAGGGCACCGCTGGAAAGTTACTTGACGCACCGCCCGTCCCACACCTCAGCCTTGGCCTTCCGACGCCGGCGCCATCGACTCCAGATCGTCTGCTGATGACAGCGCTTCAGCAGCCATGACGCTGCTGCTTGCACCGTGGCCTGCAAGCACTGCGACGAGAATTGCCCTTCTTCGCACTGCAACCCTGGTCTCACCACTGCCGCTGGATGCCATCACCAAGCTGCTGCTTGCACTGCGACATGAGGGCACTGCAGCACTTCGCATCGCAGCCCACAATGCTTGCCGGCGTTCCTGACTTCAACCTCACGGAGTTCGGTCTGCAACGCATGCAACTTCAAGGGCCCGATAATGCCTGCACCAACCTCCAAAGCCAACGCCAGCCGACGCCGCATCTTCAGATCTCATCGCAAGGTCCACGATGCCCTAAATTTTCAAGGTTGACACCTCCATTTCTAATATTGGTTGTCAGCGGTGAGGATAGGACTTGCGTTTGCACTTGATCTACAATCATTTGTGTACACTACTACCATATCGCAGACCACTATGTACCACATACTGTTTTCTTTTTGGTCTATTTTCAGTCTGTCCATTTGGTTGAGCTTGAACTTTCTATTGCAACATGCCTGAATCAAAAGTATCATCAGTTGCATACCTAGAAGTGACCTTTGAGGAGGAAAGGTTGTAATCCTACAATGTGAAGGAGTTGAAGGCTATTTGAAAAAACCTAAGAGTCCAAATCAGAGGCCTCACCAGGAAAGAGGAGCTATAGAAGGCACTGAGGGCCAGGGTAGCAGCCAGAAATGCCAGTGGGCAGTCTGGAGATCTCAGTGTGGAGGCTGAATAGCCTATTTCTAGGGTGGATGTGCTTTTGGGAATGGAGGGGTCCTCCAGGACTGGCAGCAGTGGCTTGTCCCCAGAGGAGCTGGAGGACAGGCGGGAAGCAAGGATAGATGCAATGGAGCTGGAGAGGCTCAAGCTGGGAATGGAAGAGAAGAGAATAATGTTAGACCATGAGCTTAGAGTAAAGGAGCTAGATCAGAGGAGTAAGCCCAGTTCAAATGGTGGCAGCCATACCTCAGTGCACTCAGATAGAATAGTACACATTGCCAAGAATGAAGGAAAGGAGTACAAGAAGGAATATGACATAAAGAGGTGGTTTCAGGGCTATGAGGCATCTATCTAAATGAATGGAGTATCTGAGAAGAATTGGGGCGCAGGATTGGGGCCTTATTTCTCAGAGGAGGGGAGGGACACCTTGTTAGCTTTGTATAAGGGGTACAACATCACATATACTGACATAAAGGAGGCCCCTCTCACCCGGTATGGTCTCACTGCTGAGAAGTACAGGGATCAGTTTAAAACCAGTAAGAAAATGGATTCCCAGACATGGTTAGAATGTGTAGATTCTTTTTGCAGGTCACTATATGGTTAGGTGAAGAGAAGCAATGTGACAGATTTTCACGGGCTGTACAATTTAATTGTGTGGGAGCACTTGTCTAGTCTATGGTTTGCAGAGCTGTGCCAGCACTTGACAGATAGTAAGCTGACTGACCCCAGGAAGCTTGCTATGGAGGCGGACTGCTGGGTGAGTACCAGGGTCCACAAGAAGGTGCATGTGGGATAACCAGCCAAGAAGGGAGGTTCAGGCTCCCCTCAGCAGAGTCAGGGGAAGTTCAAGGGAGACGTAGACAAGTCCCAGGGTAAGGGGAAGATTCTGGTGGGTGGTGGCCCTGAGCACCCCATTCCCAAACCCGCTGCTTCACGAGTTCTCAGGTAGGACACATGCAGGGGGACCCTGTCTGTCCTGAGAAGCCACCCACTGGTGGTACCACTACAGAGGTGGCCAATGTGGCCTTCATAGGGGCAGTCCCCAGGGGCAGGTTGTAGATCAGCCCTGATCTCCCTTAGTTGGGCAGTGGACTCAGAGGTTAAGTTAGTGATCCCTGAGGGTGGGAGTCGTCACTTCCACCAGGTAGGAGTGAATGGCATCACAGTCACTGCTCTGAGAGACACCAGGGCTAGCCATACCATGATGGTGGAGAGGTTAGTTTCTCCAGAACAGTACACCGGTCAAGTGTGTAGGGTAACACCAGTCCATCGGCAGGACTTCTTCCGCCTTATGGCCCTCGTGTCCCTGAAATGGGGTGGGAGGTGACCCAGAGGAAGGTCATAGTTAGTCCCCAGATGCCCATAGACTGCATTCTGGGAAATGAGTTGCCCCAAGCAACAGGAGAACTGAGAGGGACGACCACTATGGGCACCCTAGCAGTTCAGGTTTCTGTGGATACCTCCCCCAAGCAGAAGATACAGTACCCCAGAGGGAGGAACAGGGGGAGGGTGAGTCCATCCCTGTCTCCTACTCAGCCTCAAGGTACAGACTCCAAGCTGACAATTCTCAAGATTTCACCCCTGAACTGGCAGGAGGTGAAGTGGAAAAAGGGTGCAAGGCACCTGGGGCTACTGCCCGCCACTTTGAGAAACCACAGGGGTCAGAGACCCCTGGAAGGCAGGGGGCCTGGCTCTTGACACTGACGGCTATCAGTGGCCTCTGCTGGTTGTTGTCCCTATAGAGAGAGTTTTCTCTGCGTTGGGGACAGAAGTCAGACCCAAGGGTGGGAATGGGCCACATCACCTTGTTGGCCATGGTGGTACTGTCTGCCTACTGGGATGCATCTTTGAGCAAGGTAAAGTTAGGTGCTTCACAGATAGGGTCCACGGGTGAGGAGAAGGGTTCCCCATGGGTTATCTCAGTAGGCCCAGAGAGCATAGACGAAGAGATACCCCTAGGTTCAGAGAGGCGTAGAACTGGAAAATGCAATGGCAGTTGTGGGCCAAGTCCATGTTCTAAAGCCCTAAGCAGGGAAGTCCATCAAGGTGTTGCTTAGTCTACCCTGGCTTAAGGCTACAAGGAGGTTATGTTGGACTTGACATTTTTGGCAGGTTTATCCCCTGACCTGTTGGCCTCCTGTTTTTGACTTTGTTTCTGCTGGTTTAGTGTCTCTGCGCACTTTTTCACTACTATTCAGTGCTAAAGTGCAAGTGCTCCTACTGTAAATTGTGTTATGATTGGTTTTCCATGATTGGGATATTCGATTTACTAGTGAGTCCCTAGTACAGTGCACTATATGAACCCAGGGCCTGTAAATCAAATACTACCAGTGGGCCTGCAGCACTGATTGTGCCACCTACACAAGTAGCCCTTCAAAGGTGTCTCAGACATGCCATTGCAGTGGCTGCGCGCAGTGTTACTGCCATGTCAACCTAGCAAGTGCTCCCACTTGCCATGCCCTAACCTTCCCTTTTCTTACATGTAAGGCACCCCTCAGGTAGGCCCAAGGTATCCCCATGGGCAGGGTGCAGTGTATGTGAATGGTAGGACATGTACTGGTGTATTTAACATGTCCTGATAGTGAAATACTATGTATTTCGGTTTTCACTGTTGAAAGGCTGTCTGTCCCATAAGCTATCATTGGAGCTGCACTGTAACATTTTACATGTGTAACTTTCAATTGGGACAAGATGGAGAAATGGAGTTTAGGCTCTTTAAACTCAGAATTTAATAATACATCTTTTAGTGAAGGTGGTTTTTAAATTGTGTGTTTGAAAATGCCACTTTTAGCAAGTGGGCATTTTCTTACTTTACCATCCTCTGCCTCTTTGTGTATTCACCGTCTGGTTTTGGAGTGACAGGTGCTGGGGATGTGCATTCAGACTAGAGAGTCACAAGGGGGGTTGAGGTGTATCCTGCCTTTCCTGGGTGACTCATAGCCAGGCTAAATGGACCTTTTCTGCATTTAAAGTGGTGGGAGGAGTTTTTACTAGCACCTGAATAGGCTTGGGCTGCTCTGCACAATGCTGTCTCCATCGTCTGTAGTGAAGCTGGACCAGGGAGGACAGAACTGTTTTTTCTGAACTCAGAGACTTGCCTCCTGAAACTTCGAAGGGAAAAGTAGCATAAATATTGGGACCCTGATACCAGAACGTTAGAACTCTTTTGGACTAAGGAACCTGCCAAGAAGCAGCGCTGGAGAAGCTGTGAGGAGGAAGTACAACTTTGCTGTGTGATTTTCTGTGTTGATCTGCAGTGGCTGCTTCTGTCTTGGGCAGTGAAAGGACTTAAACTGAACTTTCTGCAACTTATCTTCCATAGTTTCTCCAAGGGCTTAAGGTAGAGCTTGCCCTCTGTTCAAGAAGTCTCAGGAACAGCAAAGACTTCACCATCCTCTTGGTACCCGCTTCTAGAACTGAATGTTTCAGTTGCCACAGAGGAAAAAGCAACTCAACGCCGTCAACGATGCTGTCCCGGCTCCATGATCTGTGGCACCGCAGAGAGCACCGCCCGCTTCGCACCGCAACCCTGGTCTCACCGATAACGATGACCACCACCACCACCGAGCCGCTCCTTGCACCGTGACCTGAGGGCACTTCACACGCCTCGCTTCACATCGCCACCCTGGTATCCCCGACACTGCCGCTCCACGCTACACCAACGCCGCTGCCTGCACCAGGGCCTGAGGGCTCCGCTCGTAATTTACTCGATGCACCGCCCCGTCCCACACCGCAGCCTTGGCCTACCCACACCAGCGCCATCGACTACAGATCATCTGCTGACGACAGTGCTTCAGCAACAACGATGCCACTGCTTGCACTGTGACATGCCAGCACCTCGACGAGCATCGCCCAGCTTCGCTCCACAGCCTTGGTCTCACTGATGCCGCTGGACGCCATCACCGAGCCACTGCCTGAGCGCGACCCAAGGGCACCGCACGCTGCACTTCGCACTGCAGCCCCGACGCCTTCCGATTCCAGCGCTCCTGACTTCAACCTCATGGACTTCGATCTGCAACGCGTGTGACTTCATGCGCCTGATGGCACTTGCACCAACTTCCAAAGCTGACGCCTGCCAACGCCACATCTTCGGATCTCATCGCAAGTTCCACGATGCCCTGCATTTCCAAGGTACTGTCTGCAGATCTCCCTGACACTGTAGGTGGCCTGCGACGCCGCAGTCAGCCTGAACTGTTGGATTTGTTTTTTCATGATGCCTTGATAGCTCTGGACGGAGCTATCAACTTCAAGGAACTGTATTTTAAGGTTATTCTTGCAATATTCATATTTTGATCACTCTATGCTGGATTTTTATCGTTTTGGTCTTGTTTTGCACAGATTAATCTTGGCTATTTTTTTAAAAACTGGTGTGGTGTCCTTTGGTAGTATTTTCACTGTATTACTGTGTGTTATGTGCAATTGCTTTACACATTGCCTCAGAGATAAGCCTGACTGCTCATGCCAAGCTACCAAGGGGGTGAGAAGGGGTTATTTTAGAAGTTTAATCCCGTTACCATGACTGGAAGGGAGGGTCCATACTTGGACACAGTGCGTACCTCTGCCAATTAGAGACCCTCATTTCTAACATTATTCCTCCTAGACAGTCACATGCAATAGGGAGCTTAGGCGTGCCTGGATGGGCCATCACTGGCAGGATGGGAGGGAGGAGCTGGGCACAGCCCCACTCAACACTTGCATAGGCTGTGTCCTGTCCCCACACAAAGGGCTGCATATTCCCTGTAGTTAGTCTGGAGCCAGGAAAGGGGAACCAGGATGCCTGGGGACTTCAAAGGGAAACCGCTAGAATCTTTCCCCCGATTTCAAAGGCACAACTGGGTATAAATACTGGACCTCAATAACCACCACCACTTCAGTACACTTCTGGACCTGTGGATATTTTGCCAGGAAGAAGGACTGCTGTGCTGCTGAAGGACAGCCACTCTGTTGGGCTGCACTTTGCTAGACTACTGCGTAGCTGTGCTGCTGCTTGGCTGTACTGACCTGCTGTTTGCCCTCCAGCCTGTGTGAGAAGGACTGGACCTACATCTCTTAAACCCAGAACCCCAGAGTGACTCCAAGGACTAGTTGGCTGTCTTCCTGACGTCTACCTTGCCAAGTGGTGCCAGCCCAGTCCTGGACCCTTGAAAGTCGTCCTAAGGTACTCTGCCAACCTCTGTGGGCCCAGCAGAACTGACACATCTCCCCTACTGCATGGCACAACCCTGAGTAGAACCGACGCATTGCCACTGCTGCATGAATCAGAACCTCTACAAAGACCCACATCACAACCTGTCACTGCATCGGAACCTCCTCTGCACGATGCATCATCGATGCAGGCCCTCACACCCCCTACGACGGCAGCCTTGGTGATGATGCAAGACTCTGCATCACAGACTCGCAGCTCCTCAGAACCGACGCATCACTCCGACTGTGCAACACATCCCCGACTCTGGAACTTGCATTGCAAGCCCTCATTGACAGGATCTTCGATAATGCACAGGACCTCACTGCATCTCGGAACTGACGCATCACTTCGGCTGCGCGACGCATCTTCAACGCAATCCTCACAACACTCCACAAACCAGGATTGAAGATACTTTGTTGAGCGGGCCTAACTTGGTCCCGTTAGCCGGCCTGCGCTCCATCGCGATCGATCTGAACTTGTGATTCTGTCTCGGTCCGGCGTGACCAGAGATCCACAGTTGGTGCGTTACACCTTTTGGTGCTATGATTAATAAAATCTTTAAAATTGAATATCTCCGGTTCTGTTGACTGGAATTTTGTCATTTTGGTTTTGGTTTATTTATTAGAAATTACCCTACTTTTCTATATCTGATGTAGGCTCTTTTTGTGGTGTTTTTTCACTATGTTACTGTTTGACGTGTTGCACAAATAAGTTACAGAGTGCCTCTGAGTTAAGCCTGACTGCTCTGCGCCAAGCTACCTGAGGGTTGAGCACAGGTTAATTTAGGGCTTTCTTGTGACTTCACCCTGAGAAGAATTGTGGTTGCTGCTTGAGAAGGGTTGCACCCCCCTTAACCAGTAACCCAATTTCTGACTATTATAAAAAAATGTCAGCAGCAATTCACTAGTTACATTCATATCTACTTGGACACAAACAGGTTAAGATCTGCTCCAGCCAAGTTTTGAAGTAAGTCACACACTCCAAATGGCCACTCACAAGTGCTGCAAATGAATCACATGCAAATCAATAGAGGCAGGGAATAGCACCACCAGCACAAAGCTCAGAAACTAAAACACAAAAAATATTAAAATAGATAAAAGAAAAAAATGAACATATGCTGACACCCATACACACTACAATGTAAAAATAAAAAATATTAAAATATAAATGAAAAACATAACATCAATATAAAAATATGTATTACATTAATTTTAACATTTCATACACCTATAATTTTATATAAACTAAAAAATAACAAATATAATTAATATAAACATATACAATAATCATATAGCTGAAAACAATGCAGACAGTTATACATATCAAATTGCTCAAATATTGAAAAATATTAAGAAATAAAATATAGAAATGTTGCAAGCAGTCAAATAATGTAAACATTGTACATACCAATACAAATCACACTATAAAAAAGTAAACATAACAGATGCACATACATAGAAAACTACAAAAATGTAAATTGGTAAATAATTTTAAAAAACACTACACTTCACACTCTCAAAGACACATCATAACATACTGCATGTCAAAAACACACACGAGGGTGCACTATGACACACAACACAAGTGAGGGTGATATCCAGCTCTGTAGCATCTTACACCACAAATGGGTCAGTGCCCGGGGTAGGGGGGCTTTATTTGTCTGCTTCCAGAAGTAATGTTTGCTGAGAGTGTGTTAATTTCTTCAGGTGAGCCCTATTTCCCTATTATTTTCAGTTTGTAGTTCTACAAAACATAGGCTGAGATTCCCGTCTACACTATGTAGAATAGTGAGAGAAATACACCCAAAATATATTGAGACAGTTACTAGCAGTAATTTTATGATTGTATTTTGAGGTTTATGCATCCCTGCCCCTCAATCAAGGGGATGGGTAATGTACTCCTACTGCCAGACGTAAGACTCTGCTCATAGAAAGTGAAGTGATTCTAGGTGGAGATTTACACCTAGACATAGCCATAAATGTACTGGTGTAGAAATATCCAAAAATAGATTTCCGATCATGAATTAAGCTTAGAAAAAAGCCAGGAGTACAACTGAAAATTCAGGAGTAAACCTCGAGTGCTACAAGAGTAAGTCACACCTACTCATAGCAAAATCTTTGTGAATCATGCCACGCGTGAGTTTCACATTTTACAAAGCTCACAAGTCTTTTAGAAAATAGTTGAGAAGTTGAGTGTCTGAGGGCTTCACATCTTCACACACCTCTAATTCAGAGTGAATGCTTAGAAATGAGTGAATATGCGATACACTGCTTATAACTGTAAACAATCACACTTGAATACCAACATAAAAGGAATTTAGTGATACATTTACAGAGGATAAGCATACATTTACTGTCCTCAAGTGAGCTTTTTGATGTCAGATGGAATAGTAGCATATATTTTTGATCATTCAAGGATTCATTCTCATCCTCTGTAAAGAAAGCCTCTGCTTTGGCCGCTTTCCCCAATTTTTTGCTTTTATTTCACACCCTGAATTGCTGTGCATTTAGACTCTCTGATGTCTGGGTCCACTAATCATACCTCAAATACATGTGTGCTATACTTAAGATACAATAACTCTTTTGCCTGTCACAGTAAACTTATAATGTAGGACTGGCCTGCCAAAGCTTCACAGCTGCCACAGAACTAGTAACAAAGCATCCAGAGCTAGTACACTTTGGATTGCCTGCACATAGACATTCTTCTGGTAATAAATGTATTATATTATTAAACTGAGAAGAAAGATAAGTTGCCCTGTTCCTATATAATGTCACATAATGCAAAATCCCCCTAACTTGAATGGAGATTTAGAATCCATTAAAGTCACAGAATTGCATATTATCACTATTGCCTCTTTAATTGCTACTCTATTAACAAAGAAACTAACACACACTCAAAATGGATGAAAAAATCTGAGAGAAAATGCATTCCTTCTGTTTCTAGCCCACCAGCATGCCTACAAACATCCTTTTCTATGAGGTACAAAATGAATAACAATCACCTCAAGCAATAAAAACGTGTGCCACAAGAATGAAACTGCAAAGTCCAGAAGCAACCAGGAAATAACCAATTCCTTAACAATAAAATCAAAATCTCCCAATCTTGAAATCAAACTACAAGAAAAAACATTAAAGAATGATTAGATTAGGGCTAATATTCAGTGTGTTTAATCGAATCTAAACCTCCACTTACAGTAGTGACACAGATTCTGAATTTTCTTGCAACATCAGATGCTCTATCAAGACAGGTTTCAAGCACATCAATCATATTTTGAGCCACACGAGCTACTGTTTTCTAATAACTCAGTAACTTGTACTCATACATCTAATCAATCATTCTCATTCTGCCCCTGTTCTTCTAGAGGTAAAGAAAGACTTAAAGCCATAGTCCTTCATGCCAAATTAGCTCCAAAGACAGTAATATCAACCTCTCTCTTCCATCAAGACCCCACTGACTCATCTGGTCAGAATAGGACATGAAACAGTAGCAAAATTATTTTAACATATTTCAAAAGCAGAGAGGCAGAGTAGTTCTAAATGTTGCTGGCTATGCTTCGTAAACCTTTAGACATTTAATTATGCATAGCTGAGCTTTATGAGGAAAAATGTGAGGGAAATGTGCGTACAGGTTAATAGTATACAAAGTATCTGTTATTTACATCTATACCTATACGTTTCGATATCTGTTTTAAGAACTTTCAAACAGAGAAGTATTTTGCTAATATCTGTTTTAAAAGCAGCATTTATCGGTCAAGATACTCACCCAAAGAATTTACTATTGTCCTTGCATCCCACAGAATTGAATACTTTGGCAAAATGAGGAACCTTTAATCAAAAAGTAAGAAAGGCAAACCCAAATACAAAAATGTCTGTGCACTGAATACCCATTCATTACACAATGACCTACCGAAATAGTTGAGACATAGATGTTCAACAACTGCTGAGCCTTAACCCAACTAAATAAAAAGGCAAAACCGCCAATACAGCATCTGGAGGGTCCAGTAGAGGATCAGCGTGTAATTTGAAATGCCAATGAACCCAGATGGACCATGCGTACCTCTAATGTTCTTAAGCTAATGAAGCCTTAGAATACCTGATAGCTGACAGGAGTTTCTGTAAAAGGCAGAGAGCTTCCAGGGAATCAATGACATCATCCGTGTCAGAGATCTAGCGAGTTCAGAACAAGGCAGCACAATAAGGGTTCTTGCTCTATGCAGAGACAAATGCTTTCTAAAGAAGGGGTTGAGCATAAACACAAGAATGCTTGGAGGTCTGGAGGAAGCAGGACAGAATCAGGTTGGAACAGGAAGTCTGCAGGGTAAACTATCAAGGTAACAAAAGTACCTACAGGAATGTAAAAGTAGGGAAACGATGCACAAACTATCACAAATTATAGTTTGCCCGCTCCTTGTAAGTGTTCTCTCTTGAGGTGAAAAAAGCAAGGAGCAGATTAATCTCACAGACTTCAGGGAGATACCAAACAGCCCCTATGAAAGGGGAGTGCTGGGTGGTTCTCTATGCCAAAGGCACAATCCTTGGAGCCTAACTTGCACTCTTGGAAACAATGAAAATCAAGATAAATTTATAAACACGAGAAGACAAGAATAGTGAAAAGTACACAGAAACAGGAACCGAGCTCGAGGAAAATCTGTATTGGAATAAGGATCAGGAAAAGGACTGTAAAACACAAAACTGGGTATACTGGAAATCTGCACACTAACTAGAACAGGGCATGAATATGCAGTCAGAACAGGAACACATGAATACAAGACAAGGAATCTGCATATACAAGACTGGTCTGGATATGTGCAGTCAGAACTAGGGTCAAGGCAAATAGGGATACAAGAGGCAGGATGAGCAAGACACAGGCAACCGAGAAAAATAACTAAGCAAATAGTTGAAAACTGAACAATGAAAACTGAAATCAAAGGCAAGCCTGGAATATAGCTGGGGGATTACACAAAGAGCAAGGCTACACAGCAGCAGAGTCTGTTGCCAGCCAGTGCACTCTGCACTCACAGGGCTGAAATTGCTGGAGGCTCAGGGGAGGACCACAGGTGCAGGGAGAGAGCCAGGTACAAGGAATCAACCAGGTGCAAGGAATCAAGGAACCACCAATGAAGGCAAAGCAGAACTGAGACTTGGGAAGGGAAAGACCAGGGAAACCAGCAGACACAAGACAGGACACAGGAAAGCCAGAAACAGAGTACAGATCGGAGGAAAGAGAGAGAAAAGTCCAGAAGGCAGATATAAAGCGGTCAGAAAGGCAGTGGGATCCAGGAATCAAGGTAGAAAATAGAATACCACTACCAAGGTGTGATCTGGGTAGGGTTTGAAACAGAAAAGTCTACAGGGACCATGATGCATCAGGACAGTAGTGTGGAAGCCTGGACTGAAATACGAAGTGTATCTGACAATGCAAGGCGTAGAAGTGTATACAATCATATTTAGGGATAAAGGCAGGACTCCAGAGGGCCTTCGTGAGCACCACCTAGTGGCCAAATGGTAAAGTCCTAACAATCCAGCTACCAATGGAAGACGAACAAAATCATGTGGAATCACTGCCAGCTTCAACTCAAAACAATGAAATAACAGAATTAGCCTAGATAAGTTCACTGACAAGTTCACAGTGTAAAGGAAACCATCTGAGTGGACCAAAAGGGAGTTAACAGGATAAGCATTAGTTTGTACTTTCTGATGTGTACTGCGTTTATCCGAACCACTCAGAATGAGAAGAAACACATAGTCCAGGATATGCGACCTTGGCTGAAGAAACACACCCAGAGTTATAGTCTCCAGATTCAGCTTCAGCCTGAAGAGGTTATGGAGTTCACAGCTAAAATGCCCAAGACCCATGAAATTAGCTTTCCACAGCTTTTTGATTACTCTGACCATGGAGGCAATCCAATCAGTAGCAAATATAACTTTTGGCTCTGCCTGAAACCACACTCTTTACTGTGAATGAAGATGTAAACAGCTCTTAGTAGTTTTTATGTAATACATTTTCTTCTCAAGACCACTTTCCACATGCCACTACATTGCCACATGTCGCTCCAAGCCTGCTTTTCTGACATCTCACTACAACAAAATACCAGTGGCTTGGCCAAAGATCGATTTTCCATTCCATGCTTTCGTTTGCGAGATCCACCAAACAAATTACTCACTTGTATCAGGAGAAAGGGAAACTAGCACTGAAAATGACAGCCTCCAGCCTATGGACTGCCCTGTAATGTAAGGGTCTGAAAAAATTGCTTGGATAGGTGCTGACAAAAGACCCACAAACTTTGTCAAACGCCTCAATTTCAGACACTCAACCTATAACACTGAAAGAATCTCAGTTTATATTAACTTGATATTCACCCTCAGAAGGGAGACCCTTTTATGAGTTTACAAAAAAACCTATTAAATGTATCTTGACTTCTTGGCATTGATCACAAACCCCATTACTATAAGCTCAAAGTTCACAACTGCACACGATTCATCATTAGATCTTAGACATGAACTTTATGTTCAAAAACAAATCATCAAGACTTACCAGGAGTTTCTGGGGACTCTAGTGTTGGTGAAGGTTATTGCCTGACTCTCCATTTTCACCACGTGATGGAAGGGGTCTTTGCTTGTCAGTTTTTAGCGGATGTCAGTGATGGTCAAGAGGATAGCAGTGGAGATTGTTTGCACTTCATGTTGCCTACACCATGCTTAGAGTTTTGTCTCTCCCAAAAAGAGTACACATTTATATGAAGTCTATTTAATTAATGGCTGATTTACCAATCCAAGGTGGCTGTCATTTTAATCTGGATTGATGATCCTTCATTCTGATAAATATATAACCAAGCCTAGCCTAGCAATTCCCACAATTGGTGGGTTCTTCCGCTGCTCACTAGTTCACACACACGGGCCTCCTTCCTTTGTGTGCACAGGTTTGTGTTTTCAGGGCCCCCTTTTGGTTCTTGTATAATTTGCTACTTAACTCTCTCCAGTATTTCTTGCAGTTTTACCAGTGGAAGCCAGTCTCCAGTTTCCTCCTGTTGCCCTCACGTTTGATAATGGTAACTACTTTTGTGTCTGCTTTTGGGTTACCTTAAATACTATTAAGTTTTTTTTGTGAAATTGAAGAATTCTTTACTTTACAGGAATTGGTGTGCTCCTGACTGACTTGCCTGAGCTGCTGGCGAAAGTTGTTTTCTCTATGGGGAGGACAAATGAGAAACAACAGCTATGCATCTTTCACGTGTATATTTAACATTCAATCTCCCCATACAGGGACTCATCAAAGAAAACACATCTTCCATTTTTAAACAATTGTGAAGGAAACCTGGATGAAAAGTTTAGATTGAACATTAGTCAAAACCCTTTATCCCTTCTCATTAACAAAATAAGTTGCTGAGAAGCCCAGAAAGGGTCCCTGGAAACAATGCTTACTGTTCCTAAGAGTTCTTTGTGAGAGGGACAGCAATGTCCCAGTGGAGAGGAGTCCCATGCTTTCTCAAAATGAGAGGCTCTATGCACTTAAGCTGACACTGTCAAAGTGACTGTCCTGTCGGTATGTGAACATGTGCACCAGCTACCCACCTGTAAGTAGGGTTTCTAATATAATGTATGAGGTCGGGGCTTGCACCCTTTTTTTCTTGTTGTCTGAGTTTTATATAGCGCGAACTTGACCCGAAGGTATTATGTATCAGAGCGCTTTACATGAGCACCAATTGCATTACATAAGGACACATTCATTTTTTGGTTAGGCACGGGGAGATCTGGGGGCATATTATCAAGAACGGCGTTAAAATTATCGCCGGTTTAGCGGCAGAAAACTGCAGCTAAAGCGGCGATAATGGGCTTGATAATATGCCCTGGAGAATTCCAATAGAAGCCCATGTTCACACCAGAACATGGACTTCTATTGGAATTCTCAAGGGCGTATTATCAAGCCCATTATCGCCGCTTTAGCGGCAGTTTTCTGCCGCTAAACCGGCGATAATTTTTAACGCCGTTCATGATAATATGCCCCAAGTGATTTGCCCAGCATCACAGTATGTTGAGCGTCGTTGCCAAGACCGGAGCCTGGTTCCACAGATTTGAGGTCGATCGCCATAGCCATTAAGCCACATCCTCCACCCTTCCTCCTGGAGGCTCTGATCTCAATGTTTTCTACCACTCTTACACGCGCGGACTGAATGACTCACTACACCAGTTACATGAGCACCTCGTGTTGTCGTCTGGCACGGCTCATGCAGCACTATCTGCAGAATGGCCAGATTCACCCACTGCTCTCTTATTGCTGCATATTCAGACATAAAGACCCCCAAAATCAAGTGTGTGCCTGCACATTAGAATGGGTATTCTCGTTGACAATAGGGTGAAAGCCCCCAAGCCCCCTGAATGTGAGTGGCACTGCTAGTAAATGTGCCTGCATATTCACTCAAGGACTTTGACCCATTTTCTCTATCACAGGGCTCTTTTCCTTCTCATATTCCTTCTTTAAAGAGGTAGCATGTTAAAATCAGAATTTACTTGACACAAATGCATTAATCCAGAGAGGTTTAGGATTTGTTAAACCCATATCCGCACGTTTTTTCCCCAATTTGAATCACTTTTTAGCATTTTTGTTCAGCAGACAGTATCTTTCGGCTGCAATAATTAAATGAAAGACAGTAAAATATTATTATTATTTTTATGAAACATCACTCACCACCCTGATAGTGATTGGGCCTCATCATTTGTGTAACACTGTGCAGTTGATTTGCAAATGTCTTCAAAAAGGCAATGTTTTGGCAGCATGCTATGCTTACAAATACTAACACTGTGTTTTAACTCACGGTTTCTGGCTCTGTGAGCGCTCAGCTGTGGTATCCAAACAAATAAACGCTTTCTGCTGAGGCCTCTAGTATGCTGTGTTTGATCTGCCAACAACTCATTTACATTAAAATGGGTCTGCTCAGACAGATGCACTTTCTCTAGTTAATGAAGCCATCAGCATAACTGCTCAAGGAAATAAATCTATGTGTTTATTTCCCAGTGTTGACTTTCCTGTGCGTGTTTCTATTTGGCAAAGATTGAAACACCTTAATTACAATGATCACATTAGGACTGGGTTTGGAGCAATGCTATTAAACGTACAAACTGTATTCTTGCCTTTAATGTAGTGAATAAAACCTCATTTAATTGCCACAGATTTTTGCAAAGAAAGTTTGATTCCGCAAAGTTGAAGACTGATGGCACAGTTCATAAAATAACCAGTATTTCATGTCAGTGCACAAAAATGTGAGTTTGCGTCAAACAGAATCAGGAGCTAACAGAGGGAGGAGTGGACATGTCTAGAAAACACATAGATCCAGGTATTTTTTATTCATAACGTTGTGCATGGCCATTCCTACCCTGGAAACTTACAAAACTCTATTCCTAAAAACTGTGGACCTGTTCACATAAGCTATTTTGGAGTAGGTAAAACAATTCACAAACCCCTAGCCGGACGTCTCTACTATCTCTCGGTAGCGGCTCGTGGTGGGAGTGCTGCGGAGCGGTGAGGCGGGGCGGGGGAGGAGCAGGGTTGTGCGCGCTGCATCGCATTTGGCAATGCAGCGCGCGCAATGAAATTCGTTTTATTTATTTATTTGTTTACTTACATCTGTTCAGCCGTATGCCGTAGTTTACTACCCCCCCACCCTGCTCCTCCCCCGCCCCACCGCCCCGCAGCACTCCCACCATGAGCCGCTACTGCTATCTCTGTTCTCCTAAACTTTGTTTATAGAGACGTCCGCCCTGGTAGAGGAGATCTCTGCTCACAAAAGTATATCATTTACTAGTTAGCATGGGCGGACAAGAGGGAGTGGTGGGAAAATGGGGAATAATTACTATAAATGATTGGCATTAGGAAAAATTGGAGGAGCGCTAATGCAAAACAGACCCCCATGTAAAAGTAAAACAATTGCAATTCACAATAAAGCACTTAACTCTACTACAATAGGACTGCGAACAAACCAGTCTTAAATGTACTGCAGCCCAGCTTTGGAGTAAGCCAAGCACCACATATGGCAGCTACTGCAACGCTCTCCTATATAAATGAATAAGGGCAGGGAGTAACACTAGCACATTGGTAAACATCTAAAATAAATTACATTTATAACATTTTAAATAAAAGATCCTTTCAATTAATTTTATTTTTATTATTAAATATTTTTAAACTCCAAATTTCTAAATATTCATATCTGATGTACATGTTAATATTTTAATGCAATTTATTGTAAAAAAAATCTTTTTTAATGTAAAGCACAAACAAGAATGAAACAACACATTTTTTTATCCAAAATTATGACACTTTCAACACAGATGATAATGTATTGGATTGGGAGGAACAATTTATATTTTATTCGGTAATATTTAATCTAAAACATATGGAAACAAAAGTTTAAAAAGTGATCTAATTTAAAATGTATTGATATGTTAACTTTTAGTGTAGAAGTGTTGTCACTTTTTACTGTGGTAATACTGAGTGAAGAGGAGTTAGAGAATTGTATTGCAGACTTGGACTCCAGGGGAGCAAGATAGCAGCAGTGTGAGCAGCCACGTTCAGCTCCACTCCTCTCCAGCTTCACTCGGATTTGTGTGAGATCGAGAACAGAGGAGCTCCGCGGGATGAGCAAGGGCTGCATCAGGTATTTGGAGACTCATCACCGGCTACGCTGTTTGTTGGATGTCCAAACACCCATTGTTACCCGTGCGGTTTGATGGGTTACAAGTGAGCTCAGGCACGGCGGCTGCCACAGGCTCCGATTTGCTGGGTGGGCGAGGAACGAGCATCCCTGGGGAAAAGCATGCCTCCTGAGAGCCTATGGTTAACTTGTGACCAGGCAGGGGAGAGCCTTACGGCAGCCTTGCGCATCTCAGGCACCTCAATCCCATCCCACGTGAAATCGGATTGGAGTGGTGGCGGCTAGGGCATGCAGAAAATGGGCTTAAAAGGTAAAAAGCCCCAGCAGCTGGTGAAGGAACCAGAAAAGAAGAGTGCGAACAGTGATGTTTTGGTCCGAGAGTCTGGGGACTCAGCCCTCCACAGTGGAGCTCTTTGCATCAGCTGGAGGGGCAAAACTGTCCCTAGAGGAGCAGGCATTGAAGGGGAGTCATGCCAGCATGGGGGACAGTGCTGACACAGTCATTGGAGGCGGGGTCAACAATATGGTGGCTATAGGGCCTGATCCCGTTACTCAGAATTTGTCTGTTACCATTGCCCCGGTCTTCAGGGGGAGATATTCAAAAGGGCTGTCTAATCAGGCAACCTGGCAGTTCGATGGTAGTGACCGGCCCTCAGGTCAGTGAACATTTTGGCCATGTTATGGATGGGGGGAACATGGTGGATGAAAGAGTCTGGGGCATAGGGGCAATCAATTAATTATCTGCTGCACTTCTCTCTCCTCAAACAGAGGGGAAAGATCTGGAGAAGGACATGCCCTCTGGTGCCCCAGTGGTTCTGGGCTCCCCAATTTCATCCCATAACATGATTGTAACTGGTCTTGAAGTTGAAACAAATGTGAGTCAAAACAATTGGAGCTCTAGATCTAACTAAGTCACCGGAGAATGCTATTGGCCAACTACTGGGTTTATCACGGGGCCTGGTGGTTAATCTTTCTGAAGTACCAGCATTCAGAGATCGAAGAGAGATGCTCCCTCACTTATTAAATCCAGTAGCAAGGATATAAGGACACTAGTGGATTACGATGGAGGTTGTAAGGTGCCAGATGAATCCTGTGATATAGGGGACAGATTCTTCTTGCTGACTGATGGGTCAGAAGCTCTGGGCAGTAGCTCGAACAGGTTGTCATATGAACTGAGAACTTCGGTAAAATGAGGGAAACGCCACAAGAGCGTTAAAAATAAAGATCAGAAGTCAACTGGAGAAATGATTGAGAATTTAGTGGCCCCTGCACTAAAATGGGACTAGTGTGCAACACAGCAGGTGTATGTGGAACCACAGAATCAGCAACATGTATCTCCACTAGTCATAAATCCACTGGTTTCACTGGTGGAAGCAGAGGAGCCAACACTAAGGGTAATATATAGCTTCATTAAGCAGCATCAAGAAGAAACTCGCTCTCTTGGCCACAAAGCCGGACTGCTCACAAAGAAACTACAAGGAGCAATAAGAAAGATTCCTAAAGCCTGTGTTGAGATTGGAGAGAGGATTACTGTTATTGAAAACCATACTTCTGGCCTGGAGACGGATCTAGTGGAGCTAAAATATCAGTGAGAAGCTCAAGTGTCTCAAATTTTGGACATGCAATGGAAACTTGAGGATTTTGAGAACATGCAGAGATAAAATAATTTCCGGATCGTGGGTCTTGAAAAGGGAGTCGAAGGCAATGATATAAGGGCATTTGTGGTAAAATTGCTCAAAGGGGCTTTTCCCGATCTAACATCCTTGAATTGGGAACAAGAGGTGCAAAGAGTTAATTGGTTCCCTGTTATGTTAAGAAGGCAAAGCCAATCACAGGGATATGGAATTGCCAGGCCCAGAGCCATCATAATTTATTTTGGTAACTTGTTGCTTAGGCAGGCAGTCTTCGAGAAAGCGTGCCCTGATGCCAAATGAAGTTTTGAGGGATATTCCTTTTACACAGGACCAGATTTCTGTCATGTAACTGTAGAAAGAAGGTGGAGATTGAGACAATTCATTAAGCCATGCCAGGTAAAGGGTGCTGAAGCATCCTTGATAAACCCTGCCCATCTCAATATTATTTTTAAAAATGAGACTCTAGTGTTTACTTCAGAGATTAAAGCTAAAGAGTACATAGATGAACTTGCAGGTTCAGCTTGAATGGCTGAGGCGAAATTGGATGATGATTAGGTTACTTTTTTTCTTTTTCTTTCCTGGCACAAGCCTCTTCTCCCCTTTTCCAGTTGGATTTCTGTCTCTGTTTATTGGGATGTCATTTTCTATCTCTGTTTTCTGTTTTCATTTCTAGATGTCTTAATTCAGCACACAGTCATGTGTACTGGTATTCAGCAGTAATTAATGTTCTTGTTACAGCTGATTAATTGAGCATCTGGTAAATTCTCATTATCTCACACCTTGGTGAAGATAACAGATTGTTTGCATGTAAGTTGGGGAGGAGGGCAAGCACAGGAGCCTTCACTCAGGCCAGCATGTGTCTAATTGCTTCTAGTTGTAGGAGCAGGCGGGAGAGGGAGGGGGAGCGGGTGGTCAGAATAGGGAGGGATTTTTAGGGCGGTCCCAGGGTGGGTGTGGGGGAGCGGGGGCACAACACAAGAGGAGAAGACTACCATAGATGGGGCTAGTAGTCTCTCTGGCACAAGGTTTGTTTAAACTGTTATGATGGGGAGAGATGGAATATTGTATACGGTCGAACTGGTGCATGATTGTGTAAATGGCTTACATAACTAAATTACGCGCTGCCACTGTTAACATTCGCGGTTTGAATGATAAAGTGAAAAGAATGTCACAGAAGGGCTGAAAATATTATGTGCAGATATTCTCTGCATGCAAGAAACGCATGTAGAGGGTTCAAGGAAAAAAGTGTTGGAGTCTCTGGGTTAGCGGCGTATAATACACAAGGAGCAAACATGTGCGGGGTGGAAAATGTAGCCCATAGGAATATATGTAGCTTTAAACGTAGTATTTCTGACAAGAAACGGAGATGGGTGATTGCTGAATGGCAGTTTGCCAGTGGAACTGCCACACTTTGTTCTGTGTATGAACAAAATTTAGATGATCCTACTTTGCTTGACATTTTGAACATTGAACTGGCCTTATGGCCAACACCAATTATATTTTGTGGGGATTTAAATATTAGTTTGGCCTATGGGTCTTCTGACTTAATAGAAAAGCACTATTTAGGTAGGAAGCCTAGGGTCTTCTGCGCACTGGACACCTTAAGAATAACCATGGGCTGGTAGATATGAAATGAAATGAAATTTGTACTTGTAAAGCGCACCCATACCCCCAAAGGGGTGTCCAGGCGCTGTACGCATACCGCTGTGGAACCCTTCCTGGCTTTTCCCTGTGAAATGTCCACTCCTGGGCACCCCCAGGGTGAAGCCAGGCATCCCAGCGCTGTTGGGGCATAAAATTACGGTACCAGATCCTGGCTATACCTTTTTCTCTGCCCCCCTCTTAGGAAACATGATCGACTGGATTATTTGTTTTACATCACTTAGCCTGGTTTCTTGGATGCAAATAGAGAAATATCCTCCAGTTATGTCAGACCATAATCATTTGGGCTTATTAATTGGAGGGACAAGACTTGTGCAGTCTTGGTTGTTCGAAAGGGGCTATTAACCAATGAAGAATATATTGCTCATATGAACAAATGGATCCTTGAATTCTTGAATAGTAATAGAGGCAGTGCCTCAACTGGTATAGTCTGGGAATGAATTAATGAATGAATGACTGGTACATATAGAGCGCACAGCTACTCCAGCTGGAGTGTCCCGGCGCTAACAGTTCAGGTATGGCTGCCCTACTAGGAGGCTTAGTTCTTAAAAAGCCATGTTTTCAACTGTTTTTTTGAAGTGGGAGAGAACTGTTGATACTCTCAGAGCTGCCGGCAGTTTGTTCCAAGCGTGGGCTCCTAAGAAGCCGAAGGACCTACCACCTCTGCGCACCAGACGTGTTTTGGGGATGCAGGCCAGATCGGCGGAGGACGATCTGAGTGCTCTAGTAGGTGTGTATTGGCTAGCTTGTTTTCTAAGGTAGGCAGCGCCCATGCCATGGAAGGCTTTGAAGAAAATAACCATGGCCTTGAATTTTATCCGTTCCCTCACTGGGAGCCAGTGTAAGGACCTAAGATGGGGGGTTGTGTGCGACCTAGGTTTCAGTTTGAGAATCGTCCTTGCTGCTGAATTTTGCACCACCTGAATGCGCTGGAGAAGGTAGTCCGGTAGTCCTAGATAGAGGACATTGGCATAGTCCAATATGGACGTGATCAGCGCCTGCACCACTGTCTTCCTGGAATCCAGGGGGAGAAGCGGCAAGAATTTCTTCAGCATCCGCAGTAAGCCAAAACAGGTTCCCACTATGGCCTGAACCTCGGACCACATCGAGAGCTCATTATCAATGTAGATACCCATGTTTTTGACTGTAGATTGGGCAGTACTGGGAGGGAAGAGCTCTGCGGGCCACCACTGGCTCCAATTGCTCACGGAGGGTTGGCCGAGGAAGACAATCTCAGTTTTGTCGGGATTGCACTTGAGCTGGTTCTCCTTCAGCCATCTAAAAACCTTAGTGAGGCAGGATCTAATTGCACCCAATTGATGTCTGCACCTTTGTTGCATGTAAAAATTACCTGTGTATCATCAGCATAAAAGATTATTTTGGCGCCCTGTGCCTCTGGCAATGATGGTAGAGGTGACATGTATAGATTAAACAGAGTTGGACTTCTTGAGGAGCCCTGCGGAACTCCAACCTGCATGCTGGGCATAGAGGCTGAAAACGGGGGGGGGCCAGATGACCAGTTCTCTGTCCTCCAAAAAGGATGTAATCCAGGCTAATGCTCTCCCTTCAATGCCCATGTTCCTCAATCTGTCTAGGAGCATCCCGTAGGGCACCGTGTCAAATGCCGCTGACAGATTGAGTAAAATAAGCATTGCTCTGCCCCCATGATCCAGCTTGTCTCTAAGATGTTCCGTCACTTCCAGCTGGGCAGACTCAGTGCTGTAATTGGCCCTAAAGCCGGATTGCATGGGGTGCAGGAGAGTGTGATTCTCCGCATACTCCATGAGTACTTTGTTAACATGTTTCTCCAATACTTTGGAGAAAGCCGGGAGGAGGGAGATGGGTCTGTAGTTCGTGGGAATGTTGGGGTCCGCATTTGGTTTTTTCAGGAGAGGCAACATTTTAGCCTGCTTCCAGAGTGGTGGCACAATGCCAGTTTCAAGCGAGGAGTTGAGTACCTTATTGACAGGTGCGTTTAAGGTGACTGCAAGAGCCAGAATCAGTTTAGCTGGGCACTCATCTGTTGGTGAGCCCGACTTGAGGCCCGAGAGATATGTGAGTCCTCAAGTTCGATGGCAGGGATCTGCAACAGTGGTGGCCATTGTGAGAGTGCCGTGGGGGGGAGGGGTTGAGTGATGCTTCCCACCTGGGACACATTGAAGGCGGGCATATGGGTTAAACTCTCAGTTTTAGTTTAAGTTGCCAGAGACTCAATCTCAGTTTTTGAAGAATAAATATAGAGAACTGAGCGCGGTAGAGGCTCAATTGTTAGTGGCTGTTTCTGAGGGGGCAGAGCTGCTGGTAATTTAGCATAGGCTTGTGATAGCTAAATCTGCTATAAATTATATTTTGGTAAATAAGGCAGCGCAAAAGTACATTGCACACATAAAAGAATGCTATGAATACAGTGAGCGGGTGGGTCATCTGTTGGCGATATGGACCAGATAAAAGTCAGCGTATGGGGAAATTGCTGTGATCAGAGGTATGCGGGGTCAGACTATTTCAACCCCTGAGGGAATACGAGGCGTATTTCGGGATTTCATTGAAGATCTGTATCAAAAAGGGGGGGGGTTAGTGATGAGAATGAAATAGAGAAATATCTGGATTCAATCACAAGCAGTAATATTAATCCCAATGTCCATGAATATCTAGATGCCCTCTATCGAAATTATGCAATCAAGGAGGAACTCAAAGCCGTACCTTCTTGCAATGTGGTAGGTGCAGATAAAATTTCATTGGAATTTTATAAGGTCTTTTTTTCCAGTCTTAGAGGCAGATCTTGTTAAAACGTTTTTAAAGGTACAAAGTGGTCAACATGTACTGGAATCCTTGGCCATGACTAACATAGTGATGTTTAAAAAGAAAGAGAAGCCCCCTCAAGATCCCGAGTCATACAGACCTATTACACTAATTAATAGTGATACCAAGCATTATTCCAAAGTTTTAGCAAGAAGGTTGAGCCATGTCATCTGTAAACTGGTGTCTCCAATACAACATTGTTATCTTCCAGGGAATGGAACCACCAACCATACTCGTCGAGCTATAGCACTGTTAGATGGAGCAATAGTGACAGGAGATCTTGTGGCCCTGGCCTTGTTAGATGCCGATAAGGACTTTGAGAGGGTAGCCCGGAACTATATATGGGCAGTATTGAAGTGGAATAAAATTGTCCTCGGTTTTGTCAGTGCCATTCAAGCAGTCTATCAAAATTCTACAGTCAGGCTTCAAATCATGGGTGGGCAATCTGACCTTAATCAAATTATGAGAGGTACAAGACAGGACTCTCCTTGCTCACCCTTATTGTTTGCTGTATATATAGATCCTTTGATCAGGAAACTCAAATCTAGTATTTTAATTAGGCCAATGAGATGTCATGGCAATAGTACTAAAATTCTGGCATATGCGGACGACATCGTAAAAGTGAGACCAGACCCAGAAGGGACAATGAAGGAGGTAGAAAAGGAAGCTCCAGAAACTGGGAAGTTTTCTGGCTACTCCTTGAACCGAAATAAGATCCAGTTGGTCATTAATAAACAGATACAACTAGTTGGTGACCATATAGTGGGTCAGGCAGTTTATCTGGGGGTAGATGGTGCATCGGACATAGATAAAATAGTGGAATCAAGAGACATGGCAGCAGCGAGACAAGATGGCCGCTCCCTAGCTTTCCTCCGACGCATCGAGGAACGATAATTAGGGAAAGATGGCTATCTGGCACCCTGCAAGTCCATAATTATGCGAGAATGCATCGGAAGTTCTTGGGAGTGGCGAAGTAGGTTTTAAGACTTATTTTTTGTCTGAGCACTCATTTAGGGCTTTTTCCTCGCTGCACCCGGTGCGCTCCTTACTCCGGCCGCCATTTTGTGAGCTCCACAGCTCGTTTTTTTGTTTCTCTTCAGGAATGAGTGTGCATTTGGTCAGCACTGTTGAACAGCACACAGGCTAATGCAACTCATTCTCCTCTTTGCTTTCCTGCCTTTTTTTCTCTGGAAGTTATTATTCTCTTGGACATTTAAAAAAAAGAATTATGACAGTTTTACTTCAAGGGGCTCTTCAAGAAGGTACTGGCTGTCTTTTGATGGCTGCTTTTGCTGTGACTCCTAACTTTACTTAGCCATTGAAGAAGTTTTCTCTTGCAGACTCTCTTTGTCAGTAGCTGCGCATTGAATATTTTTGTTGCTTTGGGGTTAGTGAGGATGTATATAGGGTATCCTATTGGTGCTCTGGCTTGTGCGAATATGGAGTCTGCGCACTCAACTAAATCTTTGTCCTCTATCAACTCGACCACCAACGGTTACAAAGATTCTGGAGGTAATGCTAATAAAAGGGTTAAAAAAGACCCTTCCTCTGTGAACAAGTCACCGTTACCACTGACACTAGAGGATATCATGGATGAGTTGAGGAATATAAGACCTTTCATGGTAGACACTACTGCGTCACTCCAACGAATTGAGTATAAGTGGGCTCATATGGACGCAAGGCTCTCAGAGGTTGAACAAAGGATTAGTGACGCTCAGGAGGTTGTTGCTAAGGTGGATATCTTATCCAAAAAGGATACTCACCTTAAGAAGCTAACAGAGGATTTGGAAAATCGTAATCGTTGCAACAATTTATGAATTTATGGCATTCCGGAGGGCTCCGAGGGCCCCAACATGATTGACTTCCTGAAGACTCATGTACCAAAAATAGTATACAGAATATTGCTCCCGAGCAAAGAGCAAATTAACATTCAAAATTGAACCATAACAAATTATCAGTCCAATAAAATGTCCAAATTCAAGATCTTCTCAAATAGTTATTCTTCATTTTATTTTCTTGTTTTCTTTATCTTTGTCACAAACATCGTTAAATTATACACAGATTCGCAGTAGATAAGTTGGTGTAGATAACATCACCAAATGTAGCCAATAGCCAACACGTGTTTCGTCTCGAGGAGAATCACCCGATAACTTCCTCAGGGCAAGCACAAATCTCTAATAACAATATCACCACATTTCAGGTAAAGCCTGTATGTGGTCCCATATAAATATGAATCTAAAGAACATATAAATAGTACGTATCCTTCAGCATTCTGACGTATTATATTAGACAATATCTCAATCGGACATGTAATCTGGTCCAGATGAGTATATATGTAAATTCAAAAAGAGGAGTGTACTCCCGCCGTCATCATGGGTTCAAGCGTCTATGACTCATGTACCAAAAATAGTTAGCTTGCTAAAACCTGCGGATCTCAATATTCAGAGGGCCCACAGGATTGGCTCTCTCTATGCATCATCCTCAAACAAACCGCGGGGAATTATTGCTTATTTTCTTCAGTCTTCTGACTTAATGATGATTCTCATTGCGGCCAAGCAAAGTAAACAAATGTTATGGTCTGGCCTGAAGATTTTTTTCAGTCAAGATATCTCAAAGACTACTGCTAATCGCAGGAAGGAGTTTTTGGATCTCAGACCGACGCTTCGCTCCATGAATGCTCGTTATGGCCTTATTCACCCTTGTATTTTTAAGGTTACATATTAAGACAAGACAAACACTTTTGAGGATCCTGCAGAGCTTAAGAAATGTATTCATGTGCATAAAGGAGAAGACATGGAGCTAACTAAATCTTGAAATGTTTTTTTTTTTTTTAGTAATCTAACAACTGATTTCTCTCTCTTTTTACAGGATCCCAAATCCCTCTTGTATCGATGACGCAGTATCTGTTCACTATTGTACTCGTATACAATGTCCACATTTTGTTCAGATGTGCTATCTCCCTATTGTATGGTAAGTCCTTATGGTGCCATGTTGGTCAAGTTTTTTCTTCTTTTCTCTTATAACGTCTTTTCAATATCTGTTCTAATCATATTTCTTTAATCTCAATGTTTCCATTTAAAGCAGTATCTGTTTTTCTCATTCTCCCATCTCTTCAACAGTATTCCCTTTTGTTCTTTACTTGCATGGCTAAAGCTTTTTGGCTTTTTGTCATCTCTCTTTTATATGGGTTTAGGGAGGTTGTGTTCCCCTTATGCCTTTTTCATTTTTCCTTCTTTTCTTACTTAATTTCCTCTCTCATCCTCCCCTTTTCTCTTTCTTCTTTGTTTCTCAGGAAGCAATTCTGTTTTTCTGGTTCTCTATCACGTATTACCTGGTTTCAGATGGATGGCAGGATACCTATATTTTTTCAAACTAACCTCTATGTTTTATCTTACATTATTTCTTATAACCTGTCGTATAACAACTTTTGTGTATGTGCGTAATACTGTTTTTTCGGATCTCCACTACTTTTTCTCAAAATTTTTTGGTTGGCTACGTCTTATAGTCCTTACTGATTTCTTATTTGCTCTTTAATAGCTCCCTATTTATCTATCTAATGAGTGGTTTATGAATTGTTTCTTGGAACTTTAAAGGAGTTCGTAAACCCAGTCAAAAAACAAAGAGTGTTGTCTTTAAGGTTGAAGTGTCAAGTAGCTTTACTACAAGAAGCGCATCTTAAAGAACAGGACTCAAATTCCTTGCATAAACAATGGGTCGGGAATGTTTTTTGTTTCCAAGCTGTTAATAATAAGAATGGTGTTGTAATATTATTTAATAAATTGTCATGTATTAAATTGTTCAACAAAGCCAAAGATAACAATGGTAGATGCCTTCGTTTAGAGATTAAGATAAATAATACTCAGTTTTCTATTTGCAATGTTTATGGTCCTAATGGTGTAGATTTAGTATTTTGGAATGCATTCTCCACTCTTCTTTCTTCTCATGCATCTGAACATCTCATAGTAGGTGGTGATTGCAATCAACTTTTGGACCCCTTTTTAGATCGGAAATCTCAAACTAAATTTATTCCAAACAAAATCCATAAGACCTTTCACAAAGCCATCGCTTCTAGAGGGCTGATAGATGTTTGGAGAATCTCTCACCCGGATCCGGATGTTCTAGAGTTCTCCTTTTTCTCCCCTGTCCATAGATCCTACTCTAGAATAGATTACATTTTTTGCACGCAACCTACTCTACAATTTCTGACACATGCTGAGATGGGTTCAATACTTATTTCAGATCACGCCCCAGTCATAGTAGATCTTGATTACTCTACTCCTAAACCCACTTCACGTAGATGGAGATTTAATAATATCCTTTTACTGGATACTCAATTTCCAGAGCAGTTTATATAATTTGCGCAGTAATTTTTTAATAATAACCTTCCCTCGGACTCACAGATGAATTTTGTCTGGGATGCATTCAAGGCAACGGCCAGGGGATTCATTATAGATTATGTTGCAAAAAAATGAGGAAGAGACGTAAGGAATCAACACTACTTATCGAACAGATTAAATCCTTAGAACACAAATACTTTTCTCAAATCACAATGATACTCTGTCTAAGCTTGTTAAGGCAAAAATGCAATATAATAAACAGTCTTGGGATGACACCTGTGAAAGTTTGCTTAAGCTTAATGCTAACATGTATGGAGGTCAGAATAAGGCTAGCAAATCTCTGGCTAATTACCTTAAAATTAAAAAGCAAAAGACTCAAATTGTCGTTATAGCAGACATAGCTGGGGTTAGGCATGTTAATGACTCTAAAATACAAGAGTGCTTCACAGATTTCTATAACAATTTATATACCCCTGAATCATCCCCTTCACAGGTTCAGATAGATGCCTTCTTTCAATCTATTCCGAAATCACCTAAAAACAATATTGATCTATCCTCTTTGGATAGTCCAATTTCAGAACAAGAAATTTCAAATGCCATGATTCACCTTCCTAAAGACAAAACCCCTGGGCCAGACGTATTCTTTGTACTCTTTTGTCTACATTTCAAACAACTGCTGATTCCTAAGCGGCTACTTCTCATCACCAATATTTTAACCATGGGAAGGACACAAGGTTCTTTCACTCAAGCCATGCTTTGCCTTATCCCTAAGAAAGGCAAGGATCCTTCTCAGTGCAGTAATTACAGACCTATTTCATTGATTAAAAAGGACTGTAAGATTTTTGAGAAGCTATTGGCAATCCGTATTAACCAGGTTATCCCTGATTTAGTTGATATGCATCAATCAGGGTTTCACCAAATTTACTCCTTCTGTTCAATCGGCTTTTCCGCTGGTATGAGGGCCATTTCCAACTGGATGAGATGTAACTTCCTCCAATTCAACGTTGGAAAGACGGAGATCATGCTTTTCGGAGAGGCCCCTCTGCTGTGGACTCCCGAATGGTGGCAGGTGGACCTCGGCACCCACCCCCCGCCCCCAAGTCCCTTGTCAAGAACCTGGGCATACGCTTGGACCAGGCACTCACCTTGAAAGAGCATGCTGCGCAGACTGCCGGTGCTTGTTTTCACACGTTGGGTCTCTTGCGCCGGGTCTTTCCCCTGCTCCCTGACTCTACTCGTAAAACTCTGATGCAGACACTTATACTGAGCCGCCTGGATTACTGCAATGCCTTATTGGTCTCAGCCAATGAGTCCTCGTTATGCATATTGCAGGTGGTCCAGAACACCGTGGCACGCCTGGTCTTGAATGCCCCTCCTAAAACCACCTCCCTCCCTCTCCTCCGCCAGCTGCATTGGCTCCCAGTTCGTAAGCGGGTTAAGTTCAAAATCTGCTGCACGGTGCATAAAGCCCTACATAATATCGGCCCTTCTTACCTTGCAGAGAAATTCACTCTCTATGTGCCCTCCAGATCCCTCCGCTCGGGAACCAAATCCCTTCTTGTGGTCCCCCGAGTCAGAAGAGCCAGGTTGGGGGGTAAAGCATTTTCCCACCTGGCCCCTCTTTACTGGAATCAGCTCCCCATCAACCTGAGACTATGTTCGGATCATCTTCAATTCAGGAAGCGCCTTAAGACCATCCTATTTTGATCCTGCTCTTCAGCTAGCCCTGCAGCCGTGTCCGCAGTGCAGAGATACCCCTTCGGGGGTCGATTCAGGCGCTATACAAATAAATAAATTAATTAATTAAAAGTCATTGCATCACAGACAACTTTAGAACCTTCCTTCACATAATTCATTTGGCTTCCAAGTTGAACTCCCTTGTGGCAGCCATAACGCTAAATGCAGAGAAGGCATTTGATCGTGTGAACTGGGAGTTCATTTTCAGAGCATTGAAATGGCATGGTTTTTAGTCCTCATATCCTTCCATATATCAAGCTATTATACTCCGATCCTTCCGCTTCTATTTGGGTCAATGGTCTGGAGTCCAGTTATTTCCCCCTCCACAGGAGGTCTAGATAAGGTTGTCCTTTATCCCCATTATTGTTTATCTTGTCTCTAGAACCGTTCCTTGAAAAAATGTGCTATTCTTCACAGTTCACAGGTTTCCAATTTAAAGATATAGACATTAAATTTACTGCTTATGCGGATGATATTTTGCTATACCTTACTAACCCAAGCACATCCGTTCCAGAATTCTTTTAAAAAAAATATATTTTTTGTCCTCATTCACCTCAGACCACAGTAACCAATCCAACAGCCTGTACCGCAAACACCTTTAGCGAGTTAAAAGGTGTGTGATCTCTCCGTCTTGCTGGTACACCTGCGTGCTGGGAGGATAAAGTCCCAAACGGGTAAGGTCACTCTCACAATATGGTCCGGTATTTACCGGCGACTGCTTACGATAGCGAGAGGTTGGGGTGGGTTTGTCCATCACAGTCCAGAGAGTTCCAGAGAGGTTTAATCATAGGGCACATTTTTTCCATTTTTAGACATACACAGATTTAATTACTGCCAGTTGTCTCTGAGTTTAACCACCTTAACAGGGGTGTCCAAAGTGCTTTCTTCCTCTTTGTCTGGGTGCCTCTCAGGTCTAATTTAGATATCGAGATAAGGGAGGCCAACCAGTCTGAGTGTAATGGAGGTAAGCATTCCACCCATCTTCGACAAATTTCTCTTCTGGCTAGCAGTATGGCATAGAAGAGGAAGGCTCTAGCCAGACCTGTAATTTCATTTGAGATTCCAAAAATTATCGTAGAAAGGCTTACCTTAACTTGGTGGCCAAGGATGACCGAGATTGTATCGCCAACCTTACCCCAAAATTAAAAAATAGCCGGGCACTCCTGGAACATGTGGATGTCTGATGCCCTCTCCTGGCCGCATTTCTGGCATTTCACAGGGGGTCCCTTCGACATCCTTGTTAGCCTTTGGGGGCTAAGGTAAGCCCTGTGGATTGAAAATAGGTGATTCCTCCTTAGCCAAGCCGGCTTTACTGTACGAAAAAGAGTGCAAAATATGTCTGCCAAAGTTGATCCCAGGACTCTCCTGGCAGATTGGCGCCCCACAATTCTTCTGCAAGTTTGAAATCCCCATCTATCGTCTCTTCAATTTTCCAATACCAAATGGAAACCTCTTTTCTCCCCCTAGGTTTCTTCACCAGTTGTTCCTCCAATGCGTTTCCCGTGCCCACCGGGGATTTCACGCTTTGGACCCAGCCTTGGAGTTGAATGTACTTAAATTCCGAAAAAGCCCCTTTCAAACTGGCATAGAGCATTTGGCAGGGTAAAAGGGTGCCTTCCTGCGCTAGTTCGCCCTAAACACTGAGACCTGCCTCCCTAAGTGGCAACGCTAATTTATCCCTTAGGCAAGTTTTTCAACAAGATTAGACTAAAGGTACTTCAGGCGATGGCCAGAACTTGGGCAAGCATCAGACGGTCGATGGGCCTTAGCTATTTTAGTAATCTAGCCCCTCTCTGGGATTCTCCTGGAACACCGGCTTGCCTAAGGGTTAAATCCGTTCCGGAATTCTTGTCATTATTACAGAATACTCCATAGTTTCTGGGTACAAACTTAATACAGACAAATCAGAGGTCCTCCCTCTAAATAAATACTGCCTTCCTGACATGTTCCAAGGCACGGGGTTTACATGGAATTAAAAAAATATAAAATGTTTTGGTATCTTCTATACAAACAACATTAAAGAAACTATTAAACACAATTTGAAAGAAATTAATAAAAAAAAATCAGCTTTGATAGAGGACTGGTCCCCATTAATTTTGTCCTGGTGAGGTAGACAGGCAACTATTAAAATTATGTTGTTACCGATAGTCAATTTTTTCCTTTCCATGTTGACAGTATCCCTTCCACTCTCTTTCTTTAAAACTGTTAATCGCTCCCTTATCAAATTCTTATGGAACAATCATAAGCCTAGAATCTCATTAGTACGTCTGCAACAGTCAAAGGAAAATGGAGGGGTCAATTTTCCCGATCTTAGACGATACCATTCTGCCTTCACATTGAAACAAATTTGGACCTCTCTTGCTCTAACCCCTCAAGCAGAGTTGACTACTTGGGGTCAACTGGAACAGGCCCAATGTACACCATTTTCTATGAACAAGGCGGTTCTTCTCTCTCAACTCACTAAGGCCTTTTTCTCTCCAATACTTACCCACTCCATAGCTGTTGCTAAACTTCTAATTGTTTCTTCTAACTCATGCATGGATAATTTTTGCAAACTCCCATTTGGTACAAAAATCACTTGAAACTAAATAACAGAGTTCTCTTTTGGAGAGAGTAGATTAACAGAGGTATTATTAGCATTGGCGATATACTCAAAAATGGCTCTCTTATGGATTTTTCTGAGGTTCAGGAAAAGTATGGCATATCTTCTTTTCATGCTACACATTACCTTCATCTTAAGATTCTTCTTCTACCACTCCTCACTCAGGCTTCTCTCCCTGTCCCAGTAGGTCAACATTCACCCCTTAATTTAGACTTTTCCTCTTATATGACAGCTTCTGGTGTATACAGGATTTTGTCTTGCCCCTCTGATTTGAGAACTAAATCCAAGGTGGAGCTCTTATGGGAAGCAGATCTTAATCAAGAGTTCTCTCTCCAGCCATCGGAATCCATTTGGGCTAAAATTCACACTTCATCTCACTCAGCAAGCACAACACAAATACTATATTATTTTTACAATAGGCTATTCCTCACTCCTGTGGAGCTTCACAAATTTAAGTTGACTGATAATGCAAAATGCTTGTCTTGCTCGCATGAAAAGAGTAATCTCTTACATATGTTTTTCCCTTGCCCTCCTGTTTAGCAGCTTTGGAAGCTAATATGGAAGAAGTTGAACAACATTTTGTCGACAACCTTTACTTTTGATATTTTACACATTTTCTTAGGATGTTCCTCCTCTATATGGCAATCCCAGAGTATGGTAGGAACGTTCATAGAGTTGTTCATAGCGTTAGCCCTACAGATTATCACCACGAATTGGAAGGATTCCACTAAAAGTTCTTTTACTGGCTGGTGGAATTTATTATGCCATCATCATAGATTGGACCGTACATATGCTACCTCTATTCAATTATTAATTAAAAAGGATCTACTTTGGTCACCTCTTACGTCTTTCCTATCCAGACAATCTGCTCAATCCATATTCATTGCTACTAACTATGAACCCCCATAAATGTTATTAACTTTAGCAGGTTAATACTGTTTTTTAGGTAATGTTGCTGTTGCTTATTATATACTTTCCCTCTTTTCCCTTCCCCCCTGTTTTCTTCTTCTCCCTCTTTCTTCTTCTTCCTATAAACATTTAAAATGCATTTTCTTTGGTAAAATGCTTATGATTTTCAGGCTATATACTTTTTATCCATTAGTTTTTGCATGGTTAACCTTTGCTGGTTTTGTGTTTAGTTATTTCTCACTTTTGGTTAATAGTACTATTGATTGTTCTTATTTCATTTGTTCATTAATTTTGCTTGAATTGAAGAGCTTGTATTTTTTGCCTAATCGCTGTACTTACATAATCTTAATAAAGCATTCTAAACATAAAAAAATAAATAGTGAAATCAAATCTAGCCCCAGTAATATGTAAGGCGAGAAAGGATCTTAGGAGGATGGATAATCTTCATCTTTCAATTATTGGGTGGTGTAACGTTGTTAAAATGCCATTTCTGCCTAAGGTTCTGTATCTTTTTAGGGCGATTCCACTGGAATTCAAGCACAGTTGGTATAGGAGAATGGAGCAGATGGTCAGCCACTTTATCTGGTCTTGTGCCAAGGCCAGAAGAGCTCTTAGAGTTTTTTATGTTGCCTAGGGCAAGAGGTCGATGGGCTCTCCCTAATTTTAGATACTACCAATGGGCTGCTGCCCTACAATATATGAAATCTCTCATTGGAGGTAGCCAGGGTGATCATCAGTCGGGAGAGGGTATTCCCCATATATGAATTATTAATAGGGGCTGAAGCTAAGAGTGGCTTTTTAAAAATTGTGGAGCCAAGCTATCATAAGAAAGTAAAATTCAAGACCCTACAGGCAGCCTTTAAGATTTAGGCAGTTATAAAAACGAAGATCGGTATTGGAAGATATGGTTATTATACCCCTATTTGGAGTTCCCAGCTTCTTCCTACAATATTCCGGGACCCATGCATTCTTAGATGGGAGGCCAGAGGGCTTGAGAAATTAGGAGACTTTTTCAACGGAGATAAAATATTATCATTCAGGGAACTGCAATTGGACTTTGGGATAGACAAGAGGGAATTTTTTTAATATCTTCAGGTCCATGATTTTCTTTAAAAAAAATGTGGGGAGCAATTGGGTTCACCGAGCAAACGCTGATGGAGCTTATCTGTAATAACCCCGGCTGTAAGATAAATTAAATTTATGACTTTCTGGGTAGCTCGATGCCTGATGTTCTGGAGAATCACCTGGAGAAATGGCAGAGCAGGTTAGATACTACCGATTGTAGCTTCCTTGAATCACTCGAGCTAGGGCGGACCTTACTTTTAACTGTGGGTCTTCAGGCCCAACATTATAAAATGCTTATTAATCTGTAATACAGTCTGGCAAAAATTACTAAGTAGGGGAAAAATGCAGGCATCTACTGTCCATGCTGTGAAAATCAGAAAGCAGACTTAGAGCACATGTCTAATACTTGCCCAGCATTGGATTTGCTTAAACAAGAGATAGCTAGGTTTTTGAGAGTGGTACTTCATTTAGATGTGACTTTAACCTCCCAACTAATATTGTTGGGAGTGCATAATAACGCGGGGATAGCTCTGGGCAGTGTTTTTTTTTTTTTTTTTTGCTATGACAGTAGCCCGCTCTGTATAGCAGCAGCATGGCTCAACCCGGCTCCTCCTACATTTCACCAATGGTTAGCATGGCTAGTCTCATTGGGTAATTTGGAAAGTAGTTTATACCAATGGAAAGGCAAGAACGCAAAAAAGGGGGAAGCAGATTTGGCCCCTGGGTGGGAGGATGGCCTCTTGATCATGAGGCTCATAGGTAACTGAACATAAATATAATAAATGCACTGTTTCTTGTGAGTTATTCTATATTTGCTTTGGAATTAAATTGGATGAAGTCTGTCTCTTCAATGACATGTGATATATTTCTATGCATTCTATCATCAAACTTTTTATTGTTTATATGATCATCGTATACGTTGTGATAATGGATTTTCAAATTATTGGTTGCTGATGGATTGTGTAACTTTGTTTTTTAACATGTTTTTGGTTGTATTCAATCATGTTCCTCTTGTGGATAAAATTATAATTAAAATATTAAAATAAAAACAAAGAGGAGTTAGAGAAATGTGTTTAATTATATCTAATTAATAAAAAAAATTATATGTATTTTATATTAATTTTCTCAAAATTCCCTATTACTTCTATCTAGAGATTTTCATCCGTGTGGTGGAGATCTGCACAGGCAGTAAGTAATTTACTATTAACTGTACACTCAGAAATTCGGTCATTGGAGTCTCCACCCCGTCATTTGATGGATATAGACTCATAAATCCACATCTAGGTATAAATCTACACATGGAGATTGTGAATTATATCGATGAGGAGATTTAAACTTAGGTGAAGTTGCAGATCTAGTTGTGATGAGATCTGAACATGCAAACGTACCTTTGTGAATTGATCCCATGTATTTCTAAGAAAAGAAAATGCTTGGAACATCTACATATTGCCCACACAACAATATACAGGCATGTGTTCCTGTGAAAAGCAGGCATAACATTCTATACAAATCAGAGGAGAAAACCTATGTGGATTTCTGACATTTTTAGTGAACAGCTCCACAGACCACATACAAAACGGGAGCAGGCACTGTTCTTTTTGAACAAGAGGTAATTTGTTTGTACTTTGATTTTCTTGAGCTCCAGTGATTATTTTCAAACCCCTTCTGAGAATGGTGTGCACTTTGTAATTGGAGGCAAGTAATTAGACAATGTCTGCTTTAAACTGGGCATTCTAAAACTGAAAGAGCATTGCTTGGACTAGTATTGGGTGCTCCGTTGTGTCTGGATAAAGCTATGCTTCTGTGATTAGCTCCAGCAAAGCGAAAGGCACTGCACCCAGCCCACTGTGTACATTTACGCATATGCCTTCGGGCTTGTGCTATATATGGGTTATCCACCAGGCCCAGCATTTGGCCAAGCCATACACCCATCCCTTCACAAAACACCAAAACTACATGCTCTCCTCTTTTTGTTATAATTTCAATATGTCATAAGTGATGTAATATGTGAGGTCTTAAGCAGTGCATGATGGGGTAGAAGTTATAGTGAGTTGACTAAATTATAGCTAGTGCCTTTCAATGGTTTGGGTTTTTTTTAAAAAATCTTAGCTCATACATATCTAATTTCAATGCCTACCTATAATGCCACTTTAACTTTAAATGCAGTGGATTTCTGGGGGTGCTGGGGATTAATGTAAGTTAAAGCCATAGAACCTAACCTAAATATAATAACTCTTTTTCCTCTGGATTTATCAGTGAATTTCTGGGATTTTTTGTAAAAAAAATTAATTGGACTAATATCCAACCTTCACATGCAGTCAACTCCCCGTGCATTGCCTCTGGTTGTGTGCAGAAAGGGTTGGCAGCAGAACCTGACCTTCAGTCAAGCACTGCAGCCCACTTTCTGCTTGCAGCCATTCCCTGCGGTGCACAGCCCTCAGCAAGGCCCGGCTGCTAACATCCCTGTGTGTGGACAACTCCAGCTGCGCATGGACTTCAACAGGGGTTGGCTGAAGCTTCCGACCAAAGGCTGTGCACAGCAGATTGCCTGTTGGTCCAATTTAGAATATGATAAAAACCTAAGAAATTCGCCCAAAAGCAAAGAAGAAAGTGACTTTATAGTTAGATTAGGTTCTAAGACCTTAACTTAAAAAACCTCTGGCCATGCACAGTAGAGGTTGGCCGTAGGGTCTGGCCTTTTGTCTATTGCTGTGCCCAACCCCCACCAGTGCCCAAACTCTGATGAGCATGGCTTCCAGACATGTGCAGCAAGGGGATAGTGATAGGGTCTGGCCTTTGGCCAAACCTTGTGCCCAACCTCTGCTGTGCATAGCCTTTGCCCATGTGCAGCAGGGGTTTGCCACAGGGCCTGACATTTGGCCAGATCCTATACCCATCCTCCCATGTGTGGCTTTGCATGGCTTTCAGCTGTGCACATTGGGGATTGGGTGCAGTGCATGTGCCCAACCCCCTATGCACTGCCAACCGCCGCTGCATACCTCCTTTGGTCATGCATGCTTAACCAGCATTGTCTTTTCATTTTTTGAAGAACATGTTTTTGGGTACTGCAGTTCACCCATGGTTCCTGCCACATAAACTCACACCCAATGGTATCTCATGGAAGCTTGCATGGTACCATGGCACCATGCGGTGAAAGCTTGCTCAGTGCATCCGCAAGAATACTGTTGTACCTCACAGGAGGGCAGCACCGGGTCCTGGGAGAGTGCCATCCTACCCATGGTCTTATTTTTTTTTAATTTTGATTTCACAGGAGGGGGGAGGGATTCCTATTGTGAACCTTCTGTAAGTGCCAGGAGTCAATGTGTCCTTTCCCTGTATCCTAATGCCTTTTTTCAAAACGTTCTCCAGACATGTTACTGAGTCCCCAAGTTCAGGAATGGCCACTGCAACATTTTGCTGAAATGTTACCACTGGCCAATCAGATTGTGAGGGAATGTAGGACCTTTTCAGGTACGTTGGTACCCCATTACTTGGTGAGAGAAAAGACTCCCTCAGCCAATGGGTCTTGAATATTTTTTTAAAATTTTCAGTACTGCGGAAATGCAGCGGGAATCCCACGATATATAACGATTGAGATATCACTAACTTTTTAGGAGATTAACCCCTTCATTACCACCCCAGCACCTTTTTAACAGACACTTTCTCAAATTCTACTGAACATACTCACACACTATCTGAAGAAAGTTCTAACTTTCTGCCAAAGTTGGTGTAATTCCATTCAGCTATTTTTTCTGTATCGGAGAGCAAAGTTTCTTATGGGAAATAAAATGAGGAATTAATGTTTTCCGGCTCTCTGTTACTGTCCGTCAGGGAGGTGTTCCAGGGGCACTGCGTGCATTTTTCCACGCAGCACCAATGGATTTTGACGCTGCCTCAGATTCACTTAACCATGTAAACCTGAGGCAACACCAAAACCTTATGCCTCCCCAAAGCAGGCATAACTAGGAGGAATATTTTTATTTGTCCTCGTTTTTCCTCTTTCCATGCGTGCTGCATTCTGCAACATGCATGGAAAGAGGAAAACGCCTCTCAGGATTGTTTTTGTGCAGGAAAATGCCCCTAACCACACAAAAACAATCCCGCCTACAATGGAGGCACCTTTGCTCCATGGTGCATGGGTGCCTACATTGGCACTAGGCAGCAAATTGTGCGCCAGCACAGGGGGAAAGGACAGGAATGCACCATATTTCATAAATACGGTGCATTCCTGCCCATTCACATTGGCATAGGGCTGTGCACCAAGAGGATTTGCCCTACGCCAATTCCTCAAAAATGAGGCCCTACATTTTTGGTGGATGTTAAAAACTATCATCTTGATTAGAGAACATATGAGTGTACACCACATATTTCCAAATCACCTATAAATGCCAGATTTAGAGATTATGGGGCAGATTTATCAAATTTATCAACATTTCATGCAACGCAACACAGCAAAACACCTTGCTTCGCTGCACTCCATGAGAGGCAGGAATGCACCATATTTAACATTATATGGAACATTCCTGTCCTCTCCTTTGCACTGGCGCCAAGGCAGGCACCCTTGCATCATGGTGCAAGGGTGTCTGTGTTGCAGGCAGGATTGGGATATCTTTCTGCACAAAAACAGTTCTCTGAGGCTTTTTCCTCTTGCTATGTCTGCTGCAGAATTCAGCACGAGTAGAAAGAGGAAAAAACAAGGAGAAATAAAGATATTTTTCCTCTTTATGCCTCTAAGGCGCAGAATTATTACACAGTCCCCAGTCTACCACTCAAGGTAAACCTGGGAATTTCGCCAAAATACATGGGTGGATGTGTGGGAATACCCACACTCCACCTATGGACCACCTCCCTGGGGCAAAGTAACATAGGACAGTGACTTGTGCTGCCTTGCGTTACTCCAGATTTACCAAGCATAGCAGTGCCATGGAAGGTGGCCTTGCGTGGCTTGGTAAAGCTCATCTAGGTTTTGCGTCACCTTTTTCATTACCTTGTGTGACACAAGGTCAACACAAAACTTTGATAAATATGGCCTATAGTGTTTAGAGTTTAAGAGCGAGAGAAAGGGATTGCACAGTGGAGTGTAAAAGGATTCTAAAAATTCCAGATCATAAGGAAGAAGAGTAGGCCTGGGCGGAAAACTACGCTACGCTCGCGTAGTTTGTGTAGTTTGCACAACTACGCGCTACGCGAATTGCACGTAGCACAGTGCAAAAACGCATAGCGTAGCGGGCATTTTTTGCTTGCTCGCGGTCCTCAACGTCAAGTTGGCGACCGCGAGCGAGCAAAATGACATCCCGGCGAGACTTTTTCCTCGTTCGCGATCAGCAACATCAAGTTGCCGATCGCGAGCGTGGAAAATAAACCTCCCGGCGAGATTCTCAACGCGGGGAGGTCAGGTTTCTCATTGCGAGTGGTCGCGTATGCTCGCGACCGCTCGCGATGAGAAACTACCAGTCCGCGTTGAGAAAACTGCTGCTCGAGTACAAATCTACTCTAGCGGCAGAAAACGACCGCTTGCACTGTGCAAGATGCCGTTTGCAATGATTGCACAGTGCAGACAAGCATCCGGCACTGTGTAATCATTGCGAACAGCATTTCCTACCGCACTACGCAGTTCGCGTAGTGCTACGCATAGCTCGCGTAGTGCGAAGTGCACTTTGCGTAGCTACGAGTAGTGCTACTACGCGAACTACACCCAGGGTTAAAGAAGAGTAGACAGCCTCTCCTTAGATGCTTCTTGCCCCCTCCCTACTATAGCTGAATTTTGCCTGACAACTCCAGGAGCTGCAAATTATGTTGCAGCCAGGGGGGTCAAAAGAAAAATCTCCAAGTCTCATTTCTAAGTAACCGCAACAGTACTACAAGGCCAACCATCAGTGCTGAATACAACTGCAGTACTTACCTGGCCACTTAGATTTGTGACAGGCACTTGGATTATTTTCCATTGGCCCCCTGACTGCAGCATCATTTGCAGCTCCTGGAGGTGGCAGGCATTTACGGAAAGGCTGTCTTCTGTTTTTCCAGATGCTCTTTTGTTTTTAGATTTTCTGTACCCACCATTATCACCACACATACCTTCATCTCCCTGGTCTTATGAATCAGGAATTTGGAGAGCTGAAACTGGAAACCAGATGCTCAGGGTGGTGGGATAACACAAACTGACAATGTTCCATCAGTTACTCGTGTGTCATCCCAATGCCACCTGCCTACCAAAAACGTCATACATATGTTGTGTTCATGATCAATACATAATCAATTTTAGGACAACACAACAGTTGTATTACAGCATGTAGACAAACTATTAGACCAAACTACCTTCTACAGAAACGGTTTTAGACATATATCCAGTGTGGTGCCAATGTGTGCAGCAGCATATGTTACCTCCAGGACCACCACGGTTTGGGTTCTGCAAAGAGGAAAATAGCATGCATGTGGGGCAAATGAGGTTCTTTCACAGACTTCTCTTTGGTCGCAGACAAGCAAAGAAGCACAGTTCTGTGGCATTGTGGAACACTTTCTATTAATTTTTAGATTAAATAAAATAAAGGATGAGCCAGGCATCTTCAGTCAATAAGAACATTGAGCGTCGTTCTAAAATAAATAAACACATTTGCACCTGTTGGATTATGACCTCACATGGTTTTAAATTCATCCAACCACTCCCAACCCACGAGGAGGTTAATTTACATGGAAACTCCGGTGTGAGTATTCTGAGTTCATAGAATTGCAAAAGTAATTTTGCAGTCTTAAAAACACCCATTTGCAGGGGTAAGTCAGACTTATACATATAGTATTGAAAACGAGGCCCTTAATGTCCATTTACAAAAATGACATAAACACCTAATTTTATGCAAATCTATCTGACAAATATTATCACCTAAATTCAATGGAGTGAAAATCCAGCATTGCAGTCTTGTAGTGCATTTTGACTGTTATATTTTATTGGTAGTATCCAGCACTGGCTTGGCTTTCGGGCTAGGTTTAAAGTTTGGACTTGAAAAAGCTCTTTCACAATTTATGGAAACCGAGTCAAAGTGGTACCCCAGGCCCTTATTATGAGTGGATTGGAAATTTCAAATAAGTCATTTTATACATGAAATTTCCAAATCCAGGGAGATCTGTAATTTTGTTAAGCAGAATTATCCCTTTAAATGTAACATTCCTATCCCTAGCATTTTTAATTTAGTAGTATACACATTTGTTGCAATTAACGAAAAAACTTAGATGGATGTTCTGACATGTACACTCCTTCTTGAACATACTTTTAGGGGTTCTGTAAATCACACACCTTCCAGGAGTAAGCGTGGAAAGCAGTGCTAGTCGCAGGTTTCCATACATACTACTAGAGAAAAAATTTGATGTTTTCATGCTTGGATATCTTCCCAATTTGCAAATGTATTCACAGTACAGTTCCGTATAGGAAAAAGCCAGGGCCAATGTGCAATAGCATAGTTTCATTTCTTTTCTGCAGCGATAACATTTGTTCCTTTCGCAGAAATTTAATTCCCCATGCTCACACCAAGTTTAGGGTATTCCGTTTTTCTTCCTGACCTGGAAGGGGATTTAATCCACCTGTTGACTGATGCAAATCTCTGACAATTTCCAGGGAGGTTAAGATCCATAGAAGAGTTTACGAATGCCACATACTGAAGTGTTTCAGAGCATTCATAAAAATCACAAGGCTAACCACGCCTTGTGTAGCCGGCTATCCACTTCTTGATTCGGAATTTTTCAGTGCTTAATTTGCAAAACAATAAGTACCAGGGCTCTCGCCAGGAGGCCCCTGGAGTTTGCACCACACATTGCCCCTGCCATGCTGCTAATGATAGTAACAACACAAATACTATCCATCAAACTGATACAAGTGTGACAATTCGGAATATTCCAAGCCCACAAAGCTATAAAAATGGCTTGGGCAACAGGTAATAGTCGTTTTTAATGTATATTGAATTAATTGATCATCTCTAAATCAGCCACACAGCGCCACCTTGTGGCAGACAGTCACAATCCCCGGTGTTGACAATTAAGTGATGGTGCTGAGCAGGGGGAACCACTGGCTCAAATTAAGCACTGCAGTTATGCCATACAATCGTGAGAGGTTAAATGCATTTACCACCAGCGTGTCATTCTGAGAATACCTAACAGGAGCAAATCCAGCCATTTTCCGCCTATGGGTACGTTTACATTAGAAAATGGCCTTGAACATGAAGCCCGGTGTTTACTATTGCCTGTGGGACCCTGTGCATTCTTTCCAAGCAATGCCTTTTATTTGAGTCTACTTTCAGGAGAAAGGCCACTTGCATTGTTGAGACGTGTTTTATTCAAAGAATAGCTTCTCTTACTTATATCGCCTCGATTAAAATGAAAAATGTTGTTGAAAATGTGCTATGTATTAACCATGGAAATGTGAAGCACGTTGTCAGTGCTTTGCCTTAAAACACTGTGTTATCAAGAATTCCATACTATGAGTGCTTAGAATGCTGATACTCCCTTTCGTTCATATCGCTCAATGCAAACTCCTCCATCCCTGGAGGACACATCACTTTTACACTTGCACAGGAGAGTGATCTCATGTGAAATTCTTAGCATTATGTAAATTCCAAAGAGCGTACCTAACTACAGCATATCTTATTTGGTTTGGCACAAACAACAAAGTGAAACTGAAGACTGCATAACCTGAACTAGTCAATGTCTAATCAAGACAGTAATGGCTACTTTAATTGAGCAAATCAAATGTTCATGTTACATGGAAGATAAGGTAGTGTGTCAATGTCATGCATCATGAAGTGTGATATACATTAAGGTTAATCCAACAGTCAGCAAGATAAAGAGAAGCTTGGCCGTGGCATGCATGAAACACAGTTATTTGTGTAAAGCTGGCAAGTGGAAAATGTTTTAAAACATCAATCCAGGTACAGTTCTATGAAATTTAAATTTGTAGAACGTCGATCAGCCAGTGCAGCATTCCATGAGAATACTATTATAAGTGTGAAGGCTTCATAAACGTTTTTCATATTCACACTCTATAATACACCTGTCAAACAGCCATTCAATCATTATTTGCTTTCTTTATAAACATGGTAATGCTATAAAATTTTATTACAAGCTTTCGGGGTACAAATGCAACAATTAATCATTAAAATATAGGTGGAAAACATGAATTTCTTAACATCAAAACTTTCAAGAATCGGAGTGAAATGAGTCATTGGGAAGGAATAGTCTTCTCAAAAAGAAAAAGAAAAGTTAGTGCATCATTTGCTCGAGAGATTGTCACTTGTGAGTTTGATTGAGCATTCATTTGCTTTTCAAATTGTTCAAAGTAATAATTCTTATTCTTTCTGAATTTTGGCTTAAGTTGATTGAGATTTGTGAACTCAGATGTAACTTCCAGTAAAATTCTCTCATAGTCCTTCCATAACAATCCATATTTCTGAATTTTCAAACATTTCTAATTTTACACTCATCCCGTCTCTCATTGATATTGACATGTGCCCAAAAGCTATTATATAGCTTCCTTCTTGTAGTACTGAGCACTCTGACATAGCAATGCATGATGGGTAGAAAAATACTCCTTAGAGGGGACTCATCAGGTTCAAATCTTCTGCTAAAGTGCTTTCCTACCCCCTAAGACCAGACATCTTGGGGGAAATGCAGTTGTGGAGCTAGAAAGGGAGTAAGTTGTTGGACGTTACAATTGCGAGTCCACCTACAGACTCCTCTGTGGTCACTGGACAGATTCAGGTGAGTTCACAGGTATTGTGGTGGTCTCATGCTGGGCCCTAGGCCCACATGCAGATCATAATGATGGACACAGACACCAATGGTTACTGGGTAGCAATGGCCACGAGCACGTGCGCTCGGCCCCTTTTATTGTCAGGGTCACCTGACTGGTGACGCCTGTGAGGGGTGGGTGTATAGTGTGGTTGAGGCACACTGCCAAACACTAGACCGGTGATCAGGCGATCACTACATCCCTCCTAAACTTTCTTTAAAGTCAAAACAGAGTCCAAACCTGTGGGACGGAAATAGGATTGAAACACAATACAATACAATAACAAAACTTCCACGAAGCCCCTTTAACTGCTTGCCATCCGCCGACAATGGAATCTTTGCAGGCGGGATCACTAGTTCTCTTTTGGCACGATGTCAGGGTGCCCTGTGGACCTAGTCTCTCTTGGACTCAATAATGTGGACGGGTAATCCTCAGTCTCTCTCTTTCTGTTCCATGTGCAGCGAAGGTACATGTGAAGTGATGGTGGACGAGGTATGTTCTATGTTCCACCACACAGTCCTGGTTAAGGTATTCGCTCCATATGAGTAGTCGTGATGCTCTCTGCAGATAGGTATGCAGTTGCAGGACGTCCTCTCACGGATGCCCCTCTCTCGTGGGTCTCCCCTCTCACAGGATGACCCTGAGGCCCTGTTCTGCCAGGCTTCTACTGGACTGGGTGGACTTCCGCCGTGTCACTCCAACCACGTTGGAGGAATCGCTACGGGCCACCTCTCGTGTCCCACGCTCCGCCTGAAAGGGTTGTTGTTGGCTCCTGCCCTTTCTCACGAGACCTTCGTCCCCCTGGACCCTGCAAACGAGCAGTTGTGGATCCATCTCTCGTGTTGGGACCCGCTGCCACCGGCGTCCCTGAGGCCCTTGCCCCTTGGATATCCGCAGTCTCCCGTTCTATCCCAAAGGTAGGTGTTACCAATGGACCCTCCTGCTCGCCTCTGCCGTTACCAGGAGATCTGGGGACTCGTAGGTAGATGTCGTAGATAGGCGTTGACTCTCAGTGTCCCTGATATTCTCCAGGCCCGGTGTTCCGATGGTCATGCACTTTACACCTTCCCTTCAGGTGTTTTCCTTCTGGTGTGTGATTTGACCTGTCACACCTCTTTACTCTTCTCCTCTTATTTTCTTCTCCTTCATGGCGTCGTGCCACTTAACTTCTGTCTTCTCTTTCCTTCCTTCGCGACGCGGTCTGGTCCCTTCTTATACTTGTCTGCTCTAACCAGGCTTCTCCGTGTAGCGTGCACTCCACACATGTCTTCCCAGTCTTGTCCTAACGCTCTAGGACACTGCCTTCACTTCGCTCTGTGACTGGACCTGTCGTCGCGACTTTCTTCCATTCAGTTACTTCCGATCAATATTGTCAGACTTCTCTTCTGACCTCTTCTTGGTCCTCGTCCCGGACCTCTCCTTGGTCCTCTTCGTGACCCTCTCTTCGGTCATTCTCTTCCCGGACCACTCCTTCATTTTCCTTGCCGGACTTCTTGTCCGGTCTCATCTCACCGACTACTTCACTTGGTCACGGCTCTTTGACCTCTTCTGCGGTCACTGCTCTCTGACCTCTTCTGCGGTCACTGCTCTCGGACCTCTGCGTCGGTCACTGCTCCCTGACCTCTTTGTCGGGCACTGTTCTGACCTCTTCGTCGGTCACTGCTCTCTGACCTCTGTGTCGGTCACTGCTCCCTGACCTCTTCGTCGGACACTGTTCGCTGACCTGTTCAGCGGTCACTGCTCCTCGCGCCGGCCTCCGCCCTGGTCGCTTCTCGAGCTTCTTCCGGTACCGTCCGCGGTACCTCTTCTGCGCAAGGTCGCTTCTTGCGCTCTTCTTTGCAGGTCGCTTGCACTGGCGTCCTCCTGCCGCTGCAGCGACAACCTGTGGCCACCAGGTATCACTGCACTCTCTGTCTCAGCTGTGTTCAGTGCTTCTGGTGGTGTGCGCAACCACTCCTTCGACCTCTTTCTGGTCGCCTCTTTGGCGCGCTTCTGACTGCGCCCTTCGTTTCGTCTTAGGGTTCCTTTCTTGTATCACTTGATACCCCGGGTCTCTCCTACTTCACTTGACTGATGGGTACTTGCTTTCTTTCTCCTCACGGGACCGACAACGTCTTCTGGATTTGCTTGTCCCTTCAGTCAGAGCTTGTGCACTGACCTCTCACCCTCTGTTGTTGGTTGCAATAGCTGTCCCTGTGGTGCATTCACGTACTCCTGACGCTTTTCTGTGCACTCTTCCCATAGTGTCTTTAGTGGATTCCTCGCTGCCACCTCGTGTTGCTCTTTCTCAGTGTACTTATTTATTTTCTTGGTGCCCCTAGTTGCCATCAGGGCAGCTCACCCTCAGTCAGCCCTTCATGGTGAGTCACAGCCGCTTTCCTTCCTATTGTTGACTGTGCTCCTGTTCGTTGTACTGCTGCGCGTGATCCCGCGACTGGCCACTAGATGGCAGTGTCTCTTTGAATGATTTCATTCATCTCCGGAGTGTTTCAACGCTGCGGGTCTCGTGCTCACTGCTCTCGTGGACGGGGCACCTTCACCTGCCTCTGTGAATGCAGCCTGTGAAGCATTCCCTTTTTCTTTGCGCAGGACTCCACTGCAGGACTTCCCCTTCCCCGCGGTGAGTCTTTGTCCTGTATTTGGGGCCATGTAGTATCACCAAATGCACCTCCAATGTTGTTAGGGGAGGGACACCACTTCCACCTCCCAACGTTTCCTCACCTTGTTTCTTTTGCGGCGGCGCTGGGTGCACACTGTCCCTTTGAGTCTATGCCCCTCGCAGCAGGCACTTTCCCCTCACGGGTTGCGCCGGGGCTACAACGCTCCCCTGAAGGTGGCTCAGGTTTCCGCCCGACCTCACCTTCTCTCACCGGCAGCCCGATTCACTTCTGCCGGCCTCCGGGTGCCAACTTCCCTCCTTGCACGGGCACTTCACCCCGGCCACCCGCGACCAGACAGTCCCGGCCGCGCAGCGGCTCCTCCTCCTGCCGATCGGACGTCACAGCAGGGGCTGCAGGGCCTTCATCTTGCCGGCACCCCTCTGACTCGCCTCTCGCTCGCCGCTCTCTTGCAGACCTTCGCCAGAGCGGGGTGTGGGTCCGCCTCACTGCTGGCTTTTGGGGGTAGGCCTCATTTCCCGCTGGTCGCTCCGATCGGCCGTGGGCCGCGCACTCTCTACCACGCGGGGGCGGGGGAGTGGTTAGCTACTCCACTCTTCGCCATCCCGCACCAGGCTCACTTCCTTGCCCCCGATGTTCCGCAGCCAGGGCTCACCTTCTGCCCGATGTCGACTCAGGCCTCAATCACCTCCAGGCACTCCGCAGCGGCGGCCGGCATCTTGGCAGCCCGGCCCTGCCTGCCTTTTCTTCTGCCCACCTAGGGCCTTACATCACCGGACCCAGGGGCAGCCATCTCCTCCGATGCGGGGTGGGCTCCCGCTCGGCGTCTTGCACCCCGGGGCTCTTCTCACGCCCTTGGACTATCAGGTGCGTCCGGCGCCTCGGCGCAGGGGGCACCGTCAATGCAGGCACTGCAGGATCGGGGTGGGCTCCCGACCTCCTCACCTTCCCCCAGGGCACTTCACACTCCCCCACGGGTCTTCACTCCGGTGCGGGGTGGGCTCCCGAGCACCTCTCACGCCCCGGGCTCTTCACACGCCCCGCGGGCGATTAGGCGCTTCTCTCGCCTGCTCCAGGGGGTGCCCTCGACACGGGCCACACTCTCCCCCTCACCACCTTCAAAAAGGCGGCTGCACACGCGGGATTAGCCCGCTCGTCGCCAATGTGGTGGTCTCATGCTGGGCCCTAGGCCCACATGCAGATCATAATGATGGACACAGACACCAATGGTTACTGGGTAGCAATGGCCACGAGCACGTGCGCTCGGCCCCTTTTATTGTCAGGGTCACCTGACTGGTGACGCCTGTGAGGGGTGGGTGTATAGTGTGGTTGAGGCACACTGCCAAACATTAGACCGGTGATCAGGCGATCACTACAGGTATGATCCCTGGAATTTCTGTCGTGCATTTGGACATGCGGAGGAACTGCTCAAGGTTTGTTAGTTCACGAAAGATTGAGGTGAGTTTCCATATTGTACTGCTTTATTTGTGTATTTGCTTTGGTTGGAGGATCGTGGGCTCGATTGACAAACAGATGGAGCAGAGAATATTACTAGGAAGAAAGTTGCATTTAGCTGTTTAGTTCCTGGTTATCGTCTGACAGGGAATTTTGCTTTAGAGTTACCTTTTTAGGGGAAACTCATTTTCTTGTGTGTTTAAATTTATGGTAGGTAAAGCTCGTTTTGTTTGAGTTTTACCTTTTTGTATGAGTGAAATCTTGTTTTGCTGATGCTTTTGTTTATAATTTTGCTAAATTAGGCCACGGTTTGTGCTATTTTTAGCTTTTGTTAACCCATGTTTCTGTTCGGACTTTTCCTTTCCTGTGGATCTTTTGGCTTATTTCCAGTTTGTGAATTTTTTAATTTTCATGGTTTTGATCGTTTCAGTTTATTGGGTTGTCTATTCATTTTGTTTTAGTTTCATTTTTGTTTATGTATTAGTTTACTTTTTTTCGTTAGTTGAGGTTTATTTATGCTAGACAATGAAGGAAATTGTGGAGGGGATTTCTAGTCGCTCGCAAAAGCATACCTTGCATAATTGTTGTCTGTGGAAATAAATCAATATGCCACTGGCTACATTTTCACCTCTTCTTGCGGAAGGGGTTCTGAACCCACAAACAGAAGGCCAACATCAATAGCAGGCAGTGTTGGACAGGCCTACAGAGCAATCAGGTAATGTCTGATGGGCTGGTCTGACGAGTCAGTGTGTGGGCCTGTGTTTTGACTTTTTGTGTTCCTGTTTTATGGTCAGGTGGCCCGTTTGTTCTGTTGATCTCCCTGACATTGCCATAAACATTGCTTACAACAAGCCCACATGTATGCAGTTTCAGCTACCTTGCAAAACAACTTTACAGCCCGTCATTACAAGTTCAAAACTGCCCTGATTTCAAATATGGGCCTCTGTTTTAGCTATTTGATTCACTAATGGAGGCCACTTTCATTTTAGCACTGAGACCTATTTTCTGACAGAATCTGACCCTGTTAGCAGGCAGCATCGTCAAGTGTGTGAGTAAAGTTTCAGGCTTTCAGAAATGTGGACAGCTGCATCAGTGGTTAGCAGCTTCAACCAACTATCTCTTGTATGACCAAATCACCAGCCTATGGGATTTGAAGAAAGAGGAAGAGGAGGAGAAAGAGAAAGAGAAAGAGAAAGAGAAAGAGGAAGAGGAAGAGGAGGAGGTGTGGCTGCCCAGTGCCAGGCAGCATTTCATCGAGTGTCCGCCCCATGGCTCTGAAATACAAAAAGTGTTGTATGAGGAGGATTTAAGTAGTTTTCTTTTTTTTACAGGGGCCAGGATTATTGATATTTGGTTATACTACTATTTCTCATTAATTTTAAAAGGGACAGAATTACCACCATGAAATTGCAAAATACAAAACTAACAGTTTGATTGTAGTGATGTCCTCGGTATTGACGATCGATGGAAGGAAATACATTTTATGGGAATGGGAAATTATAAAATTGTTTCTTTCTGATTTGGGTGAGGACAGATGGTTGTTTTGCTGTTATTTTTCCCATTTAACATATTTTCACAAAATAACTCCCAACATTTGTTGAAAATGTAGTTTCCCATCAAGCTTGAGTCTTCTCTTTCCATTGCTATAGTTATATAGCTACCGAAGCAACACACAGGCCTCATAAACAGATTTTGTTTTTCATTTGTACCTTTTTTGGAAAGTCTGACCCTAACAGGTGAGTGTCCAACTGTACCTGCTGGAAAGACATATATCCTGGAGAAGCTAGCCACCTCAATAGCTGGTGTCTTGTATTCTAGTTTATGTAAACTGTACATGTATACACTCTTTGGGGAGATAATGGAAAGGCGTAGCTGATCCAGAATAAAATAATTTTTTGTTGTTTCAAAGGATAGTACGGTAGTCATCGTGAAATAAAAGGGGCAGTTCCATTTTAATATGTCACAGTAGTGCCCGGAAACCCATAGGAACTATTGACGAGATTGCGAGCACAGGATGGCAATTTAGAATGAAAATGTCGAGAATAACCATAAAAAGCCTAATCAACTTCAAACCTATTGATATGCGAGCAGTGCTTAATTTGTGCCGGTGGATTCCGGTGCTCAGCGCCGGCACTTAATTGCCAGCACCGGCTCTCGTGACCGTCCACCACATGTTGGCGCTGTCTTTTTTTAATTTTGAGATGAGCACAGCAACCGTGTTTATTGTGTCAACATACATTGAAAATGAATAATACTAGCCTCTCATGCCATCATTATAGCTGTATGGGGCCTGAAATAGTCTGAATTGTCACACTTGTAGAGCAATGGTTAGGTAATATGTTGGTGCTGTCATTGGCAGCACTGGCATGGTATGGGTGAAGCATGCTGCAGTGGCCTTCCGAGAAGTGCCCTGGCACTTCCTTTCTTTTTTTTTTACAAATTAAGCACTTTATGTGAGCATCAGTTGGGGAGAGTTGCTTACACCAATAATGGCAAAACAACTAGACAGGGAATGTTAAACCTAATCAGCTTTACACCCTTTCCCCAATTCTATTGTAGTGTAATAAAAACTATTATTTACTGTGGTACGATAACCTATGGCTTGCAAGGGAATAACACAGTGCCAACATTGAGAAAGGTCTCTCACTTTAAACACAGAGAAAAGGTTGGATGTCTTTGGAACAGTCTTTCTCTGGGAAAGTATTTTTTCTCTGTTAACAAAGTATACCTTATGCTTTAATCACAAGATGAAAATTAACCATTTTCGCTTACCTTTGTTAAACTAACTTTCTCCTAATTAATGCAACATTATGTACCTCCATGCACAGCATCGACTTAATAAAAGATGACTGATTATTCACAAGGGAATCCTGAAAAACTGAACTGCTGTTAAGGATGTGTGGAAGAGATAAATCTATCCGGAGAAGATAACAGAAGCTGGGAGATAGTATTGTTTCAATTGCTTACCGGTAATCCCATTACTCCGATTCTACTTCTTTGCTCCAGTCCTCACAATGTAAAGACTGAGATGAAGTAGTGATGAGTAGGTAATGCATTAATTACTTACAGGAACTTCCATTACTCTGATTCTACTTCCTCTTCCCAGTACTTACCCTGTAAGAGGAAGGCATGAGGAGGTACTATGTTTTGAAAGAGCACAGTGGAGACAGGCCAAACATTCTCTATTTTATTTAGAGGTGCACACTATTCTAACAACTGTGAGGTAGGTATGCACTGGGTCACACATATCACTGACACCCTCACACTATCCTTAGAAGTACCTCTTTAAATTGAGTGAATGTTTTACAAAAGCTTACAAATTACTACATCCAATGGAAAAGGGGCTTATATAGAAATAGCTGGTCTTCTCCAGAATTTCCACCATTTTTGCCAGCCCCCTGGCTTCCTTGAAGATTGGGAGGAAGGTTCTTGTGCCATCTAAATTTCCATTAGATCCAGACTCCTTTTCATTCAATACACCTAACTTCTAGCCTGGGTTTTCATTACATCATAAGTTCAGAACTCTACACTAGATATTTGAAACCATGCACACATTGTACATTAGTTCCTATTAAGAAATTGCCCCTTCTCAATAAGGCAATACCATAAGCCAATTTCTCAGCAGAGTACTCCTAGCTCTACCGTCCACTTCTTCACTTTTCTACCAAGTCTACAGGGCCTAGCAAAAATAGTTTCATAAATATGTGCTTCTGAAGTGAGAATACCTTCTAATTATCAGAAGGTGACAGTGCTGGTAGAAAGGCGTCTCTATTCTTCTGCCGGTGAAGTACAAGCATTACTTTAAATAACAAAAACATGACAGATACCTCTTTACATACACATAGAGACTATGGAAGATGCGGACTCCTCAGCCCAGTTTAATCTACAGGGAAGGGGGAGTGCAGCTTGTAATTAAATTTTAAATGATATCCTAAGTATAATTCGATAGTCCTCATTTGCCCTCAGCTTCCTCGTAAAACATGGAATCTCATTGACTTAACCAGAGCTGTATAAGACCTATTATCTTGGAAACATGTTTTTGCCACGTTTGTAGTTTTTGAAATGCTTGATAGATGTGTGGGGATCAGTTCTGTAAGACTGGAGCCAGCGTAGAGACAGATATCTGCTGAAAACATGGATGACCCTGGCTTGAGTGAAATACTCACTTATAGGCGTACCATCATCTTCTTCTGACAGAGAAGAGAGTCTTCCCCCGTCCACTTTCTCTTAAATCGACGGGTGGGTATCAAGTCTACCCCTTTCTAAAATCTTAGATCTCAGCAATTTGTTAATCCTACACCCAGGAAAGGCCAGATTTGCTTCCGAAGGTCATAGATAATGCCACAATGGAGGAACCGATTTGCTGCAACAGCGTTTCCAGCAGGACCAGATTGGAGGTTGCTCCTTTCCTGTGCCTTGACCAGGGCAATGAGGGCAAGCTCTGGAGTAGGGGCTTCTGGGTGCAGAAGGATCTGCTGCAGCACACTGTGGGAAGGAGGCTTTAAACAGAAGACAGAAGCAGCATCCATCAGGACCAGTTTGGAGGTTGATCCTTTCCTGTGCCTTAGCCAGGGCAATGGGGGCAGGCTCTAGGGGAGGGGCTTCTTGGTGCAGAAGGATCTCTACTGAACACACTCCTTGGAAGGAGGCTTTAAACAGAAGACAGCAGCCGCAATTAGTTTGTAATTCCACATATTTACTTGATTCGCTGACAATAACAAAAAGCGTGTGTTTATATTATATGATGGAGTTGCTCCGCAGTATGCAAACAATTAAAGGGAGGCACCATTGCCACAACAGAGCCAAGTTTAATGTAAGGGTGGGTGGAACTCTTTAGAATATCCCAGAGTTTTTATCTATCTCCACGGAATTCCATAGAGTAACCTCTGCGAGTTCTGCCCACCCCTTATTATATGCTTATCTAAAATGAGTAGCAATAGTATTGCGGTGGTGGTGCGGGGGGCGTATTGATTTCCAACTAAGGACTGTTACCATCTGAAATGTGATTTTCAAAACAGGAATGTAGCTATTTATGTAAGGCACCATAGAGAAAACAAAGTCAGCCTTTTTTTACTGATGGTGCAGTGACTCAACTCACATCCAATGCCCTGGTTTTTTCTTAATTTAACAGCAATGATCTGCCACTAAACTAATCACTGATGACCACAATACAATTCTGTAATTGTGGCTCACTGGGCCTCCAGTCTCCGTCCAACAGAATAAGGATGTAGCTGTTATCAGAATGCAGGTAGAACTAGAAAATGTAAGATGTATTTCACCCTATAAGTGGACACAAACATAAAGAATAAACAAGATAGGTGATATTAACATGCCTAAGTCTACACTGTGAAAGAAGGGGTGTAGGTATGAAGGTTGGTTACAAGTGTTCAGGAATGACTTGTCCTAACCTATAATGAACCAGTTCAGGTTAGCCTGATATGGAGTCCATCCTGGAATGATGTTGCAACAAATAGGTCTAACAAACAAGGATGAACACAATCAACAAACAAGCCTGCCCCGTGCTACCAACCTCAGGTTATCCATCAGGACTACATAGACAGATGATGAGCCCTACAGTGGTTGAATGGTTGTGTGTTCACCAAAGCTGATGCCTAAACAACTACCTTTTGAATTACCGTGGCTGTATGGTAAAGTTCATTATTTGGACAAAAATGTGTTGTATTCTACTAATCCAATGTTAAACATATAAAAACAATGCTGCTATCGTCTGTTTCAAAGTTTATGGGACTGACAATAATGGCACATCTTGACTCAGAAGGAGACATGAACAAAAATTCTGATCCAAGATCCTGTAATATTTGTAGGGGACAGAAGATAGGAATAAACTAACTGGAGCTAGAAAAGGGTCTGATTGTCATGAGCCATCAGTAACAGGTGAAGTTTAGCCAAACTTATTTTTCTGCACACTTTTCTGGCCCCTGATCCAGAGAAATTCTTTCTAGTGGCTTACAAACCCATGGGTAAACTGAAGCCTGTAGATGCCCACCTATGATAGCTGCCTGCTTCCGACAAGTGAATGGTTGAAGCAAGCAATTGAACCCAGGGGTGAGGCCTTTAGTAGCTCAGGAAATGGCTAATAAACTTCCCTGTGACTATAGTTAAGTGTTGGAGCCCGTCCGAGCAGTTGGAGGTTGGGAGCCACTAGGTCAAAATATGGCTTGGCTACTCAGTGCAAGTGCCCTAAGGCGATTACACATATGATGCATTTGAACCTACTGGCTCCCAACCTCCAACTACTCCAAATATGTGTAGAGTCCTCCCCAGCCCCGGGAGCATGCAAAGAAATATGCCACACATGGAGCTCTGGATTGAACGGCATTAATTTCTCAGCATACAATCACACACTGCCCTCTCATGATGTCATAACCGTTAATAACCATACCTTAACACCTCCCAGCAAGTTACTTAATTTCTTGTTGAGTCCGCCTAGAACTGCAAAGGTCCTAGCGCACATAGTCTCACAACACTACATCTCCCCCATGTTAAATAAAAAGTACAAACAATAGTCACATCATATTTCTTTAATAAGGCATCGAGGTGCTCACACTAGTTGGTCAGATTGAGTGGCATGAGATGGTTGAGATGCACTCTGATTTTACACCGAAGGAAGAAGTTCCGATGCTTGATCTGGACTGTCGGATGGGGGGGTCGCCTTTTTCATGATTGCAGGAGCTGACAACCGTCAGATGGTATCCCTCGTTCAGGTCAAGACGGGAGAAGACTTTGGCACCATTCAGTTGCATGATCATGTCCGTTATGGTTGGACCATGATGTCTTTCTCTCTCAATTGCCTTATTGGCCTGGCGCATATTAACACAGATATGCACTGCACTCTCACTGTCCTTTTTGGGCACCACCACTATGGCCAAGACCCATGGTGTAGGACCGGTAGAGCACCCCAGTGATGTCATGCTTGAACAGCGTTTCTAGTTTTTTCTCAACATCTTGCAAGTGGAAAGTGACACTGATGTGCCGCTGGGCAACAGGGCGAATGTCATCATTGATGTTAAGTCGCACTTTCATTGTCTTTAGCCTGCTTAGGCCATGAAATAATGACGGAAACTAACTCAGAGCCTCAGATTGAGTGTGGAGGTTGTAATCAAGAGATATCAGTCCTGTGTCAGCAGCAGTGGCAAAACTGAGTAGGCATGCACTGGACCAGGCTCCTAGAAGAAAGTGAATAGGCACTTTCACTGATACTGTTTTGTGTCTCATTGTCGCTATGGATGATCCTTGACTCTGCAATGGTTTAGACGCAGCCCACATGTATACTTTCATGTTTGATGGATTGAGTCGTGGCACAGGAGATAGGCTGTTGAATTTTTCAACCCACATGATGTTAATCGAAGCACCACTGTCTATGATAAAGGTTATAGGGCAACTGTTGACCTTTATAGTAATCTTGGGGCAATTTCCAAATGAATTCTGTTGTTTCGAGTGGTGGTTCGCCGTTGTCTTTTGTTCTTCTTTGCAAGCAGCCAAACCTACTTGTGCCTGTCGTTTCTTGGTTGATGGCATCATTCCACATCCATCTTCTTCACTGGCACTGATGGTGGCGTTGATGAGCTTTGTTGGATGAACTTGACGACTATCGACTTTATCTGATTTCTACTTGTCACAAATGTGGGCGTCGCGAGAATGCTTCTGGAACCTTCTGGCATTCATTTTCTCTTCATTCTGTGATCTAGTTAGTCCCTCTTTTGCGTTGCAAACCATTATGAAGTGGTTTCCTTTGCCACAACCTTCGCATGTTTCGCAGAACATTTGCCTTCATGGGGAAACGAAAACTCACATTGGAAACACAATTTTTTCTTCTATGCAGATGTTGACTTGCATGCATCCACCTTGTACTTGTGCTTGCTTTTCATGACGAACACTGATTCATTTTTCACTGCTCCAGCTTCCATATCAGTGGCTTGTCGATCTGCTCTTTCCTTGGCTCTTGCAGCAATTAAAACTTTCTCTGTGCTGAGCGTCTCTCTCAACATCTGTCATCTGAAAGAGTCCGACAGACAGCCATCAATAACTCGGAGATGTATGGCTTCTTCATCATTACATTTACTAAAATTGCAGTGTTTGATAAGCATATCAAGTCTTTCAACAAACTCATCCATGGTTTCACCAGCTTGCTGTCTCCTTTGATTGAAAATGTACCTTTCATAGTCCATCATCAGCAAGATTCTTTAAGTACTCAATTATTTTCTCATCAACTAATTCTTCCAGTGCATCTATAAAATCATTGAACATCTCAATCCATGCAGTCCACCTGGCATCAATATTCTGCTTCTTGTCGAACAGTGGTGGTGGTTTCAGGAATGCAGCTGCACCGTATTTCACACTCCCTACTGCAGTCATTGAGAAATTTCACAATTCCAAAGGCCTTTTGGTGCACTGAATGCCACTTGCCTCTGCACATGCATCGGTGGCTCTACCATGTTTGGTCATTGTATCACATTCCAGGTCATGTGGCACTTCCCTCGCTCTTGTTGGTAAGTACGTTGCACTTTCAGACCTGGTTATCACCTCCTGTAGCATCATACCTGTAGTCTGCAGCGTCATACCTAGTTGACGCAGTGCCTCAGGACTACACCCTCCCCAGACTAGATAGAATAGGCAAACGTGGAGGTGGCTTAGCAATTATCTATAAGGATCCCTTTTGATGCTATATAAATACATTGAACACTATTTCAGAGTCTTGTGAAGCTCTGACTTTCTCAATTAAAATGTCCTCTACAGATTCGTTTGCTGGAATTCTGGTCTATTGACCGCCGGGACCTAGGTTCTCATTTGTTATGGAATTTGCTAACCTTATAGTGCCACACCTTGGAAAACATAACTTTACTCTCTTAGGAGACTTTAATTATCATATGGATGATGCCTCCTGCAAGATCTCGCAAACATTTAAAGAAACAATGTTGAGTTGTGGTAATACGCAATTAGTGGATGTTGCCACTCATGATGCAGAACATATCCTTGACTGCATTTTCTCCAATGATCTCCGTATTAGTGTAGGGAAACCCCTCCCTCTTTCCTGGTCAGACCATCATGTAATACCTTTTGCCTTGGTACTCCCGGTACTCCCGGTAACTAAAGAGGTTGCACTGAGGGGCAATAGTAAGATGCTTAAAAGGAAGCCTTCTCTCGAGCCCTAAGGAACACCTATGGACGGAATATAGTGACTCTAACCTGGCAGCTATAGAATACTCAAACTGGATTGGGGCAGCAGTTGACTCTCTTGCTCCTCTTAAAGAGGTGTACATAGGTAGGAAAAAGCCTACATCCCCGTGGTTTTCAGAAAAACTTAAGTTACTTAAGCAAGCCTGTCGCCGTCAAGAACGTATTTCGCGTAAACATTATGACCCATCAGAGAAAATAACGTACAAAGCTAGGCTGTTGGAATATAAAATAACTATTAAATCAGAAAAATCATCATATTTTACCCAGGTGAAATCATCCTTTAAATCTCCTAGAGATCTTTTTAGTCTGATTAGCTCATTATCAAATCCTCCTATGTCCATTCAGCACGAGAGCTCACAGGTCTTTTGTGATGGAATGGCTAACTATGTCCATTCTAAGATTGCTAAAATGTATTCCTCCCTGGAGAATCTTAATTCTAAGCTTCTCAACTCTGATTATAATATACATTTTTCATTTCTCAGTTCTTCTTCTAATATGGAAAGGGAACACTCTCTATCTGCCTTTCTCCCTCTCTCTAACGAACAGACCAACCAGTTTTTAGAAGGGATTAAATCAGGTTCCCCATTGGAACCCTGCACCCCAAAGGTAATGAGGTTAGGTAGAGAGATTATTGTCCCTCACCTTACAGCGACGCTCAACTTGGCCATCACTTCTGGATGTTATCCACGTAGCTGGAAAACAGCAGTCATCAAGCCTCTATTAAAAGAAGACAACTTAGATTCTACAGAATTTAAAAATTATGAACCCATTTCCTAACTTCCAGTTCCTGCTAAGACCTTGGAGAAACATCTGAATGCACAAATCAGTATGTATCTGGGGCAACAGCAGCTACTGGATCCCTCTCAGTATGGATTTAGAAGCTGCCATGGGCCGGAAACTGCTTTAATAACTGCAGTAAATAATATTCACACCTTGGTAGATGCGGGACAAACGGTGCTGATGATTTTACTGGATTTGTCTTCAGCATTTGATACCATCTCTCCATACAAGCTGATTGACCGGCTTCAAAAAGTCAAGATGGACCAATTCTATTCCGATCCCATCCTTAATGCTTGTGGAGTTCCGCAGGGGTCTTCTTTGAGCCCTACTCTTTTTAATATATATGTCTCCCCATTGGCTAAACTGGTCAGAGGTTTTGGATTGGAGGTAATATCTTATGCAGATGACACACAATTGATTGTGTCTATTACCAAAGACATAGAGGCCTCGGCTGCCAATTTTAACAATTGCATGAAATCAGTGGCATTATGGACGGAAAACAACTATCTTCAATTAAATGGGGACAAAACTGAGGTTCTTATGTTTGGAAATCAGCACCCCTGCATGGACACATTCTTTTTTGGCCTGAAATGCTGGGATCATGTCCCTGCCCAGTTGACTCAGGAAGGAATCTTGGTGTCATAGTTGACATCAAGCTATCCTTTAATCTCCAGGTTAATAAGATTGTGTCCTCTTGCTTTTGGGTCATAAGAACCCTCAGAAAGATATTTCCGTGCCCTTCATTAGCTGCACGGAAGCAAGCTGCAGTAGCATTGATCTTATCCAAGATGGATTATTGTAATGCCCTTTACTTAGATTAAATAAGGCTTCCATTAATAAATTACAACTGGTACAGAATGCGACCGCAAGATTGGTCCTAGATATTCCTAAATATCATTCAATAACGGCTACCATGAAGAAATGACACTGGCTCCCAGCAGAAAAAAGAATTCTGTTTAAAGCATTGTGCATTGTGCACAGGGCATTACATAATTCAGGACCTGAGGGAATCAGGCGTATCTTCCAACGATATGCCCCCACTAGACAATTGCGGTCGGCTACCAAACATCGGCTTGTTGTTCCCAGATACAAGAGGTTACGATGGGGAGGGAGGGCGTTTTCAGTTGCAGCGGCTAAGATTTGAAATACTCTTCCTCCATTTATCTCTGGCGTAGAATCATATCTTCCCTTTCGAAAGGCCTTGAAGACCTGGCTTTTTGCCTTGTAAAAATTTGATCTGTGAAGACTCCCTGCTCCTATCAGATAGTGGAACTGTTTGCAGCGCCTTGACGCCTTCAGGTATTTGTTTGCGCTATATAAAAAAGTCATTCATTCATTCATACCTGGCTGTGGATGTCTTTGGCATTTTGCTTTGTATTGATAATGGCTATGTGTTATAATGTGGTGCAATATCTCTTCTTTTGGCCTTACCAGAGGTTTTCTGGCACGCTTTTTGAATGTGCTCCTCCGCAGGGCCTTCAACCTCTTCAAGGGCCTTATATAGGCTGGAGCGGGGCTTCGACTCCACACATGTCAACGTTGAACTGTTTCTCATCGACTGGGGTGCATGTGGTACGCACAAGTGGTTTGCAGTAGTGTGACAAACTCTCAGGGAGAACATTCTTGTTTCTTCTGGCACAGATCCCCTACTCATTGTCAGTTGTTGCATCTTCCCCAGCCCAGGGAGCAGGCAAAGGAATACACCACACATGGAGCTCTAGATTGTACATCTTTATTCGTCAGCAGACAATCACACACTGCCATCTCATTACATCATAACCATTAATAACCACACCTTAACATCTACCACCAAGTTACATAGTTTCTTATTGAGTCCACCCAGAACCGCAAGGGTCCTAGCGCACATAGTCTCACAACACTACAACATGCAGACAAGCAGGGACTTCAACTAGTCATGATCTCCACCTGGAAAACCAGAACACCAGAGCACGCTCAGTCAGAATACTGCCATATCGACACACTCAAAATGGCCCCTTACCCTTCACACTTGATATGAGTAAAAATGTGTATCTTCTCCACCCTAATCAGGCCTGACTAGATCTACATTTGTAGGGTCACAAGGGTCTAATAGACCTTTGTACCTCCCTCCACATGACATATAGCCTTGCACAGCGTGAAGAAAACACACAAACAGCATACACTCACACAAATTAGAACCCTCAAGCAAGATACGTTAGTCTCTGGTTGTGCCTCACCCACTGAAGTGGTTTTTGGATGCTGAGTGTTTTGGAAACTCAAGTGGATGCTTTAAATGTTCATCCCCTCTCCCTCTTCTACTTACCTAGTGACTTCTTCTGAGCACGTACAGTAGTATTCCCTCAGAATTTAGAAGAGGATGGATAGAAAGGATGTAATAGTGACCTTACAATACCAATCAGGCACACGTGTCCTGGAAATTGAATCATTTTATAACCGGAAATATGATTTGAGAGCAACGATCCACAAAAACGAAATGTTAGATCACATGGCTCAGATAGCATGCTTCTTTAGATCTGGCTTAAGAGCGCTGCTGTAAGAACTCTTGTTGCCAGTACTTTAATATATACATAGAGTGAGATTTGGTTCTCAGAGGAGTATTGGTCTCTCACCTCATGCTATTGGCTCTTTGGTTTATCATTCGAGCTCCTGGGGAGTGCTTGCACTCCACTGAGTGGCTACATCTCAAAATTAGACTGAAACGTCACTCTTCTTTCTTCATCTCTTAAATGTGTTTCATACAAAAAGCAATCATTATTTGCTTTGTTTTTTTTCTCAGTAGAAGGCTTTTAGAAACATTGTATTCATGACTGAAAATATACGCTAGTCATCTTGGGGTTGCAAATTTTTATTTTTAATTTGCAAGACAACACCTGAACCCTCCATGGTCCAGCCTAGGCATTAGATAAAAACATAGGCTAATAGTGACAGGCAGGAAAAATCCTCTTTTTCTTAAAAAAAAGTCTAGCAATTAAAACGACGAGCAAGAGTAGCAAGTCAACTGAAGGTAGAAAAGGAGGGACATGAAGAAAAAATAAAGAAATTATACCCAGAAGGTAGCAACCTTACATTTCTTCGCTGATGTAATATAAGATCCTCTATTTGGAGTTTCTCCTGACCATATCCAAAAGTACACAGACCATCTGAGCATTCAAAAACATTTTGAAATGTGTTCAGGTCTGTTTGCATACCACACTCTAAGCAGTCAGAGATTGTTGCATAAATAAATAATCGGTGTACCTAAACATATAACTATCATCTAGTGTAGCAATGTATCTGATTTTAAAATATGTCCTCTTTCTTTGTTATACGTATATAAAAGTGAATGTGTGGCATGCGTAAACATTTCTATGAAACGTTGTTGTCACTTCCTGTGTAATTTATTGCTGGCTTGCCTGAGGTACTGCACTCTGCTGACACCCTATACAAAACATTCCCACGCTTTATCTAAGATGGCGTATCCTGTGTCACTGTGGCATTCCAAATGGATGTCCAGATGACTGCTCCTCAGGATGCACACGCTGAGTCTGTTTCCTGATTATTTGACACGTAACCAGTGAACAATACTGTAGATTGTGGTAGCAGGTCAACTGTGTGCAACTGTGTGCTTGTGCTGTGATTCTGTAGTTCCATGCACTATAAGTCAGTACACACTACATTAATCACCCGGGCATGTCAGAATGAGCCATTAAAAATATTGCCAGCTTTTGATCTCTCTTTATATAGGTTGGCCCGAAATGGCACAAGTGATCCGCTTGACTGCTTAGGCACTAATTTCTGGAGTATTTGTATCATATTGGTATAGACTGCATCACATGCTGCTGTTTTTTTATTTGTTTGCTTACTGAAAGCTAGCCAATCACACAATTCTCATTTCATAGGTGAAATTCCCTTAATCAACTGCATACATGAATGTATGAACAAAGAAAGTTTATACATTTCAACATTCACTTTCCAAACGTGTATTTCATCAGACACTGCTTTTAATTTGGTGAAATATATGATGCATCCAAGACAAACAAACTGATAGATGAAAAGTAAGTAACCAGAGGGATTTGTGCAAGCTACGCTTTCAGTAACTTAGGAGATATAACATAAGAAACCCATATTGGTGACAAACAGTTTGTGAGCACTGACAAACTCCTTTCTGACCTTTTCCCACCCTGGAACTTTTCTGAGCATTTGCTCCTGCAACAGGCTGGAGTAAGTCCTCTTCAAGGTGCAAAGAGGAGTGGAACACCACTAATCTTCATGGGTATGTGGGATGAGGGTTTCTTCACATGAGAACAGTGTTTCCCGGTGGAGCACAAAATGTGCAATTGTGGGAAGGTGCTGGCTTCCCCCAGTGTGGACTGTGAGGTCCATACAATTCAACATTGTGAGAATACCAACATCCAATGGACGGTTACACAGCATTCCCACTAGTACGCCTGAAAACCTATGACTGGTGTAGTTTTCCTAGCAAACTACTAGGAATGTTTATGAATGCGAATGGTAGCAAACCTGCACTTCTTTGTAACTGTACTACTACCTATGCAAATTTACTGCTTTTATATGAAGTGACTGTAGATTTTAGATGTGTTCCACTGTTAAAAATGTGCAGGACATGTGCAAAAATATTTTGCAAGAAATGCAGCAGTTGTTAATGTGCCCAATCCATGTTTCTAAACATTAATTATAAGCACTGTGGCTAATGACTAAATTCCAGCAGATCTCAGAATCCCCAGTGTCTTTTGCAATTAAAAGATAAGCACTCTCTGGATTTGGCTTTCTATTGTGGCTTTGAAGCGCACCAAATAATGTTTCGCAATTACTTCAAACTGAAGGGTACTCATTTTAAAGACCACGGAGGAATGAAGGACTCCATTAAAATGCAAGTGGGTAACAAACATGACACTAGGAATGTGCAAAGTACATAATCTGTAAGGTATGCCATCTATGCATGGGTGCAGGTTACAATAGTTTGACTATTTACATTTCCTTTCTAGCCATGTGCAAACTCATTTATATTGTGATGTATGTGAGAAATGGTATTGTATTCTTCTACATTGGAGACTTATGTTTATTTCCTAACCCTAAGGGCAGGATTCACAAACTGTACTTTGTAGTATGTAAATTAGTACTACAGTACTTCTGGTCAAGTTCAACAAAATGCAATTCAGAAATCTACAGCTGGAGATCGCCTCCTATCTTTTCTGTGAAGAGATCTCCACATGGTGGCTAGGATCTCTGCACACTTGAGTATACGATTTAGTAGTATATGTAGGAGGGACAGCAGTGGCAATATGGGAGCACAAACCAGCCCTGGCAATTCTCCTGGACCATCCCAGGGGGGAGGGTGGGGGGTACTAGCGAGTAGCAACACTGCTTCCGCTTTAGACCTGCAGTCGCTTTTGTTACAGGGGGCCGATATTGCAAAACCGGCCCCCAGTAACAAAACCGGCCCCCACTGCTTGAAAACCGCCCCCCACCATTCCGGCCCACCGGGAAAACGCCCGGTGCCCGCTACGGGACAAGTGGGAATAGTGGGAAAATGGGAAATAATTACTACTAACTGGGAGGAGTTTAGGGAAATTTTAAGAGGTTTTGGAAAGGACATGCTAACATAGAACACACACCCACAAAACAGTAAGATAATTGCAATTTACAAAATGTACTTATAACATTATTAATGCCATAAAGATGTCAAAACAGGTTCCAAATCACTCCAGCCCAGTCTTAGTATAGGTCAAACACCATACATGTCTTACCACTGGTAGTGGAACACATGCCCATAGAAGGCAACTGAGGCAAGGAATCGAAATAATACTCCATATGAGTTACTGTTAAATAAAGTAAATTAGTTTGACATTTAAAATGTATACATATTTTTAAGTATTCAAAATTATATATAATTATATATTTTTTTTTACAAAAACAATAATAAACTTATTTATAAAATGTAAACTATGAACAAGTTTTGAAACTATGTAAAACCTTTTTAAATTCATTATTTGTATGTATAACTTTTAACTCATTTTACTAAAGATTAGATACAAATAAAACTGTTGTTCGGGCTAGACATTCCTTTTAATTATTGTTTAAAAGCTACTTTTATAAAAGAAATAACTAGCTTTAAACTATTTTACTATTTATTACATGTTCAGTTTTATGAGTTAATGTGGGGCAAAACTGACTTTTATTATTTCTGCGTTAACAATAAATATTTTAGATTATTTTACATTTACTTTATATATTAAAATATTTTAATATTTTCGCTGTCTGGCTGGCGATGATCTCCGCCAACAGGTGAAAAGTTAAACTTGTAAATTCTGGTCTAGGAGAATCCACCTTATCGTTTGAGGGGTTTGAAACTTCTAGCTCTCCACTTGGTAAAGGTGAATATCAAAAATATGGACAGTTACGTGTAGGAGTAATCATATGCGTAAGTTAATATACAGATGTTCATTAACCTTTGTGAATCAGGAACTAAGAGTGCCTAACCTTTCTGAAATGCAGTCATTTTGCATTGTCCATATTTCCAATATTTTGTTTGCATATATTTTTTAATTAAGTACTTATAGGATGCTTATATAAAGTGATTCATGTTGCCTTTCGGTTTCTCAAGGCAACTCTTCGTGCAAGCATAGTACAAAACTTTTACAGATGACTACTCTTGCTTGCCCATTTTGCACCACTTGCACTTAATCAGTTTGGGTGTGAGTTAAGTGCAAAGATCTGTGTGATTCAGTCATTCCTACCTGTTTCTGAACAGTCAGATAGTGAATATTTTAAGGCTGATTCCAAATTCAATGCTCCATTCTTATCTGCGCAAACATGAGTTTTGCACAGTAATCAGAATTATATGTTGCGTGATAATTTTCACATTCACAGGGCCCGATTCACAGAACTAACTTAAGACAAAATCCTAAACTTACTACCATTTTGGTATTCACAGAAGGCAATTACTTACTCATTTTGAGTAACTTACTCATTTTGAGTAACTTACTCATTTTGTGTTATGTTATGTAATGTTAAGATAGCTTGTAGAGCGCGCAGCTGCCCCAGCAACGGGGCGTCCCGGCGCTGAGCAAAATAGAGACTAAACAGCGAGTATCCCTCCTAAGAGAAGGCAGGAAGGGCCAGGGAAGACATGTGGGTCAAAAGAAGGGGGACCTAATGAGGGAACAGATGGGTCTTTAGCGCTTTTCGGAAGGTCAGGTAGTTGTCCATGCTCCGAATGTGAGACGGAAGATCATTCCAGAGCTTGGCAGCCAGAACGCGGAACGAGCGACCACCAGCACGGGCCCTCTTCACACGTGGTATAGGGACCAAATGTTTGCCTGCAAAGCGCAGATGACACGAGGGAGTGTAGGTCGAGAGCAGGCCAGATATTATACCAGAGGTGGGGGATTTCAGGATCTTAAAAGCAAAGCAGAGAGATTTAAACTCCAACCGCCTCTCCATTGGCAGCCAGTGTAGCCGCCGAATGGTGCTAGAGGTGGGGCAGCGACTGGGCATGGCAAGAAGAGTTCTGGCGGTGACATTCTGGACCCTCTGAAGTCTTGAGATCTCGGTCTTATTGACCCCAAGATAGAGCACGCTGGCGTAGTCCAGTCTAGATAGGACAGATGCTTGCACAATGGTCTGCCGGATGGAGGGGTCAAAGAAACCCAAAATGGGTCTAAGACTGCGCAGAATGCCAAGACATGTCGCCGCCACCCTCTTAGTTTGAGCTTGGAAGCTCAGTGCCGAGTCAACCCATACACCCAGATTTTTCACCACCTTTTTTGGAGTGGGGGGGGGGTCCCAGGGAGGAGGGCCACCAATGCCCGCTCCACAGCTCATGATCCTTCCCGACCAGCAGGACCTCAGTCTTGCTAGCGTTGAGCTGTAGGCAATGGGCAGTCAGCCACTCTGCTACATCCGCCAAGCCACCTTGAAACTTGGCCGCATCATTTTGGCAGTCATTGGAGAGGGCGACTACAAGTTGGGTGTTATCTGCATATGACACGATCGTCAACCCTCTCCTTTTGGCTAGTGTGGCCAGCGGCTGGACATACAAGTTAAAAAGTGTAGGGCTTAGCGCAGAGCCCTGTGGGACCCCCTGTTTGATGGAATACACCCTAGATGAAAAAGGGGGAGCCGAGACTTGGAAAGACCTGTCTGAGAGGAAAGAGGTAAGCCAGGTCAGGGCAGCGCCCGCAATGCCGGCCTCCTTCAGTCTTTGAATCAGGATCTGGTGCGAGACCGTATCAAAAGCGGCACTGAGGTCCAATAGGATCAGTGCCGAGGTCCGTCCCTCATCCAGAGCTGCTCTCAGATGTTCAGATACAGCTAGGAGGGCTGATTCAGTGCTAAGGCCGCGGCGGAAGCCACACTGAGAGGAATCCAGAATGTGATTTTCCTCCAGATAGTTAGACAGAATAGAATTGACATGTGTAACTTACTCATTTTGGTATTCACAGAAGGCACTTACTCATCAATGAGTAAGTGCCTTCTGTGAATGCCAAAATGAGTAACTTACTCATTTTGAGTAACTTACTCATTTTGGTATTCACAGAAGGCACTTACTCATCAATGAGTAAGTGCCTTCTGTGAATACCAAAATGAGTAAGTTACACAAAATGAGTAAATTACTCAAAATGAGTAAGTTACTCAAAATGAGTAAGTAAGTGCCTTCTGTGAATACCAAAATGAGTAAGTGCCTTCTGTGAATACCAAAATGGTAGTAAGTTTAGGATTTTGTCTTAAGTTAGTTCTGTGAATCGGGCCCTCAGAGTTTACCTCTGATATGGGCTGATTTCAAGTGCCTCAGTAAATTGCCATCCCCATGCAAACACTTGTTTTTTCAGGGATTGTAATTATTAGCGGTACAATGTTTATCACACCTGGTAATTACCAACTGCAATTAAGTCCACACCCTCTATTAAATGTAAGCAGGTCAAAGTTGCTGGTATTTAACAAGAGAAAAGGGAGGGCAATTACTGGTGTCATGTGGATTTTGGTTCTGTAATCACCAAAATCCACATGTTATTACTAAGAAAGGGAAGAACTTAGAGTAGGTTCTAGTTATTGCACTTGATGAAATCTGAACTGTGGAGTGTTGGATTTTATTGGGTGCAATAAATACTTTCAACTTCTCTGGGGCACTCAAAATAAGGCTGTTTAAAAGTGGCAGGTAGACCTGACAAAAGTTATTGGGAGTTATGCCTTATTTTCATTTTGAAAATTGAAAGAGGGGGTGTTTACTACTGCCAAAAAATAAAAAAAATAAAAATTGGTGAGCACACTCCATACTCCAGGTGTGCAAATACCACATTGGGATTGTGTGAAGCCTGGAAAAGAGACCAACATCTGAACTGCTAGAGCAGATCTATATGCAAGTTCATACTGCGAATGGAATGCAAATATTGTTATATCCCTCTAATAAGGATGTAGCCTTACAGCTAGAGCGGTCGACCTCGACCTCGAAGCTGGGGAACTGGGTTTGAGTCTCGGCAGGGACGCTCAACTCCTGTGATTCTGGGCAAATCACTTAAACTTCCCGCGCCTAACAAACATGAATGTGTTCATCTGTAACAAAACTGGTGCTCATGTAAAGCGCTCTGATACCTGATATCTTCGGGTCGAGTTCTCGCTATATAAAAAACTCAACAAAAAAAAAAGGAAGCATGAGGCTATCCGCAACAAACACTGCCATTGGCTTCTCTGCAATACAAGGGACTCATTACCATAATCAAAGAGGCAGATTAGACACAGGCGTTAATAATAAAATAAAAGTTACCTCTGAACCTGTAGTCTCTGATTGAGCTGTGCAAGTTAGCTGATAGCTGGAAAAATGTCTCAGGAAGTTGTGTGCTGGTTGCTAGGATATCTGTGTAGCTTGAAAGTCAGTGACTAGAATAAGGGGTGGGTCATAATAAAGTTTCCACTTCTCAAAGTTTGTAAACCATTGGACCTTGGCAAATGGTGCCTCAGGGAAGGTTAAGAATGAATGCAGTAACTTTTTTTGCAGCAAAAGTGTCGCACAAAAAGGCAATTTGTCAGGTTTTTTTAGCCAGTAAAACATAGCTTTGTATATTATGTTTTCTCGCACATTTATTCCTAAAGAATGTCACAAGGCTCTTAAAGCTTGCAGTTTTCCATAACTTTGTGAAGATTCCGAAAATGAATTCCTAAAAAGCATTGCTGACAGAAGGCTAGAACTTCCTCAGGGTGATAAACATTTTTATTCTCAAGAAGTCAATAAAGTTTTGTTCACTATGCATACTGTTTTGTAACATATTCATGAGGATGCATACAATGGATTTATGTATATTGTGAGCAGGCCATTAATGAACAAAGGTCTAAATATAAAGTGTTATACAAAAATTTGTAAAATTATTTGCTTGGATTACTTTGATTATGTGATAAGTGTACTCACGCTGTGCAACCAGTTACCAAGTGAAGTTCCACTCGCTTATGTTGTTCATTGTACCAGCGGATAGGCTACCTCTGTCAAGGTTGCATGCATATAAGTTCAGTTTGCGAGAAAAGTTTTTTACTCTTGAAAACAGGTGTGCACAACTACATTCATTCACTGATTACTGCATTAAGCAGCACACATAAAAGTTACAAAATGCCATTGAAAGATTATTTATGTGCAGGAAGGGAGACCTTCCTGCACATAAACAATCTTCCCCTCAATGCAGACACTCTGCAAGGGTGCCTGCATTGGCGCTAGGCTGCTAAGTTTAGCACCAGTGCAGGGGGAATTGTTTTAAATATGGTATAGCCCTGCGTTTCTAAAGTGGCGGAGCGCAGCGTTAAGCCAAGGAGGCAAATGCCGCACTCCGCCACTTCATTGTAAATATATGTAAATATGCCCCTTTGTGTTATACTAAGTTCTGTGTGGTACTGCACAAACACAAGACCTGAATCCCACCACTGCCATCAATGTGAGAAATTGGGTTGCTGGTTGAGGGGGGTGAGAACCTTATCAGGGTGAACTACACAAAGTCACTAAATTAACCTGTGCTTAACCCTCTGGTAGCTTGCCACAAAAGCAGTCAGACTTAACTTAGAGGCACTGTGTGAAGTATCTATGCAGCACTTAAAGAGTAATAAAGTAAAAACACAACACAAGACAAATCTCACACCAAATTAAAAATATAAAGGAAATTCCAATAAATTATTTAACATCAAAACAACTACAATCCAATCAGTAGAACCAGAATTATGAATATTTAAAGTTTTAAGTGAAAAACAGCACCTAAAAGATCAAATCGCCAACCATGGACTTCTAGTTTCGTGAGACCAGGGCAAAGTCAAAAGTTATGGCAGACTGCCATAGAGTGCGGTTAGGACACACAAAGTGGATTGGGCCTGGTCTCTGCTTACCTTCGGACTTAGAAAAAATGTAGAAGAAAAATTTCTGAGAAGGTAAGGTTCAGCAGGGCAAGGCAGCCGGTGGTGTCCGAGGAGAAGGCATTGTTGGGGAGCTGCTGGATGGAGTCGGGGTGAAGATTTCTATGCTGGGACTTAGTCCCTTTTTCACAAGTCAAAAATCTCCAGCGGACAAAGTTGAAGGCTCTAGCTGACAAGGACTCCACGGGACTGGATAGGCCATCTGCGAGGAGCTGCTGAACAGGATTTGCTGCTGCAGAGACGAACATAGTGGGAGTTGCCGTGTAGTCAGACCGAATGGCGATGCACCTTTGGTGGGTGGGTGAGCAGGTAGGTCCCAGTTTCCTCTCGGTTCTCAGAGCACTTTTTGCCAGAAAATTTTCAAAGTCCCAAGTTTTGAATTTGTGCTATCTGGGAACCTTTAACACCACTTCCAGGGGTCTAGGATTGGAGGGGCACCACTTGGAATGTCAAGCCAATTTTACCATGTTTTAGGGAGTGAGCTCAAGAAGTTTAGCACGGGTTATCAGTGGTAAAGTGCACTAAGTCCTAAGGACAACAAAAACAAATTCAGCAAAACAGGAGAAGAGAAGGCATAAGGTTTGAGGGAAGACCACCGTAAGGCTGACAGGTATAACATTAGGGTTTGAGGCACAACTCTACCTGTCTTCCCTAGTTTCAGTTGGTCTACTGTTCTTCACTCGGGGTACACATCTATGGTCTTGTGGGCCAGAAACTTGCAAGCACAGCACTCACCCTCTGTCAATTCATTTTATAGACCCTTGAGGAACTTAACCACCTTGACAATAATGTGGACACTTTCATTGGGATCTTTGAAATCCTCTGTCAATCTAACGAAACAGCCCCCTTCTATTGATGATCATAAAAGAAGCCAGGATAATACCATAGGACTGTTAAAAGCATGAAGAAATTCACTTCCGAAATCCACTTGGTGCAGTGAAATGGTTGGTGTAAAGTGATAAGTATCAAAAGAACCTTGAAAAAAAGGGCCCATTCATGGCGGTGTCCCTCTTCCTACCAGCGAAGGTGACGGTGCAACTCTTGTTCCTCTGGGCACCTCGTAAGGTGCTGCTTCTCTGCACTGTGCCTGTGTGTTCTGCCTGACACCAGCTTCACTCGCACCACCATTTACAGCCACAGCAATATCACTTTCCTGGTGATATTTAGGCCTGGGTGGTGAACTGCGCTCCATTCGCAGAGTTTGCAGAGTTTTCTGCACTCCGCACTCCGCGGAGCTCGCGGAGTGCAGAAAACTCCGCTTCGCGATGTGCAGCAGAGTTTTTTCCCCGCTTGGGTAGAATTTCTACCTGAGCGGCAGGAATACCAGCACAAACTGCAGTTCGCACTGCACTCCGCCACTCGCGGAACTTCGCAGAGGTTTTTTGCAACTTCGCGGAGTTTCGGGCAGCAAAACTCCGCGAACTACGCCCAGGCCTAGTGATATTGGAAGGTAGATGGCAACATCTATTTGTATAAGTAGTAACCATGAAGGTCAGTGCATGGATGCCTTACCTTTGATGCACTGTAGTGAAGACACATCTTTTATTTTACTATGGAACGATATGCACAAGTAAAATGTAACACATTTGTGGGATGAATTGAGCATCTACATCCTTTAAAGGTGTCCATCTGTAGATATTCTCAAATTCTTTTACTTATTAGTGCTGTAGTGCTTGATATATATATATATTCATTGAAAAAACCATAGGTTTCAGATAAGTTATAGTTAGAAATTAGCATTTAAAAACCTTTGAAATTCACTGAAAAAACCATAGGTTTTAGGGACAGTTATAGTTAGTTGGACATTGCACTCGTACAAAACCCGTGAAATTCCCCGTTATAGTTAGTTCAGCTAACTATAACTCGCACCCCGCAATGCACTGCTGATGACGTCACATATTACATCACTCATGACATGGTCAGTGACATCACTGATGACATCACTGATGACATCTCAAATGACATCACTGATGACATCATCCAGTGACTGTGTGTTTCTGTAAAGTTTAAATATTTTTAATATTTTTAATATATATAGGGAAAGGCGTATTGAAGAATGAGTGGGTGTATACGTGTGTGTATGGATGATTTAGTAGGTGCGTGACTAATTCTATAAGTGAGTGATTAAACGTATCTTACTGAATGCATGGGTTAGTGACTAAACTGGGTTAATGTCTGTATCTGTCTGTTGCTGTGTAAGTGGCTGCATGGGTTTGTGAATAGCTACATGAGTGTCTATAAGAGTTATTGATTTGTTGTCTGAGTATCTGTATGGGTGCCTGAGTGTTTGTGTGGATGGGGTGTGTGCGACTGTTCATAGATGTGTGAGTGGGTGATTCACTGGGTGGATGGTTTCAAGAGTGCATCTGTGATAGACTGTATGGGTGGGTAAGTGTGTGTAAGAGTGTGTTAGTGAGTGAATGTATGTCCCAGTGGTACATGTGTGAGTAACTACATATGTGAAAGGCAGTATATATGTGTATTGGAGTATATAAATAGCTATAAGCGAGAGTGAGTGATTGTGATAGTGGCTGTATGGATGAGTGTGTGCTTGTATCAGTGATTGTATAAGAGCGTAACAATGTGCTAGTATTTGTATGATTAAGTGAGCTGGTGTGTGTATAACTGTATAGGTGAGTAAATGGCAGTGTGTTTAATTATTTGCATGACTGACTAGGTGTGTGAGTACCTCTATGGATGAGTGGCGGTGTTTCAGTGTCTATATAGGAGTAAGAGTGCATATGATTGTCCTGTACTGAGTGACCATAAGTATGAGTGACTGTACGGGTGAGTGAGTGGATGTGTGTGTGTAGACCTAAGAATCAGTGAGTGGGTATGTAGTTATTGGTGTTGGAGTGTCTATGGTTTTGCGAATGGCAGTCTGTAATTTAGATTGGGTGTATCAAAGGTTATATTAGGGTGTGAGGAGGTGCATCAGATTATCACGTGGATGATGTCATCAGTGATGTCATTTGAGATGTCATCAGTGATGTCATCAGCAGTGCATTGCGGGGGCGCGAGTTATAGTTAGCTGAACTAACTATAACGGGGGAATTTCACGGGTTTTGTACGAGTGCAATGTCCAACTAACTATAACTGTCCCTAAAACCTATGGTTTTTTCAGTGAATTTCAAAGGTTTTTTAAATGCTAATTTCTAACTATAACTTATCTGAAACCTATGGTTTTTTCAATGAATTTCAAAGGTTTTTTAAATGCTAATTCCTAACTATAACATGTCTGAAACCTACGGTTTTTTCAGTGAATTTCAAAGGTTTTGTAAATGACAATTTTTAAATGTATTAATTGTTATATTAATTTTTTTCATACTGATTTATTACATTTTTAGAATTTTTTTTTACATATTTTATTTTTAAATTACATTGTAATTACATTATACATTACATTACAAAAAATACTTTCTCAGAATGAATTACTTTAGTTTAAATACTTTGCACATAGGCAATAGACTTTTAAGTACAGTAGTTACAGTTGTTGCAATGGGCACCACATTTTCAAACACAATGCAACATTCAGCTCAATGTGAATTTCTAGTTAAATGCAATTAGTTACTTTATGGATTACTTTTCTAACCACAGGACTGGATCCTAGATTCAGTCCTGGTACATCTCCTGTAAACAGTTGAGTAAAAGCGTTTTGGTTACAGTCGTGATTTTTAAGGAATATTATTGTATTTTAAAAATTGACACTTAGAAACTTTTTCTCATAGAATCACCAATGTTATCCTATGGAAGGAAATTCACTTAGCAGGTAAAAACTGTTATCGTTACTTTTTCTTACTCAGTGTTGGATCCTGGATCCAGCACTGGTGCATCTCCTGTAAACAGTTGAAAGAATGCGTTTAAGTCATACAGGCGATTTTTAAGGAATATTTGTAGTTTGTGAAAATCGACACTTTGAAACTTTTCTCCTGAAAACCAGACAATGGATTCCTATGGAAGAAAATATAAGTTACTGGTAAGTACGGTTAAAATTACTTTTCAGGACCAGTACTGGGCTGAAAGATGCAACACTGAGGTCTCTCCTGATAACAGGTGAGTAAATCGAAATTCGTATTTCGACTGATTTTAGAGGAATATTTGTATGTTTCAAAAATCAACACTTAGAAACTTTTTCAGCAAAAAGCAGGCAATGATATCCTATGGAAGGAAATTCAAGTTACTGGTAAGTACGGTTAAAATTACTTTTGAGGATCAGTACTGGGCTGAAAGATGCAGCACTGAGGTCTCTCCTGATAACAGGTGAGTAAATCGGAATTCGTATTTCGGCTGATTTTAAAGGAATATTTTAAAGTTCCAAAACTCCACACTTAGAAGAATTTCCAAGTGAAACCAGTCAATGTTAGCCTATGGAAGGAAATTCAAGTTACTGGTAAGTACGGTTAAAATTACTTTTCAGGACCAGTACTGGGCTGAAAGATACAGCACTGAGGTCTCTCCTTATAACAGGTGAGTAAATCGGAATTCGTATTTCGGCTGATTTTAGAGGAATATTTGTATGTTTCAAAAATCAACACTTAGAAACTTTTTCAGCAAAAAGCAGGCAATTATATCCTATGGAAGGAAATTCAAGTTACTGGTAAGTACGGTTAAAATTACTTTTGAAGATCAGTACTGGGCTGAAAGATGCAGCACTGAGGTCTCTCCTGATAACAGGTGAGTAAATCGGAATTCGTATTTCGGCTGATTTTAGAGGAATATTTTAAAGTTCCAAAACTCCACACTTAGAAGAATTTCCAAGTGAAACCAGTCAATGTTAGCCTATGGAAGGAAATTCAAGTTACTGGTAAGTACGGTTAAAATTACTTTTCAGGACCAGTACTGGGCTGAAAGATACAGCACTGAGGTCTCTCCTGATAACAGGTGAGTAAATCGGAATTCGTATTTCGGCTGATTTTAGAGGAATATTTTAAAGTTCCAAAACTCCACACTTAGAAGAATTTCCAAGTGAAACCAGTCAATGTTAGCCTATGGAAGGAAATTCAAGTTACTGGTAAGTACGGTTAAAATTACTTTTCAGGATTAGTACTGGGCTGAAAGATGCAGCACTGAGGTCTCTCCTGATAACAGGTGAGTAAATCAGAATTCGTATTTTGGCTGATTTTAGAGGAATATTTGCACAATGGTGAAGGGAGGGGGCGGGGCCTGAGGTGACATCTGTGCAAACGCGCCCCGTGGCGCGTTTTAAGTTGGGGGATTAAGTCCCCTTGAATCATGAGGGTCCCTACGGGCCAACTAGCCCACCAGGAACCTCCAGTATGCGCCAGGGGCTGCGTTGCAGAGACATGTACAGAGGCCACACCCCTTTTACACCTCTCTGCAACGCAGCTCTGTGGCGCTTTCTGGATGTACCTGTTGGGCTAGTTGGCCCCCAGGGACCCTCAGGATTGAAGGGGATTTAATTCCCCATCTTAAAACGCGCCACGGGGCCTGTTTGCACACATGTCACCTGAAGCCCCGCCCCCTCCCTTCACCACTCTGCAAACGCGCCCCGTGGCGCGTTTTAAGTCGGGGGATTAACTCCCCTTGAATCCTGAGGGTCCCTGGGGTGAAACTAGCCAACCATATACCTCCAAAAAGTGCCACAGAGCTGCGTTGCAGAGAGGTGTAAAAAGGGGCGTGGCCTCTGTACACCTCTCTGCAAGGCAGCCCCCTGGCGCATACTGGAGGTTCCTGGTGGGCTAGTTGGCCCCCAGGGACCCCCAGTATTCAAGGGGAATTCGTTCCCCCTCTGCAAACGCGCCAGGGTGCGCGTTTGCAGAGTAGTGAAGGAAGGGGGGCGGGGCCTGCGGGCCCGATCGTTTTTTTTTTTTTTTTTCCCCTGAAGGGGGGCTGTGTGCCCCCCCTTCCTTTTTCCTATTTTTAGGCCCTGGGGACTCCATCCCCTAGGGCCTTACCCCTTTTTTTAAAATTAAAATTAAAAAAAAAAAAACGGGAAGGGGGCCGCGTGGCCCCCCTTCCCTGGGCCTGTATTGGCCCCGGGGACCCCATCCCCCGGGGCATGGCCTCTTTTTTTTTTATTTGGAGGGGGGCTGCGTGGCCCCCCTCCTCAGGCCATTTAAGGCCCCGGGGACCCCATCCCCCGGGGCCGGCCTTGCACTTTTTTTTTTTTTTACTTTTTTACCTTTTGGGGAGGGGGCTGTGTGGCCCCCTCCGTGGCCACTTATGGCCCCGGGGACCCCATCCCCCGGGGCCTGGCCTCTCGTTGGGGACTGTGGGGGTCCCCAAACCCCCACAGTCCCGCCGGCTCCCGTGTCCTACGGGAGCCGGCATTGCTTTTACACATGGGGAGCAGCTAACATGCTGCTCCCCATGTGGAAAGCAATGTGCTTTGGATATTGGAAGAGAGAGCAGGTTTCCTGCTCTCTCTTCCAATATCCAAAGCAGTTTGCAATGACAGGACGGGAGCCGCGAGGCTCCCGTCCTGTCATTGCAAACAGCAGTGTCCCGGGGGTAGGCACCCCGGGATACTGCAGGAGCCGGCCCTGGGGGTGGCGGTCCCCAGGGCCACCACAGGCTCCAGGAGGGGGCCGCGCGGCCCCCCTCCTTACATTTTGAAAGCCCCGGGAGGTGGTGGTCCCCGGGGCTTGGGGTCCAAAACGGACCCCCATTGTAATTTTTCTTAGTGCCCCGGGGAGGTGGTGGTCCCGGGCGTGTGGGGGCTGGAGCCCCCCACACAGGTTTTTCAAAAATAAAAAAAGAAGCCCCGGGGAGGTGGCGGTCCTCGGGGCTGCGGGAGGGCTCAGAGCCCTCCCGCACCATTATACATAAAGCCCCGGGGGTGGTGGTCCCCGGGGCTTGGGGGCCCTTAGAGGCCCCCACACATAAAATTAACCCCCCCCCAGCATGCCCCCGGGACTTGGCCCACCCGGGGCAATTACATCGAAGCGCGGGAGACCGCGCTTCGATTTTTTTTTTTTCGGCAGGATTCGCGCACCCTGAGCGCATCCTGCCGATTTTTTAAAAAAAAAAAATTTTTTTTTTTGCCCAGGGGGTCCTTGTGGGACCCCCTGAGCAGACCTAGGGGGTCAGGGTGTTTCTACCCTGCCCCCTTTGTGCGCTTTGCGCACTTGTTTCTGTCCCTCGGTTCTACCGAGGGACAAAATGGCTGCCAACACTTCCTGATTTGGAGTGTTGACAGCCAATTAGCATGCAGCTCGTGATCGGGAGGGTGCGCGAATCCGACGCAGCCATAGATATATCTATCTTTTTACTTTTGATTTTCTCAGCAACTACTGAACGGATTTACACCATTTAACAAAAAGGGTTCTTTCTGAACCAAGAACTACCTCTTTGCCAAATTTGGTGTAATTCCGTTCAGCAGTTCGGGCTGTAGCCGTGTCTAAAGTTTCCTATGGAAAATTGCTTGGGGAAAACACGTTTTGGGACCCCCCTTTTTTCTAGGCCCCCGCTTGACGAATCCCCCCGAGACTTTCAGGGTAGGAGCGGCCCGGAGCGCCCCACAAAGTTTGAAAATTTTGCGAAGATACGTCAACCGGCAAGAGAGTTATTTCAAATAGAATGTCGCGGATTTCCTATGGATAATAGGTTGTAACTATAACTATCTACTGGCGACCGCCAGTAGATTATATATATATATATATATATATATATATATATATATATATATATATATATATATATATATATATATATATAAATATATATAAATATATATAACATATGTATTTTAACTAATAAAACCAAAGGTTAAAGTGACGTGATAGTTAGGTGAATATATCAGGGACAACATTAACGTTTTGAAGTAAGAAAATACAGAAATTCACCACTTATAGTTAGCAGAGCTAACTATAACTTGTGACCCCCACCATACATTACTTTTAACCTCACATATTACATAACTTATGACATGTTCTAAGACATCATTTATGACATCGCTGATGACATCATTCAAGCTTCTTTTGTACACATTGCTCTATAAACGGGTATGGCATTAGAGCTATGAAAGTAAGTGCAAAATAGCTCAGAATAACATGAAGCTTCATTACTGCTATCATACATACAACCCCCTGCGGCCAGGCACTGTGTCAAAACCCCCCAGAGGTAGCCAAACACACGCTGTACATGGCCTTTGGCCTGTGCACAGCAGGGAGTTGGCCACAGAGCTTGGCCTACCGCCAGGCCCTATGGCAAAGCCCCCAGCAGGCTGCCAGCTCCACGCTGCACACAGCCTTTGGCCATGCACAGTGGGGGTTGGCCACAGGCATGGCATGGTGCCAGGCCTTTTGTCCAACCGCCCACACAGGCTGCCAACCCCATGCCGGGCACAGCCTTTGGTGTGTGCAGTATAGAATTGGCCTTTGTGCTCCAGGGACTCCATCCACCAAGGCCAAAACATATATATTAGGCAGAGGGGGCATGCAGCCTCCGTTCCCTAATCATAATGGGCCCCAGGGACCCCATCCCAGGGGCCAGTTCCAATAAAAATGGGAGGGGGGAGTGTGGCCCCTCCCTAAGCCCTAAAAGGCCACCGACACCCCATTCCCAGGACCAAATACAATTAAACAGCGGAGGGGGCATTTAGCCCCCCTCCCTGAGCCTTATTGGCCTCGGTTACCCCACCTAGGGGCCAAAACCTAATGGGATGGGTGCATTCCCCCCTCCCTGATTCTTATTAGGCCTACAGGACCCCATTCTCCAGGGCTGCATTACATTATGAAGGGGAGGAGGGCGCACAGATCCCCCGAGCCTTATTAGGCCCCTGGGACCCCATCATCTGGGACCATATTTTAATAAAAAGGGGCAGGGGGACGACGCAGTCCCCCTCCATGAGGCTATTTTGGCCCCAGGTACCCCATCCTCCAGGGTCTCAATTATTCATAGGTGGGTGTTCCAGAGCTTACCCGGGGAACCGACCAAGCACAAGATTGGGGGTTGTGGGATCGCCCCAGAGCCCCAAGGCCCCAGCCAGCTCCCCACATTGTGCAGGAGCTGGCAGTGCTGCCACTCGGAGGGAGCAGCTATCCTGTAATGGCTGCCATGAGAATTTTTCTCATGTTGCTGGAAGCCAATCAGAGTGCTCGCTCCCACAGGAGTTGGATTCTCACAGGAGCAAGATGGCCCAAGGGGATAAAAAGCTCCCTGTGCCAATCATATGCTCTATCTTTAAATTGGTGCTTCCCGCAAGACTCTTGAGAGCCTCTTCCAGACCCAGCCATCCAGATATACAAATATTTTTAAACCTAAGGGGCATATTTAACATACTTTTACACAGCACAATGCAGCAAGCCACCTTGCTGCGCTGCATTGCGCCACGTAAGGGAAAGGGCAGGAATGCGGCATATTTAACAGCATACAGCACATTCCTGTCCTTTTCTTATGCTGGCCTACTTCAGGCCGCCTAGCATCGACGCAGGCACCCTTTCACCATAGTGCAAGGGGGCCTACGTTACAAGGAGAATAGTTTTTGTGCAGAAAGGGATACCTTCCTGCACAAAAGCAATCTTTCAATGCATTTTCCCCTTTCTATGTGTGCTGCTGATTGCAGACCACATAGAGGAAATAACGAGGAGAAATATTTTTTTTCTCCTTGTTACGTCATCCTCTAGGAGGCGTAGCGATTTCACCCAAATCCAGGTTTCAAACCTTTGTAAATCTGGGATTGCGTGAAATCTATGGGTGGATGCATGGGAATGCGCTTGTTCCACCCATGGACCGCCTCCCAGAATGAAATGTATTGCAATGCAGTGCAAGCTGCTGCATTGCATTACATTGTTTTTACAACGCCATGCAAGATGGCACAAATCGCCCCTTGCGTGGCTTTGTAAATATCTTGTAGCATTTTGCGCCATGTATGCGCCACAAAAGTGGTGCAACCATGACACACAAATGTTAGTAAATCTAGCCCTTAATTTCTCAAAAACTACTGAACGGATTTACACCAAATCACAAAAAGCACAATCTGCGGACCAAGATCGAAGTTCCTGACAAATCCTGTTCAGCAGTTTTTGCTGTAGTGCTTCTTTTTTTAAATCCACAGCATCGAGCCGATTAATACAAACAAATCACAAACCAGGATACAACAATGGAGAAGAATCAGTTTGTACCCGTCCCCAGGAAAATTACTTTCAACAAGTCAAATGTTCAAGCATGTCCCCCCATATGTACATGCCTAGCTTTCGCTTTCTTAGCCCTTTGACAGAGTATAAACTAAACTCCATGTTAAATGTATTGTAAAACCTTGCGTGCCACATTTCAAAAGATGGTGCCTCAGGATGCTATGTGTGGATGTGGATGCTATGCACAGCCGTGTAACAGCCGCAGCAATAAAAACAAGATATCTATACTTATACATCGATCTCCCTAGCAGTAGATCTTCCCCAATCCCAAGCAGCATAATAGAAGCCGATATTGTTATAGCTACTCCAGTGATCTCTGATAACAACCTCTCAATGTGCTGTATAAGCACCGTCAGTTTGGTACAGGAGTAGAAAACATGAGAAATATCGGCATCATCTACGCCACATCGAAAACATTTCCCATCATAAACACTCACCCATTTCTTCATCTTTGCGGGAGTATGATACAAATTGAATATTGTTTTATAATGTTGTGTTTTTAAATTCGCCGCCATAAGAATTTTCCCTGCTATATCGATCGACTTCTCTAGGGACACATGTTGCTCTCCTAAAACGTTCCCCCATTTAAAATTATGTTTGTCTAGATCATCTACTTTGAAAGTTTGCAGCTCTTTATAGAGAACCACAATTTTTTCCTGACGTCTAATGATTTCAACTATCTTATGTTGTTATAACTTTGTTATATGTTTACTTAAGAAATCACGTATCTGCAAAAACTTAAAGAATTGGCTTTTGGGTAACTGATACTTATCCGCCAAGTTTGAAAAGGAGGAGATGGAGCCCCCGGCCTCCATAAGATGCCCCAATTGCATGATGCCGGAAAGTCTCCATTTTCCTGCCACATGGTCATGAGATATGGATGGAAGGATCCCTGCAGCAGACATCGGTGTATACAATGATAATCCTTCAATCTGAAACTTTTTACGCACGAACTTCCAAACCTTGTAGATTGCACCCAATATTTTAAAACAGGTTCTTTTATAGTAGCTGCCATCAATTTTTTTAAACAAACAGTTTTTAGCCTCAGTCCGCAGCACCATCTGATAAATTGATGGCGCCTCAGCAAGGTTATCAACTCCTTCCCCAGTCAATAGTAGACGTATATTTGCTAGAATACAAGCATAGTAATATAATGCAAAGTCAGGAACTGACCACCCCCCCTTATCACGCGGCATAGTCATGAACTGTGCAGCTCTCCGTGGTTTCCCGGGGGCTCACAGGAATCTAGAGCAGAGTTGTTGAAGCTGTTGTAATTGCAAGTGAGATATCTCAAAAGGTACAGATCTAAAAAAATATAGCACTTTCGGCAATATGTTCATTTTAAGAACATTAGCTCTACCTACCAAAGACAAATGAAGACATTCCCATCTCCCAAGGGCTTCTTTAATGTTTCCAGTAATGGCCCCCCAGTTTACATCAACAAGCTCTTTCAGGCACACCCGTATCTTAATACCCAGATATATAACCTCGTTAACAACTCTCGGATCACTATCCATAATATGGTTAGTACAGAGGATCTGGGTTTTTGACGAGTTAAGCTTGTAGCCAGACAAGCGGCCAAATTTGTGTGCCAGATGTTCAATTTCGGGTAGAGCCATCACTGGATCAGATGTTACAATAGCTATGTCATCCGCATACGCGAAGACACAGAACTTATCCTGCCCTACCATAAATGGTCTTATCCTGGAGCTTCTCTCCAGCATATCCAGAAAGGGGTTAATATACAATGCAAACAAAAGCGGGGAGCTGGGGCTCCCCTGGCGTGTACCTCTAGAGATCAGAACTGGTTCAGATGTCAATCCCATAGAATAGATCCTAGCTACAGGAGAGCGATATAAAACCTGTAAAGATTTAATATACCCCTGGCCAAACCCCATCGAGTGTAGAATCCCCCAAAGGAAATCCCACGACACGCGGTCGAACGCCTTCTCGGCATCGAGGAGCACTATTCCTAGATCTCTAGACTCAACCTGGGCAATGTCGAGTAAAGTGATAACTTTAGCACTATGATTCACGGTCCCCCTTCCGGGGATAAACCCGTGCTGTCTTAAAGAAACCAATGGGGATATAACCTTGGCCAGTCGATTAGCGAGTATTTTCGCATAAATATTCCCATCACAGTTGGTAAGTGAGATTGGGCGATAGGACCCTGGGAGATCATATGGCTTGTCCTTCTTTTTAAATACAACAATGTTAGCATCATCCCACGACTGTGGAGCCAGACCACTTTGCGCAGCCTGAAAGACAGCCAGAAGGTCCATTTTAAAATCTTGAAAAAAGTCCGATAGACTTCAGATGGGAGCTTATCTGGACCCGCACCTTTACCCCTCATCATACTATCAATAGCCTGCTCTAGTTCCTCCAGCGTAATCGGACTATCCAATATAACACTTTCCGCCTGGGGTAGGCGCTGAAATTGCGTGTTAAAAAACCCCAGATCCCTGAATTCCCGCTCTATCTCTTGCTCTTTATAAAGCTCTTGATAAAAATTATGAAAGATCTCCAGAATCTGGTGGGGATCATGTACCACGCTACCGGCCAGATTCGTCATACCTTCTATTCTTTGTGCTGCCTCTTTGGAGCGTAGTCTCTGAGCTAGACAACGCCCTGCCGCCTCCCCATATTCATAACATTCTTTTTTAAAGAGCTGATACCTTGTAGCAATTTCTTTACTCCATACCAGATTAATGTTGGCCTTACATCTAGCAACCTGTGTTTGCAGCTCAATGATGTTGTTTCCTTGCATGATCCCAAGTGCGAGATTTTCTTCAGCAGCTTTAAGTTTATTGTACAGCTCCTGGACTATAAGTTTAGCTTGCTTCTGTTTATATAATCCGAAACTTAACACTTCCCCTCTAAAGCAGGTTTGAAGGTATCCCACACAATCCCATACCTCGCAGAGTGACGATTATTTTGAAAGAAATCCCTGATCCAATTTCTCATATGTTCGGTAAAAACATTATCTAGCAACAGCTTCCTATCAGAAGTAAATCCCCTTGGGACTGCGTTCATGCCCAAAGCTGGAATGTCCAAAACCACTGGAGCGTGATCAGAAGTAATTCTGGGGAAAACTTGTATCTGAGCTTTTGTGAGTAATAGAGGCGAAATAAAAAAATAATCAAGCCGCACTAGTTTGTTATGTAGGTGAGAATAAAACGTATGCCCAGAGTTCGGCGTATTAAGCGTACCCCAGACATCTATCAACCAATGATCTGACAATGAATGATACAGAGCCTTAAACACCGTAGGTTTCCTACCACTATAACTCTGAATACCTGACTGTAGTTCCCCCCGCCAAGTTAATGTTGAAATGCCCACATAGCACCAGTGGGGTGGGCCATAATGCTAGCTCGAGATTTAGTTGTTCAAGAACTAGGGTTTCATCAAAATTAGACCCATACACTGTACACAGCGTGAACCTAGCGCCCCCCACGATACACTCCACAATTGCCCACCGCCCATAACTAACCGTTAAGGTGCGTCCAGAAGATTGTATATTCGGTTTAGCCAGCACCGCTACCCCACGATTCATTGTCGTTTGCTGTGAAGAAGCTAAAGCGACATATCCCATTTCTGATAAGACCTTACGCTTCCCCCAAGGTATATGTGTCTCCTGTAAACAGACTAAATCTGAATGAATCACCAGGAGTTCTGCAGCAACCCTCTGTCTTTTGTTATAGTTATTGAGCCCACAGACATTTAGCGAGCCCATTCGGAGGCCTACCTTTGCCATAAGATAGGCATGTATACCATCCCTTGCTCAATTCCCTTAATTAACTTCTGTAACCTCTGAGTTTTCATAGGCTTAGCCATACTGTGGATTAATTTTCTTTTTTTACCCCCACCCATCCCCCCTCCTACCCACGCCCCCACAACCCCCGGACCCCCCCACGACCCCCCTCCTCGACCCCCCTCAACCCCCTGGGCGCACAACATGGAATTTAAAGTCATAGGATTATCATGATATTAGAAGCCCTGATGATGTCCGCGTAGGACGAAACGCGTTGGCTGGATAAATTCGATAATGTACCTTTGTGTTGAAAAATTGGATGGTCCTTTGTGTTGAAAAATTGGATTGAATAATAAATTCGGTATTGGCTTTCCAATTAAACAAGACTCCCTTGAGATTTTCTTGGTTGGATACACAGAGAATGGACGATATATGAGCGCACTGCTTGGAACGCTATCATTATTTGGATGAATCACACGCTACTTTTTGTATAGATTGTAAGAATTTTAACACTTCTAACTTTATGCTACTCCGCTCTACGCTATTCTATTGTACGCAACTCTACTGTATGACACTACACCTTATGGTATTCCACTGTATGCCACTCCACTCTATGCCACTCAAGTGTATGCCACTCCACTGGATGCCATGCCACTGCACACAACTCCACTGTATACCACTCTACTGTATACCACTCCAGTAATCACCACTCCACTCTATGTTATTACACTGTACACCACTCCACTCTGTGTCACTCCACTCTATGCCACTCAAATGTATGCCATTCCACTCTACACTACTACACTACACTACTCCACTACTCCACTGTATGACACTCTACCCAGCGCCACTCCAACTTATGCTATTTCAATATATGCCACTACAGCCATCCCTCTAAACTCTACCCTGTTCCACTGTATAGCACTCCACTCTACAGTATTCCACTCTACACCACTCCACTCTACGCCACTCCACACTACGACACTCTAGTCCACTCTTTGCCACTCCACTTTACGCCACTCCAGTCTACACTATTCCACTGTACACCACTACAGTGTACCTCACTACAATCTACACCACTCCACTTTAAGCCACTCCACTCTATGCCACTCCACTCTATGCTATTCCACAGTGCGTCTCTTCACTCTATGCCACTCCACTGTACACCACTCCACTCTACCCAACTCCAGTGTACGCTATTCCACTGGACGCCATTCCACTTTATGCTATTCCACTCTACCCCACGCCACTCTATGCTATTCTACTATACACCACTACACTGTACCGCCACTCTACAACACTCTACTGTGTGCTATTCCCTTTGACACCTCTTCGCTCTACACCACTCCACTTTATGCCACTCCGCTATATGCTATTCCACAGTACGCAAATACACTCTATGCCACTAAACTCTACGCTATTCGACTCTACACCACTCCACTCTATGTCATTCGCTCTACTCCATGCCACTGTGCGCTATTCTAGTCTATGCCACTCCACTCTACGTCACTCCAGTATATGCCGCTTCACTGTACGTTACTCTACTCAATCCTGTTTCAGTGTACGCTACTTTACTGTATTCTATTCCACTGCATGCCACTCCAGTGTATGCCACCCCCTGTACACGACTTCACTGTATGCTATTCCATTGTATGCCACTCCACTGTACATCACTCTGCTCAACTCTACACCACTCCACTGTGCACTTTTCTACTGTACGCCACTCCACTCTACACCACCCCACTGTGTGCCTCTCCACTCTATGCCATTAAACTTTACCCTATTCCACTTTACCTAACTCCACTGTATGGCATTCCACTGTACACTAATCCACTGTACGCTACTCCACTTTACGCCACTCCACTGTACGCTACTCCACTCTATGCCACTCTATGCTACGTTATTCCAGTGTAAATCACTCCACTCTACCCAACTCCACTCCAAGTCACTCGACTGTACTCTGCTCAGCAACACTGTACTACACTTAACAACAGTCTACGACCCTCCACTCTAACACACTATACTCCACTCTATAGCACTACACTGTAAAACAATGTACTCCTGGCAATGCCAGTGTACAGCACTCTACTTTACTTTATACCACTGTACGACACTCTACGACACCCTGCGACACTCTACGCAACTCCCAATATGCTGCTCAACCCCACTTTACTATATTCTAGCCTATAAGACACTAATCCACTCTACTCCACTACTGCACTCTACACCAGTCCACTGTACGCTACTGTATGCCACTTAACTCTATGACAGTCTATGCCACTCCACTCTACCATACTGTACCGCACTAGACTTTACTCCACCCCACGCCACTGTACAATACTTTAATCCACTCTGTGGCACTGCACTCTACTCCACTCTAAGTCAGTTCTGACACTTTCCAATATGCCAGTCCACTCCACTGTACCACATACCACTCCACTCTACAACACTTTACTCCGCAGTATGCTATGCCAGTCCACTCTAGTCCACTCCATGACACTCTACTCTACAACATGCTAATCCACTCTATGCTGTGCCACTCCACTGGACTCCACTCCACTCTACTCCACTACACACTTTACCACACTCTGTGGAACTGTACAACTCTACACCACTCCACTCTACCACAATCTACTCCACTCTATGCAACTCCACTCTACAAGACTCTACTCCACTCTGTGCATTATACCACATTGTACTCCACTCTATGCCCCTACACTACACTGTACAACCCTCTACTCCACTTTATGCCACTCCACTGTAAAACACTTTGGAACACTCTTCAACACATCACTCCACTGTGCTGTATAATACGCCACTCCTGTTTGTAACACTTTACTCAATTCTACGCTATGCCTGTCCACTCTAGTGCACTTCATGCCACCGAACAATTACTATAAGTTGCATACCGTCATACATAAGTGTTGTCACCTCACCCATCACACTACACTAACTATAACTCACCACTCTACCATGCACTGTGTTCTCACAATAATATAGTGTGGCCAGTGAGGTGACAACACTGTGTATGGAGCTATTATGTTATATTATGCTCTGTAGTTGTTATGCTATGTTATATTATGTTATGTTATGTTATGTTATGTTATGTTATGTTAGCATCAGTTAGAATAGCGTGGTGAATCATCCTCGGAGGAATATCTCAGCGCTCTGCTGAAGTATGAGACTCGCAAAGCTAACTAAAATAACCATGTTTTTAGGAGTTTTTTAAACTTTTCCAGCTCAGTACACAAACAAATTTGTAAGGGAAGTTTATTCCAGTAGAGGGGGGCCAAATAGGAGAAAGACCTCTTGCCAATACTGGTGGTACTGATTGGAAGAATTTAAAGTAGGGCTTTATCTGTGGATCTCAACAATCTGATCGGATGATACTATCTGAGTCTATTTTGGCAGTAGGATGGAGCATTACCATTCAGGATTTATGGGTAAGGCAGCACACCTTAAAAATATGCCTTATTCTAATAGGTAGACAATGCAGGGAGTACAGTATCGGAGCAGAGGGAGAAGCAGTTAGGAGATTGCACACAAGTCTGGCTGCAGTATTCTGCACCACCGGCAGGTTAGACAATAAAGTCTCATTAGCACCTACAAGTAGAGCATTTCCATAGTCGAGACGACTTGTGATTAAGGCCTGAACTTGGGGTTTTCTAGAGGTAGGGGGAGCGAAGGAAATGCTTTCTACAATAATCGCAAGCGGCAAAACAAGTTCCACAGTTGAAACATGTTCTTTCATGGACAAAGAAGTGTCCAGAATAACAGCAAGGCTTTTAACTACTTGTTTTGGGGATGGGGCAAGTCCAAGTTCGGATAGCCACCAATCTGACTTCCACTGGTGTCGAGCTTTCCCAAATAGAAAGTATTTCGGTCTTTTCTCCATTTAGGTGCAGGCAGTTATTAGACATCCAGGAAGCTATCTTTCTCATGCAGTCAGAGAAGTGGGCTTTTGTCCCTTCCAGATCAGGACCAAAGGAGATAACCAAATGTGTGTTATTGGAATAGGATATTGTCTCTAAACCACATGCCTTGATGATTTGTGGCATCGGTCGGAATTGAAAGCCGCTGGTCATTCCAGCTGGATTTCGGCGGGCTCAAGGAGGCCGTCGGGCAGTTGGAGACCGGCCTGTAATCCCAATGGATGGCGTTTCTGCCATTGGGATTACGATGCTCAGTTTTCCACAGGCTTTCCATGCCGGGCTTTTCAACATGGAAAGCCTGTCGGAAAGCGAGTTTGGGAACCCCTAGCAGGGCCCCCTTCTCTTTGCGGCCTCCGGTTGGGGGCCGAGGGGGCACCTATGGTGCCACCCTGTTCATCCCTGCACCGCATGGCAGTCACAGCCTTCTCTATGGAAGCTTGCGCTACGTCCGGTTTACGGCCGTCGCACAAGCTCGTATCGTAATTCTGCAGTTGGGACCGCCGACCGGAGGTCGGTTGGTCCCGTTTCCGCGATGATGTCGGTTGGAGGCAACTACGTCCGACATCATAATCGGGCCCTTAGAATTTTTGTGGAATTGCCTGCCTGTTTGATCTTGTTTATTATAAAGTTTCTTTGGGCCATTTTGATAGTATTATGATAGCTCTTCATCAGCTATTTAAATGTTCCTTTATCTGTGGGAGCTTTGGTCCTTTGTAACACCTTTACAGCCTTTTGCACTTGGATTTCGCCAATTTTAAGTTGGCCAAAAACCAAGGAGCACTGTTTCTGCTGGAGGTGGCAGGAGTCTGCGAAAATGGGTGCTTTGGTTTAGTGCCTGGAAAAAGGAAGATAAACCTTGTTAAAGGAGATTGGGGAGACTGATTTCCAAGGTCTCGTAGCTTGTCTAGCCATTCTGTTTGATTTTACCAACTCATTTGTTTTGGGAATTTGAAAGTTAATCCAATAGTGGTCTGTCCAGAGAAGCGCTAAAGGGTGCTCATACCTAAGCTCATGGGAGTTGGTTAAAATTAAGTCTAGGGTGTGGCTGGCCAAATGAGTAGGCCCCACCACAACCAGTTTAAGTCCTAGCATCTTCAAGTTGGCCAAGAGAAAGGCCACATCATTCTTTTGGATATTTTCACTGTGAAAATGAAAATCCTCCAAAAGTAAAAAATTGTTAGATGCTGGGATATGAGGAGCGATACTCTCCACTAATAGATGACTGACGTTTTTCTTAATTCCAGGAGGACAATAAACTAGTGCACCCTTCCAAAAGTCTGTTGCTGAGAGCTCGAATCTAAAGATGCACATTTCCTCCCAATCAGCTAACAAAATCTCAATAACAGCTATTTTCACTGTGTCTTTGAAAGTGATTGCCCCATCTCCTCCTGGTCTGGAGTCTCAATCCACTTTGAGCAGTTGATACGTGAATAGGTGAGTGACTTATAGTAATTTGAAGGTGTTGTATAAATAAAAAATAAAAGGTATAAGTTTAGAATTTCTAAAATGTGCGCAGTTTAGGTTTTGTTTGTATGGAAAGATTAAATAAAGTTACTGTAATTGAAAGGTGGTGTTTTATTTAGAAATTTAAGGTATAACTATAACTTTAGCATTTTTTATGTTTGTGTAGTTTGAGTTTGGTTTCTATAGAAAGAATACATAACGTTCTCCTAACTATAACAGAGCTTTATTCTTATATATATAGATGTATACCCTTATATCACTTTAAAGTCAATATATAAAATGAATTTACCGTATTATTTAGCAAAAAAATATTTGTAACAGTTTTTTTTTTTATTGTATTCCCTGTACTAGACTGCAAAATTTCCACATGGTAAAGTATAAGAACAATAAAAAAAATGCAACTAACTCAAAAATAAATATTAATGCAATTGTTTTTAATATATTTCCTTTAAATGTGGAGGAAAAAAATACAAATGACTGAATTCAAAATGTGATGAGTTCAAAAATATTAAATTAAATTAAAATATATTTCAATTAAAAAAATCCCACACAAAGATGTTTCTAACGTGCATTAATATTTATTAAACATGATGTATAAAATTCATTATTACATTATTTTTTTGATTCAAAAGAGATACATTTTTTATAAATAATTTATAAGTATGTGCTATTTTTATTTTTTTTAAACATTTTATCTTTATATTTTTTAACTATTTGAAATAATTTAATTTAATGTATCATTATTTCTTATGGGGGTTTATTTTAAGTCCCTACCTTGATTGATTTCTATGTGAGGGTGTTGCAGTACCAATGATTGACCATGTTTAGTGCTGGACTTTTTTTTTAGTAGTAGCTTACACTCAGAGGGCCAGATTCACAAAGATAGCTCACACTTTAGAGTAACTTACACTTTTGAGCAATTGTACTACTTTTCGGTTTTCACGAACTGCATTTTTGTTGTAACTTACACTTTTGTAACTTACACTTGTGCAATTAGTCCTACACTACACATGTACAACCACTGGTACTAGATCACCCTCCTATAGAAAATAATGGAGGTTGGGACTTACTACTAAAGTGTAAGTTACTATAAAAGTGTAAGTTAAGACAGAAGTGCAGTTTGTTGATACCAAAAAGTAGTAAACGTACTCAAAAGTGTAAGCTGCTTCAAACGCGCGGTTTGTGAATAGCACATTGTAGTAAGTTTTGTAATATGGCTGTAGTCTACAAAACATACTACATAGTGCAGTTTGTGAATTTAGGCCCAGAGTTTGTGAATGCCAAAGTAGTAAACTTACTCAAAAGGGTAAACTTACTCAAAAGTGCAAAACTCCTTAGGGTCTGAAGTGTTTAAATCCTTAAGGCCTGACTTGGGCCTATGATATCAGGTCCTTAGTAAGACGGTAACATCTTTGACCAAAGCAAACCTGAGTGGTGTATTCGACCTGCACTCTATCTTGGTCATCTTCAAATTGTGCCTACATCCTGATCTTCCACGAGCATGGACTATCAATGTAACTTTCTGGTTTTTGGTGATTTTTCCCTTAAATCTTTAAATACTCATATCTTTGGATCTCCTTACTGGATTGTTGTCATTTTGGTGTCATTTTGTTTATTAAATGTTAGTCTATTTTTATTAATGTGTTTCTTATTGTTTTGCATTTTATAACTATTTTGGTACTGCATAAATACTTTACACATTGTCCTAAGTAAAGCCTGCCGGCTCTGTTCCATAGCTACCAGGGGGTTGAAATCAGGTTCATTTCGTGACTTTGATGGTTCACCCGGGCAAAGGTTGTGATTATTCCTTGAGGTGAGTTATCACCCACCCACATAAACGATTTGTTTACACCATTGATACTAAATTGGTGTGTAAAGTTATTTAAGTAATCCTTGGCCATATAAGTCTATGATACAACCGTTGCTAAGATTAATATTTACATTTTTATACTGATGATTCATACTATAAGCCTCTTTTCTTGATAACATTTAAATTGACTGCTTTAGAAAAATTCGCATTCTTATATGTCTCCTCTGTCATCTTGTGCTTGGTGGACTGAAATGGGCACTATCCCGAAGCATCAGTTTCTTCCCTCAGGTCTGCGCACTTTTAACACCAATTATAATGGTGGGTTGCTCTCTGCGAAGTGTCACGGACATCACATTTGTACACAGTATTTTGGGAAAAAATAGAACAGAAATGAAAATTAAGCAATTTGAAGATTTGGGTAACATGCTGACCTTCCAATGTAATCTTCTAATATGGTTACACAAGACATGACAGCACAATAATAGAGGGCATTCAGATCTTAATTAACAGAGGAATAAATGCACATTTTCGACACAATTCCCACCCTGTAGCAAAATTCTGAAAGGTGTTTTTGATACGTAGCCTTGAAAATGTAACGATTCACTTTTTTTTCTATAATTATCAACAATTAACATTCATCACTGTGGAATAAATAATGTTCCAGATGGCTTACCAAATGATTAAAATGCTATCTTATGGCATGGAATGTGGCTTTATTGTTTCCTGCAGTGCACATTACTTATCTCATGGATTCTCCTTTCCTGCAGGAGTTCACAGTTTGATATTTAATAATTGTTTAATTTATCAAGGAAATTGCACTTTCTCTGTTAATGTAAATTCTAAAGTGGCAGAGTTTTTTTTTATATGTGCAAATATTTTTAACAACAGTATACGTATCATAACTATTGTTGCAGCGTGTACCTATCAATATTTCACAATCACATACATTTGTGCATCAAATGGAAATATATACAAACCCTTGTCTGGATTAGGGGAAATACACAAGGGGCATTGAGAAGTGTTTATTTTCTGATGGCTTAAACCAATCATATGTACATAGAAATATTCTGGTAAGCATCTGTCTGAAAGAGAAACTTGGAACTGCCCATTTTACAACCTGCAAAATATAATAGTAAATCTTAAATTCAGGAAAGGTAACCACATGACTAGCAGTTTCCCATACAAACTAATCAGAAAAATAAGAGATGCTCACATTATCTGGTCCAGAGAGTAAGGCCTATATACGTTAATATTTTCCAAATACTCATATGGAAAGCGCGAAAAACAACCACATCATAGAGACACATCTTGAAAAGATGGCAATAAACGCAGCGATTTCAAGAAATGACGCAGAGTATCCTGCACGGAGGAAAATACATATATGAGGGTGCACTGTTCAAATGTTAATCACCAGTGACAAATGCACAACATTTTTTCCCAAAGTAAGAGCGTTGTGTACGATCGCGATGACAAACAGTCCAAATTTAAATGCACAAAACATTGTACACGCACATATCAAAATGACTAGCAAGTAGGTTCCCAGAACAGCTTTGCCTGAACAATAGACCTGTCTGTCTCTCTTTTTCTATATCCCTCAACTCTCTTTCTCGACCCTTTTCTTTTACTTTCTTTCATTCTCTGCCTCCCTTCTTATTTTTATTGTCTCTCTTCCTCTCTTGTCGCTCCCCTCCTCGCTTGCAGAGTGATAGGTGTATTTGTGTGTGCTTGTCCCTCTTTTATCCGCCATCTTGCATGTGTCATGTTGGAGCACACATACATGCCTCCCCATGTAATCACCAATCGGATACAGTGTCAAGGTCCACGATATCTGCTACTTTTTACCCCGGTCTGGTGGTACATTGGACTAATGTGACCGCAGGCATCTGTGTGTAAACCCTTGGTGACAGTTTTAAAACCCAGTTGTGACAGTCAGCCTTTCATCCTTCTTCATCCATACTTTATTGTTATTGCAGTGCCAAGATGCCCTTCTGAGTGAACATGTGCTTTAGAAATGCACATTATATTCTTCTGACCTTTTGCATCGGTTGAACTACTAAATATCGACACCAACATTATGGTACATGGACATCAAGGACAGACTAACCGCGTAGGTACATATGTGTGGAGTTAGGTATAGAAAATCTAGACTTACCTATCAATATTTTATTTTTGGTATTGTGTTACATTGATATTGTTGTTTCGATATTGAGGGGGCACACCCTTTCATCATCTTCTCCTCCTGCATATTTCCCCTTCCACCCACATGCAGTAACATAAGACGCATAACATAAATGGTAAAGATGCTATGTGTACAGCTGTAAAAATGATTAAGCATCCTGAGGCAACACTGAACGATTTTCACCTTTTACTCCATACAAAGGTATGAATATGTTACCAAGGTATATGCACATTATTCTTAGGGGAATACACATTTATGTAGAGGAAAAGGTAAATTAAGGCCTGCAAGACTCAGAATGCAATACATTAAAGCTTTTTTTTAAAATGTATTTTATGATGAATTGGTGTGGTGATTGGATGGTAAGGGCTGAGATGATGGAAAAATACTTTAAAAATGTTGGCAACACAACTCAGTCAGTTAAGTGATTGCTCCTCAGAGTTTTGTGATAGTTACATCTTGCAGTTTTGAGGTCTGACAGGTGTGTCTTACCCTTCAAATCTCCTGAGGTTGATCAATTCAGAGCCATGAAAGTGGGAAATCACAATGTCCATTGTTTACAGCACCACTCAATTGTGGTAACAAGTGCCTTTGAAACAAAGCTAGTATCATAACACATTGTAAGATAATTTTGGTAATAAATGTTTATGCTAGACTTCAAGTTCAAGTCGGTAAAAGACACCTTATCCTTGTTAGATGTAAAGGATATGTAATGGTGTTCATTCAAGTAATGTCAATCAGTGAAATGAAGGCAGAATTATTCACATGTGGACCAGGGTAAAGAAACACAATGAAGCACCAACTTAGAATTAAGTAGCAGGAGCATATAGCCTCCGACTTCCCGGGCTGTGCTTGAGGCCAGTACTAAGTTGGACATTGGTTGGGGTAGCCAACCCTATTGTCTTCACCAGAGGTGACTGACAATTCTTGGATCTTCATAGACACATTCAGCCATTGCTCCAGTTGCAACTTTTCTTGTTCTAGAGTGGAAAAGTACTCTGTGCGCTCTTACAGAGATGTAAGGGCTGATTAAAACAGCCTCTGTGTTCCCACCGCCAGGATTGCAGAGTGTGGGAAACACTGGAGATGATCTTATCAGATGGAAAAGCCAGCAAGTGAAATTGTGTGTTGGTCCTGCCATGAGCTACGGGTTCAAGTGTAGCTCAGCCTGCCCCAGCTCCCTTCCTACAGTATAGAGACTAAGGGCTTGATTACGAGTAAAGGTGTTATTTATCGCCCCTGATAAATAATGTTCCCAGAGGGTACGCTATTTATTGTGTGCTAATAAATAGCACCTATTGGGAGTTCATGGGGAATAACATTTGGATCTTGGTGTTTAATGCACCACAATCCGCATGACACAGTAAATATTGTATGTTTTGCCCTGTTAAATTTTGGCAGCTTCAGCCAGCCGAAATATAACAATTGTTGTTTTATTTGACGCATCTGATAATTATTGAATGTGTTAAATATCTTCAAACTCATAATTCCGACTCATGCGTAAACAGGGGTTTTTGCATGAGTCAGAATATCACGAGCAACTCGTAATCAGGCCCTAAGAGGAGAGTGCAGTGCTTACTACAAATGGTCCATAGCCTGCCCTGCCCCCCAACACTCTGACCACCTTCTTCCCTTGCCTTTTACTGAACCCCTGCTCCCATTTATCATGTGCTCAGAGAAGGTGGTAAATGGGAACACAATAATCCCTGGAATTGGAGGTACTCATGCAGATTTGGACCTGGTAGGGCCAGGTCTGTATCTTGCTCCCTATGCTGTGGTCAATAACATGTAATGGCACAATTACCGGTCTGAATCAGTGACTAAGAACCCTGCAATTTTGGCACACCTGCACCAAACTACTGTTAGTTGTGGCAATAATCTGCATTTGGCTGTTGGTCAGGATGACCATAGCAAAATGGCTGTTCCTTCTCCCCTTTGTTCAGTGCCCTTCCATGCACCTGAAGTACTTGTACATAGAAATGCAGATCACTCTTGCTTGCAATTTTTTTAATTATTCGACAGCAGCAATCAGTTTATAGTATGACCTATCTAAAGCCAGTGTTTTCTATGCAGGAGTTTGGAAAAAGTCTACTGTCTGCATTATCGATAGTTTAGCACTGAGTGAATATTTATGTTATCGTGCCTTCTGTAATATTTCTGAATACACTTAACAGACTTCCTGTGTTTGTCTGGTACTTAGGTAAATCTCTTCTGGTTCTCATACTGCGGCGCTACTTGTGTGTGCTAGTAGTACTGCTAGCCTATAGTATGTCAAGTAGACTCAGGTGAAATTTCAGTTATGACGGCGTAATTCACGAAATTTCCAGCATTTTGTTTTCTTCTTTTTATGTGAAATCCTACGAAATTACATCATTACATCTCTTGGCGTAATTGGGGGGACAGCAGGTAAAATAAATCCAATTGTCAGAGGACAGGAACACTGAGAATGGATAGAACACAAGTGGCTCTTGTTCACGGCAATTGTGTTTTTTGACTATTGTTTAGCACGAATGGCATCCTCGCTTCCAAAATTCATGCGAGGATGCATTTAAGACTAAAATATAGCGAAAACGCCAAAATTGCATTTCGTATAATTTTTTATATATTTCAGAAATTTCACGTAATTATGCAAAAGGAAATTATGCACATTTTACACGCTCCTAAGAAGTACAGTCCCTTGCCCCATCACATTTTCAGGAGACAGCATGTTGATGGGTGAGGAGTGATTTGCTTGAGTTTGCTCTGCATGTTCTGGTAATTCTCACGGGTGGTGCTGCTTCTCAATGGACAGCAGAGATGAGGTAGCTGCATTGTTCTCAGATCTCACAAAAATTGCAATTTGATGACAAAGTGAAGGTGGAAAAACACAGTCATTCGATAGCTTCACAAGGTACCTCCACATGTTAGATATGTGCTGTGGAATCAGACATCCTTCCTGTTAGGTAGGAAAGGAGCGAACATGCTCCTGTCCTGAAGGAAGCACTAGTTTCATAAGCAGGCTTTTCATAGTTTGTGGTGGCAATCATGGCATTGAGGTGTAAATAGATCAGTGTTCTTCAAACTTTTTAATGTCGTGCCCCCCGCCCCATGGGGAAAAAAAATCATCGGACCCCCCTTAAAATTTTTCACAATTATTCTATTAAATTGGCAATGTTTAAATATGTCTAGACTTTTTTGAACATTGCAGTAAAAGTTCTGTTACCGTCTTAAAAATCCAATTAAATGCATGTTTGCCAAACATACTATTCTGGTCAGGCAGGCCTTACTAACATGTAAATGTATCCACAGTGTGATTATTAGAAATGGGGGTGGGGGTTTTGAATAATATTTGGAATCCTTTCCCTTTTGACACATATTCCCAGCTAGGATATAAATGACAAAAGATGTTAGTGATGGCCCATTGCAGAGCGGCTTACTGACGCTCAATTATTTTTCTGCTTGAAACTAAGCACTGTTATCAGTATAATGCTTATTTTGGCCAGAGCCTGGCGCCCCCGCAAACACTTGACGCCCCCCTAGGGGGGCCTGCCCCCCAGTTTAAAGACCCCTGAAATAGATGTTTTGCAGTTTAAGATCTCCATGAACTCCCAAAGGATTTAAAAATGCGTTGTACTCTTGCCATCTTGACTGGTGTAGTGAGTGTTTTCCCATTGGAGAGGGATTTTCTTCTACCTCCGCCAACTTAATGCTCAGAAGTTGGAATTGGGGCCTGTGGTGTTGTCAGGAACATCTTGCTGTATTTCTTTATGAGAAAGCAGACACTCCACATATTTAGTATTTTTCTGGTCATCCAATTAAGTTCCCTGGTACTCAGATGTGTGAGAAATGCAAAGTGTGAACAAATGAGTGAGACATTCTGCTCCTCGTACACTGTCTACCATGGTGCGGATGACTGTGCCCCAATTACTCAAGCATGGCCCTTGTTACCACAAATTCGGCATACAAGTAATTGAAGGGCACCTGACAATCCTCGGCGCTGTGTAGACTTTCATATGATGGCTGGTAAGGATTGAGCTGACTGCAATGAAGTGCCTCATACAGCTGAGTCGGTGACACTATAAACAGAAAATGTTCCTTTAATGCAGTGATCTCTGTGTAGACTATATTTAGGACACAGTATTTATGTCAGATGATCATTTTAGTTAGTGATATTCTAAAATAACTTTTTGCTTCATACACTTCAGGAACTACATCTCTGGCCTAGCTATTCTTGCCAAAAATTAGCACTTTATTAATATATGACAGGTATAAAAAAAACGTTTTAAAAGAAGGTGGTCTCCCAGCCCACCGCTGAATTTTGCTTCCCCTCAAAGTTGTTGTAAGTTGAGAATTGTTGGTTCAAAATGTAACTGTGCATTCTCATTATGGGTAATAACAACCCTAGCCTAGCCTCTTTACCATATTATACACATTGTTACAAAGCTCCATATGCAAAAGCCTCAAACAAACTGTATTACAGAGGCCTTTGCTCTTTCACAATTTATGTGAAACTTGTATTTGATTGTTTGCCAATCAAAATAAAAAGGTAGAAAATAATATTTTCTGAGCCTGGAAGCAAAGGGAGCAATGTTTTAAGAATGGCTAGCTCGGGTTTATTTTAGATTTTTTCATTCTAATTGTATTGTATGTTTTTCTTGAAGTTTATTTGCTGATGTCTATATTGAATGAGATGTTTTGCTACTGGTTTTCACTCTTGTATTGCACATTCTAAAGATATGCAATAAATCTATTATGATAATATGGCATGAAGTGACATGACAACAGCCCAACTATCATGCTATTGCCTAACCTCCTAACAATGATGATTTTAAATGGAGGAGTGTCTTTTAAACGTAGTTCACCATTTCTAGAACCTAGTTGATGTGACCAATGCAAAACCCTGACCTAGAAATTCAGCTGTATCTGAGTTTGTATTCTGATATATTTAATTGGGGTTATAATGATAGCCCTTTACATGTCGAAAGTTTATTAAGCCTCTATTAAAACGAGGACATTTAATTTTTTGTGATTGTGGTTTATAGATGAATTTTAAACCGAATAAACACATTTGACAAACCTTTTCCACGCACTAGTGTGTATCTCTTTCAAATGCAGTTAATAGTACCTTTGGAAAAAAAAATCATCTCAAAGTAAATTACATTGCTGTATCTATTGCCAATTTTTTTTAATCAAATTAAGTCAGTCATTTCTCTTTTCTACTTAATCTAATGAATCTTAACAAAAAAACACCAGGTGGCACATTTATCAAACTTTCATGCTGTGCAACTCAGAAAACTACCTTGTTGCGCTGCGTGAAAGGGAAATGACAGGAATGTGCCATTTTTTACATTTTACAGTGCATTCCTGTCCTTTTCCTTTCCTTGCATGTTGGTGCACAATGTGCTGCCTAGCACCAACGCGAGCACGCTTGTACCATGGTTCAAGGGTGCCTGCGTTGTAAGCAGGATTCCATCTGTGCAGGTACATACACCTTCCTGCACAAAAACATTTCACTGAGGCATTTTCCACTTTCTATGTGTGCTGCACAATGCCCAAATATATTACTGATCCAGACTATAGAACTCAGATTTCTTAACTATTTACATTTGGCAAACTCTGAACTCCATGAATAAATCAGACAGGTCAGAGACTGTCTTCCGTCCACCCTGTTCTAGTGTAGGGAACCCTAAAGAAGACAGGTACATCTCCTACCGCCATGTTGGCAGGTAGGCAGCACAGAACATGGTGGGATGCAGCCTGCAACATTTGGGTGTAAACGCTGTCTGTTGAATGATACATTTAATCAATCAGATATTTAAAACAGAAAAAAGTGAAGAATATTTTGTTTTGAGTTCTCTGGCATAAAATTAAAACCTCCCGAATAAGAATTTCCAGGGCAGAGATGACATACCAGCGTCATCTACCTCACTTGACATGACAGTATGTAATAATAACTTGTTTTTTATATAGCATTTTCTACGAACGTTGTCAAGTTCAAGTAATCTTTATTTCAGTTTAGCAAACCATAAAAGATACTCATTAACAAATTACACATCACAATAAAAGCACTTCATTTCATAATCTTCCAAAAAGGTACCGCTAGACCAATGCATACATTTTTAGAATTGTATTTCTAATCTAAGACCTTTGTTAATCCTTAAAAAATAAGTATCATTAAAATTTTAAACATTTTAAAAAGAATATAAAAACATTGAGGAGTTACAGCAAATTTCATTATAGAATACCCGAAACCAAACATATTATTTCTGGGTTCCTTAAAGTATGTTTCCTGGTCTTTAAAATACTAGTACTACAAAATATATATACCAGATGTGATGTTCCAACTGCTTTTTCCTTTTTAGTACAGTATAGCTAATATAATAATACTAATAGTTTTCTTCAAGTACTTAATAAAGTGCAAGTGCAAAAACCAGTATGGTTTTGGAGCAATAAGTTAAAATTTCAGACCTTCCTTTCTTCTTATTAAACTTACGCCAAACAGGTACCTACTAACACTGAAGACCACAGTTTGAGATGTGTCAGTTTTCAATATTCTTTCTGCCTCATAGTAGGATCTTGTACCCAGTAACCGGCAAATGGGTTTGATCCACTTTCTTCTATATTTTGTATAGGCTGGGCAGAAGAACAATAAATGTACATCGTTTTCTTTAGCACCTGTCTGACATAATACACAACACTCCAAACTTTCGTCCCCATGTTTCCGGATCCATTTTGATGTATTCGAATTTGTCTGTAATACACCGTATCGAATTTTCAAATATAAGGATTTTGCTAACTGTGGCTGCACCTCGTCCAAAAATGGTTCAAAACTACAAGTTGGTTTCATCAAGAGAAACCGTGTTGTTAAAGTACCTGTGGCTGAACTATGATAAAAGCTGTCTTGAATATAAGCCCAAAAAGTTAGCTTAAGTACTTTCTTCGAAGCCATAGACAGACCAGCAGGTTCCGCCCAAAAATACTTCAGTCCTAATTTATGGAACCAAGCATGAACATGCTTCAGCCATGGCAAACCTCTACCATTTTTTAACCTTAGAATTTCCTCCAGCCCTTCCTTATAGTGGACAAGCTCTACTGTTGACCATAGTCGCACCCAGAACAATAGTGGTCGTAAAATTGCCTGGTAGTCAATACGGCGTATATTTAGATCCATTACAATAGGTATTAGCGGTGTGCACACTGGAAGGCATAATAATGTTCTAAAAAACGTATTTTCTCCCATCACAAACGTATTACTGCTTGAAGGTCCCCATAGTTCTGCCCCATATAGGGATGCCGATTGTGCCCTATACTTATATACCTCAAGGGCAGGGGATACCGCTTTAGACAAACTGCTCTCGTGTTTCTTTACTATTGGTAGAGCATTTTGGAGTAAAATAGACTTACTTTTCTCCAATTGCGGTTTCCAAGTCATTTTGGTGTCCAAAGTAATACCTAAATAATTAAAACTGTGCACATACTCTAGTTTTTGATTTTTGACAGTTAAGTTCTTTTTAAAAGACTTATGTGGATTAATTGCCATATATTTTGTTTTACTAGAGTTTATTTCCAGACCCTTAGCTTCACAGTATACCCCAAAAGTGTTTATTAAACATTGTAAACCTTTGGGGGTTTGAGAAATTAAAATAGAATCATCCGCAAATAGGAGCGCAGGTACTGGCACCCCCCCCTAGTTTGCGAGAATCATGTTCGCAGCCCAATAAATATTCGGGAATATCATTTACATATAATGAAAATAGGGTGGGTGCCAGCACACATCCCTGCCTTACGCCCCTGTTTACCTGAATTGGTTCAGTAAGTTCGCCCCTTGGACCCCATCTAACCCTTGCAAAATTATCTTCGTGCAGTCTTATTATTTGCAAGAGTATTTCCCCCGGTACCCCTTGATTTTTTAGGGATTTCCAAAGGAGATTTCTAGGGATGAGGTCGAAGGCAGCCTTCAAGTCAACAAAGGCAACATACAGATGGCCCTTATTGAATACTGTATATTTCCAACTCATACAGAGAAATCTAAAGACCTGGTCAATTGTGCTGATTTTGGCTCTAAAGCCAGCCTGATACTTAGATAAAATGTTATTCTCCTCAATCCAATCATTCAATTTTTTAAAAATTTGCCGAGCATATATTTTCTGTAAAACATCTATTAAACTAATCGGTCGATAATGCGAAGGGTCTTGGCGATTACCTTTTTTAAAAATAGTTGTAATTTCAGCCCCTTTCCATGATTCTGGTATAAGCGCATCTGCGGCGACTGAATTATATAAAAAATTAATATAAGGGCCCCAAACTTCTTTATCATGTTTCCATAGATCTCCTGGTATCTTATCTGGTCCTGGTGCCTTCCCCGGGTTTACTGCATCTATTGCTGCCAATGTTTCATCCAAACTAAAGTGTAGAGGTGCTATAGTCGAGCCTGTTACATAGTCTTGTAGACTGAACTCTATATCACTCATAGATGCCGAATATAGGCTAGAAAAGTGACTTACCCATGTTTTAGCATCTAAAAAAAGGTCCTTGCTACATCTCCCTGTTTTGTTACCTTTAGATATCAGGCGCCAAAAGCCCGAATGATCTTTGGCTTTGGCTGCACTAATTAGTTCAGACCAGATATTATCATCCCAGTTTTTTTTTGTTTAGACTAATAGCCTCTTGTATTTACTCCTTTTCTCCCTTAAAACCACTACATTTTTAGCTTTTGTTGCCAGGATAAGTTCCTTTTTTGCCTCCCGGCACTCTTTATTGTACCAGGGATTATCCAGATTAGTTTCATCTGTTGTCCCCTTATTACGTTCTTTGGGAATCCTGCTTAATATAGGTATCACAGCTTCTGCCAGTGCATGATGTATATTCATATAGCATTTTCTACGAACGTTGCCACTTCCTATTGATTAAATAACTGTTGCTGAACTCAATATATCTCCTTTAAACAACCCTAGAATGAAGAAAGAAAGGGCCTCATCACAAATACCTCACAAATCCTGATTGGGGCATGAAGGGGAGAGTGGGCACGAATTAAGAGTTTGAGTTGTGAGTAACTCGTGCACATGTGTAATCTTCCAAGAACACATTTCTCTTGAAAACATTTGCCACAATTAACCAGAAAATAAATGGCCGCAAAGAGGTGAAACATGTGGTAAGCAGGAGTTCCAGCTCCTATACCACGTTATGTCTCATTCTGACCTTATTATTTGGGAATGATGCCCACCCAGAAGTACCTGTTTTTATCTTGAGTGCTATTTGCAAACAAAATATTAGGCATCAAATGATGAGGCCCTAAGTAGCTCACCACGAGTCTAGCAAAAAGTGTAACAAGCATTGGTTTATAAAATAATTCAGGCTCATAACTGAAAATCCAAGCTAACTCTCCTGGCTTTGCCAGTGTTTGATTAACACACGTAAAAAATGTTCTTCTACTGAACACTTTGCCACCAAATTAAACTTAGAATTTCCGCTCCATAGACATGTTAATGCAATGAAAATGCCAAACAAATTCCACAACCTAACATGCACGTTGTGTATTGAAAACCTGGCATACTTGGCATTTGGAAAGCGAGCACGTCTGAAGGACTGGGCACACAGTGTGCCATACCAATGATGAACTGTGGTTGCATTCAGTGCACTCTGAAACACTCACAGAGTCACTGTTCTTCCACATTGAAGCCAGTGCTCTTGTAGCTACGCAAGTGGTGACTAAAGACCTGCAATCCACGCAAAGTAGTAACTTGTGGGAAGCCCCAACAAGGACCATCTACTTTAATATACCGAACATTAGCATGTGTGGATACCAAACTTGTGGTGTGGAAAATCTCAACGGCGATCATTATTAGCAAAAACAACCACAGGTTGCAGCACCAAGCCTGTCACCAGCTGATAAAGTCTGTTGCTTAGATCTGGCAATGAAAAAACACAAGACACTCTGGGGCATATTTAAAAAAGAATGGCGGCGCGCGGCGTTAAGCCAAAATAGCTAACCCTGCGCTCCGCCATTCTGAAAATGCAGGGATGCACCGTATTTACAACAATACGGTGCATCCCTGCATTTTCCCTAGTGCTGGTGCTGAACTCAGCTTCCTAGCGCCAACCGAGGCCCCCTTGCACCTTAGTGCAAGAGTGCCTGCGTTGAGGGAATGATTGTTTATGTGCAGGATGGGACACCTTCCTGCACATAAACAATCCAGAAGGACGTTTTGCTGTTTCTATGTGTGCTTATGCAGCACACATAGAAACAGCAAAAACGAGAAGAAATAAAGCATTTCTCATCGTTTCACAATGTTAAGGCCAGGTTTTCCCGGGTCTTAATTTTGGCGCTGCTTCCTATTAACACAACCCTTGTAAATAGGGGGCAGAGTCAAAATCAATGGATGTTGCGCTAGAACGCCCACTGCAACACCTATTGCCCAGCCCTTTCAAGTTAAGTATAGAGTGAAAGGGGGCCTTATTTACAAGGTGACGTTAGTGCCTTAATGGCGCCTTGTAAATAAGGCGATGCCCCTATCGCCACAGGAATGTCGAGTAGTGACATTCCTGTGGCGATAGGGGCTTGCAAAAATCCCCCTTTGTGCATTCTCACCATGTGCAGGTAGCAGCATGCCCCTAGGCGCTACAAGCATCTCGGTATGGGGAGGGTTGCATCTACAGGCTTCTAATGCCTAATAATTTCACTTCATCTTATGGGCCCAATTCACAAATGTATTTTCCATCATAAATGCGCATTTATGATTGGAAATACCTTCATTTATGCCCACTAGGAATTCATAAAAGTAGTCGTGGCAGACATAAAAGGATTCTTTCTCCACCACAAGTCCAGAGAATTCCCCACTAGCAAATCCCATGCAACAGACGAAGTGGGCGTTCAAAGGCATGGTTAGCCTTGTAAGCTTGAAACTCTCCCATAATTGTACATTGGTGGGTATTTTCAAAATAAAATCTGACACATTCCCACCCTGGAAATGACTGGAATTTTACTTAAGGCCTGGAATAACCCCTCTTCCTGGGAAGGGGAAAGAATCACCTCCATATTTGCTTGCGGTGTAAATTAAGGGGTTTCTCCATGGGGGAAGGGAGGCCCCGTGAGAAGCCTAATACAGCTTTCCAGCTTTGAGAAGCCCATTGCTCCCTAATTGAGGGCCCATATTCCCTGCTTTTATTAGGGCCCTTATCACACATGCCACTCTGCTGCAAGGTGTTACTTGTTTTCATTCATTGGCTTTGAATGTGTTAGTTGTAAGTCGTTTGTCTTTCTTGCTAATGTGGCCTATTCTAAAAGGGCTCAGGAGAGGATGTGATTCATACCCCCTTCCTTACTTAAGAAGTGTGTCATTCAAAACTATCCCTCTGGAACCACTTGGGTTTCTTCCAAACGAGATGCCATCTGCGTGAGTTTCATTTCTTTTCAAATACACCTACTTTGTCGGCAAATCACGCTGTTTCTTAAACTTGGAAGCTAACTCAGCTCGTAATTCCTGGCTTTTCAGACGGCCTCGTGTATTTCGATGTGGAGTTATATTTTTAAACAATTTCCAGCTGACAGTGCACTATGTGACCAACCACACTAAATATATTTGCTGGTACTTAACCGCTTAGTAATGTTTCTGAGAAAAGTATCTTGGTGCAGGGTGTTTCCTGTTGCAACTATTATTTTTACTGTATTGCATAAATGCTTCCTTAAACAAAAGCTGCATAACCTTTCTTCAACATTTCTTTTGCTCATCAGATTTCCGAGCACGTTTTAATGGTTCAGCGATATTGATAAAACCCGCCGGGGTGCTGGTTTTTCATGTGGGCACAATCTGCGGATTAGAGAAGCTTGTTGTGAGCCCAACTAACACTCGGAACAGGGCCTGATTACTAAACGTAGTTGGCCACCGACATATTTTTTTCCAGAAACAATGTTGCAACAGTGGTACTTTTGTTTCTGAGGGAACTTACCAGTGGCCAAGAACATGGAGCAATTTTGCCGAGCTTTGAGTAATTTGTGAAGTGTTTAACAACATGAAATCCCACGGATAATTTAGCGCCATAAAAGGCTTAAAATGTGTAATTGTCAGTGCTTAATTTGCAAAAGAATAAGTGCCTGAAGCGTCTTCCCCAACCCGGGTACATGTAAATGATCACACCACTCAAGGAGCTCGATATTACATACAGGTCTTTATTCTTCAGAGTGTAACTGTTAACTGCCCGTACTATGTCATGAAGTTTCTTAACCACACCCAATCACTTACGTCACTATTCTAGGAAGTCAATCAGGGACCAGAGGGGTCCAGCTATCTCTAACATATACACCACTACATCTCCCCTCTTGTTAAATAAAAAGTACACAAAAAAATACATATATACATCAAAACTCCTCAATGAGTCGTAAAGGTGCTCAAATCAATCTTCCAGATCTCTTTGCGTGAGGCTGAGGAGATATGAGAGAGGCATCCGTGGCAGGCACAAGTGACACAGACACAGGTGCAGTCTTTGGGCTCTCCTGACTCCCAGATGGGAGGGTCACACTCTGGAGAGTAACACTCTTAACGTCTAGAATCAATGAACCTCGAGGCAGGTGTTTAAAATAAGAATCTCTTGTGATGGACTTTCCAGAGCAATGTGCAGGCACCATGTGTCCTTTGCTAGTCACACACCTCAGTGGGTCAGCATAAAAAGGAGCATCAGACTTGCTTTTTTGTTTCTGCCTGACAGTGACTTGGTCTCCTATTTTGAACACAGTACTCCAAGCACAGCAGCATCTATCTGCATAGGTCTTCATTTTGCGTTTGTGAGATGAATCAGTAGTGCGAAGTATATCAATGTCAATAGATCTTTCGGTGGTCCATTGTGGCAATTTGGTTCCCATGGCTCTACCAAGCATTAAGGAGGCAGGACTTTCACCTGTGGTAGAATGGGGAGTTGACATACATGCACGAAGAAGAGAGTGAAGAACTGATTTGAGTTCAAGTCTTTCATGTGCAGCACGCTGAACGATTTTGCAGGTGTTCATAAATCGCTCAACAACACCATTGGCCTGGGGCCTGAAAGGTGTGCTTTTCTTATGCTTGACATTTAGGTGAGTGAGAAAATCTTTAAATTCTCGACTATTGAAATGTGGGCCATTGTCAAATTTCCAAATCGAAGGAACACCTCAAGTTGCAAAAATACTTCCTAATCTCTCAATGACTCTATTGTGAGTGGTTGACGACAGATCTTCCACAAGTGGAAAACAGGAATATTCATCAACAATTAGTGACAGAGGATGACCATTGTCAGGTGGTCTAAAGAAATCAATTGCAACCTTCTCCCATACATGCTTTGGAAGAGCAGACATATTTAACAGATGCAGGGTTGTTTTGGATGACAAGTAGTTCCACAAATGACATGCCTTTAATTCATTTTCAACTCTTTCATCAAGATGAGGGAACCACACTCGGTCCGACAGAGCTTGTTTAGTAGCAAAAACTCCACGATGTCTCTCATGTGCCAGTTCAATGATTTGTTGTCTCAGGCTTCAAGGTATAACAATTCTCGACCCTTATAATATAATGCCTTCTAGGGTAACTGAAAGTCCATCTTGCATTTTTTTTAATTTCTGGTATTCAAGGCCATCATGAAGAGCTCAAGTATGTTTTCTCCAAGACTGATGTGTAATAATGTCTTTGAGTATCAGCAAATCTCTGTTAGTGCTCGTGCCATCAATGATTTGTTTCACTGATATAGCAGCAGGGGAACTTGATTTTACGATGAAGTTAACATAAGCATCAGCCGCTTTAGAAGTGGTGCCATGGCAAGGTTTCGGTACACATGAGAAGTAGTCAGCAGGGTTTTGATCATTTCCTGGATGATGCACAATTGTATTTTGATACTCCTGCAGTCGCAACCTCCACCTCTCAATGCGAAGACGCATCTTGGCTTTAGGTTTGCCAAAAATGGTGAGCAATGTTTGCTGGTCGGTGACAACTGTGCAGTGCTTTCTATACAGGAACACATGAAAATGGTCCCAAGCCCACACCAGAGCGAGGCTTTCTTTTTCAGATTGTGGTGACAAACTCCTGCTAGCATAAGCCACAATATGTCTTGGTGCATTAGGATGTTCAGTGTGCTAGGCAAGTATGGCACCTAACCCCACTGGGCTGGCATCAACAACAATCTCCGTTTGTAGTTTCGGATCAGAGTATGCCATTTCAGTGGCATTATCAATCGCATGTTTGATTTTCTTGAAGCTTTGTTTACAATCACGTGACCACGGAAATGGAGCATTTCATTTAGTTAAGTCTCTCAATGGAAAAGTAACTGGCCATACCAAGGAAGAATCACAGCATAGTTACATCTTGTGGGGGAAAAGTTGATGGCAAAGCCTGTAATTTATTTGGATCAGCAGTCATTTCACCATCAGAACAAATATGACCAAAGAACTTGAGCTTTGTTTTATGAACATCACACTTTGCTGCATTTAAAGTGAGACCTGCATCAGCAAGTATACGACACACTTGTGTAAGGGATTTATCATGTTCCTTTCGGGTGGCCCCAAAAACCAGTATGTCATCACTGTAATTGAAAGCATTTGAGACTGGTTGTTTTATGTGCCGAATGACATCCTAAAAGAGTTCTGCAGCTCATGACACTCTGAAACATAGTCTTTTATATCAAAATAAATAAACATGAGTCAAAAAGGAAGTAATGTACCTGCAATTTTCTTCCAGTTCGAGTTGGTGATACCCTTTGTTCAAATTAAGGCGGGAAAATACTTTGGCTCCATTCAGCTGCGTAATCATGTCAGCAATATGTGGACCTGGATGTCATTCTCTTTCAATCGTCTTCTTATCTGATGTGCATGGCTCTTCCACTCTCCTTCTTTGGCACTACCACTATGGGTGACACCCATGGTGTCGGTCCAGTGGATCGCTAAATGATGTCATGCTTTAATAGTGTCTCAAGTTCTTTCTCAACAGCCTCTTGTAAATGAAACGCAATTCAACTATGTCGTTGAGCAATAGGATGGATGTCCTCATTTATGTGAAGGTGCACTTTCATTGTCTTAAGTCTTCCTAGTCCATGAAACAAGGATAGAAACTGATTCACTATCTCATGATAGGCATTGACATTGTAGTTTGCAAAAATCAGCCCCATGTCAGCAGCAGTGCTGAAACTGAGTAAATATGCAGTCAATGAAGTGTCTGGTAGGACAAGAATTGGTGCTTCGACTTCCATGTTTTTGTGCATCACCGTTGCTATAAATGAACCTTGACTTTGCAGTGGTGTAGAAGCAGCCCACATATACACTTTGGTTTTCGATTGGGTTAAACGAGGCACTGGAGACAGTTCATTGTACTTTTCCACTGGCATGTTTATCAACGTTATTATTAATATCAATAAGAGAGAGAGGAACAGGAAAATAGGCTAGTTCACTTCCCCTTGGTATATGTAGAAATCAAAAAGAGCTAGCACTTGGTTAGAAACTCAAACATTGTGTGTGAGGAAAAAACATTTGTTTTTTATGAAGGCCCTCACCCACCAACCTAGTTGGTGGCATGCTTCAGCATCGGGCCCCACCCAGGGCACCGAGTGTGCCTCGGGTGTGCTGCAACGTCTGTTTACAGCGGAGCGGATTGTGTTAAGTGAGTGTGCAGTGGTGGTGTTGTGAGTGTAGGTTAAAAAACTGTCCTAAGGGTCCCAATGTCGACAGAGGTAATTTTAATAGTGGGCCCTTGGCAGTATTAAAAACAAGGCAGCAGATGTGTTTGGAGATGACTATGAGCTCCCACATCCAATGGGGTCAACATGTTTCAGCCAGGGCTTGAAGTAGTTCTGGCTTTCATCAGGACCTTTATGTGAAGTGTGAATTAAATACGGGGTTTACCAAATGTGTTTAACCTCCTAAGTGACGCACTCGCTAAGGTGCGATATATGTAAGGGGATGTTTTCCTCTAGTTTAGTACTCTGAAATTAATAGAGTTAAACTCCATGAGTCCCCGGAGGGGGTCCGGCTAATTGTCACACTTTCGTCATAGCTCGTGACCCGTATCTCTACCTAGTCGGAGTTCCTTGTCAGACCGACTAGGTAGAGATACGGGTCACGAGCTATGACGAAAGTGTGACAATTAGCCGGTAATCTCTTCAATGACAGCAGATGTTGGTTTCCGACAGCCAATCCATGTCGCCTTTCCGACATGGATTGGCTGTGAGAAAGCAACTTTGGGGGCCCCTTGCAGGGCCCCCTTCCCCCGAGCCCTCCGCATATGGGGCACAGTGAGGTGCCTGCCACTCGGTGCAGGGATGTTTACAAACTTTAATTTTCCAATGGGAACTTGTGCTGTGGGTGGTTTCAGCTCGCTGCACAAGCTCCCATTTGAAAATGGAAGTTTGCGACTGCACCATGTGCGGTTGTATCCTAATTAGCGCATTCGAACCGCCGATCTATGGTCGGGCGGTTCCTTCCCCGCAACGGTGTCATCTGCCCGACATCGAAATGAGGGCCTTAGTGATTTTTTTGTCATTTGCTTGTTTCAGCGCATCAGGAAATCATCGAAGGATTCGATTCAGGCAGTCCATCGGTCACCAATATTCTGCTTTTTGGCGGTATTGAAGGGAGGCTGTGGTTTTAAGTAATGCAGCAGCATCAAACCTTGTGGTACTTTCTGCTGTTGATAGCAGAGACTACTCCGGTAGCGTCTGCTGCCCACTTAGACTTTATTAAGACCTAACTGTGTGCCAACATTTGCATTGTTGCATCTGCTCTCTGGTTGTGAAGCGCTGTCTTCTTCTTTTGCAAACATATACAACACTATGGTGTTGAGGCCCAAAGTTTAGCTCAGAAGACTGAGGCAGGGGCCATCGAAGGTCATGGTATCAAATAACAAAGGCTGTGCAGTTCTGATGTCACTTCATGCCTCTTTAATCCACCAACAGACACTACCTACCTCTTCATCTTACTCTTTTTCGTCCCTGCTTTCTCTCTTTGTCACTGTTTTTCTGTCTTTCTCTACCTCCTTCCTGCCCCCTTTTACATTTTTCTCTCTCTTCTTCTGTGTCCAAGTCTGCTGAGGAATAGGTGCTGATCCCCAAAAATAAGGAGTTTGTGGGCCCCGGGCAAGACATATTTGATTTGCCCTGTAAAGAACAAATTTGAATTTTATTACCCATTTCCTGCTAATTCAAGCGCACATGATGCCAAACAATACTAAATTATATGTTAAAATTTAACATGGTTCCTCAAAAACAATTGAAATATGTCTTTCCCACTAGCCCCAAAAATCCATAAGGTGATCCTGGGTAGAGAGCAAACACAAGGAGATGATGGACGGAGTGCTGAAACTTTTCAGACACTCACCCCCAGTCGCTGATCTGGGTTGAATCCATCATCGCTCTTTAGCTCACTTCTCTCCCCCCCAGTTCAGACCCATCCATATGCAAATCAGTCTTGACCCTGTGCCTCATGGGAACAGTCCAACCGAACTACCAAGCCGGGTCTTCCCTGAACCAAAAACAAGCATCCTGGGACCGGTTTCGGAGTAACACCCCTCATCAGCCAGGCTAGCTTGAATCCAGTGGCAAAGTGAGCAAGGGACCCACGTCTGGGCATGCCCTGCCAACTTAGGGTGAACAAAGCAAACACAAGGAGATGATGGACGGAGTGCTGAAACTTTTCAGACACTCACCCCCAGTTGCAGATTTGGGTTGAATCCATCATCTTTCTTTAGCTCTCTAGTTTAATTATCTACCTTGGGACCAATCAGATATATTCAGCATCAGGAAATCAGAAGTCTACATCTGTGGTCATCAATAAAGTAAATGATGGCTTGGCAAGAAAGTATAGTAAAAAAGTATCTCAGGTCTCTTGTGCTTTATCCCAGCTTGGAGGATAAAATTCATCTGAATCCTGAGAAATTTCCTTTACACTCTGGAGTTTAATCAACCTATTTTTGTTGAAGTCTACTATCAAAACCTTAGAGATTCTTGGGAAAATATGTTTTCTGGTCAAACCTTATCAAGGTTGACTCCTTAAACCATGCCTCTATTCCTTAATCTTTTAGTTTCTTTGTTTTTATTTAAATTGTTACCACAGAAACAATAATTTAACATGTTTAACTCCAGATCTACTGACCCCGAATATACAAAAGTGCCAGTCTGAAACCTAAGAAGCAACTCCTGAAGAAAATTGTAAAGATGAGGAATGAAGAATGAGTTCACCCTTATATGGATGGGTTCATCCCATATTAACCCTTAATCAAAACAATGAATAATGCATAGCTACCAGGACTGTCTTGGCTATGCAACTACAGGAAATTATTAGAGGAGTGACAACCACATGCTACAATGTTAACACCCAGGTGGAATAATATGTCATTTGTGCATGATAAAAAAGGAAGCCACTAAATGCACAACACACTTTAACCAGATACCAGTGAGTCGTGTAATGAGTCAGGGTGGCAAGTATGAGCAACTGTTATTGGCTGGCAGAGTGACAATCTAGTCTTAGTCATTGGTGGGCAGAATGAAGACTTGGCATTATTGGGCATCATAAGGAGATGACACTGGCGAGCAGTGAGAAAAGTTGACAAAATTAACTAGCACCAAATGCTCATGTTCATGGAAATAATAAAAAAATGCTGCCCACTGCCAAGGTCAATAAGGGATTGTTAAAAATCCTAACCAGAGTTGTAGGCCCGAGACACAGGTAAAGCTCTAAATGAAAGTAAGTGCCTTTAACAACCAAAAGAGCCCAAGGCAAAAGAGAAATAAAGCTATGAGAACATTCTACACTTGGGGGTTGAATGTTCTAAACTAAAAAGGGAGAAACAGAAAAACAAACATTTGAATTTTGAAGCAGAATGTCTTTATCATCCAATGTTGGCAGTGAGCTACTCCATTGTCTTCAGTGGACCTCTCAACATCAAATGTCATAATGTATTTTACTATACAGGAACACACATTGATCAGGGCTTGAATTTATGTTGATGAATACATTATGCTTATCATGTTAATCCACAAACATGCTCTAAGAAAAATGGAGATAGCAGAAAATAAATCTAATCGTGAGCATCATTACTGGGGATCTTGTTGTTAGTTTCTTTATAGTACTCGAGCCTCTGACACTTTTATGTATGTTTATTACAGGCACACTAAAATGTAATGTACTATTTAAACTCTCGTGAAGGATGATTAGCATATGCAGTTGGCAATTTAACTAGAAGATTATGCATGCTACAAGAATGTTGGATCAGGTATTTAAATTTTTTGTTAAGAATACATTTGTACAAACCATTATCACCACCCTTTTCAAATTCTCTGACAGGTACACAACCTACAAGGAGCAATCTGTGGAAGAGCAACCACATGTAAAGAGTCCAACAAATTCCTTCCCTTCTTAAGACTAACAATGCAGTAGCTTGACCCTAGTGAACTCATCCTCTTCTTCATTACCCTCTTATTCTTTTTTGTCCTACCTTTTCCTAGCTCTAAATTTTCTGCAATGACTAGGCCTACTAAAGAAACGTGTGTGTGTGTGTATGTGTATATATTTGGATCTACTTTCTATCCCAGTCCGACCCGGATATATATATATGGTATTTGTATGAAGAAAAGCAGAAAAGCTCACTAAACCGCAGTGCTGAGCTCTGGGTCGGACTGGGACAGAAAATTGACCCAGTTGCCAAGATAAAAGTGGCCCCCATTAGCGAATCATTTAGCTGAGAAAATGTCCCACATTTGTAAATCAGAGCACTTTTGAGCTTGTAAACACGAGCTGTGTAGGTGTTCTGCAAAGTCTGAGAGAGTCACGACTTGCTCCCTGCGTTCTCGTGTCCACCACCAGGGGGCTGAACTGTGGGACTTTCCAGTATTCTAATATGCTTCCAGACACGCCCCTGTATGCATATCCTGACTTCCAGGCATTTGGACATCTTTTAGGAATTGACATCCATTCCCAATCCATGCCGGGTTTTGTGGAAGCCAGTCTGCTCATGCTGGAAACTTCATTACCTATAATCCCCTGCTCACTGCTTTGTCTCCACCCCTGCAGGCCAAGGATGGGTGGAGGAATTCAGTTCACCTGTGGCTGGCTGCTGCTAGCCAGCTCACACCTGATGCATGTGATTACTGTGAGCTCTTTTAAGCCCCAGCTCCCTTCAGCCCAGGGTTGGTCATTGTTGCTGTATACCGGTGAGGCCGATCCTTGTTTCCAGTGTTTCCTGAGCTTTTGATACCCTTGTTTCCTGAGCTATAGTTAATCCTTGTTCCTTGATTCCTGAGCTATAGCTATTCCTTGTGCCTGAATTAGCACTGCCTGCAGTGCTACCTTGTTTCCTGAGTTCCTGAGCTATAGTTATTCTTTATTCCTCTTCCTGGGCTTCAGCTATTTCTTGTTCCTGATTTGCACTGCTTGCAGTGCTCTCTTGACTCCTTGTTTCCTGAGCTGTAGCTATTTCCTGTTTCCTTGAACCAGTACTGCCTGCAGTGCTACCTTGACTCCCGAGCCTTAGCATTCCTTGTTCCTGACCTTCAGCAGTTTCCCTTCTCCTGAACTAGCACTGCCTGCAGTGCTACCTTGTCTCCTGAGCCTTAGCATTCCTTGTTCCTGACCTGCAGCAGTTTCCCTTCTCCTGAACTAGCACTACCTGCAGTGCTACTTTGACTCCTGAGCTTTTGCTCAATTCTTGTTCCTGCCCCAGCACTGCCTTCTATGCTACTTTGTTTTTCTTGATTCCTGAACCTGCACTATTCTAGTATACCCTTCTAGCCTTCCCTTCTGTATATCCTTTTCCAGTCCCTGCCTTTCTTCCCATTTCCTTGGTTCCAGTTCTAGTTTGCTGTCTTTCTTTTTCTGCTGTCTTGCTTCTGTTACCTTTTATGTTTGCTACCTGCTTTCTGCCAAGTGTGCCCTGTGATTTCCTTCCTTTCCTGTTAAGCACTCCTCCTTGCTAGCTCCTTGTCTATTGTGCTTGTGTTTAGTTCTACCCTTTGCTGTTACTGCCTTGCGTGTTCCTGTTTGATCGCCAGGATCCGTGGGCACAGCTGACTACCTAGGTGGTGTTTCTTGTTCACTGTGAGTATTGTCTTTGAGTTACTGTTATAACATCACCATAGGTATAAGCTCCACAGACCCTGCCTTTGCATACATATCCTATATGTGGGTATTTTCAGTCAGTATCTGTAACAGCAATTGTGGGTGAGGAACTTACTGAGCTTCATTCTTACCGTGTGGAGCTCCTGAGTGCTTTACCCCACATTCCCTTTATTGTTAATGTTGTATTATATATATATGTCTTGCACGTCCGTCCTGGGTGTAGTTAGTCTGAATGCTAAATTGCCTTGTGAGTGCCCTTCCTTTCTGAGTCTTAGCCATCTTGTTCCTTTGTACAGGCTTCCCCTTTGGATCCCTTTTCTCCTCTGACTTCCTGTGTGATCCTGGGCAGCGCTGTACTCCTCTCTCTGTGTACGTTTTCTACCCCGTTCCCAGTCCTTGCCCAAGTCCCTGACTGTGTTCCCGACATAGTCCCGGACAGTCCCTGACAGAGAGACACCAAATATCGGGCTCATCTGGCCATAAAACAGGACCACAAACAGCCCAAAAACCAGACCATACCCTTATGTTAGACCAGCCCTTCAGGCACTGCCAGATCTCTCTATAGCCCAGTCTGATCCCAAATGCGTTGTTTAGGGTCAAATACAAAGATAAAGTTAATGAGGGATTTGAGAGGAAGTTAGGTTCTGTGTTTGGACATGAACTTATACTTCGTTGTGATGTAGTTTTCTTTAAACAACAGTGCCATCAGCTTTCCCCTAAATTGGAGCAGAGTTGGGGTGGTCCTGATAGATACAAGGATGACATTCAAGATCCTATGTTTTTTATTTTATGCACATTTTTTCTTTAGTCTGATAGTTTTCTACTTTTATTCATAGTTGAGTTTTTCGAACTGTTGCATTGCAGCTCTCGTTTGGATGCGTGGCTACTACGAGTTAATTTGAGGTGGTCTTGAATGCAAATAATTATTTGCCATTGCCAATGTTTGACAACAAAATAAATAAATATAAGGTATACACTTATAATACACTTACTTAATTTCAAATGCCATCCATAAGGAGCGCAATGGGAATTTAACCCCTTGACCGCGATCGGAATTCCGCTCGTGTGCTGGACATTCCGATCGCGGGTGGGGTCGTGACGAGCTCAGCTCGTCATGCGCACAGCGCTACCGCGCAGCATGACGAGCTGAGCTCGTCATGAGCACGGAAGGGGTTAATAACGTCAAATGCAGTTGTGTTTTTATTTAAAGATGCACTGATTTCTATCTTCCAGCTTCTTCTGCAGTACTTTTAGTCCAATAGCAAGTCTAAATCGAGAACAAGACGATATATCTACACAACTCATTCTGCTTTGTACTGCCAGACTCACCAATCTCTGGGTCATTAGTATACAATGTTCTTTGCTTTGCTTGTTTTGCATTTTCTCCACTGATCCGTTCTATTTCATGTTTTACTTCATTAGTCTAATGGGGGTTTTCAGTGCAACTGCCCTTCTGGCCTGGCGGCTATAAGCAGACCTCTGTTTGCAGATGAATAATAAATATCCAAGCTCAATCCAGAACACGAGTATCACCTAGCTTTCTGACCGCTTTCCATTGTCACAGTTTGAACATGAGGTAAAAAAACACAAAGGGCATTTCTATGTGAAATAACACTTGTTTCTTGGAATTTCGGTAGTCTGCAAACCGACAAATAATTGACTGAACTAATACGAAGGTAATTAACATGAAGGCAGCACTTAATTTGTGCAGGTGGGGGACACCAGCAGTCTTTTTTGGGTACTAGGCTTATTGTTCATCATCAGACATTGATCAATAGCAAGAGAGAGAAGAGCAGAAAGGGGAGAAAGATGGAGGAAAAGAAGAAAACTGAAAACAGTGACAAAGGGAGAGATCAAGGATGATAATCGAATCTTCCAAAGTGAGAAAAAGAGACAGGAAGTGAAGGGAGTTGAAAGAAAGAGGCTAGAGACAGAATCAAAATAAGGCAGCTTTGGTGCAACTCCAGCATACCCCTGGATTAGGCCCCTAAGAAACATTTTTGGCCCCAGAAGTTACTTTTTATTATTTATGAATTAAGGGCCTGATTACAAGTTTGGCGCAGTTGCACAGCAGCGCCAAACCGCGCAAGGACCGCAGGTCGTATTATAAGTTGAACTCCTGTTACTTGAGTTCAACTCGTAATACGGCCGGCAGTCCTTTGTCTTTCCCATGGCGGTGCCTGGAAAACAGGCACCACAATGGGAACGGCAAAAAAGTTCCAGCAGGATGTCCATGCTGTGCTGGAACTTTGTGGGAATACAGACAGGCGGGCACATGTTATGCTCCCCTAAATGTATTCCCTGTAGGGCCCCCTTTGTTCCTGCACCGCCAGCCTTTTCATGGTGGGGCTCTGCCATTAAAAGGCTGGCAGTCCAGGAACTTGTACTATGCTGAGCGGGACTGCGCCAGTACCTGCTCAGCATATTGTATAGTGGCACTCCCGCCCCACTTATGGGATAATGAGATGCACACCTTTGTACTCTTACTTTATCAATCTATTTTACTCTGTTTAACTGCTTCAGACCTGTTTTGGCGTGCAATGCAGGATACGCGCTCCGTCCAATTGCGCTAGCGAATTTAAAACGACAACACGGGGACCGAGTTAGGTCCCTTTTCAAGCAGCACAGCCATGCCTGTCGCTCCAATGAATCCAATAAATCAAGTTTGACAATGTATATACTCCAATTTCTGTATTCTACAATTATTCCTTTGCTTCTTCGTTCTTTATTAATCGATTTATTTTATCCATTCCTGAGTTTATTCCAAGAATCATTACAAACAGGAAGTGTTTCCAAATGTCACGACTTTATTATGACTGTACCCAATGCATTTCGGGAAATAATTTCCCTTCTTCAGGGGTATCTATAAAAAATCCATAAATACGGCACCATTAATTTTTTTACACAATTTACAATTTTAAATAGTTTACAATTTTAAATCTATACACAAACATAATGCTTCTCATGATGCCTCTCAAACACTAAGAGGCCGATTCCGATCCGGGCCGGAAATCTCTCCGACCGAGCCGGACCCGGAGAGATTTCCGACCGAATCGGACCCGTGCAGCCCGACCGAACGAGTACGATGCGTCCGTATGCTATCGTACTCGAGTCGGTCAGACTCCCATTGAAGTCAATGGGAGCCGGTCGTACAACGCGTACGCGGGCTCCCATTGCCTCAATGGGTGTGAGGCGAACAAGGGCGCCCCCTACAGTGGGTATGCGGGGAAGCGACTCGCGCCGTACACGCACAGGTAGGGGGGACCCATGGGTCCCCCCTGTGTGCGACTCGCGCGGCTACGAGTACAGGGGGGTCCGACATGGACCCCCGAAGTACGGCTCCGACTGCTCTTTCAAGCCGGACGGCGCGTGTCGGTCAGACTGCTCGCGGCGCGCATCGTACTTACCCGGCCGGGGAACGTCTCCATTGCGCGGTGCGAGTCGTGTCCGAGCGAGTCGGTCGGTGCGGTTAGACCCGGGAACGAGTCGGTCGGGACGCCCGAACGAGTCGGTCGGCGAATTCGCATCGTACTCGCTCGTCTGGACGCGCGTACGAATCGGTCGGGAAATAGGACTCCGAATCGGATCCGGTTATGCCGAATCCGATTCGGAGCCCTACCGGCCGAGATCGGAATCAGCCCCTAAATGTCTGCCAATAACACTGCATCCACATGAAAACTTGAACTTTCATACTAATTCACATGTTGATTCAAACTAGAACATATAATCGATTACTCCACTTCTTTAAGTAAAACCACAGAATGTCTCTTACAGCCCCCAGGTTACTAGCTTTGACCCCATTAGCCCCGTACAGTTCTCGGAGCTTCGTTAATTCAACTTTGTTGCAAGCGCGCTTACCGTGACATGCGTAGCTTAAACCACCTCAGTAAAAAAACCCGAGTTGACTCCATCTTTAGATTTCATCATTGTTATGGCGAGTGCCTTTGCACGTCTTGATTCACTGTGGCTATTTAAACAAATGCTATCTTTCGCCGCCGTGTGTAGCTCCTCCCAATACCCTCAGGTGTGCAATCACTTGACTAACGGCTTCAACTTCAGAATCACGCGCTATCCCTTGGGTGAAAAACGCCAGTAGAACTACGATTCCCAAAGTGCTATATCTGTGTTTAATAACAGAAACTTGATGTTTAATTACTCTCTATTAAATACAATTCAAGGTGATCAATGTTTAAAACATGTAAAGTAGCTGGACGCCCCATATTTTCGGCGACCACATAGTCCAAGATAGTGTCACATCTATTGCTTCTCATAATGAATCCAGGCAGACTCCCTCCTGTTAAAATCACAACAGTCATTTGCATATTAATATTGTTCCCATATTGTAAGTCTTTTTATCTGAAAACCGACATTCCTGTATGAATGGAAGATCTTGCTGTGGTATGTTTCATTTTCCTGCTTGTTAACTGTTCATCAATATGCTCAGCGTGGGTGCAATCTCATGGTTTTGAACGGAAATTCATAAAATGTACTTATGGGATAATGAGATGCACACCTTTGTACTCTTACTTTATCAATCTATTTTACTCTGTTTAACTGCTTCAGACCTGTTTTGGCATGCAATGCAGGATACGCGCTCCGTCCAATTGCGCAAGCGAATTTAAAACGACAACACGGGGACCGAGTTAGGTCCCTTTTCAAGCAGCACAGCCATGCCCGTCGCTCCAATGAATCCAATAAATCAAGTTTGACAATGTATATACTCCAATTTCTGTATTCTACCATTATTCCTTTGCTTCTTTGTTCTTTATTAATCGATTTATTTTATCCATTCCTGAGTTTATTCCAAGAATCATTACAAACAGGAAGTGTTTCCAAATGTCACGACTCTATTATGACTGTACCCACTGCCAGGGAACAAATTTTTCCTTCTGCAGCCAGCGGTCCACCGCCCTTACAACTTTAAAAGTCGTAATATGGGGGACGGTGGACCGTCTGCGCGAGACTGTCGGTCGCAAGACTGCCAGACTCGCAATTTGGCCCTAAACATTGCTTGAAATATGCAATAGAATTCAAAAATAGAATGCCCCTTTCCTTTTTAATCACATGGCCCTGGGGTCCCCGTGGCCCAACTGTGGCTTAGGGAGTGGGCCGCATGCCTCCCTCCCCTATTAAACAGACGGGCATTTTTTTTTTTTTAAGAAGATTAGTGATCCCGCAGGAGTTTCCACAGGGCCTTAGGGGGGGCAGAGTATTCTTACCCTACCCCCTTATATATATTTGTTTTTAATACAACTCAGGGCAGGAAACTAAGGGGTTGATTACGATGGCGGGCGGAAAACCATTCCGACCGATGTGGTAGCGAAAATTAACCGTCCGCCGGTACCGCGGCAAAACCGGCGGTCCGATTAGGATCAACGACCAGAAAAATCCGACCGTGGAGGAATGATGCCACGAAAGACCGCCGGTAGTGTGCGGAGCTGGTGAAAATCCGTCCACGGCAGTCGGATTTGCGGCGGAAAAACCCCAAACCACCGCATGGCCAGCGGATTGACCGCACGTGAAATTAGGATACCATTGAGGTGACAGCTGAACGATCCGCTGTTTCCGACCGCCGCGATCACTACCAGTGATGAATGGGAGAGCCGGCGTAAGGGCGGTTGTCAACCCACCACCGCAGCCACTCCGGAACAATTTATGGCGGACGACAAAAAAAACACACAACAAGTCCACCAAGTGTACCCATTAAACTGGCACAGCCACAAAAAACACCTAACACACCCCAATGACACATCCCCAGGGCAAATACAAAAATACAAATCCCAGGTCAACCCACACAACACACCTGACAGGAATACTCCATCTTGACACACCCACATAGCTGAGTATAAAACCAGCCCCTTCACTGACCAGAATCCTTTGCAATACTCCACCACTGAAGGAACCTACCATACAGCACAAAGGAGAGGCAAACCACCACACATCTCACCAGCACAACAACACACACACACACCACTTACATCACCACCACCACTCCCACACCTGCACCTTTACCCCATTTGCACATCACACACCATGGCACAGAAGAAAATGCCCAATGAATTGTCAATCATGGTAGATGAGGTAATCAGAGTAGAACCACAATTGTTTGGAAACCTGGTCCAACAGACACCATTAGCCACCAGAACACAAATGTGGGTAAGGATAGTCAGCAAGGTCAATGCGGTAGGGACTGTCCCGCGCACGGATCACTGACAGAATATTGAGGACAAGAATATCGAGCTGCCACAATATTGAGGTAAAAATATCGAGTGACAGAATATCGACGTCCTATCTACAAACAGGTAAGTACAAAAATATCGAATCCTAAATATCGTTGTTAATAATATAGGGGTCTATTACGATGGCGGTCAAATGTCCACCACCAGGCCGGCGGTGGCGCCCGCCGGACCGGCGGTGGACATCAGCCCGCAATCGCAACCAAGAAAACCGCCGGTCAAATTAGGATGGCGGTGGTGACCGGCGGTGGGAAATTCCGACCGCCGCATTTCTGCTGGTTGCCATCCGCACTCCTGCCTGGTAGACGGAGCAGGACCGGGATAATGGTGGCGGTGCAGAGCAGGCTCCGCCGGCAGGATTATGATGCCGGCAGTAGCCAGCCTTTCCTCAGCGGTCAAACTGCCATGGAAAGGCATGCGGAGATTGTCTACCGGGGGCCCGTTGCGGGCCCCCAATGTTTTGGGGGGGAGTGGGTGCACTGGGGGGTACCCATGGTCCCCCTACATTTCCCTGTACCAGGTGGCAGGCACTGTGCAGTGCCTGCCACGCAGTGCAGGGAAATGCAGGACATGTTCCTTTGGACATCGCGGCGGTGCTGCGGGCAGCAGCAACAGCCGCAATGTTAAGGCCCGCGATCCGACCGCCGCGGTCGGATTTCGACCGCGGGTCACCGTAATTCGACCAGCGGTGATGTCGCGGGCCATGCGGGCGGTCTATTCCCGCTACCATGGCGTTCGGGGAGGTTTTCCGACCGCCATTGTAATAGACCCCATAGTTTGCTAAAATATCAACTTTTTTAAATGTCTTAAAAGTAATATAAAATTAATTAAATAATATATATAATTAAGTAAAACATACTTAAAAATATTTAAAAAACATTAAAATTAATGAGTAATAAATGTAATGTAAAAAAAAAGAAACATACATTTTTATTTTTTATATATATTAACTTAATATTATTAAAAAATCATTAATATTTTTAATTATAAATTGTTAAAAACATAATTTAAAATATAATTACATATATATATAAATAAACCTATAATATAAATATAAAAATAAATTATATATAATACCTTAAAACATTAAAATAAATATTATTTTTTAAATAATATTTTACACTACATTAAACATAACAATACTGAAAACGTTGCACAGCGTAGGAGATAAAATTACTATTCCCACTCCAGCGAGTGGTACAGTAGAGAAAGTGTTGGATAGCGGGTGGGTAAAAATTACTATTCCCACTCCAGTGAGTGCAACAGTAGGGAAAGTGTTGGATAGCGGGAGGGTAAAAATTACTATTCCCACTCCAGTGAGTGCAACAGAAGGGAAAGTGTTGGATAGCGGGTGGGTAAAAATGACTATTACAATAACCACAAAAGCCCCACGTTGTGTGGAGAAGGGAACGAGAGGCACGGGGTCTTAGGAGCTAGCAGCCTCCAACACTAACAGTCTAACCACAAAAAGCTGCTCCTAACTGAATTGCCACTACGAGGTTTGGGATGTATTTGTAAGTGAAGGCATCTCACAAAAAGTAACGGACTGGTCTCACACACCACCTGGTGTCATGCTTCATCATTGACCAGTCCTCGCCCTCTAAAACCTTGGTTTGATAGAGGGCGGGCATACCTGACGACAGGGATGCACTTCTAAACTAAGTGGGGGCCCATAAACAAAAAGTGTGGTTAAAAAACATTATAGTTATCTTAATCGTGTTTTTAATGTTAAAGGTAACTATATGATATTAAAATCAAGTGACGGTATGTGGGGAATTAATGTCCCCTATCCGTTATGTGAGAGGGCAACATGTTTCTGCCTTAATGGCCCGCTTGGGTCCAGGGCATTCGTCAGGACCTAAAAGAACACAGAGGGCTCCGTTCTTACCAGCTAGTGGTAAGAGTAAACCACTGTGTGGGCGTGAGCACTGCCACACTCCACAACTTGATGGCCTCTAATTTCAAGCCCTAGATACCAAAGCTACTTGCCCCATGTGGATCCTAGGCGACTGCTCCCGGTCCTCCCTTCATCAGGGAGGACCGGGAGCAGTCGCCTAGGATCCACATGGGAAATTTCCCTTGATGCAGGTTTGACTACAGGGGTTTCCCCTCCCCTCCTCCCATGGGGCAAGTAGCTTTGGTATCTAGGGCTTGAAATTAGAGGCCATCAAGTTGTGGAGTGTGGCAGTGCTCACGCCCACACAGTGGTTTACTCTTACCACTAGCTGGTAAGAACGGAGCCCTCTGTGTTCTTTTAGGTCCTGACGAATGCCCTGGACCCAAGCAGGCCATTAAGGCAGAAACATGTTGACCTCTCACATAACGGATAGGGGACATTAATTCCCCCACATACCGTCACTTGGTTTTAATATCATATAGTTACCTTTAACATTAAAAACACGATTAAGATAACTATAATGTTTTTAACCACACTTTTGTTTATGGGCCCCCACTTAGTTTAGAAGTGCATCCCTGTCGTCAGGTGTATGCCCGCCCTCTATCAAACCAAGGTTTTAGAGGGCGAGGACTGGTCAATGATGAAGCATGACACCAGGTGGTGTGTGAGACCAGTCCGTTACTTTTTGTGAGATGCCTTCACTTACAAATACATCCCAAACCTCGTAGTGGCAATTCAGTTAGGAGCAGCTTTTTGTGGTTAGACTAAAAATGACTATTCCCACTCCAGTGAGTGCAACAGTAGGGAAAGTGTTGGATAGCAGGTGGGAATAATGTACTATTCCCACTCCACCAAGTGTAACAGTAGGGAAAGTGTTGGATAGCGGGAGGGTAAAAATTACTATTCCCACTCCAGTGAGTGCAACAGTAGGGAAAGTGTTGGATAGTGGGTGGGTAAAAATTACTATTCCCACTCCAGTGAGTGCAACAGTAGGGAAAGTGTTGGATAGCGGGAGGGTAAAATTACTATTCCCACTCCAGTGAGTGCAACAGTAGGGAAAGTGTTGGATAGCGGGTGGGTAAAAATTACTATTCCCACTCCAGTGAGTGCAACAGTAGGGAAAGTGTTGGATAGCGGGTGGGAATAATGTACTATTCCCACTCCACCAAATGTAACAGTAGGGAAAGTGTTGGATAGCGGGAAGGTAAAAATTACTATTCCCACTCCAGTGAGTGCAACAGTAGGGAAAGTGTTGGATAGCGGGAGGGTAAAAATTACTATTCCCACTCCAGCGAGTGCAGCAGTAGGGAAAGTGTTGGAAATTTAGTATACCCACTCCTGCAATATAATTAACATTAATTAACAAGTAATTATTTTTTCAAAATTAATTTACCTCCCACCATTTTCCCCTATAAACGTCACCTACTATATTGTAAAATATTAATAAATTAACATAATTAATTAACAATTAATTCATTAACTAATAACAATTAACAATAAAATTAATAACCATCAAATCTAAATGAATTCACACATTTAACACTATAAAATATCTTTTAATAAATATAATATAAAAAATAATAAAAATTACATTAAAACTAAATTACTTCCTACCCTACTCCCCTATCAACCCTCAACCCACTCCTAAAAAAAGTACACAATTAACATATTTACAAATTAATTATTAATTATTAATATCTAACTAATTACTAATTAATAAAATAAAAAGTAACACAATTAACATAATTACCAATTAATTATTAATTGTTATTAATCAATTTATAATTAATTAGTAATAAATTAATTAGCTTAATTAACAATATAAATTATTAAATACTAAATTATTAATTAATAAAATAATTAATTAACTAATTTCAATTAAATTACTTTCCACCCTATTCCCCTATAAACCCACAACCCGCTACAGAATTAAATTACACAAAAACGAATTTACATATAATTAATACGCTTCACATAAAGTTGTTGTGCTGCTAGTCGTTAGATGAGGACATGTCCTTGTAATCACACAATCTGTACATGGAGCATGGTATCTATTGACATGTCACACCATGGACAAGTAATATATGTACCTCCACATCATGTCATGATGCTCAGTACCGTGCAGCCATACAAAGTGATCTCAATGTAAACTGTGTGGTGTATAACATGTAACATCCAAACATCTAACACCAAGCTTGTGGGGTGCACTTCAATGACCATTTCTTCTCTGTACCACAGGTGACCAAGAATTGACTGCTGCAGATGACAACACCAACCTGATGAGCCACTCCCCCCCCCCGGAACCTGAACTCTCGGATGCAGACTCCCTAAATTCCTCGGATGCGGACACAGAACCTGGCCCATCAGGCCTGCCAGGGCGCACCAGGGCCCAGGCCCCCACTGTCCCCACCACCACCTCAGCAACAACAACTGCGCTGACCCCTGCTGTAACGACCTGTGCAGCCTCCACCACCATCACCAGTGCTGCCTGCAACACTGTCCCTGCCTCAGAGGATACCCACACCACCCCACAATCTGAGGAGGGCAGGGAGAGTCAGCTGGTGCGTCGAGTGGTGACGCCACAGGTCCGGGACAGCAGGGCAGGTGGGAGGGCAACTGTGCGACAAATCCAACAGAGCACTGGCTCAGAAGCCCTGCCCAACATCGCAAGAGTCCTTGGGGCCTATGAACAAACCCAGGGACAGATGGGCCAGGTTCTGGAAGAAGTGCCTGAGGTCCGCCTGCTGCTGAGGTCCATGGACACGCATATGGGCCAAATCGTGGACCTCTTGGGCCAGCTTGTGGGTGTTCTGAGGGACAGGCCTGCGGCCCAAAGGACAGCTCAACCTCCCTCCAGTGGCCCGCAGGATGACAGTCCCACCACCTCACCTGCGGCCACAGAGAGGGGTGAGCTGGAACAGGATGAGCCCTCAGACACCGCAGATCCCGCAGCAGAGGCCCCCCCTGCCAAACACTCAGGGGCCGTCCGAGAAAATGCACAGGAGGATCACGTGGCAAAGCCCCAGCCAAACGCCAGTCAAAGAGCCAGCCATGATGGCACCTCTCTTCACCTTGCCATTGACTTTGTTGACTATTCTTACCCACACTGCCATGTTGATGGCAGGCGTCTGTTGGACTGTGTCACCACATCAATGTGGTGACTACTCTATTGTCTCGTCTACCATCACTGACAACTCATTGATTCACTTTGCACCTTTTTGTAAATAATCACTTCCCTGTCACATATACTTATTGTAAATAAACACTCTTTACACACCTATGTTTTCATGTCAGCTCCATGTTTATCACAGTATGTACAATCTTGACTCTGATTACAATGTACCAGGTGCACTGATTGTTGTGAGGCATTGAGAGGCTGAAGGGACCTAGGAAAACACAAGAGAACAACATTCACTTGTCAGGTGATGGCATCACACCCATTACACAACACTGGTTATCAAGGTACTCAAACCTGCACACATTACACTGAGCAACGATATCGACATAGACATCATGTAGCTGTGCATAACTACCCTGTCCCAGAAACATCAGCCCTCAGCACAGAGCCAACAACAGGCAGCTGTCTGTAGTATCCTAGTTTACTGTCCATGCTTGTGTATGCCATTTTCCACCACATGCCCTGCCAGTAGAATGTTACAGTATGATGATGTATTGCGGAATGTTGGGTGTCTGTCAAGAAAAGCCACAGTTGTGATGGGGCTGAGCAGCATGCTGGCTGCTCCTGGTGGGGCTCATCTACATATCTACAATAAATCATCTTAACTACATCAATCTGTCTGGACTTCATCACTACATTTTTATGGCGACGATCTGGAAACTTACCCTCGTTCTACGTGCTCAACAAAAGAAGTCAACATCAAGGAAGTCAAGATGTTGAAAACAAGCATCAAACTACGTTTGGAACATGGATTCTGGCATCCTGAGCCCCACCAGTGACCACTACACCGGTCGCCCTCAACCTGTGCATGCCAGTTTCCATTTCACACAAGCCTGTCTCAGTGAATATACCTCAACAACAGTGTGGCTCTATGGATTGTTTTGTCTTCACAAGTGCCTCTCAAGATCAAAGCAACTCAAGCGTGCTCTACTCTGGGTCATTTGGTCACATCCACAAGAACGGTGCCTCCTAGTAAAGTGAGCTTTTTGATTTCAACATTCTACATGTGGACTCACACTGCACGGACGGTGCACACTTACGGGCCGATTCCGATTCAGGCCGGAAATCACTCCGACCGAGCCGGACCCGGAGAGATTTCTGACCGAATCGGACTCTGGCAGTCCGACCGAACGAGTACGATGCGCAGGCATGCAATCGGACTTGAGTCGGTCGGACTCCCATTGAAGTCAATGGGAGCCGGACGTACAACGCGTACGCGGGCTCCCATTGACTCAATGGGTGCGAGGCGAACAAGGGTGCCCCCTACAGTGGGTACGCCTCGATCCGACTCGCGGCATACATGCACGGGTAGGGGGGACCCATGGGTCCCCCCTGTGTGTGACTCGCGTGGCTACGCATACAGGGGGGTCCGACACGGACCCCCGAAGTCCGGCTCCGACTGCTCTTTTGAGCCAGACGGCGCGAGTCGGTCGGACTGCTCGAGGCGCGCATCGTACTTGCCCGGCCGGGGAACGTCTCCATTGCGCGGTGCGAGTCGTGTCCGTGCGAGTCGGTCGGAGCGCTTCGGACCCGGGAACAAGTCGGTCGGCGATTTCGCGTGCGCTCGCATCGTACTCGCTCGGCCGGACGCACGTACGAATCGGTCGGGAAAGAGGGCTCCGAATCGGATCCGGTTAAGCTGAATCCGATTTGGTGCCCTAATGGCCGAGATCGGAATCGGCCCCTTAGTGATTTACATGGACTTTTGACCTGCACCAAGCCTGTCTACCTTTCTATATTTGCGCTAGAAGTGTGCTGTTTTATTACGTGTTTCTGGCGTCTACAAGATGTTTCTTATCTGCACTGAGACCTGCACAAAACCCGTGATTTTTCTAAGCACAGGGTCAGCTGTGGACATTTTTTGCGTTCAAGCTTCAAATTTTGTCGGTCTGGTGGGAGCCGTTTGGTGAAGTATCGCCCCCCGGTCATCCACCTCAAATGCGCTGGTATGGTCTTATGGGGGCAAGTCTATTTTTATTATATTGTGGTCCTTGGCTAACCCTGGACTTTTGGCAGTTCAACCGCTGTTTTAACTTTAAAAAAAAAAAAACGTGGCACGAGTCAAGTAATGCACGCGCCTACCTGTCTCCAGCTTGATTGTCGCGTTCAGTCCCTTCGGCGATGTGCCTCTCGGAACCTTCAGTGTGACGTTCATGGTTGCTTCAACTCTGGCGATGCTTAGAGACGTTTTCGCGCACGCTGTTGCCGGGAGCCATCTGGTGAGACGTCTGAAGCGTGCCGCCATCTTTGGTTTGGTGTATCACAGCAAGCTCGTCATCTACGCGTTTACCTACTTTGCCAACCACGTTTTTCACTCTGCATTCAACCAGCATTCAACCTAATGACCGGCATCGTTTCAGAGTGATGATCGGCTCCACTGCTTCATTGCTCCACTCAGCTCCGCTCCATCTCTTCTGGTTTGTCTGCAGTTTGTTTTGCTGTGCACAAGAATGTACAGGTAAATTTTTTGGGGGGGGACTTGTCTACGTCGGAACGCTTGTACAGTCAAGGGGCAAATACAAATTTCTCCTGGAGACACACAGCCCCGGAGACTTGTACTATAATTGTACTAAGTTGAGAAGTTTACATCCATAAGGTGGCACAACCTTTTAAGTCTACATCTGTTAGGTGTCGTATTTTGTCTCTCCCATGGATTTTTGTGACTTTAATCTTACATGTTTCTTATGGGGGGAAAATATTCTATTGTATGTTCATTGCAGTGGAACTCGGGTGAGATGTCGCTCACCTGCGTGTGTCACAATTTTTCAATGCTACTTATATTGTTTCGATTTTGCATATTTCGATATTGTTTTTAATGCATTTCTTTGTTAGGTGATTAGATTATTTGTCTGTGCACAAGAAACTCAATAGATTTAGTCCTCTCCGGACTATCTTTTCTAAGTCTGTTGGTTCAAACTCTGGTGTGTGTCACATGGGTACGGTGACATGTACACACATCGTTGTAACTCTCTTCAAATCATATTTTTAATGCAAATGGTAGTTTAAGCTTGTTTTACTGTATGCATCTATGTTTGGGGTTGTTGCACATTTTATGATGTTACTGTTTCTTCAAGTTTTTATTCTTCACAAGATTGTATGTTGTTTAATTTCGATTTAGCTCTACAGGGTACATAAATGCATTTTAGGTACACTCTCTCAAGAGTTCGATTATTCGATTATCTCTATTTACATTCATGCGTGCAGACCTGACTATTGGCTATCCTCTCTCACTTTTTGGGGTATGTCTTAGGTTCATGTTCAATTTTCTATTATACCATTACTTCACACAGTGTGTGTAGTATGGGATTTATTTCCATTACGGTGCACGTCAAGTGACCTCTTCTCGAGGTTGTCCAGGTTGTCCTTACACGGACGTCAAGTGACCTCTGCACGAGGTTGTCCTTACTGGGACGTCAAGTGACCTCTACACGAGGTTGTCCACGTTGTTCTTACACGGTCTATTATATTTTTAACTCACACAGTGTGTGTCATATGGGTTTTAGTCCCAATATTACAGTGCATAACATCTTACCTCTTTACGAGGATGTCTCTACACGGGTAATCCCACTCTCAATTGTTCTTTACCTTTTTTTACATTAAGCCTTATTGCTTTAAAATGTCGATTTTCCATTACTATGTTGGTTACAGGGAAGTAGGAGTGATGTTATTGTATTCATTCATTCTCTTCTCTGTTTTCTTTATTTCTTATGCTGTGTTTTGCCTCCTGTCATACCTGTCTGGCCAGTGGGTGTGTCTTGATGTAAGGATCGGTGCTTTCTTGTTCTTCTTTTGGTGACTATCTTATTTGTTGTGTTATGGAAGAAAAGGAGATATGTAGTATCCTAGTTTACTGTCCATGCTTGTGTATGCCATTTTCCACCATATGCCCTGCCAGTAGAATGTTACAGTATGATGATGTATTACGGAATGTTGGGTGTCTGTCAAGAAAAGCCACAGTTGTGATGGGGCTGAGCAGCATGCTGGCTGCTCCTGGTGGGGCTCATCTACATAGCTACAATAAATCATCTTAACTACATCAATCTGTCTGGACTTCATCACTACACTGTCACAAAGCTCTCCTAGGCATTTTCAACAACAACAAAAACAGCATACAATGTCACCGTTGTACAATGTCACTCACCTTCAAGGGAAGTAGCGGTTGATGAGCTGTTGACGCAGGTCGACACCTTCCTCCTCTCCACTATCCTCGTCACTGGACATGTGTGGGTTTCCAGGCGGGGGCATCTGCTGCTCATCATCGTCCAGGATCAGGGGATCTCTTTGCGCAAGGCCAGGTTGTGGAGCATGCAGCATGCAACTACGATGTGACACACCTTTTGTGGAGAGTACATCAGTGCACCTCCAGTCCTGTTCAGGCACCGAAATCGAGACTTCAGAAGCCCAAAAGTACGCTCCACCACACGACGTGTCCTACCATGGGCTTCATTGTAACGGACTTCACCCGGGGTCCTGGGATTCCACAGTGGGCTCAGCAACCAAGGCCGGTTGCGATATGCAGAGTCACCTAGGTGTGAGATACACAGACCAACTTAGTAATAAAACTGTGGCAGAGGACAGCATGTCACACATACAGCACACTACTTGACTCTGCGTACTCACCCACAATCCACGCACGCTCCGGATGCAGATTTGCCATCAGCTGTGGTATAATGCTGTTACGCAGGATGTAGGAGTCATGGGCTGATCCTGGAAATTTGGCACAGACATGGGAGATTATCATATCTGCCTGGCATACCACTTGCACATTGATGGAATGGGTATGCTTCCTGTTCCTGTAGATGTGCTCATGTGCCAACATGTGTGCAGTCAATGGCACCAACAACATTAGGGATGTGGGCAAGCTCATAAAAATCTCCCTTCACAGCTGCCAATTCATGTCTCCTGGGGAAATGGATGTAGCTATCCTTGTAGTTCATCATAGCGGACAGGACATCACGTAGCACCATGCTGAACATTGGTTGAGACATCCCACCTGCGCTGGCCACTGTGTACTGGAATGAACCAGTTGCAAAAAAATGCAGGGCCACCATCACCTTACATGTTGGTGTCAAAGCAGTTGGATAGGTTCTGCGAGGCCTCAGATGGGGCTCCAACTGAGCACATAGGTCCTGAAGGGTAGGTCGATCCAAACGGAATTTCCATATGATGTCCTCATCCTCCATGTCCGCAAGCAATGTGAATGGACGATGCACATTTCGCCGCCTCCTAGGTAGAATGAAAGGAGACACATGTCAATTCAATTCACCTCTCAGATGTGTCCAACATCTTACGATTTGACTGACACAGCGCCAACAATGAATGGCCTGAAACTATAGCTTACAGCACAAGTCACATGTAGAGACACCTTGATCTGAAGTAGTTGTACACGTGTCCAGTATTTACACAGTGAGTACCCCCAAAACAGATTCAGACTATGTGAATGCCAAAAGGAACATTCCTACATCTTGTGTCACCAGCCTTGAGAGTAGTTGACACAGCACATGTCTGAAACAGCAACTCTGCTGGCTTCTACGTAGCTGCTGTACCTGCCACACCTTCTTTCGTAATTCGGACAGGGCACAGATCAACAACACAATGAGCACAGTGTGTGCATGAAGATCAAGTATCAACATGAGTTCAGCAATCTACACAGTGAAATATGCACATTATGTAGTCAGTCCTTCATTAATGTGGGTTGCTTAGCCATCTCACACATTGACATGTGTACATATTTGAAAGTCCATCACACAACAGATCTGTCTACATGCACAACAACATCATAAGTGACATGTGAGGGAGTACATGCCAATGCATGTAATACTGTGCATTGTCATGGCATGTGTAGTCATCAGTGAGTTAAATGTCACACTAGCATTGAATATAACTATCTGGTGGCATGATTCATAGTAAGTGTCTACAGTTCAATGCTGAGAACTGGCCATTGCCATTGCTACCGCATGATGTGTCCATAGGTGCCGTAAGCGTGCACTGCCACTGCAATCACGGCCATAGGAACCAAGGTAAAGATGCCAAATTGCGGAAGCGACCGCCTGGCCCCTGCGGTGTGACACCGCCAATGCCCATGTCCTTACAGCCAATGGGAACCGCAATCGCGGTAGTGATATACACATTGGAATATGGCAGTTTGCGTGCTCCGCCACCGTAATCACGGCCATTGGCGCCAATGTCAAGCGGCCAAATTGCGGTAGCGACCGTCTGGCCCCTGCGGTGTGACACAGCCAATGCCCATGCCCCTACAGCCAATGGGAACCGCAATCGCGGTAGTGATATACACATTGGAATATGGTGGTTGGCGTGCTCCGCCACCGTAATCACGGCCATTGGCACCAATGTCAAGCGGCCAAATCGCGGTAGCGACCACCTGGGCCCCGCGGTGTCACACCGCCAATGCCCATGCCCTTACAGCCAATGGGAACCGCAATCGCGGTAGACAAATGCACTTTTGAAAATCGCGGTAGGCGTGCTTCGCTACCGCGGGCCGGTCATTGGATGCATTTGAAAAAAGCTGACCTGGAACACCAATTGCAGCAGCTGAGTACCACTGAAACAACCCCAGGGGGCTATATATGTATGGGAGAGAGCCACACATTTCCACTGCTTCCAGACACTGCTGACTGACACTCTTCACCACCAACTGCTGCTGTTCCTGTCTCCTGGACCCAGTGATGGCGAGAACTGAGAACATCAGGGCCCGTCCCTTCACCAAAGAGGAGCTGGAGGTCCTTGTGGACGAGGTGCTCTCACAGTATGGGAGGCTATATGGTGCTCCAGATGTCATGGTAAGTGTTTCAGAGTGGAAGTGAGAGTGCAGGGAGTGCACACATGAAGTTGATCTGCTGCAGTATGTGCCTGAGAGTGTGGGTTTGTGTGATACACTGCCTAGCATGCTGACTTCAGTAAAATGGGGTTTGTAGCCTATTTTACACATTTCCCGGGCAGCACTTCAGGATGGGAGTGACATGCAGTGTTTTGCAGCCATATAGTGACACTGCAGGTTTGGAAAGTGGAAGTCAGTACATACATTGCCTGTGCTAATGGATGTTTGAGTCCATGAGGTATTCACATGTTCATTTGTGACATTACAAAGACTTTCCGTCCAGAGTGTGCTGATGGAAGTGTGTTTGACTCTGTATTGCCACCATGGATCTGTGAGCAGTATGCACAAGAGTGAAATGCCTGAGGGTGACACTCCTGGTGGAAATTCCCATATGAAACAGCAGATTCTTGTACTTCAGAAACATCCCCCTTCCATTATTTTCATTATGTGTACTGACTCGCATGTGTAGGCAGTTTGCCCTCTCATATTGTACATGCATGTGAATGTTCTGATGGCCCACGTTTAACCTCAGTGTGAGCCCCCCTGGCCTGCACAGTTACTGCCCAATTTGACAGGGAGCCATCACTGAAGGGACAGAGTGAGACATATGTGTTGTCTGCCACCCTATCCCGCAATGATCTATCTCAGGCCTGTGGATTGCACAAGACAGACCTTGTGAGAAGGGTGTGAGAATGTTAGTTCATGTCCCTAAATGTGACCTCCATGACACAGGTAGCCATTCGCAGCCCAAGGAACATGAGGGGTGTGCATTTTTGGATACAGTGATTCTGCCCCGAAACTCCATTTACAATGTGATGTATGTCTTGCTCCCTCACAAACTGCATTGCAGATGTGGTCCTTCTTCACATTGCTTTCTGTGCTGGCATTCTGCATGTGCATGAGATGGCCAGGTAGTGTGTCCATCCTCATACCTGCATGCATTTGGGTACGATTGTCTTATGCTATTGTAGTACGTGTCATGCTGTATGGCCCCTGCTAAACATATCTGTATAGCTGTGCTAAGTTTGTGCATGCTCCTGTACTGAGACACAGTGGTACAAAACCCAGTGTTACTGATGTTTCCTCCTCTTGTCTCCCATGCCTGCAGCTTAAAGTCCACCAGCGTAAGGCCTTATGGAGGGCCATTGCACGCAAGGTGCGGGCTCTGGGTGTCTCCAGCCGACGGCACACACACTGTCACAAGAGGTAGGATGACATCTGCCGGCTGAGCAAAAACGTGGCAGAGATGATGCTGGGGCTGCTCCCTCGGACTAGCAGGTTGGCGTGCAGGAGCATGACACCACTAATGGCCCGCATCTTGGCAGTGACACAGCCAGACCTGGATGGACGTTTGAGGGCCCATCAGCAGCAAGTTGGGGGTGAGTATTCTGCGAAGTGTGAATTTGGGTGTGAGTGACTGTATGTATCCCAACCCTGAGCCAATGTGGAGCTCTGTGATGTTTCTAGTGTGATGCAATGGCTTGTAATAGGCCTCTGTGTTGAGTGCAGCTGTCATGCATTTACGCCACATGTACTTTATCATGTGTTTAATGTACTGGCCCTTGACATTGCATGCTGAGATGTGGCCTCATGGCAACAGCTGCATCTGGGGAGTCATGGACATCACTGGGCAGTGAACGGCAGTGTGCCTCATCTTAGTGTGCTTTCTTCGATGTGTGCAGTGCCTGACCTCGAAATTGTGAGAACTACACATCTGACACCAATGTGCAAGTGTAGTTGTGCTTCAAAGCACAACATGGGGGATAGCTTAAGCTTATGGCCATTGCAAAAGGACATTTTGGACTCTTTATCTGTGTTGTCCCCTTAAAGTGACTCCATATGTGACTGTGACAACATGTTGAGATGTACATCTTTTTCACCTACGGGCACCTAGGTATGCTTACAGGAATCTGTATGTCAGGGGACATGGAGGCACGGGCAAGCTATTTGGCTGTGTGAACATCACATGGGTCATTAATGCCAAGTATGCATGTTACCATGCATCTTTTGCTTTTAGCATTTAGGTTGCACATGCAGACTGCACAGGGGGGGTGCAACATGGGGGTATCATCATCTTGTTTTGTGCTTTGTTTGCATATGATGTTTGTGAGTATGGCACTAAACTGAACCTACGTCTCTGTCTCTTGCAGCATCTACCGAGGGCACAGAAGGACAGGGGACGGACACCAGTGGTGAGGCATCTTGCACGACTGCTACACATGACCTCACTGGCACTGATGTGACCAGCGCCTCGGAGGGGGACAGGAGTACCCTTGAAGAATCACGCCCAGAAACACCAACCTCAACGTGATCTGACGCCAGCGGTGACTCCTCGATGTTGGGAGGCACAGGGAGTGGGAAATCTGACTCATGTTCCACCACACATCGTCCAGTGCCCACCCTCCCAGCTACTTCCACTAGTGCTGCACATGCCCGCAGCAGTAAGAAGGGAAGAGTGTCCTTCCCCCCAGGCACCGCTGCCCCTGCCCCTGTCTCCCCTGCTGCCCTCAGTGTTGAGGCTGTGGACCTTTTGCGCCAGCTGTGTGTGGGTCAGACAACTCTCCTGAATGCCTTCCAGGATCATGACAAGATATTGGCACAGGTAGTTGCCTTCATGGAGGGGACAGCAGCACCCAAAGCGGCCCAGAGCGCAGACACCATCTCCCAAACAAAAGAAACTCACACAGGAGCGCAAAGGAAAAAGCCCATCAGGTGACACTCAGGGGCATCAAGCCAAGAAGCAGGCCTCAGGCTCACATGCCTCAAAATCAGCACCATCCAAGGACACGCCCATCCCAAAAGCGGCTCCCAGAGACAGGCAAACAGTTGCTGTGCCTGCTGTGAAGCTGGTGCCTGCTAAGAGTCCGCAGAAACAGCCCTCTAAGGCAGATTCACCCACAACCTCAACTCCCACCCACACCCCTGTGAACTGGGACAGGAGGGCACTGTGGGGGGTTCACATGGTCAACAGGGGATGGAGGGGAAAAAGCAAGGTCAGGCCAAGCGTACCGCCAGATCCAGAAAATCCCCACAGGGAGAGCCACCTGCACCTGATGCACCTTTGGTGGAGAGTGAGGCTGTTGTGCCCACCACACTTCCTACTCCTACCAAGACAATTCTTCCCTATCAAATCCCCAAGAAGTGGAGAGGCAGCCCTCCACATTCACCCTCACACACTGTGTCTCACGGCAGCATGTCTGCGCCTCCCTGTGCCACCATGCCACCCGGTCCAAGCATCCCTCTGCCTACCAAAGCCACTGATGCCTCTACCTCAGCTGGTCCTCTCTCTCCCAGGTCCAGTACTCCAACTGGCCCCGACAATCAGCCACCTCCCAGTTCGACTGACAGCCAAGTCTGAGGCAAAGTCCCTCTCCCAAACCTATCTCTCCCACAGCGGTGCCTGGACTGCCCATTGGTATCCCCCTAGCTGTGTTGCTTACCATGGCAGTGTACGGTGTCACACATTCCCTGTGCAGGTTCTCATGCACACATGCCCCTCCTTTGAACTATGGACTGGCCACTGGCCTTGCTGTTTGTAACTTTGGATGCCCATTTCCTGTGCAGGTTCTTATGCACACGTCCCTCCTTTGAACTATGGACTGGCCACTGGCCTTGCTGTTTGTAACTTTGGATGCCCATTCCCTGTGCAGGTTCTCATGCACACATGTCCCTCCTTTGAACTATGGACTGGGCAATGGCCTTGCTGTTGTCTACTTTTCATGCCTATCTTGGTGATATGTAATAAAAACAGTTACTCCTGTTGTCTGCTTTTTCAGTGTCCTTGCTAAATAAAAGTGTTTTCTGTATGGGTATGGTTGCATGTGACAAATGCTCAGTATGCCACTTTAACATTACCAATTGCTTATTTAACTTTTTCAGGGTTTTCCAGTGGTGAGGGGCACTTTAGTTCTTCTTCATTCTGAGGGTTGAGGGTGCAATGATGGGTGTTTGTGATGGTCTACTATTGTCATACTCATCATATGGTCATGTTTGCTAAATTGTACACATGTCATGTTATGATGCAATACCAGAACAGAGGTGAATTCAATCCACAGTATTACTTGTGGGCTGGCCAGGGTCCATCATATCTGTGTGATCTTCGTTGATGTGTGAACAGCAGTGTTGATGTATGGTCATTTTGTGATGGCCTGTCTTCCTAGTCACATGGGTACATTTGGATGTGTGCACTTGTGTGATCATGAAGTGTGAATGGGCTGTAATTGTCAGTAGTGTTGATGTGTGTGTGCCCCTGCAATGCCAACTGCACACATGTATGACCCAGTAGATGAGTGCCTGTTTGTTTCAATTGTCTGCCATGTGCTTCATATTGTGGGCACATGTAGGAGTTGTAGGTTGGGCACTGTGCAGTGTGTGGGTGTGTCCTTGCACTCCTGGGGGATACCTACTTGTTGTTGCTGCCAGTTGTGAGTATGCAGAATGTGTGACAGCCAAGTCTGTGTTGTGTTTTGTTGATCAGCCATGTGTCTTGTTACTGTTTGTGCACACTGTGCAGACCTGCTCAGCCACACTGACATTATTTGTGTGTTTTCTCATGCATTGCTGTCACTTGACCCATTTTTGGATCCAGTATGGTATGTGGTATGTGGAGTCATGCCATCCCCTATATGTGCTTCTGATGCCTACACATTGTGAGTAACTCCTCTATGTGTTTGTGTACTGTACACTGCTCACCTGTCCACTACTGAAGTACACACCACTTAAATCTCATGTCTTCCACCCCATGGCTTGCCAGTGTGTGAGCCTCCCCACCACTTCATAGTGTGACACTATGCTGTGTGAGGCTGATCTGTGTACAGGACAAATGTGCTACTCTGGACAGTTTCCCAATTAGTTATGTGTAATTTTCTTGTACTGGTTTGCTGTCATGGTTGCTCATGTGCAGTGCAGATGTTTGGGCAGCACAGTCCTCTGGTCATGTTGTTTGCACCTGGGTGTCCCTGAGTTGTGCATCTGTGGGTGATGGCTAAGCTGTATGTGTGTTTGCTGAGGTACTGCTACCCTTCCTGAGTGTGATGTTCTCTGTGTGCTGTGATGATTTGTGTTGTGGGACTACATTGTATTGCACTCAGCTGTGTGTGCTACTGATTTGGTTGTTGTGCATACACTGCTTGGTGTGCATGCAGTGTTGTCAGTGTATGTTGCCTTGTACTTGCTTGTTGTGCATCCCCCTGATGTGCAGCTGAGTTTGCATTGTGATGGATTGGTCTGTGCATCTGTTGTGTTTTTGTTGTGGATGTATGCAGTGTGTGGCCTATGTTGGCTCTTTCTACTGACAGATGCTATGTGTATGTGATGTTCCATTTGCATGACGTTGTGTGTGAGTGGTTGTTGCTGTGTGATACATTCAGATGTGTGTTTCAGGTGTGGTGTGCATTTCTTGTGTGTCTGTCACATGCAGCAAGGTGGATTCTTGTTGCTGGGCTTGTTTTGAGTGCACATTGGTGGTTTGTCCTCCTATTTGTGACCTGTCACTTTTCAGGATTGTGCATGTGCATGCTTGTGGTACAATATGGCACCTTGTCCACTTCATGAATGGTGTTGTGTCTCTGTCTGTGTTAGCTGATTGTCCCATTGATCCCAGTTGGTGTTCATGGTTGATTTTTGAGGATTCACCTCTTCCTCTTGTTTGTATTGATGTATGGTGTCTGTGCATTGGCCATGAGTGACAATGCTGTGTATTCCTGTTCTGTCTAGGGTCACATTGCCTTTCCACTGTTTGGATGCCCATGTGTGGGCTTGTTGGACTTCTGTGTATGTTGTTTGTGAGCTTTGTGTTTGGCTATTGTTTTTGTGTCAGCATTGGTTCAGAGATCCCTGAGTGTGAGTGTGATGTTTGTGGATGCACCCCAGGGAGTGTGATTGGTTGTCAGTGAACTCACAGGACATCATTTGCACCATTCTGTGTGGTTCACACTGGTGGTGAGTGTTGCAGGTGTGAGGTGGGTAGATGAGGGGCATGTGTGAAGGTCCTACTTGTGTTTGACAGTCAGGGAGTGTGACAATGAGCCTTGTGTGTTGTACTGATGACATACACATGTCAAGTAAGTTGACACAGATGTGTGGCTGGTCACTGTTTGACTTCAGACACTTCCTATCATTCCTATGCCTATGTATGGCTTGCCTTGATGTCTCCCTGAGTTGTTGCATGTAGGTCACTTTGGGTTAATTTCACTCACTGTGCAACCCATGTGTGATTTGATAGCCTAAGGGTGGTGTGATATGTTCCTTCTCTTGCATGTGTTGTACACATGTTATGTGGCTTGCTCCATGGCTTTCCAGCACTGTCCACTTCACTTTTGGCTGACCCATTTATTGTCCTCCATTGCTGCTGGGCTATGGTATGGGTATGTGGCTGGGTGTCAGTGTGGGGTGTTTGTGAGTGACTTGACAGGCACTGTGAACAGTTCAGTGGATGTTCCTATGCAGTGTCAGTCTTCATTTTTGAATTATACTCATTTTGCTTCACATGAGTGGAAGGTAGGTGTGAGGGGGAGGGTTGTACAGCCCCTGAGCTTCTGTGCAGGGTGTTCCTCTTCACCCCCACCTTCCAAGCCAGGCTCCCTGGTCCTTTGGTGTGTGAGGTGCAAGGCCTGGCTACACCTGGCAGATGAATTGTGCAGGGAGGGGCACAGGAGGAGCACACAGCATGTTCCCAAATGGGTGTGGGAAAGGTAGTGTGTGTAGGGTGGAGGTGGAGCCCTGTGAATCTTTGTGGACTGCCCATGCCTGGCGCCGGCCCTGCCTACTACATTGTGCGCAGGTTTTCCCACGTCTTCACCGCTGTGGTGACGTGACCGGGACATTGCAGTGATTTCGCAGTTGATGGGTGACCCGGATGCGGAGGGGTTATTTTCTAACAGGTAGGACATCTGTGGGTACACTTGGGGATGTGTTCCTGTCCCCACCAGAGTGTCTGATGTGGACAGGAACCGTATATCAGCCCAGGAATTGTGTGTTGTGGTTGTGTGTGGAGTTGTGTATTTGCGTACCTGCGGCGTTTTCCGCAACGGTCCATTACTTGCTGGTAGTGGATAAGGTACAACAGCGGAAAGGCTTGAAGAGCTGGATCCATTGCGGTCCGAACCGGGTGGAGGGGACCGGGAGTCTGGTTTCGCGTTCCGCTGTCGTGCTTCCGCCGTCTCTGGGTGGGTGGATTCTCCGCTGCGGTGTGATGGGCTGTTTGTGGCATCGAGATTTGTACGGCGGACAGGACGTCATTCCGAACGGCGGTGGGTCTCTATTGGCTCCCTCCGGCGCGGTGGCGGGCGCAAAGTTCTGGTGGTTCATGTCGCTCCGCGGCGGATGGTAAATGGGCTATGTTTGCCCATTGTAATATGGCGGGTGCGAGGAACGCTGCTGGAGTGTGGAAAAAGACATTTTCCGCCAGCACCACGGTTGTGCCTCCGCCCGCCATCGTAATAGCCCCTAAGTCCCTGATTCGTGTAATAGATTCCAGCCTCATTTTTCTTCAAGTTGCTAGTAACCAATCAGAGCATGTCTACAATGGGAGCGAATTAGCCCAAGGGAAAAAAAGCCCAATCAGAATGTACTATTTTTCAAAATTGGGGTGGAGGGACTCTCCCAACCATCCAGATATACATATGTTTTTGGAGCTTAATATCTCCAAAACTACTGAATAGATTTACAACAAATCACAAAAAGCACACTTTTATGTCCAAGATCTAGCTTCCTGCCTAATTTGGTGTAATTCCATTCAGTAGTTTTTGCAATATTGCTTTCCAAAAAATGGAAACAGCATGGGGATTTTCTGTCTTGGGACCTCCTTTTTTCTCTACCACAGCTTGATGGATCACCTCCAAAATTTCCAGGAAGGAGCTGAAGGGGATGAACATTTTTGGGAAAGTGTTGTGAAGATTCATCAAATGGCCAAAGTTTCTAGAAAACCAAAAAGCACTCTGTCTATGGAAAAGCATACCTAACTATAACTACCCACTATGGCCAGTGGGTATATATATATATATATATATATATATATATATATATATATATATATATATATAAATTATATATTCACTGAAATAAACCAAAGGTTAAAGTAACATTTTAGTTAGGTGAGAATACCAGTGACAGCGTAACATTTTAAATGTACAAACCACTGAAATTCATCAGTTATAGTTATCTCTGGTAACTATTGCTTACTTTCAGTGGTTCTCTATGTTTAAAACATTATGTTGCCACTGAAATTCTCACCTAACTTTAACCTTTGTTTTTTTCAGTGAATTTCTAGTTTTTTTTAACGTAAAGAAATATTTCGCTACAGTATGTAAAGGCAACACCCCCACCTTAGGCAGTGTGCAGCAATGGGTTGGCCACAGGTTGGTCACAGCTTGGCCACACAGCCTTTGGCCATGGACAGCAGCCAAGCCCTACCCCTACAGGCAGGCTAATCCATGCTGCGCAGACCAAGCCTGTGGCCATACCCCGCAGCAGGCAGTCAACCCCACACTGCCCACAACCTTTGGCCGTGTGTGGCAAGAGGTTGGCCACAGGGCCGGACATGTGGACAGGCCCTCTGTCCAACCCCCCACAGGCAGCCCCCCTCCCCATGCCTATTGGCCCCAATACCCCGGGCCTGTTTTAATTATCAGTGGGTGCCCTGGTGCCTACCAAATTACATGTAAGGGGGCCGCAGAGTAGCCCAAGGTCCTCCGTGGCCCCAGCCTGCTCCCCACATGGTGCAGGAGCAGGAAATTCCCCCACTGGTGAGGAAACAGCTGTCTATGCTTGTTCCCTCAGGTGAGAGAAATAACTGTTTCCCTGCCCACAGAAATGCGGGCAGAGAAACAGATGTCTGCTCCCACTGGGCAGGAGCATGTTTAAATCTCCCGCTTGCTGGGAGCAGACATGCCTTCTCTGCCCACGCTGATGCAGGCAGGAAAGGCATGTTTGCTCCCACTCAGTGGAGATTTAAAAATGCTCCCTCCGGGCAAGAGCAATCATATGTTTTTCTGCCCGCACTGATGCAGGCAGGGAACCTACTGTGTCCCAGGTAGTGGCCTCCCCAAAACATTGTACCTGAGCGGCCCTGGTGGATGGTGTCCCTGGTATCTTTATAGGCTGGGGGGGGCTAGCAGCCCCCATTCCCTTCATTATAATATCGGGACTGGGGGATGGGGTCCCAGGGGCCTCTTAGAGGCTTGGGGAGGCACACACTCCCACTAAAATAAAAATTTGCTGCGCCTGTGCACTCACGCAACCCGGGGGGGGGGGGATATTTGTTTACATGCGAGGGAGCCCGCACAGTTTTTTTTACTTTTGCCACTGATTCAAGGATCTCCCAATGAATTTGCTGCAACATTTGTTTTTAAACACTTTTGGTTCCAGGCCTGGAGGGCCCCTTTATGTCTATTTTTCATTCTTCTTTTAGGAGTCAGGACTCAGTCTTTGTTGGTCTAGTGACAGCCAACTAGATCTCTCCAAGAGATTTGTTGAATTCGCAGATCCTCTGCAGTTTGAAATATGCAAAGTTTCTGAGCCTTAATTGTTCACAAACTACTGATCTAGCTTACTGCAGAAATTGGAGTAAATCTGATCAGCGGTTTGGGCTGCAGCTCTGTCTAAAATTCCTATGGAAAAATGAATAGAGAAAACCTATATTGGTACCGCCCCTTTTTCTCTGCCCCTGCTCGAATGATCCTGCCAAAATGTTCCAGTTAGGAGCTGCAGTGGCAGAACATTTTGTTTTGGAAAATGTTATGAAAATTCGTCAAACAGTGCCAAAGTTATTAGGAAAACAAAAAATGCTTTTCCTATGGAAAAATGGTCCCAACTATACCAACTATATATACAAAATTGCTGACTCCAGTGATTTCCTCCTACTAAAGATTAGAACATAGAGAGTAGTGATGTGTCATCACCCCGTCTCCTCTTGCCATGCATGGGCGAGGTATTAGATCATATTTAGTTGCAATGGTTTTCATGGAGCTCTGTGTGTTCTGTGAAAGGATTTGTATCACCAACAAGATGTTAGTGATCAGACTGGGAGAGGTGGTGAGGTTCTGTTATACATGAACTTCGGCTCGAACTAAGTGGTGGCCACATCTATTGCCTTTATTTGTACTTACTATCTTTATGGTTGCTTATAAATTGTGCTATGAAAGGTCAGGACTCTGCAAACTGAGTATGAGATTTCTCCTGATAGATACTCCAGGGTTGATAGCCAAGTGGGGGCTGGTGGACATTCTGAAGCCTTCATTCTAGCCTTAACAGCAGAAATCTTTCAGGAACTGATAGCTAAATAAAAGGGTGCTAAACACGAATTACTGAGATTTCCTGTTTTTTCTCTTCCTGCTGGTCCTCTGAACATGACTTAGATACCTATGTTTTGCCTGGTACTGAGCAGACTTTGATACCTCTGTTTTGGACAGGTTAGCTAAAGGTCAAAGAAGGTTTAGATCTTGTTTGCACATACATAAGAGAAACTCTTGGTCTTCCTGCTGAGCCAGAGGAGATTCCCTCTACTAGTTCGGCCTCAGATTCCTCATTCCTACATCCTTGATCACTGCCTGTGATTCCTGTCATGAAGAAAGTGGTTCTTCAAGAATGGAAGGAGACCACCATCTCAAATTTCTTGACTAGGATTATTCGTGTAGAGGATACATATGTTTCAAAGACTGTGGTGCTAGATCCACTACTTCCTAACATGTCAGGTTGCTGTATAATAGTTAAGAAGGATTCTTCCCAGAGAGATGAAGTTGATAAGAACATGGATGCTACACTGTGTACTCTCAATCTCTTTCATCAGCATTCTGGGCAGGGAAAAATTGTTCTGAACACTTAGCCAGGATGGATTTAAGGCCCAGTTTCAGGGAGATGCTTCTTTTGGTGCCTTGAGAGCAACTGCTGTTTCTTTGGATGCTGTGAATGCCACTCAAAAATATGTTTGATCCTGTGATTAGAAAACAGAGACTATTCAAATGTCTGCTGTTCTCTGTCTTAATCTGTCTTAATTTCTAAGGGGGTCATTACGATGCCGGTCGGACAAGCTTCTGCGGTCCTTTCGGAGGCGGTCGGACAGCCGCTGTCTCGTCGGAATCGGCCGGTCCAACCACCGGATTACGATGCATGCATGCAGTCCGACTGGCCACTGACAGACTACCGACTCCAACATCTTTTCTCCCACTGCCGGGATGGCAGTCAGAGAAAAAACAGAAGCCATAGGGCAGTGCAGGGTATCCGACCGCCGTTCGGATTACGATGTGGGTTCCCGACGACCCGTCCATGGCTGTCCGACCAACTTCCTCGAGTAGTCGGAAACTAAAGTTTTGGGTTGCATACTCACTGAATTCTGCTTCTCCCCAGCAGTCTCCACTATGGATCCCTTTGTTCAGGTCCCTGTACACCTGAGCAGCTGTACTCTGAACCACAATCCAAGTAAGTCCTTCTGCGGTATGTATCCCCATTGACTGGACTGTGATCATTCTGCCACACTCCAACAATGGGGTACATGCAGCACAAGGCATATCCCCACATATGTCATACATGTGTGTACAATTCACCTGTTTTCTGGGATTTTTTACACATTTGAAGCAACATATTGAGAGATATGTGCACCGCCGTTGATGAGACTGCCGAGGTAGCAGCGGTTGTACTGTAATATAGCAGGGGACTTTCCCGGCCTCAGCGGTCAGAATCAGATTGCAGCCGTGGTGGTCAGATGGTTGGTCTGACCAGCATTGTAATGACCCCCTAAGTTTGGACATGCTTTGTTTGGACCTTCTGCACATGTCCTATAAAAGTAAAAAAACATGCTTTACCTTTAATGGGAGGTTCGTAATGTCTGGAGTCCTCTCAATCATCCTTTCAGTCCAAGGCTTACTTCCAGCAACATCATTGCTCTCCATCTAATCAATCTTGAAGCAGACACGTCTTTTTATGGGCAAGAATTGGGGGGGTTCAATTCAAACATAACTCATTACACTAATCTCACTGCACCTTACTATCATACAATCCTTGTTTCAGAACCCACTGGGGAATGATAAGAGTATTTTAGATCTCTGTGTGCAAATAGTTTAATTGGCCTGGACATTGGAAGAGATTCAGTAAGGCTAAAGGATCACATTTTCCAAGCTGGCACCGGATTCTGGTCCCTTGGTGACTCCTTAGTCTTGTTCTTTTGAAAAACAACAGGCCTTAAGAACAGGGGAAAAATAAATTCTGGACAAGGGACATTTCTCTGGTTTCCCCAGAGGAACGGGGAAAGGGTATGAACTCTTGTCTCATCCTGATCATGAAGCTCTCAGGGGTTTCTATTTAATCATCAAACTGAAGGGTGTCAATAAGTTTGTTAGAAGAATTCACTTCAAAGTGAACATACTTCATAGTAGTTTTTCTCAAATAATGCCAGGAGAGTTCATGGCAGCAGTGGACTTGTAGGATGCCTAGGTCCATATCCCCATTTGGCCCCTTCATCAAACATTTCTAAGATTTACTATTCTCTCCCGGAACTTGCATTTGGAGGTTCTTTCACCCTCAAATGTGCCCCAGGCATGTTTTTTCAGGTTGTTTGTTTCAGACATGGGGTTTCTTCACGAGAAGGGAATTACTCTTCATCTGGACCTGGGCAGATGATTGGATGTCCATGGGTGTTTCAAAGTTCAGACATTGGAGAATGTTGAGACCATTTGTAACCTATTATCCTAATTGGGGTTCCATAACAATAAAAAGAAATCCAGGCTAGAGCTGACTCATGACCTTCTCTTCAAGATTTGAGACACATACAGGAATGGCTCAGGAATGGGTCAGTCATATCCGGCCCCATCTTAGTGTCCTCTTGACATTAAGATCAGTAGATTCAATGGGACATGGTCAGCAAAGCACACCTCTTCTGGGGGAGTGGTCTGTCCTTCCTCCTAAGGATTCCAGGTCCTGAGGACCTGGTTTCCTCTGTTGCCTTGTCAGAAATCCCTGGTGTTTGATGTTCCAAGGGATCATCTTCGCTTTGGTCCTCTGCTGAGAAACAGTCTCCAATGGTGGGCCTCTCAGCAGTACAAGGTCTAGATTTCTGTAACACAAGAGATAGCCTAAGAGCTCCACTGTGGATGCTGGCAGCGCTTTTAGAGTAGGGTTTTCCTTTTTAGTCTCCAGACCTTGTAGATTTGGACATATATGCTATAGGGCTGGGTTGTGCACATCTCTGGCCTCTCTTCAGGTCCATTGGCGGAAGTAGAACCTAGTTTGTTACTCAAACTGGAAGCTTTCTGTCTGCAGTTCTTAGAGCCCTATAATGCTTAGACAGACCTATGGTGACAACACAACAATAAAGATTTATGTGGCTTGTAAAGGGGCTAAGGGGCTCAAAAAGGTTGCTGTCTAAACTCTCCTTTATACAGAAAAACATCTGTATACTCTGAGAGCAGTCTACATTATAGGGGTGGGTAACTCAAGAGCACGTTAATTGAGTCAAGTGCTTTACTCATATCAAATTCTGTGCCTGTCCCAAATTGTGTGTTTCTTGAATCATGCAAAAGAATCATCAGCACAGTAGTAAATCTTTTTGCCAACAAAGAAAATGCTCTTCTCCATATATTCTTCTCGAAATATCAAATGGGGGACAGTCACTGACCGCTTGCTCACCTCAGTTTGTGCGAGTCTGGAGGCTGCTTTCCTCCAGACTCCCCATTTTTATCCTTTTTAGAATATTTTTAATTCCTGTTGTGCTCATAGATAATCTACACTCCTGAGCCGCTACCGGCATTTTGCACTTACCTTGCACTTTTGCTGCTTTGTTCTCGCCCGCACCCCGGTCCACCACTGGAATCTCCCATTTGCTGTGGAGGATGTCGGCGTCGCAGCTGTTGGGGGCGGAGTTGAGCGGTTAGCGCTCTAGCGGCCAAACCTACTTTAGCAGCAGGCCTCCCTCGTCACGCAGCGGACGCGCGCAGACCCGAGGCAGTCACTGACCGCTTGCTCACCTCAGTTTGTGCGAGTCTAGAGGCTGCTTTCCTCCAGACTCCCCATTTTTATCCTTTTTAGAATATTTTTAATTCCTGTTGTGCTCATAGATAATCTACACTGCTGAGCCGCTACCGGCATTTTTCACTTACCTTGCACTTTTGCTGCTTTGTTCTCGCCCGCACCGCGGTCCACCATGGGAATCTCCCGTTTGCTGTGGAGGGTGTCGGCGTCGCAGCTGTTGGGGGTGGAGTTGAGCGGTTAGCGCTCTAGCGGCCAAACCTACTTTAGCAGCATGCCTCCCTCGTCGCGCAGCGGACACGCGCAGCGGGCACGCCAAAGGCAAGCCCGTCTGCGCCCGTCCGCGGCCGTCCGGGGCTAGGGCCTACTCATTATGCCCAATTTATCACTTACTCAGCCCCGGACTTGTTACGACGACAGGGGAATTGGCCTATTGACCCGGCTACTCAGACCAAACTTCATGAGGCAGGAATCCTTACTAACCGGGTGTCCTGCCCCGAACTTTCCCATTTGGCCAGCTGTAAGGAGCCTCCTGCCAATAATGATGATATAGCCCCATCAACCACTGCCACTCCCTCTCGCCTCGAGTCGCCAGGCATCACCATCTGCTATTTAAATACCCGCTCCATGGTCAAGCACCAGCTTGAAATCTTCCAGCTCATCGATTCTGACAGACCAGACATCCTCCTCCTTTCGGAAACATGGCTCACTTCAGAGTCTATTCCCGATATCTTGGCAGCAGTACCCGCCAACTATTATATCCTTCAGGCCAATAGGCCCCCGGGGAAAATTGGAGGAGGGGTCGCTGCCATTATCCACCGTAAACTTCAGTTCACTTCTCTGGGGGTTACAGGCATTCCCTCAGTTGACAGCCTTATACTGAAATTTGAATCCCCACACTCCGCATTTATCTGTGCCTTGTTTTATAGACCACCGCTCATATGCCCTCGTTTCCTCTCTTATTGGGCGATATGATCTCCCATCTAGTCATTAATCACGCCCGCACTCTCATTATTGGAGATTTTAACTTTTGGCCTAACGATGCTCGGGGAAGTGTCGCTTCCTCTGATTTTACGGATCTTCTCCTCGGGTTGAATTTTACCCAGCACGTGAATGTAGCCACGCACATAAAGGGGCACACTCTAGATCAGGTCTGGACATTCAACCTTGACATTTCTAAACCTTTAATTTCGCCTTGCACTTGGTCCGACCATTTCTTTATAACATTTGCGATATCCAGGGTCGCCTCTGTTAAAAATTCACCGACTAGAAACTTTCTGGCTAGAAGCTGGAACCGTGTTAACATCAAGGACTTTTGTTCTTTATTAGCCACTATGGCCCCCAAGGCACAGGAACCTCTTGACAGGCAAGAAAATAACCTTACAACATGGCTGGAGTCGGCTAGCGACAGCTTTGCCCCTCTAAAAACACTAAAATGTCTGCGTCCTCACGATGCTCAACGTTGGTTCACTAATGAACTTAAGTCAAAGAAACTTGCCTTGAGGCAAGCCGAACGCAGTTGGAGACGCAATTACTCCTTACTCGAAAAGGCCGCCTTTGTATCTTTACTTAAAGCTTATAAACAAGCAATTCTCCAGGCTAAGGCCGAATATTTTTCTTCTAAGATCATTAATTCGGCGAACAAATCCAAGGATATCTTTTCCATCGTCGACAAACTTGCCAACCCTGACAGAGTCATGGCAAAACCTGTCCCCTCACAAATTTTATGTGACTCTCTTAACTCGTATTTCACTGATAAAATCGCCACGATCAAGGCCAGTATCCCCCCTCCTACCTTCGCTATAGCTCCTTCTACTCCCTGTCAGAATTTTCCCCCGATTGACCGTATTCCCCCTATTTCAAAAGACACCTTTGTTGCTCTTCTTAAAAAAGTTGGCTCCGGCTCCCCAACAGACTGCTGCCCCTCCCACATTTTACGTGAAGTCTTCCCTGCCTGCCCTGACACTCCCCTGGCATTCCTTAATAACTCTCTTAAGTCCGGCATTGTTCCTAACACCTTCAAGAGTGCCAAAATTCTCCCAATCCTGAAAAAGCCTAACTCGGATCCTTTGGTCCTCAGTAACTATCGCCCCATTTCGTTGCTGCCCTATCTGGGCAAAGTCTTAGAGGCCCATGTCACCAGCTGTCTCAGCTCCTTCATCGAACAGTCGCGTTTCCTTGACTCCCATCAGGCAGGTTTTAGACCTGCCCATTCAACTGAGGCAGTTATTCTTGCAGTTATGGACAAGCTTAGAAGAGGCGCAGACAAGGGATATACCCAAGCCCTGGTACTCCTTGACTTATCCGCCGTGTTTGACACGGTCGCTCATGGTCTCCTGATCGACCGTGTCAGCAATGCCGGGATTCAGGGGCCGGCGTTGAAGTGGATTTCTTCTTTCCTCAGCAATAGACATCAAGCCGTCCGGCTCGGCAATTTCTCTTCTAAAAAAAGTACTTTGATCTGTGGGGTTCCACAGGGGTCCTCGTTGTCGCCGCTTCTCTTCAATTTGTATATCGCACCTCTGATTCGAGCTCTTCGCGAAAGAATGGTCAACATCTTTAATTACGCCGATGATCTACAGCTGGTATTTGACATTAACTCTTCTACCTCTTCAGTGTCCAACTTTCAGGCTACCCTGAGTTTTATTTGTAACTGGATGAACTGCAATCAATTAAAGTTGAATCCGGATAAAACAGAACTCATCCTAACTGCTGTACTGGCTAACCCGTGGAATTCCAACTTCTGGCCTCCTTCTTTGGGCAGTCCTCCTCTCCCTGCAGCCTCTGTCAAGAGCTTGGGGATTGTGATCAGCAGCGATCTGTCGATGAAAGCACAGATCAGTTCGGTGGTCTCCGCCTGCTTCTTTCATCTGCGCAGAATCCGTAAGATTGCCAGATTCTTAACCACTGAGGCTCTAACTTTGGTCACCCTTGCTCTGGTAATCTCGCGGATTGATTACGCTAACTCTTTATATGCAGGCATTCCAGCTTACCAACTCCACCGCCTGCAGCTGGTACAGAATCACTCTGCCAGACTAATCGCTCGCCAGTCCAGCCGATGCCATGTTAAACCTCTGATGAAGAGCCTACACTGGCTTCCTGTAGGTAAACGCTGTATCTTTAAGATGGGATGCACCATCTTTAAGACCCTTGCCGGTAATGGCCCAGCCTTTATCTCTTCCAAACTGCAGCGGTACGCCCCTTCCCGAGAACTGCGTTCCTCCACTCTCAACTTACTTACTGTCGTACCTTTTAAGCGTAAAAAGCATGGAGGACTCAGATTTGCGGTCCTGGCCCCTCAACTTTGGAATTCACTGCCTATTGAAGTAAGATCAGTGACCCTTTACTCCCAGTTTAGGCAAAAGCTCAAGACCTGGCTGTTCTCTCAAGCTTATCAGTAAAACTATCTCTTTACTCTCTGCACCGCCCCCTCGCCCTGAGCGCCATGAAACCGTTTTCGGTGTACGTGCGCTTAACAAGTACTTTTAACATAACATAACATAACATACCCAGTCCTATCTGTGGCCCTGGAGTAGTCTTTTTGTTGACCCCCGGTCAGTGTTTCCTTTCATTACAAAACTTTAGCTTGCCTTTTGAGAGTTGGCAAAGGGATGATCTGGGTAGTTTTCTTTTGGCCCTGAAAGTTCTGGTTCCCAGCTCTCTGACAAATGATGTAAATGTCAAAGTGGATTATTCCAGTGTCTCCATCCCCTCTTCATTCTTCTCCCCTCCTAGTGTTGGGTCTCTGGGGATGCTCCTATTAGTGTGGTGGTTGAGTGAATACAACTGGACTGATTGCAATTACTCAAAGTCATTGTGATTGCCATTTATGTTTTCTGAGTGGTTGTTTTATCATTAAGCCTATAATCACCAATACACCACCTTTCAGAAACTGTGTTCCAGTAAAGGAGCAATATCTTGAGATTGTTACCCAATCTTAATCTTGCAAATTCTTCAGGATGGTTGGGCTTATCTCGGCAACTCTGATGATTCAATAGGCCATTAGGGATTTTTTTTAGAAAACCTTGGTTTGCTTAAATTCAGTTAAATTGTTATTTCCCACTTTCTCACGGGGTGTTCTTGGTACATTCTTAGGTGATGGTGACGCCCCTTTCCTCTAGCCCAGTAGTTCTTAACCTGAGTCTGCAAACCACTGGGGTCCACAATGCTTTCTCAGATGGTTTGTCTAGAAAATTAAATAAAATTAGCAGATGAATAGTATATATGTAAATAAAAAAATCTAAATCTGAAATTGAAACTTTTAAAACGCAAACATGAAGGAATTTGAAATGTAAATTTAATAATTAAGTTGGTATCCTTAGCATGATTTGTTGAAGCAGAGGAAATACAGCAAAGAGATTCTTGTATGGACAATTGTTGGCCGCAAATGAACCACTGGAATACACAGAGAAAAGAGAAAGAGAGCATGAATCAAGCATATTGCTTTGTCTTTTTAGGAGTACAACCATATTATGAAAAACTCCAACTTCCCATTGAAATTGAAATTTTGTTTGGGCATTAAATACAATATTTTAAATTTGTGTATTCCTCTGATGTATACTTGTTTCTGTATTTGCATGTACTTTTTGAGGTTGAAATTGTAGAAATTACCTATGCTGGTTTTGTGGCTTCCAGTAGTGATTCTGTTGGTGTCCCCAGAAGTCAAAAGGTTAAGAGCTGCTACTCTAGTTCTTTCAGTTCTTCAGAGTGCCACTAAAGGAAGTGTCACTGAAATTCCTAAACTTTGAAACCTTCTATTTGGTGGTCACAACCTCTACTAGGAGATTAGGGGATAAAGTGATCCATAGTTTTTAAAGCACCCTGAAAATGCCTTTTTTTCGAATAAAAGGATCCTTTGTTTTGGTCCAGGCTTTAACCCAAAAGTTGTGTTTAAATTCCATAGAGAGACTAAAATTGTTCTCCCAATATTCCATTGTAAGCATTCAACTTCTGAAAAAGTGTCATGCTTTCCTTAGATGTATATGAAGCTGGTTCTCTTTACCTCAAGAGGGTTTCTTTCTTAATCTATTTTTCAGTTTTGGGCCAGCGAGGAAGGAATTAACTCGCTCTTCAGCCACTTTAAGTCACGAGGTAAAATCTACCATTTCTCTAGCCTATGATCTCTCAAGCAAGAAGTTGACAGATCATGTTCAAGAATTTTCCACAAGAGGTATGTCTGGCTTGTGGGCTGAAATGCATCCACCACTGACATAATATTGATCAATCCATACAATATTGAAACACAAAAAGAGCGGGAATTAAATATTGATCATAAAAATATCGACTTCTTATACTTAACTAGTAAAACCACAAATATCAAGAACAAATATGTCGTTGTTAAAAATAGCAATTTCTAACTATATCAAAAATAAAAATATCGGATACAATAATATTGTTACCTTTATATAAAAATGTATGTCAAAAATATTGATACCCAGAATATCGATAACAATATCACCCAAAAAGTTAAATACTCACTAGTAAATATTTAATAAACACTTTTAACATAAAACAATTACTTAAAATAAAAATAAAATATTTCATGCACATACTTAAGTTAAACAAAAATATATTACACTTACTTTTCTCCCCAAACAATATAAAACAAAAGGTATAGCAATACAACGCTAAAAAATATAGGCATGAACTACAAACCTTTAAACTACAACCTAAATATTAATAAATATATATATATATATGTATATAAACGTATTTCCAAAAGCAGCAAAGTATATAATATACTTCAAAAATAATATCTAAATTAGTATTTACCATAGAAGGACAAAACAATAAAAAAATTCAAACAGCACCGCCATCCATATTAGGATGTATGGTTTTAAAGGCCTTTCCATGGCGGCGATGCCGCCATGAAAAGGCTGGCGGGGAATCGCTTTGGGGGCCCATTGAGGGCCCCGGCGGGGTGGGGGGTTGGGGGCTGCACTTGGGGGGTACCTATGGTGCCCTCCTACATTGCCATGCACAAGGTGGCAGGCACCGCACGGTGCCTGCCACGTTGTGCATGGCAATGCACAACATGGCATTTCAACATTGCGGCGGGTGCTGCAGCCAGTGAAAGTGAAACTTATGATTTTTTGTCATGCAACGGAAAAGAAAGTATACACATTTTAAAATATTCTATATATTTATAATATTACACTACTTTCAGATACAATGACAGTATCTGCAAAGTATATCACTTCGCAGAAAAGAAAGCAGTTACTAAATCACATGGGCTACATCTACAGGCAAGAAACTGCATCAACTGAAACTATAAATAGGAAATGTACCAAATATTATTCTTATGTATACTATGTGAGGGCTACTATAAAAGATGATGTAATTCATGTAAGAGGGCAAAATCACCCCCAAATATAAGAAAAATAGAAGTAAGAGAGATGTTGCAGGGTATAAGAGAAGCTAGCACTAGCCCTCAGGAACCCACAAGCAAAATCCTTAAAGATATACTTCATAAAGTCGCCAAACACATACCATGCCAACTGCCACTTATCTTCACTTTAAAACATTTAATTACACAAAATAAAAGAGACACCATTGATACCCCACCCGCCCCTAGAAGATACCAAGACATACACATACCTAAACACTTATCAATCACACATAATGAGGAACATTTCCTTTTACCTGACAACCTAAATACCATAACATGAATATTCTCTACAGCTGATAACTTACTAAAACTGAAACAATGTGAAACAAGGATGATGGATGGGACCTTCAAAATGTGTCTCAAACCATGCACTCAGATATACACCATACATGGTGAATATTAAAACACAAATATCCCTGTTATATATGCTCTACTACCAAATAAACAATGCAGCACTTATTTCAAACTCCTAAATCATATCAAACACAAACCCAATAATTACTACCCCCAAAAAAGTTATCGTAGACTTTGAGCAAGGAAACATTCAAACCAATTTAAACTTCTATCACGAGACAGCAATACAAGGCTGTTACCATAATCTCAATCAAAGTATAAGGAGGCACCTCCAAAAATATGCAATAAGTGTAGACTATTCTACAAACAGCCAATTTGCCTTAGAAATCAAACAAATGATAGCATTAGCCTATGTCCCTGTCACAGAGGTAGCTTACCACTACAGTTTACTAATAAACACCCTTTCTACCAACAAAATGAAGACAAACGTAGCCCCTAATGGACTATTTTGAAGGCATGTGAGTTGGCAGACTGCATTGCTCAGTACTCAGACGCCAACCCAAATTCCGAATACCATGGTGGAATGTCTATGACAGCACCTTGGCACAGGAAGCCAAAACAAACACAGCAGTAGAAGGATGGCACAATGCCTTCCAATCCAAATTAGGTAGAACCCAAACTAGACTATACAAACTATAGAAGCATTACAAAAAGAGCAAACAACCAGCAACTAACAATGGAGCAATCTGTACCCCAAATTGGCCCAAACCTTGCAAACAAACCAAAAGAGTGTAGCATATGCAACAATTTAAAGTAAAACTCTTTATAAATAACAAAGGAGTACATTACTTAGAAATGATAGCCAAAATATATTATAAAATAAATAGTAACCTTCTAAAGTCCTCAAAAGCTCTGACAATTTCCTAACCAACATACCAAACCTTGTATTTTTTAAATAATAAAAATAATATGTTATTACAACAGTAATTAAAATTCCATTTATAATAAAGACTGATATATGAAAACTATATATAAAGTATTAAAAATGAAATGTTATCACCAACAAAGAAAAATAAAAACCACTCAATCCATCCAATACATTATTTACAGCACATAAACCAAACAGTGCGACATAACATTCACATAATTTTTGCACAAACATCATACAATTACATTTCCCACCCAAAAGAAAACTAAATAAAGAAAACTTACAGTTCTGTAACTGAAGATCTTTCTCTTTATCCACTTAATAGAAAATGAATAATGCACCAAAAATGAAAAACTATTGTCCCAACAGCCAAAAAGAAATGCAAAAATGAAACAAATGCAATACAAATCCCTCAAAGCAATCCAATGTATGTAGATACCATATAAAAAAGTGTTTTAATAAACAAATATGCTCCAGGAAAACCAAATAGAAGGAAATCAAACTAAAAACCAATTGTTTATGATAAGCCAAAAATGATTTCTTAAAAAAAAAAAATGTACGCTCCCAATACCCATTGGACACATTTGTAGACAAAAACCTGCAAAGTAAATAGAAAACCTACCCACAAAACAAAAGACATTATGTTATGTTATGTTATGTTAATTTAATCTTGTAAGGCGCACAGCTACCCAAAGGTTTCCCGGTGCCGCCCATCAGAACTGAGAGAAAGAAAAGAAAAGAGTAAATAGATTCTACATATTAAACAACCAGGTTTTTAAACACTTGCGATAATTCTCATAAATGGTCAGTCCGGAGTGCCATCGGAAGGGAGTTCCACAGAGAGGGGCCAATATAAGAAAAGGACCAACCGCCCATGCGTGACAGCCTGGTCCTAGGCATCGTAAATTTCGCCTGAGTGGCAGAACGTAAGGAACGTGCGGGAAGGTAAAGGTGAACTACACATATACATAACAGTTATTCATTAAAATATAATAACATAATATAATATAACATAACATAGCAGTACTTTACTAAAATAGTGTACTAAAACACAAAATGACAAACTAGTGAAAAACACTACCACTAATACATCTAAATACAAAAAAGACTACCTTCTAGACCTCCCCCTCCAGGCCTCCATACCCTCAAAACCCTTACAAAATCCATCCTTAAAAAAAGACTTACTTGTTCCGACAAACAGCAAGCAGCACCTTATGATGACCAGGTTCCAGGTAAATAGACTAAAAACCACTCAAATAGATTACAAAATATCAGGTGTTGGTAAACAAAATGGCCTCTAAATGATACTAAAAAAGACTATCTTCAAAATGAATGATGGGAAAAATTGTAGAAATGTTGAGTAAATGTATAAAAAAAAGCTTAAAAATATAAAAACCTATCAAACATGTCAAACAATTTTGTGATAAAAAGTTTAAATATGTACAAAGTATTACTTAAATAATAGTATATACGATTATTTAATAGATACATAAAAAACATATGTTAAAATGATGTAGAAAATATGTATATAAAACAAATTTAAAAAAATTAAAACTGTTAAACAATGGAAAATAAAAGTTGAAAATGTAGAACACATAATACTATATACTAGTCCCACTTTAATCTAAACCAATTTAATGAAGGTGTTGGACACTAAAGGGATGAAATGTACTGTTCCCACTCCAATCTAAGCTAATTTGAGGAAGGTATTGGACACTAAAGGGGTGACATTTACTATTTCTACTCCAATCTAAACCAATTTGGGGAAGGTGTTGGACACCAATATATATATAAACTAAAATATTACAAATGTAAAAAGTTTATTTCATAAATATTAATAATTAATATATTTATTCAATTCTTTTCCAACCTTTCCAAAACTATAAACCATAAAATAATAAATAAACTATGATTTATAATCAACAATCACCAAATCAAAAAGTATTAAAAAATTATATTTTTATAAATGTTAAATTTATTTCTAAAATACAACTACAGTTTCAAAAAAATGTATCACATTTCCACAATTTTTTATAAACATTACAAAAGTTATACAATTATATTTTTTTATTTAAAAATGGCAAATATTATATCTATGAAAAAACTTGTAACATTTTACATTGTTTTAAAAATATTTTCTTAAGCCATTAACATATATCTTAATAAATAAATGTAGCTAAATTTGAAAAAAGAAAACAATTTTTATAAATGTAATATATACATTTGCATATATTCAGAATTATTAAAATATTTTTATTTTAAAATATACATATTTAAAAAATCTCCCCTAACTTATCCCTTAAAAATGAAATAACCGGGGGCGTGGCCAGCAGCCGCCGAAGATGGCCGCCAACTAAGAGAGCTCCGCTAGCCAACAGCGCTAAAACCCAAAAATCCGACATCATCCGGACCAATAGTACTAACCAGCACACAGTGGGTCACCGCGACGGCATCAGGGAGCACAGGGGATGGAAATCGGCTCCTGAAACGGTGCTGGCAGCAACAACCAGACGACGGTGAAAGGCGATGAGTGAAGGCAAGATGGCGTGACCCTAACGCTCCAACGCGCCCTGAGAGCGGACGATATCCGAGCTGCCGAGCGGCGTCCCGGCGGCTGACCTGATTCTGCACGGAGGTGTGGTGCGGGACATGCAGCGATCGGAGCGGGAGAGAATCCTCCAGCGGCCGAAAAGTGCAAGGCAGTAGCGCCACGGAAACAAGGCGCGAAAGACCCCACAGTCAGTGCGCGGTGCCTCCCTGGGGTACAGTGGAGCTCGGAAGGCCAGACGGCATCTCAGGGGCTGAATTAGACCCCAGATAACTACAGAGACTTGATCAGTGGCAGAGGGACAGCTATTACCGGCGGCGATCCTGTGATCGAGCGCCAACAGCCTCATCGGAGGTGGGTGAGGCCCCCCTGGGTGGTGAAGGCGATCGAGCGGCTGGTCGGCGTCCAAGCGGCAAGCCCGGGCCCTGATCAGAGGTGGAAGAGGGGCCCGTGGCGGTGGTGGAGATAGGCCCGGCAAAACTATGGAGAGGGGATGCGGGTGACCCCACAGGGAGCGAGCAGTGCCTCCTGGTAAGGCAATAGGGCACGAGAGAGACGCCAGATACGTGCGACTACGCAGCAGCCTGTGTCGATCACAAACTCCCCTTCATCTTTCCTCTCCCCATGCCAGGGTGGCCTGGAGAGTTGCTGCGGATCGCGGAGGGTACGAGGACGGGCCGAGGGGTTGTTGGGAGCACCAAATATCCTTAACTGAGCCTAGCAGACAGCGCGGCAGCGGCCTTCTGGCATGATCAGAGACCTCTCCTTCTTCCGAGTTGCACTATCCGGTCTGGCCATGTAAGTGGCCCTAAGGCACAAGACCTGTCGTGCACCACTACCAGAGCTGAACGGGGAGAGGGGACCTGACTTGCACTCCCTAGACCTCATTCACGTAGGAACGAGGGCTCTCCTCCACAGAATCCGCAGGGGTGAGGCATGCGTGCGGGCATGGGCCGCACAAAAGCGATGGCGACAGGCCAGGTGAATCAGATCGATGAATATACAGTTGCCAGGAATCGGGATGATGGCGCAACGGGCGGAGAGCCGCCTGGGGAACAGGAAGATCAGCTCCCAGATCCCTCCTTAAAAGACATTATGAGAGCAATTACGGACCTGAGGGGGACACTTGAACCCAAGCTAGACCCGGTCACTAAAGAGGTGGCCTTGCTCCGAGCGAACTTTCGCAAACTGTCAGGGAAGGTATCTGCGGCGGAAGCAGACATAGGAGGACTACAGGCCAAAACCAAACGTCTGGAAGAACAAGTCATACGCCTCACTAAGAATCAGTCAGAGATTACCGCCCGGCTTGAAGATCAGGAAGGCAGACCTTGAATTGGACTGACACTTGTAAAAGACGAGAACAAAGTGTGAGGTAACCAACAGATCTAGGTTGCTACTAGAGCATACTTGGGGTCAAGTAATAGCCTAATGAACATGTATGGCGCTTCGCGCTGGCGGCTGGCATGCTGCCCCTTCTTTACTGTTTACTATAACACAGTTCGGGCGACAGGCACTCTTTGTGTATGGGAGCTGGGAGGTTTTTACTCACCAAGCAGGGGTGCAGGGAGGGGGGAGTTGGGTATGTTGTTCAATGTTCATTAACAGGTTTGCAGATTTACTCAGGACCAATATAGCCACCCAGTTAGCAAACAATGGAACCAGTTAGGGTAGAGGGTAACAGGTTGTAAAAACTCAAATTATGCACTATGGGAGAGCAGACTAACCTACAAGTGTGGACCTGGAACGTAAACGGGCTAGGCAATAAAATCAAGCGCACTCTGGTCCTTCAGTACATTAAGAGGCACTCCACGGATGTGGTGCTGCTTCAGGAGACGCACCTGAAAGGCAGCAAGTGTAAAGCGCTGGACCGATTTGGATATAGGCTGGTGGCTCACTCTGGGTTTTCCTCCGGGGCACGGGGGGTGGGTATCCTGCTCCGCAATGCTTTCCCTTTGACCATAACTAGTGTACACACGGATGAAATGGGCTGCCTAGTGGCATCTGTGGATAAGTGGGAGGGGCGCGCAATAGTGTTCTGCTCACTCTACATTCCCCCTGGGGTTCACAGGGTCACCTTTCCCAAGATTAGTTCCTTCCTGCTTGGGTTGCCCCTAGGCACCCTCCTCTTGGGTGGCAATACTAACGCTGGTATGAACTCGGAACTTGACCGTTCCACTACCGTGGTGGGTAGCAGGGGAGAGCATGACCTGGCCGGCTTCATGTTGGCCCTTGGCATGATTTGACATATGGCGGGCACATAACCCCACGACCAGACAATACATGTACTACTCAGCCCGACACAACTCCTTCTCCAGGATAGACTATCTCTTTACACGAAACGACAAGGTGGAGGAGTTTCTTAATCCAAGACAGATGGCTCGGGGAATCTCAGACCATTCTCCAGTGGGGGTGGCCATTAAGGGACCAGTACTTAATAGAGCACCTTTCCCGCGAATCGACCCCTGGCGTCTGAAAGATCCAGATCTTAGGGACCAGATCCAGAAGAGCTCAGAGCAATATTTCCAAGAGAACACAGGCTCAGTCACCTCCAGCGTCATCTTATGGGACGCGTATAAAACGGTCCTGAGGGGACAAGCACAGGCACTCATTGGGGGGAAAAATAAGATGGAGGTGCTTCAAGCCAGGTCCCTTGAGCTAGAGATTATAGAGATGGAGAAAGAGGCGGTGGAGGACGCCTCGAGAGACCTGAGACATAGGCTCGCGCTGAAACAGCATGACTTGCGAGCACTCGCGGATGGGGCAGCACGGGCGTATGCACTCGTGACGCAACATAGGCTATATGACGTAGGGGACAAGGCATCGCGGCTCCTAGCTTGGCTAGAGAAATGAGACAGAGAGCGATCCTGGGTGACAGGAGTGTTGGATCAGGCAGGAGCGCTGCAGACCACCAACACGGGCATAGCAGAGGCTTTTGCAGCGCACTTTGAAGGGGTGTACATGCAGGCCTGTACTAGAAGCAGGGGAGATTGCGAGGAATTTTTAAGAGACTTCTCCCTGCCCACGCTATCTGCAGAATCACGGGCTGCACTGGAAGCAGATCTCACAAGAGAGGAGTTGAGCGCGGCCCTGGAAGACCTCAACTCAGGAAAGGCAGCCGGTCCCAAATTACTTTCGGTTGAAATTTACAAGAACCAGGCCTCCATAATAATCCCGCCAATGCTGGATATGCTAGAAGAAGCCCGGGAGAAGGGTGAGCTTTTGCCAGATCAAAGAGCAGCCATGATAGCAGTTATACACAAGGCGGGGAAACCGCCAGACCAATGCGCCTCCTACCGCCCGATCTCTCTGATAAATGTCGAGACGAAGGTGCTTGCTAAGGCATTAGCCAACAGATTGATACCAGTTCTATCTGAAATAGTACATCTCGACCAATCGGGATTCATGCCTAAAAGAAGCACCCGTCACAATATCAGGAGGCTATACGGCGTGCTCCACCTAACAAACAGCCCAGAAGCTCAACAGACGGCAGTAATGTCATTGGACGCTTCAATGGCATTCGACAGTATAGAGTGACCCTACCTGTTCGAAGTTCTCCGCAAGCTGGGCTTCGGCCCCAATTTTAATCAGTGGGTAAGACTACTATATGAGAGCCCTAGTGCTCAAGTGCGAGTCAATGGGGTAGTATCCAGGTCCTTCAGGCTGGGCAGAGGCACTAGGCAGGGTTGCCCCCTGTCCCCATTGCTCTTCGCCCTCGCCATTGGCGCACTGGATTAGAAGAGATCTGATGATTTGGGGGATAGTTGCCCCGGGTGGATGGGAAGAACGCATCTCACTGTATGCAGATGATATCCTCCTATATTTGGCGAGACCATACCACTCAATGGCGAGGGTGCTCCACATTTTTTAGCTCTTCGGCAGCTATTCTGGATACAGTATCAATTGGGCCAAGTCGGTGATATTCCCACTCTCGGGCCCCCCGCCCAGGGTGCCGGCTAGCTGTCCTGCCCCGATAGTGCTGGAGGGGTTCAAGTATTTGGGCATTTATGTAATGAGAGACCAAGAAGGGTTCATGCGGGCAAATCTCGAGCCCCAGCTGGAGCGCCTCAGTACGGATGTAAGCCACTGGCGTACCCTCCCGGTGTCATTGATGGGTAGGGCAGCGCTGTATAAAATGATGTCCTTGCCCCGCCTTCTTTATGTTCTCCAAAACACCCCATATCGAGTCCCCCCTACAATTTTTAAAAAGATATCACAAGAAGCTAGATTGCTACTGTGGCTAGGAGGCTCTCCAAGAATTGCACTCACTAAGTTGCAGAGAGGCGTGTACGATGGAGGATTGGCAATCCCAGATATCAGACTGTACTATTGGGCCTCCCAGTTAATGGTCATCAATGACTGGGTATACACTGACGAGAGCGAACGAGCCTACAGAGTTGACAGAGCTGGCATGCCCGATGGCCGCTACGCCTCACTCTTGTACTTGCGAAAGAGGAAGCTGGAGTGTCCGCCACATACAAAGGTAGTAGTAGACTGCTGGAGGGAGGCGAACAAACTACGGGGATGGGATGGGGAGTTAACTGGCCAAACCCCGCTATGGGAGGGCGTCTTCCTTAAAGAAGTAAACACAAGGAGATGATGGACGGAGCGCTGAAACTTTGCAGACACTCACCCCCAGTCACAGATCTGGGTTGAATCCATCATCATTATTTATCTCACTTCACCACCCCAGTTCAGGCACAGCTATATGCAAATCAGTCTTGACCCTGTGCCTCATGGGAACAGTCCAGCCCGAACTGCCAAGCCATGTCTTCCCTGGACCGGAAACAAGCATCCTGGGACCGGTTTCGGGCTAACAGCCCTCATCAGCCAGGCTAGCTTGAATCCAGTGGCAAAGTGAGCAAGGGACCCACGTCTGGGCATACCCTGCCAACTTAGGGCGAACAAAGCAAACACAAGGAGATGATGGACGGAGCGCTGAATTGCATATGGCCATGTCTGAACTGGGGTGGCGGAGTGAGCTAAAGAATGATGATGGATTAAGCCCAGATCAGTTGACTGGGGGTGAGTGTTTGCAATGTTCAACACTCCGTCCATCATCCCCTTTGGTTTTGCTTTGTTCGCCCTAAGTTGGCAGGGTATGCCCAGACGTGGGTCCCTTGCTCACTTTGCCACTGGATTCAAGATAGCCTGGCTGATGAGGGTTATGAACCCGAAACCGGTCCCAGGATGCTTGTTTCCGGTCCAGGGAAGACATGGCTTGGCAGTTCGGGCTGGACTGTTCCCATGAGGCACAGGGTCAGACTGATTTGCATATGGCCATGTCTGAACTGGGGTGGCGGAGTGAGCTAAAGAATGATGATGGATCAAACCCAGATCAGTTGACTGGGGGTGAGTGTTTGCAATGTTCAACACTCCGTCCATCATCTCCTTTGGTTTTGCTTTGTTCGCCCTAAATTGGCAGGGTATGCCCAGACGTGGGTCCCTTGCTCACTTTGCCACTGGATTCAAGATATCCTGGCTGATGAGGGTTATGAACCCGAAACCGGTCCCAAGATGCTTGTTTCCGGTCCAGGGAAGACATGGCTTGGCTGTTCGGGCTGGACTGTTCCCATGAGGCACAGGGGCAGACTGATTTGCATATGGCCATGTCTGAACTGGGGTGGCGGAGTGAGCTAAAGAATGATGATGGATTAAACCCAGATCAGTTGACTGGGGGTGAGTGTTTGCAATGTTCAACACTCCGTCCATCATCCCCTTTGGTTTTGCTTTGTTCGCCCTAAGTTGGCAGGGTATGCCCAGACGTGGGTCCCTTGCTCACTTTGCCACTGGATTCAAGATAGCCTGGCTGATGAGGGTTATGAACCCGAAACCGGTCCCAGGATGCTTGTTTCCGGTCCAGGGAAGACATGGCTTGGCAGTTCGGGCTGGACTGTTCCCATGAGGCACAGGGTCAGACTGATTTGCATATGGCCATGTCTGAACTGGGGTGGCGGAGTGAGCTAAAGAATGATGATGGATTAAACCCAGATCAGTTGACTGGGGGTGAGTGTTTGCAATGTTCAACACTCCGTCCATCATCCCGGTTTTGCTTTGTTCACCCTAAGTTGGCAGGGTATGCTCAGACGTGGGTCCCTTGCTCACTTTGCCACTGGATTCAAGATAACCTGGCTGATGAGGGTTATGAACCCGAAACCGGTCCCAGGATGCTTCTTTCCGGTCCAGGGAAGACATGGCTTGGCAGTTCGGGCTGGACTGTTCCCATGAGGCACAGGGTCAGACTGATTTGCATATGGCCATGTCTGAACTGGGGTGGCGGAGTGAGCTAAAGAATGATGATGGATTAAACCCAGATCAGTTGACTGGGGGTGAGTGTTTGCAATGTTCAACACTCCGTCCATCATCGCCTTTGGTTTTGCTTTGTTCGCCCTAAGTTGGCAGGGTATGCCCAGACGTGGGTCCCTTGCTCACTTTGCCACTGGATTCAAGATAGCCTGGCTGATGAGGGTTATGAACCCGAAACCGGTCCCAGGATGCTTGTTTCCGGTCCAGGGAAGACATGGCTTGGCAGTTCGGGCTGGACTGTTCCCATGAGGCACAGGGTCAGACTGATTTGCATATGGCCATGTCTGAACTGGGGTGGCGGAGTGAGCTAAAGAATGATGATGGATTAAACCCAGATCAGTTGACTGGGGGTGAGTGTTTGCAATGTTCAACACTCCGTCCATCATCCCCTTTGGTTTTGCTTTCCTTAAAGAAGTAGTCACATTAACAGGCTTTGGGAAGTGGAAGTTAATAGGGATTGAACATCTAGGAGATGTATGGAGGGGGCGGCACCGCTCACCTTTGAGAAGTTGCAACAAGAGTATGCCCTACACAACACAGAAAAATACCACTATCTCCGGCTCATGCACGCTCTACAGAGACACATCCAGCATGGCACCTCTCTTCCGGACTATTCGCCGCTAGAGGACCGGCTACTCCTTGACCCCATTATGGAAAAGCCCACTTCCACAATATACCGTAAGTTAATCAATAACATGCCAGACCCCCTCGTGGTGTAGCCGGCGGTGTGGACTGACGACCTGGGGAACTTAGATGACACGGATTGGCAGGAAGCGGTGCAGAGTCCGAGGGAGGTAGCAATACGGACCCGATTTAGGTTGGTACAACTTAAAATTCTGCATCGCACATACTACCCACGCACGCACTTGTACACATGGGGTAAAACACACACAGCGCTCTGTGTTAGGGGCTGTCAGCAAGAAGGTACATTTTTTCACATCCTGTGGGAATGCCCGAAGATAGTTAGCTATTGGCGCGAAGTTACAGATGTACTGTCCAGAGTCTCAGGTGAGCGTGTCTCTATGGACGCAAAATGGCTACTCCTGATGATCAAAGAGGATTTCGATTGGCCCAGGTACACGGGAATCTGGCTGGCCCTGGCGGCCGGCATCGCTAAAAGGAACATTGCATGGAGGTGGGGGTCATCCTTGCCGCCCTCACTGAGAGAGTGGAAATGCGACATGGACTGGTGCCACAGGGCAGAAGAGATGGTTTATAAAGGGAGAGGATGTAACAAAAAGTGGGAGGGAATATGGTCTCCATGGCATAAATATAGGTTGGGGTTGGGTTTGGAAGACCGTCAACCATAAAGACATAGATAGGAGACAGAGAAGCTTAGTCTCTACTGCGGGGAGGTTTTACCGGCTATATGTGCACATTGATATGGGCTATACCTATTGAAAAGTATGTTGTTAATGTCCTTCTGTCCCACTGGGAGTCGAATGTGGTCAGAATGTATTGGCAACTGGGGGCATATTATTGTAATCATGATTGTCTGTGGTCCCTTGAGCAAAATGTTAATAAAAAGATGTTTAAAAAAAAAAAAAAATGAAATAACACGCTGATAAAAAAAAATAATGTTAAGCAATTATTTATATATAGGAATACAACTAAGGGGCCGATTACGATATCGGGCGGAAACAGTCGCAATCTCCTTGACCATGTTGGAGCCCTTCCGACCTGCTCGTGCGGATTAAACCGCCCGACAGATTACGATGTTCGCAGTCGGAATGTAAACCACACGGTCATTCCGAATTGGTTCCGACTTGCTCTCAGAGAATTCATGTCGGTCGTAACGGCATCGAACACCTCTATGGACAGTGTTTCTGACCTCGCTGTCGGAAAGTGACTTTGGGAGTCCCTAGCAGGGACTCCTTCATCCCGAGGCCTCCAGTTGGGGCCTGAGGGGGTACCTAAGGGATCACCCTGTAAAACCCTGCACTGTGTGGGAGGCACCGTGGGGTGCCCGCGACAGGGTGCAGGGTTGTACACACACACCCTGTTTTCCCATAGGAGCCTGTGTTGTCAGTCGTAACACAGGCTCCCATAGGAATCAATGTGAATCTGACCGAACAGTGTTCGGTCGCATCATAATCGGGCAGGCGGAACTGCACGACATCGTAATCAGCCCCTAAATTTACAAATTTAAAAAAATTCAAAACGAGAATTTGGCTTACTAAAAACACTAATCTAAAAAAATGTAAACAGATACCAAAAAACTCAATACAATAAATTACATACTAATTGAAACTTACAAACAACATTACATAGCAAAATATTTTCTACATCGATATTTTTTAAAACGATTTTAAAAACAACACGACAAATGATATTTTTACCATTGATATTCCTGTCAACGATATTTTTGTTGTCCTGATATTCTTGGCATGATATTTATGTATCCTGATATTTTTTCTCAATATTCTGTCCAAACACTGAAACGCAATGGGTATCCATTTTGGATATTTTCCAGGCTATTATTTGGGCAATGCCTCCCATCTTTGTGCCACACTACAAGACACATGCAATTTTCCAAACTCTTTCATCATTTCAAACTGGGGTTTGTCTGCTGTCTGAAGGGGATGCATTAAAGTGCCTTTAGATGTTGCATACATCTTTTGAGTCAAAACTGTTTTTGTCAAGTTTTATTCTGATGCTACTGAATAGGCTTGGTATGGCATTTATGCAATGTGACCAAATATCATAAAATAGCTCTTTTGAAATATGCCCAGTTGCTTTCATCTATAAAGTGTTGAATCTTGGACTTTAGGAGGCATTCAACAGGTCTTCTCAAGTTATCTAAACTGTACTATGGACATGACATAGAAGCTGAAGTTTGCATGTATCATTAAGTATTTGAATGTACATTATTACTGCATGTGTTCCACGTGTTTTACTAAAAAATGTTTAATTTCACTAGCTCCTATGCTTGCATAATCCTTTTGAGCCTCACAATGAACTGGAAGAGACCCCCTTTCTGGGAGTGAATTATAAAAAGAAATACCACCAGTAGCCCTTGAGACCGAAACTGCACACATATCAAAGATGCACACAAAGACCAGAGAGAAGAAGAAACAGCGTTCTCAATAGTCCCAAATCATGGAAATGATCTCTTGCCTAACTACAAACTGAAGCGCCAAGGAGAAAAAAGGCTTTTAACTGTCTCTGCATCATAAAGAGAACTTGCAACTAGTCTTGTTCTGTGAACCATACTAGGTCCTTCATTACGAGTCGGCGGAGAGAAATTCCTGTATAGAATTCCACTTCACGCATTCATGAATGGTCCCATTTTTTTTGCACCCAGTATGCCATGTGTGGGAACACTGGAACTGGTTTTGCTGGCCAGAAACAGTGGCCAGTCAAATCACTTTAGGCTTTGGCTGCAACAGCAGCTTGGCCTTGACCCTTGTCCCTGACCTGCTTCTCTGGCAAGGGGAAAGCATGCAATGCTTACCCTGTTACAATACTTTTGTCCTCCACTCCCCTCCCCACACCGCTCTATTCAGAATCCCCTGCTCCCATTTACCATCTGCATACACCAGGTGGCCAATGGAAGTGTTAACCCCCATGAAATGGGTTTTCTGGCCTGCAGTAAAACCTGCTCCACACAGTTATTCCCCATTCCATGGGGGTTTAACTCGGAATTGCATAGTACTGGTGGGGTCTTACTTCATGATCAGGGATTTAGCTATCATTGGTGCAGCAGGTGCAGTGCACCAGTGCATGAAGCCTTGAGGAATCTATTAAACCTTGATAATTGCTGTATTGTACTACCCAACAGCAGTCAAAGCAGCCATTTTCCTTGCTTGCACCAGGAACCATTGCAACATTGCTACACTACTGTCAGTACTTAGCTGTGCAGAGTTTGCACACTGGAAGCACAGTGGAACTCTTACTCAGGGCCTAAGCATGCTGGAACCTGTGGTTTTGTGCACCCATATTTACCATCGTTTTCTGGGCTGTTAGCTAGTCAGGACAGCCAGCATCCTGACGCCAGGCCACTTAACAGGCCACTTAACAGCTTGATATGTTTTGTCAAAGCACATTTTGAACAATTCCACTAGAGAGCGGTTTCCATAATCATTTGACTGGTCTCTTTACTTAAACCCTTTATATTTGAAAAACCGATTTGCCTATAGACACTAAAGAGAAACAAGCATTTGCAATGCAATAGGTCTCGCATTTATCAGAGTTAGAGCTATTGGCGTTGTAAATGACATTGTTTTTTATATGTGTGTTTTGGTTTGGAGTGTAGTGGATGTATGAACAGAGGCACAGCTGCAGCATTGCCTAGAGGACTTAAAATGAGGAATTACCGACAGGAACAGAGAAGCAGGTAGCAGCACTTCTTAGGAGGACCAAGAATGAGGAATTACCACTGTGACCAGAGACACAGCTGCAGCACTGCCTAGAGGATTTAGAATGGGGGAGTTACTGATGGGTCCAGAGAAGCAGTTAGCAGCACCGTCTCGAGGACTAAGAATGAGGATTTACCAACGGGAGCAGAGAAGCATGTAGCAGCACTGCTAGAGGACTAAGAATGAGGAATTACCATGGGAACAGAGACACAGCTGCAGCACTGCCTAGAGGACTTAAAATGTGGGAACTTCTGACGGGACCAGAGTATCAGCTAGCAGCACTGTCTGGAAAATTTAGAAGGAGGAATTATCGACCGGACCAGAATAGCAGTTAGCAGCACTGTCTACAGGACTTAGAATGAGGAATTACCACTGCGACCAGAGAAGCAGCTAGCAGCAGTACCTAGAGGATTTATAATGAGGAATTACAGAAAGGACCAGAGAAGCAGCTACACCTAATGAATAACAGAAAAGCTCACACTGAGACCAGAAATCCAGCTGTCAAGACCTGGACCACTGGTAGATAGTGGAAAAACACTGAAACAAACTATCAGAGGCACAGAGAAGCAGGCCCAGTGTTTATATTTCACTTTTTAATGAGGAGCCATCTGTTATCTGTGCCGAGATTAGGAAACCTATCTTACCTCGTAGCAAACACCGTCTGTTTACACGCAGCTGGGCCAGGGCTGGGGCCTCCTCCACTGCAGCTGGAGGAGAGAGGGCTGTGATGCTGAGACTGGGGAGGGAGAGAAGAGGAGAGCGGACAAAACAGGTGTGGGGGGGCAACAGGCAGGAGCAAGAAAAGGGGGCAGGGAGATAAGAGGCAGGTATGCTGAGTACACTGGCAGGAGGTAGATGTAACAGCCTGGGGGAGAGGCTGCAGGAAACATGGGTCTCTGGCCCCAGAGGCAGGAGGGACCTGAAAAGAGAAGGAGAGATGACAGCAAGGGGCCATGAAGAGGAGAGATGTAACAGCCTGGAGGGAGAGAGGCTGCAGGAAACACGGGGCTGTTGCACCAGAGGCAGGGGCGGGACTTGAAGAGAGAAGAAGAGACAGCAAGAGGCCATGAGAGGGAGATATGCAACAGCCTGGGGTGAGAGATTGCATTAACCATGGGGCTGTGGTAGCAGAGGCAGTAGGAGGGAAGGAGAGAGGACAGCAAGGGGACATGAGGGGAGAGATGTAGCAGCCTGGAGAGAGAGAGAGAGGCTATAGGAAAAATGGGGCTGTAGTGCCAGTGGCAGGAGGAGGGAAGGAGAGAGGCCAGCAAGGGGCAATGAGGGGGAGTGAGGCTGCAGGAAACATGGGGCTGTGGCACCAGAGGCAGGGAGGACTCGAAGAGAGAAGGGAGAGGACAGCAAGGGGCCATGAGGCGGAGACAACCGCAGTAAAGAAGCCTTTCCCTCCGTCTGCTACGAAGCAAAGAGCCTTGGTACCAAACAGGAGCCATTTTCCATGTTGATGTAGACGTGCGTCTGTCTGATTTGACAAGACATCTCACCTTGAGCTTTGTGAGCATTAACCAGCTCTCCACCTTCGCCAGGGCTGTCAATAATCCTTGCAGATCACGCGAGCATGTATGAACTAAGGAGAGAGTGTACGTGACCTCTGGCGAGACCCGTGGGTTTGGGAACAGGGGCAGAGATGGAACAGTGGGCAGGGCAGGAAGACGTGGGGGCGTCAGAGAACGTACTCTCAAGTTACACTGTATACAAGTTAGCATTACACATGTATGAATAGACTAACCTGGCCTTGTTCTGCTGGCGGGGACGATGGCGTGACGATAATCCAACCACTCACCTTGGTGTTCAATTGGAGAAAAAGTAGTCTTGTTCCCCAAAAGTGCGCACCCAAGGGAATGGGGGAGTGGATAAAATAACAAAACAGACTGGTCGCCCTCCTCTCTCACTTTGTCATGCCCTTGCTTCCTCTTCAGGGCACTGATAGAGGTAAACCATCTGCTAAGAGTCACCACCACAAATGTAAAATGTGCACTGACCAAAAGAGAGAAAAACACATTACCTAAGCGTTCCCCTATCCATTCACTCTATGTATGCATATATACATTCACTCTAGTGATAGGGTTCACTCAAATGCACGATTTAAGGCTTGAAATTAGGCCTCTTTACTCATGAAGGAGTTAATTTCCTGGCACTCCAATAATGTAAATAAATCAAATAACCATGATCCATCTCATATCAAACACAATGTCAATAGTTCACTTATTAGTGACTGTTTCTCATGGTAACAATTTCTTAAAGTCAAACTACATATTGTACAAGGATTCTTACTCAGAATATTGGATATAATATACTCAAAACAAGGATTAGAGCGTAGTACTGGGAATTCGCACTGCCAGTACACTTACCTTCTGTAGGTAGAGGCCGGCAAAGCCTCATGTGCAGCGCTACTATACATGGAGTCACACCCGGCGCAGCTGCGCTGACACGGCGGCATCTCTGACCGAAGAGAAGAGCTTGTAGTCGATACCAGCGGGCCGGGAAGAGTCAGCCTCTGCAGGATACACAGGAGCCTGCCGAAGGATCTTCAAGAGGTAGCTCGGAAAAGAATGAGCAGCCGCAGGAACAGAATCCGGGTCAGAGAGCATAATGTGATGCCACACCCCTCCAGGAAATGATTGGGCAGAAATCCGTTGGGCAAGGGAAAGAATAGCAAGCACTTCTGCTTGCTCATCGCACTTTTAAAAACAAGCCGCACAGCCCTCGCAGACGAGGCCCATGGCACCGAGGACTGCAGCAACAAAACAAAAAAAAACAGTGGTGCGCGCTCACCACAGAGGAGCGGGGGGAGGGAGCGCGGCAGCGGCAGCGAGGCGAACGCGCGCTGCTGCGCGTGCTGGCCACCGTCTGGAATGGGAGGAGCAAAGGCGGGACGTGCACCCGCCTTTGCCCAATCGCGTGCCGTTTTTTTAAAAAAAACGCACACTCCAGCCAATGTGGGCTTCCCAAAGCAAAACCACACGCACGAGCGTGTGGGCAGCTTTCAGAAGCCCTTTCTAGAGGTCTCGCGCTGCGCGAGCAGGGCTACGCACTGCAACGCTAGGCGCGAGACCTAAAAACATAAAGCTACCTTGCAGGCGATCCGCAGTCAAGATGATTTACACTGTTTAAATACTTTATGTGTTTAGTCATTTGATCCATTAGGATTCCGCTGCCCAGCAGGGTTGCAATTACAAGATATTAGCTTTTTTATTAAATGGCTGTAATTGAATTTAATGACGTTATTTAATTAGCTTTGGCAGAGGGTGAGTGTTCAGTTGAAAATATTGGCAGCTAGGCCAGAGAGTCCTTTAGGAAGATTGCAAATACAACGAGTAAATATATTATATTCATTCTACTATTGCTTGAATTAGATGTTATTCCTCTGGAAGCAATGATGCATTGTTTGACCCAGGTCACAGAAAACCTGGTGCAGGAGAGAAACAGCAATGGATTTTCTGAAATGTGCAACTGGCAAAGACTTTACTAATGTGCTGACCCACATGTGCTGTAGATTAGAATTGTTCTAACCCATTTGGCACGTGGTACCATTATATATTTCACTGCATTTTCGACCCTCTGACAGCCAGCATTTAATAGCTACTTTACTTCTGACTTTTTTCTTAATTTTGTTCTGATCTAACCCGAGCAGAATTTCTAGATTCAGGCCTCTGGCGAACAAAGCATTTAATTATAAACAACACTCCTCATTCACGAGTGCTATTGCAGTGTGGAAAAGGCGTAGACATGTACGCTCTGCCCTGATGAGAGCAGGAGGAGGAGCACACATGGGCTTAACAGTCTCTGGCACGAGGGGCCCTCAAAGGACCAATGATTTCACAGAAATGTTTGGAAAATAATCTCTTGGACAGATTACATTTTCAGCGGGATGGGCTCACCTGACCTTCAGTCAGCGTTTTGTTTTCATTTTTGGATGTCCCCCTGAGGTAGATGGTTCATAGAGGAAATGTATTCCATCCAGCTGTAGCCAGCTGCAAAACATTGTCATTCTCATAATCTATCCCAGCTACCAGTGCTTGTCTTAGCCTACATGGAGTGCATTCCCATTTTACCTCTAAAGGCCCCTTCACAAGCCAGCCAGTGATTAGAGATAGCGGTTAGGGGCATTATCTTCACCACTGGGAACCAAAATGGCTATTATGACTTTCCAGGCCTAGAATTAGGGAAAGACTATGGAACCCGGATTGACTGGGCCACTCCTCAATGTTTTCCCAATCCCGCCCCATTCCTGCTCACACATGAGGTTCTACTCTCTTACTGAGTTACTACACTGGTAAGACTTATAATTTGGTTGTGTGGTATCTCCTGGCGCCCTGTGACTGGATTGCTGTCCTCAAAATAGAGGAAAGGCTATTGAGTGAAAGTGATGTGTCAGTGATCTACTTTTTGATTCATCATCAAAATCTTTATTCGGCTTGTAAAACATAAAATAAGATACAGTATAAAATGCAGCAATAAGTAATAGTGACACCACAACAGTTAAAACCATGAATGAAAGCAATAGTAAGCAAATATATAAAAAGACAATAGTTGATATTCCAGACATAGAGGTTTGATATAAAGCGGCACGTGCATTGAGGTATTATTTCCCCACATATTCCTCAATCTTACTGCCGCCAGTATAAATTAATATAGCATCGTGCAAATGTGTTCAGTTTGTAATAGTTGCAGGTAGTATGGAGCTGGTCTGGACTTTTTAATATTCAAAGACCTGGGCAATGGGATGAGATATTGATTCATTTTTGCAGCACCCATCCATTTTGTCGAACTCGGCTTCATGTGCATGTTTCAGGGGCCAATTAGGCCTGTGAGAAATGTTAACATATGCCTCCTATAGGGTTACAATATAGGTTCAGGAAATTCACCAAACAGCACTAGTTAATTAAATGAATGCTCAAAGGTCTTGCAGGAGTTTTGTCAAAATCTGGAAGCGTTTGGCGGCGCACGTGCATTTGCTTTTACACAAATGCAGTTTGGACATTTATACCAATCTAGAAAGGTTCTGCTTGCTTGATGAGTTAGTGTAGCTGTTTGATGGGAAGGACGGTCTGATTTACAAATCCCAGAGAATCTGAAGCATTTTAGGTACATTCTTTGCTGCATTTCTTTTATTCTTTCTCTTCTTTTTCTGAAAGAATACTTGCCTACCCTTATCTAGATGGAGGAGTTTATTCTGTTGTGGGTTTTCTTGATGTTTCTGTTGTAGAAAGTGCGCTTTGCTTTGGTTTCTTTCCACGTGGGTGCATTTAAATTAAGTTAGGGAAAGCTGTCTTGTCTCTTTTACAGCTAACTTTCTAAGCCACTTTATGGGTTTTCATCCTATGTTATGTTACGTTGTGCTGTGTTGTGTTACGTTACTAGCACTTATAGAGCATGCATACACCAGTCAGTTTCTTGGCGCTAGGGTAACAAAAGCATTACACGCTGCTCACAGTTCAGTCATATGCTTGTTTAAATAGCCATGTCTTGAGAAGTTGCCTGAATCTGGTGTGCAGGGGTTGACCTAATCTCAAGTGGAAAGGAGTTCAAGATACGGAGGGCGAGTACAGAAAATCTGGAGCCGCCGAGTTTCTTCTTTTTGAATGAGGGGATAGTAAGAAGATTCAAGTGAGTGAATCTCAAATTATGGCTAGTCTCTTTTTAGATACAGGCTGAAATAAAAGTCGGGCTGCTTCCATACAGAGATTTAAAGCTGATGCAGGCAGTCTTAAATACAGTTCTCTGTTCCACCGGCAGCCAGTGTAGTTTCCTCATCAGGAGGGTGAGTTGGCACTTTCTAGGCTGTTGGTAGGTTAGACTGGCTGCCAGATTTTGTGCCATTTGTAGTGTACAGTTGAGGCCCTTGGGAAGGCCCACGGAAAAAGGGTTCACATCCTCAAGTTGACTAATGCGATAATAACCTGGATGAGAGCTTTGAAGGTTAGAAATGTACCTTTCTTTCTGATTTTGTGGAGGTGCAAAAAACAGGACGAAATTGGTGCCCCTAATTTGGGTTTCATAGACAGGTTCTTGTCAATAGGAACTCCGAGGCTCTCAACTGAACTCTTAGGCTGGGGGGGTGCCCATTACGGCTTGCCAGAATGTAAGGTTCCACAAGTCATACTTGCTACTGGTTATGGGATATCGTCTGCATAGTTGTAAATTCTGAACTTCATTTTCTTCAAGGAATACATTAGGGGCATATGTACAACTTGAAAAGGTGGGGGGACAAAGAGGACCCTTGGGGTACTCCACAGATAAGTTGGACCTTAGGAGAGCTGAATGGGGATAGACGGACCGACTGGGAGCATTACTTCCAGAAGGAGACAGTCCAATCAAGTGCTGTGCCCTGTAGGCCTGCAGCTCTGACACAATCAACCAGAAGCTCATGGTAGACGGTGTCGAAAGCCGCTGAGAGATCAATGTGTACCAATGCCTGAATGGTACCACTATCAGCTTCCATTCTAGTTTTTTGGTATTACTTAAGTCACATTTTCTTTTGAATTTTTTAGAGCTCATTTATTCATATTTTGTTAGGGGCTAGGTTTTAACAGTGCAGCAGTCAAACAGACCTATTGTCTCTAATGCTTAGATTAGAGTTTGGGACAGCCCCTTTCGACCTTTAGCCTTTTTTGACAATCCTCTTTCAGCCATTAGCTTGAGACTTTGTCACTCACATTTTGCACTCAGTCCAAAGAAGTATTTTCTGTCACTGGATAATATTTGCTGTTAGAATTTATCTTTTCATCTTCAGTGGAGTGCTTGCATTGAATTACATGAGAGACTATTTTACAGCAGGCCACTCTGTCAACTCTTCTTTGCTCTCTTTGACTTTCCACTTTCCTCTTTTGCGTACTCTCCTGCTGGATTCCTAATTTCCCTTCCTCCTCCCCATGTGACCCCACCCTCCCAGTCACCCACACTGACCCCATCTCATTTCTACTTTTGACTCCTCCCTCTTTTCCTTATTTGCTCCTCATTCCCTGTGCCAATCATCTCATCTCATTCCTCTCTCATGACCCTCCATCTTCCCCGGTGTATCTTCCTTGTTTCTCATCTGCCTTTCCCTTCCCTCCCAGAAACTTTGACACACTCACCTACGCAGATGACACGCAACTGATATTGTCCCTCTCAGACAAAACATCCATCACCAGGATCAACTTCAATCCATGTCTGACTGACGTGGCCACCGGAACGAAGTCTAACTTCCTCATGCTGAACACGGACAAGACCAAAATGGTGAGCTTTGGAAAAGATGCCTCACAGTGGGGCTCTGCCATGTGGCCTACAGATCTTGGACCCACTCCAACCCCCAGCACACAAGCAAGTTAGCTCAGAATTATTATTGCCAACAAGTTGGACATGTCACCACAAGTCAACGCAGTTGCCACATCCTGCTTCCACACCGTGAGGGTGCTGAAAAAGATTTTCATGTGGCTACCCAACAACCAGGAAACCCTTCACACAGCCATCATCACTAGCAGACTGCTCTACTTGAATGTCCTCAATGTGGAAATAACAAGCCAACTCACAAAAATACTCCAGACCATTCAGAATGCAACTGTCAGACTGGTTCTCATTCTCCCCAGGTGGTCACCCATCACCCACTGATAAGGTGGTGGCAGTGTATTCCCTAAATATCAGCAGCAGTTACAAAAGCAGGCGACAGAACATACTTGTTCCACTGAGACTCTAAAGTGGACACAGATGTTTCCTAGGATGGAAATAGGAAGACCCCCCGGGTCTCTACGGCATCACCATGCTGTTGGAAATTGAACTACTTCAAGGTACCTGAGAGGCATAGAGAAGTAAACGTTGAAGCTATGGAACTAAGCTATAGTACCAGGGAGAATTCAACAATGACAGGTTTTCTTCACTCATTCACAGCATAGCACTGTACTTCTTGACCAATAGCTCCATGTCAAGCCACTAGGCCAGAGGAGCAGGGCAGTGAGTCCAACAAGGGAGAGATAGATAGTACTTCATCAATTTCTGAACAAAGACATTAGTTTTCATCAACATTTCTTTAAAAACATAATTTTATTCTTTTATACATTTTTTGTCACAGAGAGTGCACTGAGGCCTGCTAACCAGACCTCAGTGTCAGTGTTCTAACGCTATATTAAATTATGTTAAATCGGCTACACCAGATTGGCAAGCACTGACTTAATTATAAGTTCCTAGTATATGGTACCCAGGGTACTAAGGGCATGTATGGTAGAGTGTTCACTCAGAGCTGCAGCACTGTTTGTGCCATCCTACATGTGACAGAGATCAATTGGAACCCAGCCTGTCACTGCAGACTGAAGGGGCAGTGCTTTACTCTGCCTGTTCGACTTTGCCATTGCACCTAATGGCAAAGTGACCACTTCCCTTAAGTAAAATATGTAAGTCTCTCCTAATGAAGGTTAAGAGAGTCCTATGGTAGGGAGCTGTATATTACAAAGAAAGACATATTATTTTCTATATGTCTTAACATCAACACCTCCAAATTATTGTTTTAATGTGGAAGGGTTAGAGGCCCCATTGACTAACACAGGCACACCATCCAGCTAACTTCTGAATGGGACCACCTAAAAAAGTCAAGTAAGGTATCAAATTACTTGTGACATTAAATCCGACCTGCTGCCCAGGCCAGATCTGAAGTAGCTATTAGAAAGTTGCCACTCTGCACTACAGCTAGTCCAGTGTCTCACAAAGCAACTGATGCAACTTCAATGTGTTATTGAGTCATTTGTGTGGAACTTGATCAAAAAGGAAGCTCTATTTTTATGCTCATGAAGTTTCTTTAAACAAGAACGATGGAGATGAGTCAGCAGTGGTGCCAAATGAAATGTGCATATGCACTTCAGTGTCATGTGCATTAATATATTAGGAAATATTCAGGACCATCAAGTATTGTAGCAAATGGATTACAATGAATGTCGGGAACACTATCCATTTTTACCCATGAAAAAGTTGTCATGTAACAGTAACACTATTTTTATTACTGTAAGACAAGTACATCTTTTTCATTGAAGCCACCAATTACCCTAAAACGTACATGACATTTAAATATTAATAATATGGAAATACGAATATGAGTTAATGGCAAAGTATGCCAGTTACTGCCATGTTTTGGAGATATGAGGCAGGAAAATATGCTTTACCCAAACTCACCAGCATGAGTTTTAAAATGAGACATAGTGAGAGTCTGTCTATATACACTGTGCCTACCAGTTGTTGAAACCACTGAAAGAATGCCTATCTCGAATTCAAGAATCACGATTTTAGAAGCAGTTCAATAGCCTTAATTCTCCATCAGCAGAGAACATCCATGCTCTAAATGAACAATAGTGACCCCGTTCCCCTAATCATGATTTAAGTGGGCAGTCTCCAGAGCATTATTACCCTATAAAACACAGTTCACTGGAGGAAATAATGTGGGTGATAGACATGTATGAAATTGTGCAATGCCAGCCAATTATTGCATGATTCCTGAATTTTGCATTAAACGAAATATGTGAAATTTTTATAATTTTGCCTAATATAAAATGTGTGATTTTTGATTGGGGAAGACTGGTTTCAGGAAAAAATATTTCACTGCGACATTTTCTCTCCGTAAATGAGTTGACTTCCTAATGTGATGTATGACTATACTCAAATAGTTTCTCAAGATATCAGCAAAATGTATTTTATGTAATATTTGTAATTTTGCTAACATTTTTGTATTTCTCCCCAAAAAAGAAACAATCACATTTTTCACACCCTGGGCAATCCATGAAAAATCAAGAGCTGTTTCCCCGGAACTATATAGAGTTCAACAATATCACTATTTAACATGACTGCTTTTGTCTAATATGTCTAAATGTGTTGCAATGATACGTTTTAGGAAAATCTTGCTTCTTACGTGGGTTTCATAATTGGGCAGTGCTGGCAAATGGTGTGTCTTTGGGGCTGATTCTGAGTTTTTGCGGTCCGTGGACCGCCAAACCCGGGGTGGCGCTGCAGTGGCGGTACGCACCAGCGGTCCAACTGCTGTATTATGAGTTTGGCTGTCTGACCGTCAGTGGACTGCCGCAACCGCCGGGGATCCGTGTTCCCTCAGCGGTGCCGAGGCAGTGGACGGCCCACAATATGCTGGGGGTGCCGCTGCAGCATCGCCAAGCATATTACGAGTTTCCTCACTGCCACAGGGCCTTATTTATGAAGGTCTGATGCCACCGTCTTTTCAGTGACGCTGCAGTGGCGTAATCAATGCGCCATACTGCACCCTATATACAAAGTAACGTATCTCGGCAGATGCATCACTTTGTAAATACCTATGTCAGGTATAATGTATGCAGGGTGGGCGTTCCCACGTAAAAAAGGCTCGTAGAAGTATTGCAGTGAAATCTATGAGATTTCACCGTGCCACTTCTATGACTTGACTGCGTCAAATCCTTACTCCTGCTTCAAAAAGCCTAAGGAGTGACCCAAAGCCTTTCACATGGGACTCGCCCATGTGTAATGACACCATTGCTGGAGTTGCGTCAGTTGACTGACACACTCCAGCAATGCGTCATTACTGCGCCACCAGATACGTCAGGATTCCTGACGTATCTGGTCAATCCTTGCGACATGGAGTGCCGTAATGTAAATATGGCGCATCCATGGTGTTGCAAGGAGGGCGCAATGAAAAGTGTTGCATCGCTGTTTTTCCCCAGCGATGAGACACTTTTCATAAATGAGGCCCACAGTTTTCATGGTGGTGAGCCCACCATGAAAAGTGTGGTGGTGAGGAAACTAAGAGGGCCCTACAGGGCCCCCGTTGTCTCAGGGCCATGGGGATGCATGCAGGGGGGCACATGGTGTGCCCCCCTGTGTGCATGCACCCCAGTTCCTGCACAGCATGGACTTAACAGTCCATGCCATGCAGGAATTGCTTTGGTGTTCCCTTTGCGGTGCCTTTCTAAGGCTCACCACCTTGGACTGCCGAAGCACCATCCACCAGACCACGAGGAAACTCGTAATCTGGCGGGCGGGTGGCGGCGGTCGATTTTGGTGGTGTGGGAGCAGGGTGCTGGCGTCGCAGCCCACACCATCAAAGTTGTAATCAGGCCCTTTGTCTTTGCCTCTCCTTCACCCACACCTGGCTATTCAATGTATTTATTTATTTATGTGTCTGTTACGTGAATTTATAGAGCAAGCAATTACCCAAACGTGTCCTGGCAGTATAATAAAATTCTGCTATACTGACTCATACCTTTTCATTGATCTCCAAGCTGAATACCTATGTCCGTGCCAGTATATGCATACCAAAGGCAAGTTTGGGGGTATGGCATGGACGGCCATTCCAGTTGTCAGCTATGATTGTGTTCTTTTCCTTAAAATTTGCCATTTTGCAAGTTTCATCTGAACCAATTATTGATCATTCCAAAGTGCTTGGTAGTGTCTGTGTCAATTTTTGTCTTCAGAATTTAACTTTCTATCTTCCACCTTCTCTAACACCCTCTGAGCTATGCCTATTAATATGAGATCCAATATCAGATCCTATGTAAAACACTACAGAGTAGTCAAACACTTCTTCTTGAACTCAAGGTTTGGTGGCCATTATGAAAATGTGGCTAAAAGGCTCCTCAGTGCATGATGTCTCTCTCTCAGTTCCATTTGATTTTCAAATCATCTTTCATTCATATGCCTGATATAATTCGAGGTTAAGTTAGATTTACTGCCGGCAAATATTTTCTTCTCCAACTAGTTCCAGTGCCACTTTTTGGGTGGTTGTTCTTTTGCTCATCCAAAATTCCAGGGATGCCTGCCTGTCCAGACCTACACACACGGTTGATAATCCTCTGTAGTAACCTTGCATGCCATCCCATAACTGGATCAAATTATTTTATCATGCTGTGATCCAGCAGAAATGTGTGTCCAGCTGAGACAACAGACCGAGCAACTAGGTGGACAAACAAAACTGTGGAAAAGCAAAACAAAGTGCCACTTGCTGCAGGTGGGTTGGAGTTTGCAGATGGCAGCTAATAATTTGCATTCCCAGGCAATGGGCAGTCATGAGTACTACTTGGATTCCACCTTGTTGACTAGGTGCCATCAGGAAATAGTATAGGCACCTAATACATTGCTCAGAGTCCTCTGAAGCTCTCAAGAAATTCTCTATTTTTGTAGGTAGTGAACCTGATTTTCCACACACAGATGTTATCCTGCATTATATTCTGCCTTCTTCAGCAACTGGACGCATGCCATCAAATTTACTCTTTTTTTCTCTAGTATCAGTAGGTGTGTGCTTTGAAAACCATTGAGTGCTCCGACATGTTATTCATTTTGATAGAAGAACTCACACACTTATGTGAACACGAATTCCAAGACATAATTTACTCCAGAATCTCTTGTTTGTTCTACTTATGCACCTCAAACCATGGTGTTTTGGTGCCTGACTGGGAAGTGTACACACTCATAAGCCCTCCCTTCTACAAAACAATGTATACCAGCTCTGCCTCTGGTATGACAGGGGCCCACGTTCACTATTGCCCCCTCCACATCCACATGGCAGCTGTCCTTTGCACTTCTTTTCAAGCAAGCCTCTGCCTTTCCAAGAAGCCTAAAAGGAATCACCAGTGCGTCTTGGTGGAAAAGCAGTGATTGGCAACCTTGGAATGGATTGGCTGAAATAGCGGCACCCCTACCTTAGCAAGGCGGGCTCAGTGACTGAAGAGGTAACTAACTTAGCAGGTAGGGTCCTAAAGAAATGCAACAGCCAGATGAAAATGCAGTTCCCTGAGGATCCCAATTCCCCATCTGTCAATCAAATAGAGGAGAGGAGCATAGACATCCATTGCAGTATCTTCCTTCTCTAATGGCATCCCCCTCATTTCCATGCTGTCTTGTGGAACTCCAGTGGTACCCGAGAACCTAGCTACTTCAATTGTCCTCTCTCTGCTGGCATCTTAGCATATGCTCTAGCAACCTTGTGAGTTGATGGTGAGTGTCCGCTTGCTGCAATGTGCCTTTTCCAATTATGTTGACACAAGTTCAGCAATGTAATCTTTACCCCTTAAAGCCGCTCTCACTCATTTTCATTGTTCAGGATTTCTGTACCAATCTGTCAGGCCTGGATTTACAATCTGTCATTGGGTGAGTTGGTTGAGGTATGACCCTCCCTCTCCTAGAGATCCCCGTTTGGCTGAAGGGAGCAAAATGAAGGGAAGCAGCTTGACCTCACCCTCTGGCACCTCTTCTCCTTTTGTCAACTCTTCTTCTAAATCCTCTATATATATCTTCTTCAAATTGACATCACACCTCTTGCTACATCTGTATGCAAATTCCATGAGAAGGTTCTGGTTTTGTCTTATCCTGCCACTCAATGTGTCCTGTACAATGTTAGGTTTATTTGAGCAGCAAAGGAAGGAACTTTAATGCATACTTTGTCTGTCAGAAATTACCTCTTACCCATCCATTCACATACTCTTTCAAAGCACTGGGAAATACCTTTCAAATATTTCAGTATTTCCAATTATCTTGTTACTATTGAATGCTGAGCACTTTGCCACTCAATGTAATTTTTCTATTTTGAAGGCATTTTGAATAATACATTTGAATGTATTTCATATTATACAATTAAAACAAACAAGTGTTTTCCCACATCATTTTACCATAATAAAATAATGATTTCCATAACTTCATAAGGAACTCCGTGAAATAATTCCACATTACAAATGTTCATATCAATCCCACTGTTTCAGTGAATTCCAATGTTCCCAATGAGTCAGGACTGGAATCCTGTCCTCTTCTTTCAATGCCCCTTTTATAGTCTCTAGTTCATTTTTATTCCCTTCTATCTATGCCTCATTTTACTTTCTATGCATTTTGACCCTCTGAAGACAACACAAAGAGGCATATGTACAAGCCCCTATCGCCACGGGAACTTCACTTTTTGTGACGTTCCCGTGGCGATAGGGGCCTTGCCTTATGTATAAGGCAGCGTTAGGCCACTTAACGTGGCTTAACGCTGCTGCCTTGTACATAAGGCACCCTTTCACGCTATGTTTAGCGTGAAAGGGGTGTGCAGTCGGTGTTGTGGTGGGTGTTCCACCGCAACACCCATTGTATTTGACGCTGCCCCCTATGTTCAAGGGTGGCGTACATAGGAGGCAGCGCCAAAATTAAGACCAGGAAAACCCTGGTCTTAAGGTGGCGAAACGAGGAGAAATTCATTATTTCTCCTCGTTTTTGCTTTTTCCATGTGTGCTGCCTTGTGCAGCACACATGGAAAAAGCAAATGCCATGGTTTGTTTATGTACAGGAAGGTGTCCCTTCCTGTACATAAACAAACCTTTTTAAAATGCCATTTTGTAACTTTCATGTGTGCTGCATGAAGCAGCACACATGAAAGTTACAAATGGCATTTTAGGATTGTTTATGTGCAGGAAGGAACACCTTCCTACACATAACCAATCCTCCCCTGCACACAGACACCCTTGCACTCTGGTGCAGGGTGCCTGCGTTGGCGCTAAGTTGTGAAACTTAGCGCCATCGCAGGGGGAACGCAAGACTGCACCACATTCTTGTAAATATGGTGCAGCCTTGCAGTTTCCGAAGTGGCGGAGCATGTCGTTAAGCCCAGGAGGCTAACGACACGCTCCGCCACTTCGTCGTACATATGGCCCGAAGAGTCTTCTGCAGGACTAGGGTCTTTGTTCTGTCAGTAAACAGAGTATATTTTTTTAACTCCATAGGTGCTGTACCAACTTGGTACTGTACCAACAATGTGTTTGCATTCAGAACAAGCTGTGAGACATGCTTGTATCTCTATTATAGGTATGCATCATTTAGCAAGAACTGACAATTACACGTTAACAGTTTTCCACATGGTTCTTCCTTAATTCAGGGCTAACTGTAGGATTTACCTAGGAATCTTAAGTCTTTAAATCGCAACTCTTTTGTTCATTTAGAAATTAGCTTTGGGCTTAACACTACTGAATTTACTTTAATCTTGTTTCTTGCTGCTCTTAGTTTGTATTGCCATATGGTCCCTTCGTAGTACCATAATTCAAGTGGGGGCATATTTACAAGGGCCTTATTTCCGCTTTTTTGGCTTTAAAAGCCAAAAAAGCGGAGATAATATTAGCGTCCTATCTACAAGGGGATGCTAACATGCAGTAGCGCATGTTAGCACCCTTTTTCCCGACGCCTCGCTTTGCATCCCTAATGAGATGCAAAGTGGGCGTCACTGGGCAGTACAACCTGCAAAATATCGCTGATGTGCACATCGCGATATTTACAAGGCGGCCCAAGCATTTTAGCAGACGTTAGTTTTGGGCGAAAACCGCTGTTTTCGCCAAAAACTAACGTCTGCTAAAATCCTGACCCATGTATGTTTAACATGGGGGGTGGATTCTTGTGTTACGACCACAGGGTCGTATCATCAAGCATATCGCCGTTTTGCAGGGAACATCACTGGAAAACCAGCGATGTTTCCTGCAAAACGGCGATTTCCCCGCTATCGCTGGAATTTACATCGCCCTGGAGAAACGCGTTGTTAATAACGCGCTAACAGGGCGATAAATTCCAGCGATAGACGGCGATAAATACAAAAGCGCTAAGCGCGCTTTGCGTTATTTATCGCCGTCCATTGCTGATATGCCCCGTGGTCTTCCTACTTACAAAAACTTTAAGAAGATATAGATAAGTAGATCGAAATTGTCAGGAAATCAAGGAGGACGATGGCTAGGAAGTGGATCTCCTTAATGAAGAGAAAACTGAGTTAATTTTGATTGTTTCAGAGAGCACTCTAAAATGTATAGGCATATTACTCAATGTTGAAATTGTGGTTTGAAAGAGTCATACTAAAACAAAAAGAGTATCTTCATAATCAATTTAGTGCCACTATATCAACAATAATTTACCTCCTGAAATTACACTCTTCCTGGAAGAACGAACAGAACCTTAATTTCCAAAATGTTGATTGGATCAATTTTAGATTATTGTAATGCTCTTTTGGGTGTGACAAACAAGCACAACTCGCAGAAACTTTAGGTTGTGTTGAACTATGCTGTTCAGACTGATGTGAAATGTGAATCGCCTGAAAAAGAGCTCATATCCTGAAGCTAAGGAAAGTGATAGTTGAGGCAAATGTGAAATATAATACCTGGTCCATAACCCATGTGGTGGTTAGAGCAGTTGGCCTGAAAAATATACAAAAAAGGAAATTTATTAGCTGGAATTCAACTAAGAACAAGGTTTAAACCCTACATTTTCTTCCCACAGTAAAGAGGACTAATAGTGGTTGCAATGCTTTTTGTACCCCTGTATGAGTGATGTGAAACTCGTGGCCGAAAAACATTATTCTAACCAACCAAATGTTGCCTTTTAGAAAAAAGTTTAAAAAGTACTGTATTCTAGGGGTGGTGGACACCACTTCAGAGATGCTTACTAAGGGGCAGATTTACCACTTTTTCATGCAGGGCAGGGCAGCAGCCGCAAATGCTGCACTGCGCTGCGTGAATAGGAGCGAGGAGGAGAGCGCCAAATTTACTGAAATATGGCACTCTCCTCCCCTTTCCCTAGCGCCAGCTCTGAAATCAGCTGCCGTGCGCCACGGAGACACCTTTGTGCCATGGTGCAAGGGTGTCTCCGTGAGTCAAGCATTGGTTTTGTACTTGAAGATTACCCTTCCAGTACAAAATATTATGCTTAGACTAACTTAAACCATTTTCCCTCCTTGTATGTGTGCTGTACAGGGCCGCACACGTACAAAGTCAGAAAAGGAAGGAGAAATGAAAGCATTTCTCCTTCCATTTGCCTACTTCAAAAGGGCACAGTTTTCTGATGCTAAACTCTGTCTACTTTATTTAGTAAATTGGTTTAGCGTCAGAAACCTTGGGTGGTTGCATGGGAATGCCCATGCTCCACCCATGGTACGCCCACTTGACGCTAAGTAATGGAAAGCAGCGCTATGCACTGCTTTGCGTTACTTTCATGTTATTTCCAGCACTAAACAAGTTTAGCGCTGGAAAGTAAATTGAAAAAAAAAGATTTGCGCTGATTTGTGTCACTTTTGTGATGCAAATACGGCATAACATCTAAGTAAATCTTCCCCTAAGTGCTTAGATATCCATGGATTTTAGCGAGATATAACAGCTATAATGTTGGCTATTGTAATGTGTTCTGTGTCCATATCAGGTGTTGGAGAGGTGAGCCAGGCACACTCCATGGTGCCTCAGTTGGATATTTTAGCGGGTGAGGCATCAGCACACACAGGGATGCAGGTGGTTTTGAGGTTGCATGAATGTGGAGGAGAGGCTGCAACTATGAGAGAGGTCAGCGAGTGAGGAAGGAACCCCCTTCAATCCAAGAGTAGGGGCTGCACTGCTGCTAACTAATTATGCACTCACTCTGCCTCCCAACCAATACACAGTAGTTGGCAAGAGTGTAGAAATGAATGATGCTCTCAGTCATTTGATTACAGAATTAAATGTTAGAATAAGAATTAACAGGCCAGGACACAGAAGAAATCAGTTTTTACACAAAGTAGGATAAGTAGTGGTAGCAGAGGTGAAACACTCACCTGTCTCTCTGCTGATTGTCTAGTAGGACAATTTTGATCACATTTTCTCTGATATTCCTGTCTGGTTATAGCCTGTTGTGTACAGGGGCGGCTCCTTCGCAATGGCGAAGGAGCGTCGCCCCACTGGCTCAGAGCCAGCAGCTAAAAAATAAAACGATATTTCATTATCATTTTATTTTTAAGCAGCTGGCTCAGTCAGCGTGTGCAGAGAGGGGTGGGGTCGGGGCATGGTAGGGGGGAGGAGGAGTGCTATGTGCACTCTCTAAGTGCCCATGTGTGTTTGGCCGGCTGTCGTATGCCGGCCAAACACACATGCGCACTTAGGTCTCTCCAACCCGGCTGTATTGAACAGCCGGGCTGGAGACACCCCACAGACTCCCTGACCTGAGCGAAGCGTCTTCTCAGCCCACTCAGGCCAATCCCCAAGCTGCTCTCAGAGCAGCACGTGGATTGGACAGAGGGTCTATGATGTAGTCCCAGTGTCTGCTGGGACAAGGAAGAACCAACTTGAAGGCACGACGCGGGAAGCGGCCAGATGCAGGTAAGTTTACCTTTATGCATTTTTTTTATTATTGTTAAATTCCATCCCCCCCGCGCTCCCCCTTCCACGCTCCCCCTGCGCCCACCCCTCGCCCCATCACTTTTTCTATGTGGCGGCCGCTGCTGATTGTGTATAATTTTTACGTAGTTCATTGTAGAATCAAAAAGGATTTCAAAGCTAGCACGACAGCATCAATGGCATTATATATGAAATCTACCATAAATGGCAACAACTAATATTTTTGTTTTTTAGCATACTTGTATGTTTGTCACACAGGACGGCTAGATTCCAGGAACTGTATGTACTAGCTCAGACATATTTATTTAAGGGTAGGCAGACAAAGCCCATTTTGTACAGAAGGTGCTCTTTAAAAAGCTGCACTTTATTAAAAGCAGATCCCTGTAAAGCATATTGGTATTCATAGTTAATTAGCGCAAAAAAAGTTTATGGTGCACATAGTTGAGTACAAATTGAGCTGAAAAACCGCATTCCATTTAGGGGAGAAAAATGTTTAGTCCTTATTGTAATTTGTAACAGTGAATTTAGAATTACTATTTTGGAACACGGTTCTTATCAAATAAAATAAATAACTGACTTCAACAAATGAAGTAAAATAAGTTGCACATCCAGGAGTCGGTTAAAAAATGTTAAGAGCATTTTTCTTGTTTATGTGGTACACCATCAGAAGGACCTGTACTCTGTGCCTACACTAGGAGAGGTGAACTTCTCAAGACTGCGACGTTGCTTCGGCTAATTTATCATAAAGGGATCTGGTACTGCGAAGTCACATATGGCTGCAGTTATGAGTCTTAAGTACATGAATCTTCCTCTGTCTTTTTAGGGCGGTGAATGGAAATGCAGCGATTTGGTCTAATAAAAAAAGAATCTGGTCTGTCTCGCCGGTACTTTTATTTCTGTATATGTCATAGCTGAAGCAATCTGGTAGTGTACTATAATTTTATTGGAAAAGCTATGAGTTGAATGTGCATGCAATACATACATTTCAAAAAACTGTATGAAACATAAATATCCACTATTCATTGTTAGAACTGATATTTGTTGATGTTTAACCCATAGTTTAGTCTTCAAATCAATAAATCTGCAAACAAATTTGACAAGAACAGATTTTGTGTAGGTCTCATTGAAGATACCGAGGGGCATATTTACAAGGGGTTATCGCGACCATAACGTCATTTTTTGGACGTTCTGGTGGCAATAACCCCTTCCTCTTATTTACAAGGCGGCGATAAGCCACTTAACATGGTTTAACGCTGCCTTGTAAATAATGCCTCTATTCATGCGGCACTTAGCGTGAAATGGGTCAGGCAAAGGGTGTTTCAGTGGGCGTTCCGCCGCAACACCCATTGCTTTTTGACACTGCTCCATATTTACAAGGCTGAATATGGGGCAGAGGCAAAAATAAGACCAGGGAAAATCTGGTCTTAAACTGGTGCAACGAGGAGAAATTATTAATTTCTCCTCGTTTTGCTGTTTCTATGTGCAGCACACATAGAAAGAGCAAATCGACATTAGTGATTGTTTATGTGCAGGAAGGTGCCCTTCCTGCACATTAACAATCATTAGAAAATGACGAGTTGCAACTTCTGTATGAGCTGCATTCTGCAGCACACATAGAAGTTGCAAATCTCCATTAGTGATTGTTTGTGTAAAGGAAGGGACACCTTCCTGCACATGAACAATGATTCCCTGCAACACAGGCACCCTTGGCGCTAGACAGCTAAATTTAGCCCCAGCACTAGGAAAATGCAGGGGTGCACCGTATTATTGTAAATACGGCGCATCCCTGCAGTTTCAGAATGTCGGAGAGCGGCGTTACCAATTGTGGCTTAACACCTCGCTCCGCCATTCTGTTGTAAATGTGCCCCCTAATTTCTTGCAGGCTGTTTCCCTTGTGGTGAAGCGGAGAACAAGAGCCAGAAACACATTTCTAGTAATTTTCCCATTTAAACCCAAATTGAGTTGGTAGCTTCTGATGTGACAAACTGTGGCCATTTTAAAGATAAGCAACATCAATGTGTTGCTGTTTCTGTGCATTTATCCATCAGGTCTTCCATCGTTATTCTATCTGTGCTGTTGTTTCAAGTTGTTTGATGCTTCCCTGGACACACAGATGTCAAATCCCCATGCATATGTAGTTGTATCTATGAATATGAAAAACGTAGAGGAGAAAGAAGCGGTAGGGGTACACCGACTCCACTTCCAAAGGCAAAACCAAGAAATCATCGGAGAGTGGAGCCCAGACGGGCCAATATAACTTAGAAGTCTCAAAAAGATTTTTAAGAGACAATTACCCACTAGTGTTTGGTAGTGGCATTCTTCATCATCAGGTCGACACTCCTAAACACCTAGGGGCATATTTATGAGAGGCTTGTGTCACGTTTGCACCACGCAAATGTGGTATATGCATGACGCAAGGCTCAAAGTCAGATTTATGGAGCCACGCAAAGCCACTTTGTGTGGCTTTGAATGGCTTCAAAAATCTGGAGTAAGGCAACGTAAGGAAGACTTTCCATGGGCGTTGTAGTGGGTGTTCCCATGTAACGCCCATGGTTTTTGACACATTCCCAGATTTACAAGGACTTGAAAACCTGGGAATGCCCCAAAATCTTACGCCGCCCCAGGTGAGTCCTAACGAGGAGAAGTATCTTTATTTCTCTTCGTTGTTTCCTCTTTCTATGTGTGCTGCATTCTGCAGCATCTATAGAAGAAAAGGCCTATCACTAGGCTGCCAAAACAGCACCAGTTCAAGGGGAAAGGACATGAATGCACCATACTGGATCAATACAGCACATTCCTGCCCTTTCCCAGTGATGCAGAGCAGTGCAGCAAGGTGCACTTAAACAAAAAGTAGTTGCACTGTGGCATGGTACAATGAAGAAGAATAAAATGACAAACAAACTCTATGAACTCAGACATAAATCAGAGAGGGACAGGTGTGCCTTAGCCATTTGTCTGCCATTAAACTTTATAATTATGTTTTTTCTACTCCAAAAGGCAATCACTGATTGGCCGGCCCTCTGGGGCCAACTCACTGAACGCATTTTTTTAGACTAATTATACGGATGAAAGGTGACTTGCGCCACTAATTTCATAAATATGCCCCCTAGTGTGTTGGAGTGGGCTCAGCCTCCATTAGGAGGAAGCACTTCTAAGTTCTATTAAAGCTAGGTGGGATCTGAAATTAGTATGATGAAAATTAATTCCAACTCTTAATATCCTTTTTTTAATTATTATTTGTAGGGGTTGGGATACGATTAAAAACAGAGGGTGATGTAAAACTGGTGATGTCACAATGATCTCTTAAATCTCATCTAAAATGTGGTCTACATGTTTCTGCCATCCTCACCCAGATGGGTCCTGTGGCCATTGTCAGGACCTCAGTGACATACAGGGTGTGTGGGCTTTTACCAGGAGACTTACCAGGTCGGCCCCCCTGATGAACGTGTGACTACAGGGTCTGCCCACCTCCACTGCACCCTGTGGGGCAAAAAGACCCTTTTAAAAGGTCATGGGCCACTGTACCCCCGAGGAACTGTAAGTGATTGTGCTTGGACAATAGCATGATATTGTCATATAGTTGACAGGATAGTGTCCTGTAATCTGCATTGGTGATCCACTCAAGCAAAGAACACTTTTCCTAATAATATATTATGTCCACAAAGGCCACACATAACCCAACCCAAACAGAAAGCTTTTTTTTTATGTAGAGCAGTTCATTATCCACGGAGGGGGGCAACTCATGTATCCATAATATAATGGTTTACATGCATGTAAGCATCAGCGTTTTTATAAGTAGGTCATTTGGTCAATAGACTTGAAAGAGTTACCACGTCAGTCAGTTTGAGTTCATTGCAACTCCAATTTAGGACAAATTGGATTAATTACGAATCGATTTAATTACACCTTCCTAGCTAGAGTTCATGTTTGCATGGAATGTGGGAAAAATAGACTGTTCTTTTTTAATTCAATTATTTTTGTTGTTGTGACTAAAAAGCACAAGACATTATCACCCGGATACTTTTAAATATATTAGGTATGCAACTGCTGCTCACTGGGCTAGATTAACACATCAATTTGAACACCTATGTGGGGCCTAGATGCACAACTGGCTTTTGCTCCCTGCGTTACAATATGCACAATTGCTCCACTCAATAGTAATATTACATGAAAATGGGTGTGTGATGAAGTATGTTTACAAAGGTGTAAAGTGGGCATTCCAAAGAGGAAATGACTTCGAAGGTGTTAAAGTAACCATACATATTTGGGTATTTGCAAATTATTTTTCAAAGACACATGTGGCCCTCCTGACCTTTTCAAGCCGCCCCCTGGTCTAAAACAGCACTGGGCTGCTAGTCACTCGACTCAGCACTAACATTAAAAAGATGTTAAGTAGAGAGGCAAGTCTTTATTTAAAGGTTAATTGAAGTTAAAGAAAGGAGGTAACTAGGTTGCCCTGCACCACTTAACTCTAGAAACACCTTCATTTTCAATGTCATCATGCAGCAAAAGTGAAAATATCTAAGGGCTCTTCAAAATTCAAAAAGTGAATTTCATTAACATGCAGAGCCATTTCATATTAGTATATCAATTCAATTCATTGTCTTTATTCGATCTCCCGCAGGCAGATCATAAATGATACATGCAATTAAAAAATCACACAATATAAAACACACAAGTTAAAAACTTCCACAATTTAAAAGAAAAAATTATATGTTAATTACAGTTTGTAAAGTGACAGTGCATACAATTTGATTCCAAAGACATCAAATCTGATAGCACAGTATAATGGGTAAAAAATGAGATGCCAGGAACAAAATTCACTTTACGATACAAAATCCACACCACTTAATAAAAAGTGTATCAGATTATATCAGTGCATTGAGAAGTATTTTTTTAAGTGATAGTTTTCAAATATGAATTTAGAATCATTCATTCTTCCCCCGACACTGACAACAATGCCAATGGTCAACTAATAGGTAAGTCAGTTGTTATGTGCACACTTTGGGTGGCCTCCTATTGTACATGAACAACATTATAGTTTATTAAATCAAACACAGGAGAAGGTTTTGTACAGCATAAGTCCTGAAGTAATGTATTTCGAGGTCCTCTTATATGTGATAATAAAAGAAAAAGCAGGGAAAGTGAAATAAAACTATGTTTTAAGGTGACATGGTTTGATAAAGTAGGGAAACTGGGATTAATCCAAGGTTTTCTGGTTTCGCATTGCACAATTCAGCCAATGGATGTACATGCTTTGCTTCCCCTATACCCACCTTACCGCCACCCTGCTGCCATTGATGCAGCCCTTGGTCACATCACAGACCAAACTTTGCAGCCCTTGGGAAAATGTTTACAAGTACCCATGTTCTAGTGGGTTTGATTCATCGGACAATTTGCTAAAATGTGGCAAGTCAATTCACTGAATGCATTTTTAGAGACTATATGGATGAAAGGTCAAATAGTACCTTTTACCAGTTCCAGGCATTACATATGAGGTAGCCCCACTTGTAAACGAGAAGTCCAGATATCAGATTTTGATAGTGCAAACTCCACCTGCTTTGTAGTGTGCCAGAAAAGGTCTTGCATTTATTTCTTGATGAATTACATTTTGCATAGGATTTGTTGAAAGTGTAAATTTTTTCTTAAGAAACCTCTCTACAGAAATCTTTAGCAGTTTACTAAATACATCATTGTAATATGTACTGTCCCTTGCTCATGACTGGATAATTTTAATGTCCATACACTTGCCCACTCCTGATCTGATTGCTTACTTTCTTAATCTAATGTTTGTCATGCCCCAAGAGTGGCATGGTTTTACCCTGTTTTTTTATTTGAGTGCATCCTTTCACTGCTGACATCAGGGGGAAATGTTCCTTTAGTGTGTTTTTATGGCATTTGACTTTGTGCACCTGAGGGAGTGCATGTGCCTTCCTCTTTTCCCCTGGTATGTCCACTTGCCTCACATTTCTCATTTTTCTGGCTTGTTCTCTGTGTCCGCTTTCACCCACCCCTCGCTCACTGACTCGTTCTCATCTGTCCTCCACTTTCTCTGTCCCATTGCTACACTCCAGTGCTCGCCTCATCCTTTCTCTTTCCCCTGTGTTCAGTACCCTCGGTGGAATATTGACACAACACAAATGAGTATTTCTTTGCCAGTGCATATACAGTTGCGGCACAAAAATTGGTAAAGTGAAAAGAGGCATGCTGCAGTGAGAAGCCACCTAATTGTACAAGCATTAGCCTGATGAAAACAATTGCTCCACAATTTGAGTTTATTAGCTTCATATGCTACATAATTTACCTTTTCTTGCCACATAATTTGCATTTTCATGCTACATAATTTAGCCAACCTTGCAGCATAATTTACTCCTTCATTGCTGCATAATCCCTCTGGACCTGGGTTCTCGGTATGACTGACTCTTCTGATGTGTTCGGGGAAGTGGCTTATTATTGCGATTCTAATTTTCTTGTAACTTTCACTATTCACACATCATTCTGTGACATGTCTCCCCACTTCTTACAGTGTCTGTATTGGTTGATGTCGTTCTTTGATTAAATTTGCATGAATAATGGAAAAGATTGTCCTTGCTCAAGCAGGCCCCAGGTGAAATGTGTCGGCAACAGCTATGGCAGTCTTGATCCACTGCTTCAATGAGTGATCTGACATGACATTAGTTGTGTGTCATGACATTTGCTGTGTGTCCCTGTGTGACACTCCATGTGCATGAATCACTCTTTGGCTTTGTACTGGGAGAGGTTCAGTCACCCATTAATCTGGGCCTTACAAGACGCTGAAGATATCACTTTCTTAGGGAAGCAATGACTTTTGAAAATATGTTTTGTTCGTCGATCCGAGCAATGGCAGCATGATTCACTGGAAAACAAATGCTCTTTTATTGATTAATGTTGTGAATGAAAGGTGTGTTTCCTAAATGAAACTTAAGGGGCTAATATGACTTCATTTGATATCAGTCATTTTGTGGCTGGCCTGAGAACTGACAGTTCTACTCCAATTAAAACTGCACCTACAAGAATGGTTTGATAAGCAAGGCTTTCTATTTGTTTACATTTTTAAATATTGAAACAAATCATTTTTTTCCACATCATGCACGCACAAATTGTTTGCAGGCAATTGCTTTCAATAAAAGTCAGTAATAAGGTATCACAAAGCTCAAAATGAAAAATAATGTGCAAATAGTACCCCAGTACAATGATATACCTTGTATCAAAATCATCTCCACCCCCTGCGGTGAAGTGGGATAGGATAAACTTAACTTTGGAATACTTTGCCCACCATTGATAAAGGAGTTGTTTCTTCACTATTTCCTGACGTAGGCATAGTTTAAATCTTCACTCTTCCCTAACGGTAAATCGAGTTAATTATATGGAGTAATTGTAGTACACTCATAATCAAACTCTTCTAAGGTAACGTTTTGTCTAAAAAAGCCTACTTCTCTCCCACTGTTCCATCGATTTGCATAAAAAAGGAGTTCTTTGTAGAGCATCACCAGCAGAAACCAATACAATCCGGGCCCCAATCCACAAAGCCCACATGTCAAAGTTCAAAATCCTGTGAGATTGCTCCTATGTTTTGATTGGATTTCCGACTTTCTGGGAATTTAGGGCTATATGTAGAAGGCCATTTAGTGATCACAAAGTCAGTGATTCGTTAAATCACAGGGTTTGCAACTGCTTAATAGCTTTTAGAAATGTACTAAACCTATGCTGTGAGTCCGTAACTGGTTACAGAATCTGGTTAACGAATCACAAACTGGGATTAGAAATGCATTATGGATCGCTATCTGGAAGGGGCGTATTTGAGGTAAATTCAGATTTTAACTGGTTTGCGACTGCAATTTCAGTCACCAACCATTTATCGGTAACCAGCTCCTCAAAGGAGGTGGTAACATATTCGCAAAGGTCTAGGGGCCCTATGGTGTCCTGTGTTTGTGAATTTTCTGGAATGTGATGTGGTGACATGTGGTGTTGCTATGGATCCTGGAATGGTATATAAGAATGTTAGGATTCAGTTTGTAACTGGAGGTTCGAGAAGGAGCTGTTCCTGTTGAATGGGGTCTATGATGTATCCTAATAAAACCTTGAATCGATATCCTAACTTGGCATTGTGTGCTTCCTACACTCCCCTTGGGCTCTCTTCCTATTTTTGAATGAAAATAGATTTGTATTGGAGTGGGCCATAGCCCAGAGGACCATTGCCAACTATTAAACTTTTTTTTTTTAAAGTATGTTTTTATTTAAATTTATCCCTGTTTCCTTCAAGGAAACAGGCTGCAGTAAAAAAATGTTTTATTGTATGTAAATGCTGGTCATCATTCCTGTGATGGCATCCAATCAGAGTAAGTTGCAATTTGCAACCTATCTCATTAATATTCATGAGGTAGGATGGATTATGACCCACTCCAAATGCTGATTTTGGGAACTGCCCAATTAGTACATAGGTCTGTTTTCAAAACTGTGCCCAGTTTGCAACTGCTTTTTGCAAATGAAATGGCACTATGTGCAGAAATAATAGGCGAAATTTACTCCTGCAGTGTTTCCCTCAAATGGAAAAATCTGCATGTATAAAATGCTGTTCACGTGTATTTCTGCACACCTATTTGTTTTAAATTTTCACCAAAAGTAAAAATGTGTTTTCCTGCGGAGAAGCCCCTGCACCCAGGGCCAGCTGAAGAGATTGAGGCCCATTGTGGAATTATGAATGGTCAGGGGCCCCACGGCTTTGTGTGGGGTCATTAAATGAGCGCTGTTAAATTAGACAATAGTTACACCTTGAATTAGAGGTTTGTACAAGCAGCAAAAATGCGGTGTAAATTAATGTATAAAAATGAAGGGGCAGATTTACAATGAAAGTGACTCAGTGCATTCCGCAAGCCATTTGGCTGTGCCGCACTGAGTCACTTTCAAAGCACTGGGATGCGACATATTTACAACAATATGTTGCATCTCTGTGCTTCCCCCTGCGCTGGCGCACAAACTGCAGCCATGCGCCGGCGCAGGCACCCTTGCACCATGGTGCAAGGGTGCCTGCATCGTTGGGAGATTGTTTTTGTGCAGGAAGGGTCTCCTTCCTGCACAAAAACAATCACTACAGGCATTTTCCTCTTTCAACGCGTGCTGCAGAATGCAGCATGCATTGAAAGAGGAAAAAACGAGGAGAAATGAAAACATTTCTCCTCGTTGCGCCTCCCTACGCCTCCCCTAGGGAGGCGTAGGATTCACACGCATTTCCAGATTTACGATTCCTCGTAAATCTGGAAATGTGTATCGTTCCATGGGTGTTGCGTGTTAACACCCACAGCAACACCCATGGAACGCCCCTTTCACGCAAAATGCTGCGTGTAAAGGGGCCCTATTTACAAGGACAGGAAAAGCCACGCAGGGTGGCTTTTCCTGTCCTTGTAAATATGGGGCAGGGAAATGTGCTGTCAGTGCGTCACAAAAAGTAACGTATTGGCAGCGCAAGGGGCTTGTAAATCTGCCCCGAAATGTTAATTTTAGTACTATTATGAAGCTGTTAGCTAGTTTGCCCTCGCCAAAACTAAATTGCTCTGATGTGATGCAAATGCGCATTTGTCTGAATAAATCATAACGTCCAAAGAGAATATGCTCATCATACTACTAAGGAACATGCCTCTGATTTTTAATATAGACAATAAGCTAAACTTTTTTATGACATATAACAATCAATTTGCAATGCAATAAAGCTAAAATTATTGCTGCAGAACACAAGGGTATCATATTATGTTGACATTGTGCAAATTAATGCGTGTTTATCTGCTGTATTGCCCCTTGTATGCACACACATTAGTCACAGAATATGTCTGCTCTCCTGGCGCTTCTCTCTTTCTCCACTGTAGCTCTTACCCTGGCAATTTTCCTCTCCTTGCTTTCTTTTTTCTTCCAGTCTTTCCATCTCTGTTGTAACCTTTGTGTGCTATTTGTTTTTTTCTATCTTTCTGTCTCTCGTTCCCCTGCCTCTCAACTCCCACTCTCATTCTGTCTCTCGCACTCTCTTGACTCTGACAATTTTCTCTCTCATCCCACTCTTCCCATTCCCCCTTGTCATCTTCCTTGCTCCTTTCAGTCTATCTCTAGTCTCTATCGTCTCTCTTCCATGTCTTCCCCTCTTCAAATGCCTTTTCTCATTTCTGAGTGGGCGCATCGTTACAGTTCCCTTCCTCCAGCTCACTGTCTTTCTCAGACAAACCACCCTGTCTTGTGATGTTCTGATCCTGTGTTGGGGAGAGGATGTGGTCTGACGGCTAGATTGCTGACTTTGGAGCTGGGAAACCAAGGTTCGAGCCTCGGGCTAGCGTCGACATCCTGTGATTCTGGGCAAATCACTTAATCTCCCCGTGCCTACCCAAAAAAATGAATGTGTCCTTGTGTAACGTAATCGGTGCTCATGTAAACCGCTCCAATACCTTCGGGTCGAGTTCGCGCTATATAAATCTGCAAAAAAAAAAAAACCTTAGTCATTATGCTGCACCGTACAAGGTCCATGCCATTAGGCCAAAGCAAACCTGAGGCTTTTTTCAATTTAGATTGATTAAATGCCTTGACACCGGGCCTGCATGCACCACTCACACTGAAATATGAGGGAACTGCTTTGCCCTTCCTATATAGGAAAGGCACTTACTCTTGTCAATGGTCATGTATTTCCAAGTTAGAAAAGGCTTGTAAAATGTTTAGGAATACCAGTTGTGAGAGATTGGGCTGTTGGATGAGGGGGTGTGAGTCCTTTTTCGAGTAACAGCCACAATCCCTGACAGGGTGAACCACAAAAAGTCACTTAATTAGACTGTGCTCAACCCTCTGGTAGATTACTGCAAAAGCAGTCAGGCTTAGCTTAGAGGCAATGTGTAAAGTATTTATGCAATACTTAAACAGTAATAAAACGAAAACACAACACCAGAAAAATCCCACATCAATTTAGAAAAATAGAATGCAGTTTAATAAATTAATTGACATCAAAACAACACAAATCCGATCAGTAGAAAGGGAGTTATGAATTTTTATCATTTTTTGAGTGAAAAATAATGCATAAACGATCAAAGCACCAACTGTGGACATTTAGTCAAGCGAGACCAGGGCAAAGTTAAAGGCTATGGCAGACTGCAATGGAGCGTAAATCAGATATCCACACCTTTAGATTTAGAAACATTTTGAAAGACTAATGTCTGAGAAGATAAAGTTCAGCAGAGCATGGCAGCTGGCTGGTGGAGTCCGAGGAGGAGGAGGAGACGCCATCAGGGAGCCGCTGGACAAAGTTGTGGCGAATATTTGGACTTAGTCTCTTTTTTTGGAAGTCAAAAATTTCCAGGATGTAGCCCGAGAGAGCTCCACAAGGCTGGATACCCTTTCTGCAAAGAGCTGCTGAACTGGATTTGCTGCTGCAGAGAAGAATGTAGTGAGAGCTGCCACAATGTCAGGCCAACCAGTGATGCAACTTGGGTGAACTGAATTGGCAAGCTGGTAGGTTCCGGTCTCCTCTTAGTTCTGAAAGCACTTTTGGCAGAATATTTTTTGAGTTTCAAGTTTTGGATTTGGACTATCTGGGCACCTTTAGCACCACCTACAAGGGTCCAGAGCTGGGGAGGAATAACTTGGAGGGTCAAGTTTGGTCCAAGTGCAGGTTCAAGATGGTTAGAGCCATTTTTTGCTCCTGAGGGTCTGATCAGGAGGCCGGTCAACTAGCCATTGGAGTCACTCTAGAGATCTTGGGTTCAAGCAGGAAAGCAGGACTCAAGCAGCATGGTACTCCTCTGGGGCACACGCTAGGCTTCAGGCAGCAAGGCAGGCCTCTTAGTGCAGCAGGGCAGCCTCTGAAGTTCACAGCAGGCCCCATCAGCAGGTCGGTCCTCTGAGCATCCTTCCACTGGTCCACAGGTGAAATGAAGAGTGGGTCTGAGAGTCTCATTTTTATACCTCTGCCCCTTCGAAGAAAAAGGAACTTCTGGAGTTTTCCCCTACAGAAGTGTCTGGAATATCCTGCCTCCTTGCCCTGGTCATATTCTATCTGCAGACACAAGATGATAGTGTGAATTTTTTATGTGTGATAGGAAGCAGTGTCTTTTGAAGTGTAAGTGGGACTGTGCACAACTCCGCCCCTAACCTGCCATGAATCTATTATGTGGCTGTCTGAGAGGAATCCGCGAAGGCCAACTGCCAAATACACCTAGTCATGTGACCCAGAAAAAGGTGGAGTGGTATTTTCAGAATTGTGACTTAAAATCTGACTTTTCCTACACACCAAACACATTTCTACCTACTACCAACCAAAAGTTATTAGGCTTGGCAAAAAGTTTATTTTGCCAAGTCGAATTGGCAGTTTAAAACTGCTCACAGGCTGCTTAGGCAGTCCTAAGACATGTTTTAAGGTGCTACTTAAGTGGGTGGCACAATACGTGCTGCAGCCTCACTAGTAGCATTTACGTTACGCTGCCTGGATATATGGTATACCACTTTACTAGAGACTTATAAGTACATTAAATATGCCAATCAGGAGTGAGCAAATGTTAACCGTGTTTTAGGGAGTGAGCACAAGCACATTATCACTTGTTAGCAGTGGTAAAGTGCACAGAGTCCTAAGGCCAACTAAAACGATTTCAGCAAAACAGGAGAGGAGAAGGCAAAAAGTTTGGAGGAAGACCACCAGAAGACTGACAGGTCCTACACCAGGCAACTTGAGTTTGTGGCTATTCACTGCACCTTCTTATAGAACCCCATTTAATTCTCCCAAACCCACTATTTAAATTACTCATTAGAAGTCTAAAATTGAATTTTACTATTTGTGTAATTCAGGATGTGAAATTTAGAATCACAAATGCCTGTTTTGTGCACCTAAGATATAGGTATGTTTCTGGCTTTTTAATCCGGAATCTAAAAGAGACAAAGACAAATGTCAGAATCTTTTCATGACCCGCGTTTTATAGAAATGCTTTAGCAGCGTTTCCATTTGTGTAAATACAAATTGCAGAGAAGATAGACTGCGTGAATCAAATACTAAAGACATTAAACTAGACACAATTTTAAAACGTACGCTGAAAATAAGAGGTGCTAAAGAAATACTTGAAAAGTCCTAAATAAATGGAGAAAAGAAACCAGAAAATAAAAAAATATATATTGTTTGTCTCTCTGCTGGTGTTTTACCATTATTTTATCTTTCTGTCTGAAAAAACTGTAGCGTCTCCTCCTTCCGTTGCCTTACAAGTGACATGCAAAAAATGTCAATTGCTGACCTTCAAAGAAAAGAATGATGCTTCCTGGAGAGCGGTTACTGTTGTCATAAAGCAGTTCCTTCAGCATTATCTTGTTAGATCCTTCTGTAAGCCAGTGTTTGTTTCTTTTTTTCTGACAATGTAATTCTTCTAGCTATATTTAGTGAAAGACTACTTTTGAGTCGTTTCTTGAGTGACAGACACACAATAGGTTTGCTGATTGCATCCGAACACGTGTCCTGTTTGTTTTACCAGTCCTGGTTTTCAAAGCTCTATTTAAATACAGCCAGGTTTTTTTTAAAGCAAAGATGAGAGGTGAAATGGTAAAAATAGGATGCCTTTTCAGGTTAATTGATTGTTCAAACATTTCTTATTGCGTTTTTGAATTAATCATTACACAGTATTCAGTAAGCATCACTTCCTATAACATATATGGTGTTGAAACACTCATAAAACGGTTCATTTTTAGTGAGGCTCTATTATCCTAAATCTTTTAATCTCATACATTTTGCTAGGTTAACTGATACCCTTGTATTTTTTTTAACTCAAAGTAGATACCATCTTTGCAGGGTAACATTTTAAATGTTAATTTATAATGAAAAAAACCTCTGATTTTCTCTAGCTGCACAGTATCCCCCTTTATGCATGAATTCTAGATAGATAGATAGATAGATAGATAGATAGATAGATGATAGATAGATAGATAGATAGATAGATAGATAGATAGATAGATAGATAGATCGCCAGTAGGTAGCTATAGGTAGGACCTAGTTTCAATCGGAAAAGGGTTTTTTGACCTGGCTACATCTTTGGCACTGTTTGACAAATCTTCATGGAATATTGTTATAAAAAGTGTGCCGTGATTCTAGTTGTGCATGGAAAGTTTCGGGGTGATCCGTCAAAGGGGGCTGAGAAAAATGTGGGTCAAAAAAAGTGTTTCCCATGTTAATTCCCATAGGGATTTTGAACACAACTACATCCCGAACCACTGGACAGAATTACACCACATTTGGAAGAGAGGCAGCTCTTGGTCCAAAAAGCATGCTTTTGTTATTTGGTATAAATCAGTTTAGCAGTGTTCAAGATATTAAACAATATCAAAATGTGCATAGCTTGGGTCGCAACTAATTTGCGAATACTCCAGATCTCGTGCAGAGATCTGATTAAATGCCAACACTTCAACCAGGAAGTTTTGGCAGCCATCTTAGGACTCAACTTCAGCCGAATCCCCCCAAAAAACAAACAAGAAAGAAAAGGGAGCACAGTAGGAATACCCTGACCCCCTAGCTCTAGTGCTGAGGTCCCCCAGGACCCCACCACGGCAAAAAAGCATTGTTTTAAAAAGAATGTTGCTGCACAATTGTGAATATTCATGAATTTGTGGCAAAAATAAAAGCATCTCCCGCACTTTTTTGAAGATTTGCTTCTGGGTGGGCCAGGTCCCGGGGTCTTAATTATATGTTAAAAATGGGCGGGGGCACACACAGCCCCCCTTCCTATTGCCAATCTTGGCCCGGGGACCGCCACCTCCCCTGGGCAGGCCAATTAAAATAACAACTGGAGGAGGGCCGTGCAACCCTCCTCCTGAGGTTCTAAGAGCCCTGGGCATCATCACCTCCCCGGGGCTTTATTAAAATAAAGGAGAGGGGCAGTGTGGACCCCCCTCCATTGCCTGGAAGGTCCCCCGGGGACAACCACCTCTCCGGGCCATGATATGATGCGGGGAGGGGGACCACACAGCCCCCTCCCTGGCCATGTACAGCTCTGGGGACCACTACCTCCCCAGGGCTTTATTTATTTTTTTAGAAGGAGGTGGGCCGCGCGCTGCCCCTCCCTGGCTGTGTTCGGCTCTGGTGACCACCACCTTCGCAGGGCAGGCCCTTGAAAATGACTATGCAGCCCCCCTCTTGGAGACACTAACGGCTCTCGGGACGCCACCGCCCAGGGCCCACTCCTGCTCTCTCCCGAGGTGCCCAACCATGGGAGACAGCTATTTGCTTTCGCTGGGCGGACAGCTCCCGCCAAGCAAGAGCAAACAGCTAACTCTGCTCCCAGGAAGCGGGAGCTGTCAAAGTGCTCTGGCTTGTTGGGAGCGGAATTTTCATCTATTTCCCTGCCCACTGCCACGTGGGCAGAGAAACAGATGAAAGACTGCTCCGGCACACAGGAAGCTGCATATTTAGCAGCTCCCTGTGTGCAGGGGCAATGCCGGCTCCTGCAGGAGGCAGGGATCACGGGGACATTGATCCCCAACAAAGCACACTGGGTGCCCTGGGTGGGGCCAGGGCATCCAGCTATAAGTGGCCGGGCCCCAGGTGTTGATGTCCTGGGGCCGAAATCGGGGTGGGGAGGGGGGCCGTGCAGCACTTATCCCCTTCCAATAATTGGTTGGACTGGTACTGGTGCTCATTTCACAGAAATTAAACCTTAATGGGAAGCACGTACATATATAAACATAGCAGGTGCCCCAACTGAAGCTCCACTTCTGTAAAGGACAAATGATCCTGACCTCCTGAGCTTGACAAAGGCAAAGCAAGTGTGAAAGACATTCTGAAATTCTTCATGGAGGTCAATGCATTGTTGATCCATTGAAGTGCAATATGTAGCGACTGTGACGAGTGGGTTCTTTCTTGTCCTTACCTGGTGAGAGCAGAGTCCATGGTTCTCCCTTTAAATTATAAATATGTAAAATCACTTGGAAGCTTCGCCCGTTTGGCCCGCCCACCTTAGTAGTATGCAAAGGTCTTCCCGCAATTCGGCAGGATGATGGACAGCTTAAGAAGAGGCCCCTCAGCGCGTTTCTCACTGATTTTAGTGACACGTTCTTGATGCCGTGGAATATGAGGACATCTCCACCAAAGAAAAAAACACTTACTTCATATAGTTAGGAAGAAAGACCTTTGCTGTTGGAAATGTACCTTTTTGTACTCTTGTCGTCTTCTCTACAGGAAGAGTCATGTTATTACAAATTTTGGGATAAAGACGCACGAGGAACAACCACATTGCCAAATCACCCACAAGGTCACTGGTGACATTTCCTCATGCTCCATTATGCAGTTGTAGTGTAGAATACACACTGGAAATTTACCCAAGGAGGTAGCACTTAGTAATTAACCTACAGAAAGTACTCTACTTGGGTAGATATTTTGTGCAAAACTGTGGATAAAGGGGCAGGTGAGGTTCTGTTGTGGCCCAGTCACTGACACAGCTACTGACACACCCAAAAAGACACTAAGACACCCATTCACACACACGAGCACTTGCACACCCACTGACAGACCCGCTCAGACACTCACATACCCATTCAGAGTCCCACTCACACAACTACTCAGATACCCTCACACACACTCATAGACCCACTCAGACATTCATGCACCCACTCACAGATACACTCAAACCCTCTCACAGCCATTCACAGACCCAATCAGATGCTCATGCACCCACTCACAGACCCACTCAGACACTCATGCACCCACTCACAGACCTACTCAAAGACTCATGCACCATCTCACAGACCCACTCAGAGACTCATACATCCATTCAGAGACCCACTCTGACACTCATGCACTCACTCACAGATTGACTCACACAGTCATGGAGCAACTCACAAGACCACTCAGGCACTCATGCACCCACTCACAAAACCACTCAGACACTCTCACAGCCACTCACAGACCCATTCAGATGCTCATGCACCCACTCACAGAACCACTCAGACACTGATGCACCCACTCACAGACCTACTCAAAGACTCATGCACCGTGTCACAGACACACTCAGAGACTCATACATCCACTCAGAGACCTACTCTGACACTCATGCACTTACTCACAAACTGACTCACACAGTCATGGAGCAATTTACAAGACCACTCAGGCACTCATGCATCTACTCACAGACCCACTCAGACACTCATGCACCCACTCACAGATCTACTCAAAGACTCATGCACCATCTCACAGACCCACTCAGAGACTCATACACCCACTCAGAGACCCACTCTGACACTCATGCACTCACTCACAGACTGACTCACACAGTCATGGAGCAAATCACAAACCCACTCAGACACTCTCACATCCACGCACAGACCCACTTAGACACCTACTCAGACACTTACGTACCTACTTACAGACCCACTCAGACACTCATGCACCCAATCACACAGCCTGTGAGACACTTATGTAGCCACTCCCAGACCCACTCAGACACTCACACACCCATTGAGACACTCACACACTCGCTCAATTACCCACTGAGGCACTCATGCACTCACTCACACATTCACTCTCAAAGGTTGCAGGTTACAGTTAGGAAATACAATTAAAAAAACCTTAGCAAGTTACTAAAAAAAACAAGCATTTGCAATGCAATAGGTCTCGCATTTGTGAGAGTTAGAGCTATTGGCGTTGTAAATGTATATGTTTTTATTTATGCGACTCGTTCCCTTCCCTTGGTGTACTCCTCTGCGCTAGGAGAATAAATACTTGAAGTACACTTTGAAAGCACCAGATATTAAAAAAATCTTCACGTGGTTCTCGGGTTCCTTCATCAGGAAAGTGTGGGGGGGGTTGATGTAGAAACAGAGGAAAGCGAGAGGAGCCGGACAGTGGGTTTTAAAAGAACGGCAAGCTGGTGGGTTTTAAAAATAACAGAAATAGGGATGGGGTGGGGGTGAAGTAGAGGGCATGAAAATTATTTTGTTTAAAGAGAGTTCCTGCAGGAGTCTGCAGTGGAAAGACACTAGCCACTGGTGGCAGTACTTGGCCCAGGCCAGGCTCCACTCAGGACAAAGACTCAAAGACCAGGAGGAAGACAGATGAGAGGAGGAGGCGGTGACTAATAGGAATGAAGGAAAAGAGAGTGACATGGGAACAAGCCAATGGTAAGTAAAGGTAAGTAATGGGCGGGCGCTAAGCCCCTTAAGATTTTTTTTTTAAATGCAAGAGATTTTGGAAGCACAGCGCAAGCGCTGTGCTGGCAAAACCTAAAAACAAGGCATCCAGCCTTTTCCATCTATGCACTCAGGATCTGGAATAGAGACCCCTTATCCCTAATGCCTGCCCCTGCACTGCTGCAGATTAAGAAAGAGTGGGAGACACACCTCTTTAAAGTACACTACATCACAATGCAGTGACAATCCAGCAACCTTCTACCTCTCCTATGACTTATTAACAGTATGCTTGCCTTTGAATCTTTACAGTGGCTAGGTTTGTGCTATAAAAGTATTACATACAACATACATTTTTATTTACTGTGAAAAATAGTGATGGCAATATTAACATCTGAGTAATGTTTAACTACATTTCTTGATACCTGTTCAAAGAACTGATAAACACTGAAGATCAGAGTCCCAAGGTCATTGCAAATTATTTCAAACCATGCTTCGTAAGCTACAGCTTAATCATTTTGGGCCCATCGTTTTCAAAGGCTTACAAAATTTTAAAATGCAAAACTATCCTGCAATGCCTTTTGCTCAATGAAATAAAGCAAAGACTTTGCAGATGCAATACTGAGTCCAAATGAAAGTGTGAAGCAGGAAGTGAAACCAATGTCAGAAAACCAAGGGGGTCCATTTGGTCAATAATGCATTATGGATTTTCTTAGGATTGGCGAGAATTACTATCAAAGGTACAGGCATCGAACTGCACTGCAACTGTAACTATGTTTGTTCTATCTGTTTTGCATGCCAAGACCGTGTAGACGTATACACATGTAGTGCTTCAGGTGCTAAGGTAAGAGTGGATGGAAATAGGTAATATTCACTACAATTTTGGAGGAAGAGTTGGAAAAATAAGAAGGGGCAGGGGGAGGGTCATAGAAATTCACAAACTCATAATTACATTGAAGCGCTACCACACTCACAAACAGATATAATTAAAAAAATACAAAAATACAATGGAGTGTGCATAAAAGGAGAAAGCAATTACTGAAACTGACGGGAGAAAACAAGCAATGGGGCGGAAAGGGCAGACAGATAAAATGGTACCGGGGATGGAATACATAGTACCTGCATCAGCGGAGAGGCACTAATCAAGTCAAATTAATCTGTATTTGAGCGGTGCTCATCAGTTATAAACGAAAATGACATTTCGGGTACCTGAACCAATTCGGAAGCAGGGAAGAGGAATGACGCTGGAGCCAACCTATGGTAAGTAGCTGGCGGGATCCTAGTCCTTTTAGTAATTACAACAGGCTTTGCTGACAGCACATGCGCGCTGATGCTTGACCTAGAAACGTGAAGTGGCTCTCAACATGTTTGCCAGCTGGCCTCAAGGGCCTTATGCACTGTGACTCTTTAAGGGCTTTGCTTTTAGTGGGTTTAATTTTCTTGGAATAGTGACGAAAGTCAAACTGCATTCTGAGTAGCAAAACATTGGGCGAGGAAGTCAAGAGATCCCTTCTGTGATTGTTCAAAGGGTCCACTTTCAGAAAGGTATAACTGTTCTATCTTTGAGTTGGCCATGAGCAACAAAGAGCTACTTACCCAGAGGAAAGAGTTTACTTCTCTGAAGACTAGTTTGCTGACGGCAATATGCAACAATGAGTTACTTCGACAGCGTCCAATGCAAAGGCGATTAAACATGTGTATGCCTCAGCCAAATTGGAGGACAACATGCAACTGGTGGCTTAGCAAATGGAGGACAGAGAAGCCAATTTAACCACCAGTTCAGGTGTCTGCGATCCCTGACTAGCAGCGATGCACATGAACGAGGTACTAGTAGGCATTAGTTAGTGTAAAAAAAACAGGAATAACCCTTTTTGGTTTCCCTGCCATGCTAAAAACATTTGCTGTTGAACTGAACTACAATGTCTTTGTACTTCCAGTGCTGAAGGCCTGCAATTTGGGGATGGTGTTAGACTTAAGGTAGCATTTCACCACACCTTTATGTGGTCCCTAGATTTGTCAAGGCAATACCAACTATACAGAACAGTCGGCAAAAACAAGGAGGTTTAATAAGTCAGAATAACATTTATCACGTTGCAGAGAGTTAGAAGGTGGCAGTCCCCCTTACGCTTAGAATCAGACCATAAGCGCACACTATGCCCACAAAAAGAGAAATCAACTGGCTCAGGGTTACACTCAGGCTGAGTTTAATATACTGTGCCAAGCAAGAAGGGCATGTGGATGCACTGGCTAAGACTAACTTCATTAATCTCTCCCTGTCTACATACATGGTAGAAATTTAAGATGGAGGTCCCCGTGCCATTCGATTTCAATGTGTTTCAAGAGGAGATCGGGTGGTTGCTTGAAGGTAATGCTGGGCATGGAGCTCTTGGAGGCTCTTCTGAGGACACGCGGCTAAAGGGCGCTTCCTTTACATGTCTTCAGAAAATGAAGTCCTTACAACCTTAGAGAGCAGGTGAAGTAGCCCCAACCTGATGTTCTAGCTTCACACACATCTCCTCCCATTGCATCTGTTGTGTCTTCTTGTATTCCGAAGCACCTTACAGGACGTAGATGGGGTGTGAACAAAAGCTCTACTACTAATCAGTCAACTGTTGTTTCAATGTGTGTCACTGGGACAAACCACAGGATCGCAATATATGACAAAGGTAAGAAATTTACCATACCAGTACATAATCATGAAATAGAGCTATTGGTGTATACCATCACATTTTAACATAGATCAGTATGTTAAAGAATGAAAAGTTGAAGTTCAAAACAGCTTACCGAACTGATGCTGAAAATGAGGTGAAGTCCCGGTTCTCTCTTTCCAAGTCTCCAGTGACTCTTTAGAGCGTGGCAGGGAGGAGAGGGGAAGGGTTGCTGTGCGCCTTGGCCCACAGCCTTGCCTTTATCTTTGCCTCCTAATCTAAATTTGTTGGAGAGTTAGATGGGCGGGCAAGTCAGAGGTTGTAAATTAAGGCACTGCAATGTTGACAGCAGCTGGCTTACACCAATTTTTACAGCCCGCTGCCGCTCCTTTGACTTCAATGGCGCGGTCAACATTCTAGTGTCCAAAAATCATTCGCATCGCAACCTTTATGGAATGCTGAGAATGACTAATACAAAGAAAATGCAGGTACTAACAGCCTTACTTCGAATTTAGTGGTATTGGTGTGAAGTAGAACGAGAGAGAACATGTTTACTTGTCTATGTTACTTGAGCCCTTTGGAGCGGCCAATACCCTCTGCAGAGTACTTTAACCATGTGCAGAGGGCACTAACACTCAACTATTTTATCAAAGAACACTTTATTACATATGCCAAGCAAAGAAGTTTCAAAAGGACATGTCCAAACGTGTATACTTTCATAATTCATACCCTGGATTTCTGGTTTGCCAATGGGATGGCCAATCGCTTCCTCACTGAGCCTGCATGCTGGTTGAGGTTGCTATAGCTGTGCACTTTCGAAAAGCTATTAAAAAAAAAAACAATGTCATCTTAAAACGATCCGCAATATTTCCCCATCCCAGTAAAAAACACACGCACATGTTTTTTTTATAGAAAGGAGTGCCAAGAACACAGCGTGTTCTGTTTTTTAAACTTTTGGAGAGTTAGAAAACCAAGCAGGAGAAGGTACAGAAAAAAACCCAGTAGTCGCTTATGTTTATCGTCCAGGAGCTGCTGCTTCCGGAAGCCTGGACAAATCCAGCATGGGAAACGGGAAGAGGGAGGGGTGAAAGTACAGCAACTACAAGGATTTAAAGGAGCAGGCACTTTTAAAAAGCGCCTAATGTAAATAATAAGTAAAGAACATCGCACGAACCGCGTGATGGTGAAGTGTTTGCCACTAATTGCACAGAAGCGCGGCCGCACTCACAGATATCATTTAAAAAAATACAAAAATACAATGGAGTGTGCAAAGCAATTACTGAAACCGATAAGAGAAAACAAGCGAAGGGGCATACAGATAAAATGCAACGAGCAATGGAAGACATAGTACTTGCATCAGCGCAGGGGCACTAATCAATCAAATTAATCTGTACTTGAGCGATGCGGGGGACCACTGATAATGCCAAATAAGGGGAGTGTCTAAGTCGAGACTGGGGGGCATAGGCAGGACGGGCCAGCCCCGTAATGAGAGGGCCACAGAAGGGCCACAGAGGATGGACCCTTGTCCACCGCACACCCCAGATCACCACGGTGGCTTCCATCACAGGCCCCAAGCGTCAGGGCCAGCACCAGGCAATGGCTCCGGCGGTACACGGGGCCTAAAGGGGACTATAGGCGCCTGCGGAGGGAGCGCAAAAACTGTAGAGAGTGGTTTACCGTGTGATGTCCCTTCGCAAAATCCTCAGCGCCCACAGCACCCGCCATCTTGCCGACAGGATCTTGGGCTGTTCCCGAGCTCCTCTCTATTTCAGGCAGCTCTGCTCCCTTTAGGGCCCCCACCTCGCCGGAGGTGTTTAGGAGGTCGGCAAGGAGCAGGGTCCGGTTGAAGGGAGCCCGGGTGAGGTATGTGTCCGCCCCCAGCAGTCGGCAGGTGGCGGAGCTCCGATAGACCCGACCTACCCGGACGCCATCTTGATGTTATTCCCAATGACCCCAGCTCTGCTCAGTGCCTTCATATGTCTGTGTAAAAGGCCTGGCTGAGTGACTTTACACAGAAGCCTGACAACATTTTGCATGGAGAAAAATATAATTGTGCATGATTCCACTGCCCTACCACCCACGGCCCACCACCACTGCCTTCAGCCCAGAGGAGAGTTCCGAGCAAGATTGTGCGGAAATTCACACACTCGAGTTGTCCGCTCCGCCTCTTACGCTGCCTTGCAAGGCTGATCAACACAGAAACGCGTCACAGAAGAAGCGCTTGCCCCTGGCTACAGCCGTATCCGGGTATAAATTCCCGGATTGTCCCGGCAGCTTGGAAAGTGAAAGAGGGCGCGGAGCTGAACCTAAACAAAGCACGTCATGTTGTGGCGCCTGAAGTAGGAGAAACTTAATAAAGTGTTAAATGTTTTCTCTTTTCATGAGGCCTGCTGCTCTGCTGTTCCTCCTACACTGCAGACGTGAACACTGACTCAGTACACACAAATGTGCTCCCAGCAGGATGCGTCCGGCTCTCCGGGAGAGACAAGGTGCTTCCCATTGTCCCGTCAGCTTGGAAAGTGAAAGCGGGCAGGGCGCGGCGCTGAACCTAAACAAAGCACGTCGTGTCGTGGCGAAAATGATGAAAATAGTACATGTACTGTGTAACAACAAAGTAAAGGGGCCAATAGCCATGGGAGGATACAAATGACAAAATGGCTGTACTAAGGAGAGACTAGCAAGTCTCATAATGAATCAGAAGACAGCATTTACAAAGGACAAACACACAAGCCAATGAAAAATAAGGGTGGGGGAGTGGGCGGGGCTTCTCTCTGTACTGAACTACCCCAGCTCTTCGCAGAGCAGCGCTTGCGCGCTGGCTCACGCTCGACCTAACAAAGGTTACAGGGACATTATAGTTAGGAAATAATATTAAAAAAATAGAAATTCACAAAAAAAACAAAGGTTACAGGAACAGTATAGTTAGCAAATAACATTAAAAAAATCGTAGAAATTCACTGGAAAAAACAAAGGTTAGATGGACGTTATAGTTAGGAAATAGAATTAAAAAAAACTTACAAAGTCACTGAAAAACAAAGGTTACAGGTACGTTATAGTTAGACTCGGATTTCACTCATACAAAACCAATGAAATTCAGCAGTTATAGTTACCTGAGCTAACTATAACGTATGCCCCCACAATGCACTGCTTATGACCTCACGTATTATATCACTCATGGCATGGTCAGTGACATCACTGATGACATCACAAATGACATCACTGATGACATCATCCATAGAACCATTCACAAATCCCACTCACACCCCTATATAACCTCTTGTGCACCCAATCACACACACACAGAACCACTCACTTACCCATCCACAGACCCATACAAGTACTCACTCATCCACAGAGCCACTTACACACCCACTCACTCACTCATACAGCTACTCATATAACCACTTATTAACCTATACAGCCACTCACACACCTACTCACTCACCAATACAGCCTAACAAAACAGCCACTCACTTACCCATACAAGCACTCATACACTCACTCACACACCCACACAACCACTTACATACCCATTCACACATCCATACAAGCACTCACACATCCTCTCACTCAACCAAACAGCTAGTCACACAGACACTCATGTTCTAATACAGCCACTCACACTCCAACTCACGTAACCAAATACCCATTCAAACAGCCACTCACTCACCCATACAGCCACTTACACACCCAGTCACTCACTCATACAGCCATTCAGACACCCACTCACTCACCCATACAGCCACTCACACACCCACACATACAGACACTCACACAGCCCCTCACTCACCCCATACAGCCACTGACATACCCATTCACTCACCAATACAGCCACTTACTCACCCACACAGCTACTCACACACCCACTGATACACCCATACAGCCACACAGACAGCCACTCACATAATACATGTTAGAAATAGTATCACTCAGTAGTACATAAAGTATACTAATGTAACTTTTGTGGTACCTTGGTATATATGTTTAACACTCATAAACATTTAGAAAACACTCACAACCACTAGATAATGTCATCAGTGATGTAATTTGAGATGTCATCAGTGATGTCACTGAAAACCAAAAGAAAACAGAAATACTGCCTCCAAGGCTAGCTCTAATATAAAGTCAACAGTTCATATAGGCCACACACAGAAATTCAAAACATTGGAAAAATCTCAATATGTTTTATTTATATTTCAAATGTTCTGTTTTTCATATTCATTTTATTCACACAGATACTAAATAAACACGCATAACATAAATCATATAGTTTAGAAAACTCCTAGACCTCCTACCATTCAGAATAAATATCACACAGCCACTCAAATTTCACACATGCCACTCATACCTAATCACTGCACCCAATCAATCTATAATACTATAAAGCATTTCATGTATAGAGCCATGACATAGAACATCCTTTTCAGTATGCCTGAAAATAATCATAGATACAGACTATCAAGAATGAACTTTCTCTTTATCGATTTCTTCCCCAAAAGTACATCCATACCTCATCTGTTATAACAATTTATTACATGTAGTATATATTTTCTTTTCTCTTTTTACACATAGGATTAACCTTAAACAAATGATAATCCTTGCTAGGTGTCACAGTGGCTCTAGCTCAGGTGCTGATGTGTGTTTCGGTGAAGGTGATCAGTCGACCACCCACCTTCTTCAGGGCACACACTGATGGTTATCGACAAATGGCCATTAAAAACAAAGGCGCGCTGGAGAACAAAGTGGCCACTACATAGATTCAAACTAGAAAGGAAAAAAATCACTATTTAGAAGAAGGCAAATGCCTCAAAGTACGATAAACAAAAACACTATAAACCTCAACCAGACCTACAGATATTCACAGACCAATCTCTATCTCAAACCAGTGTATCTAAATACAGCCAACATGCAGGCATAAACCACTCCATATGAAGCGGTGCTGACCAACAGAGAAGTTACCTTATATCCCTTCACCCTGGTGTACCAATCTCCATTACTAACTGCAAACTGCCTATTCTCAAACATATTGCCCCATTATAGTATTTGGCTCTCTAATAGGCTTCACGGATGAGCCTTCTAGGGTACCCTCTGTTTCAGAGCTTATCTTTAAAAGGTTGAGCATTTGGGTCATATTCAATGATTGTACTACAATTTCTTTGTATTCTTAAAAAAATTGACCCAAATGAATACTTCAATGTTGGCATCTGGGATTGAATAAAAGCTCTAGAAGTGCAACAAAGTGTTATGAGCTGTGGGCTTAGTGTAAAGCGATGATTGCAGATGGCCATCTTCATTGAAGATCAAAATGTCAAGAAATTCAACTTTAACATTACTGATGTTCGGTGTGAGTTTCAAATTCTCATCGCAAAGATTTATCCAGCTGGTGAACTCGTGGAGAGTCTTCTCCTCACCCTCCCAGATAAAAAAAATATTGTCTATAAATCTTCCATTACTCTTCACATTTTTGCGCTATCTCATTATAAATACATTTGCATTCAAATAGACCCATGTAAATGCTCGCTACACTCAGGGCGCATGCGGCCTCCATACTTAGTCCTTTGATCTGTTTGAAATAGATCCCCATCAAACTCAAAGAAATTTTCATTCAGAACGATGTCCAGACACTCAAGGATAAATTCGTGAGGTCCAGCTGGAGCCTCACATTGAAGTATAGTTTTGACTGCTTCCCATGCTTTATGTTGTGGTATGTTTGTGAACAGGGCCTCTATGTACATACTTACTAAAAATTCCCTGTTGGGAGTGAATGGGAGGCCCTTTATCTTTGAGATCATGTGACCTGTGTCTTTTATAAAATAAGTGAATCCAGACCTCAAAGGTTTAAGGAAGGTATCAATGTATTTCAACAGAGGCTCTGTCACTGATTCAATTGTTGAAACAATGGGTCTCACAGGGCCATTCGTTTTGTATTTATGCATTTTTGGAACCCTATACATCATTGGAGCTTTGGGATTCTGAAGTTGAAGATATTCAAACTCTGCTTTGCTAAGGAGGTTGTCCCGAATAGCTTTGTTGCAAATCATCTTTATTTTTGGAATAATCCTAGTAATGGGATCTCCTCTGATATGAACATAATGTTCGGAGTTTGATAGCATAGTTCTCATTTTCCTTTTATAATCCTCCATAACAACACCTCTCCCTTTGTTGCAGGGTTTGATGGTGACTTCATTCTTCTGTTGTAGTGTCATCAGAGCTTTAGAGTGATCGCTGGAAAGATTGTTAGGGGGGTCAGGAACAAATCTAAGAATTGTAGTCACTTTGGTTAGTACCGTTTTTTCAAATATCTCAACCTCAGGACCCAACTTGTCCAAACTGGGAGTAAATTCAGAAGGGGGCTTTAAACCTGAAAGATGAAGGTCAGGAAAATATTCTTTATTAAAAAATATTTTTTTAGCCTTATTCTTCTGAAGAATGCACGATGATCTGTCATCAATTGAAATTTGTCAATTCTAGTGGTTGGCACAAAAGAGAGTCCCTTAGTACTTCCATGGTGGTTGGACCAAAATCAGATTTGGTCAGATTGAATTTTGGGAGATTATCTGTGACCTCCAGTACAGTGATGTCAGTGACCATGTCATGAGTGATGTAACAGGTGAGGTCATAATCATTGCATTGCGGGGGCATAAGTTATAGTTAGCTCAGGTAACTATAGCTGCTGAATTTCATTGGTTTTGTACCAGTGAAATCTGAGCCTAACTATAAAGTCCCTGCAACCTTTGTTCTTTTCAGTGAATTTCGAAAGGCTTTTTTAAGTCTATTTCTAACTATAACTCCTCTATAACTATATATATATATATATATATATATATATATATATATATATATATATATTATCTACTGGCGGTCGCCAGTAGATAGTTATAGTTAGGACCTATTATCCATTGGAAATTCGTAACATTCTTTTCCCAATAACTTTGGCACCGGTTGACGAATCTTTGCGAAACTTTCAAAACTTATGGCCCGCTCCGGTCCGCTCCTATCTTGAAAGTTTCGGGGTGATTCATCAAGCAGGGGCCGAGAAAAAAGGGGGGTCCCAAAACGTGTTTTCTCCATGTCAATTCCCATAGGAAATTTTAGACACGGCTACAGCCCGAACTGCTGAACGGAATTACACCAAATTTGGCAAGAAGGTAGCGCTTGGTTCAGAAAGCGACCTTTTTTTTAAATGGTGTAAATCCGTTCAGTAGTTGCGGAGAAATTAAAAAAACAAGAGTCAAAAAATCAATTTCCCACAGGAAACTTTATGCAAGGCTACAGCCAACACTGCTGAACGGAATTACACCAAATTTGGCAAAAAGGTAGTGCTTGGTTCAGAAAGCAGCCTTTTTAAAAATGGTGTAAATCCGTTCAGTAGTTGCTGAGAGAATCAAAAATAAAAGTTTCGATATCTATGGCCGCGGTGGATCCGCGCACCCCCCGATCACGAGCTTCATGCTAATTGGCTGTCAACACTCCAAACCAGGAAGTGTTGGCAGCCACAAGAAAACAGAAAAACAGTCGCGTAAAATAAGAAAAGGGGGCAGGGTAGAAACACCCTGACCCCCTAGGCCTGCTCAGGGTCCAAAAAAGCATTTTTTTTTAATAAAAGCACCGAGATGCGCGGAGGATCCGCGGATCTGGCCGCTAAAATTAAAAAAACGAAGCACGGGCTTCCGCGCTTCGTTAATATTTAGCCCCCGGGTCGGCCAGGTCCCGGGGGCAGTGAAAAAAATAAGTGTGGGGGGTCCCAATCCCCCCCACACTTCCCCGGGGACCGCCACACCCCGGGGCTTTGCATAAATATTTGCGGGGGGCACACGGTCCCCCCACAGCCCCGGGGACCGCCACTCCCCGGGGCTTCTTTTTTTAATGTATGGGGGGGCCTCAAAGGCCCCCCAAGCCCTGGGGACTGCCACCCCCCGGGGCTTTGATTAATTATTTGCGGGGGGTACACTGCCCCCCCGCAGCCCCGGGGACCGCCACACCCAGGGGCTTCTTTTTTTTTTAAAGAAAGACCTGTGTGGGGGGGCTCGAGCCCCCCCACATGCCCCAGGGACCGCCGCCTCCCCGGGGCTCTAATTATTCAAATTTGGGGGACCTGATGGGCCCCGGAGACCACCACCTCCCCGGGGCTTTGCAAATGGTGGGAGGTGGGCCGCGCAGCCCCCCTCCTGGAGCCAGTGATGGCCCTGGGGACCGCCACCCCCCAGGGCCGGCTCCTGCAGTGTCCCGGGGTGCCCACCCCTGGGACACTGCTGTTTGCAATGACAGGGCGGGAGCCTCGCGGCTCCCGCCCTGTCATTGCAAACTGCTTTGCTTCATTGAAGCGATAGCAGGGAAACCTGCTCTCGCTTCAATGAAGCAAAGCAGATTGCTTTTCCACATGGGGAGCTGCTTGTTAGCAGCTCCCCATGTGGAAAAGCAATGCCGGCTCCCCTAGGACGTGGGGACCCGGCGGGACCGTGGGGGGATTGGGGACCCCCACACGGTCCCCAATGGACAGGGCCGGCCCCGGCGGATGGTGTCCCCGGGGCCAGAAGTGGCCCGGGAGGGGGGCCACGCGGCCCCCCTCCCCTGTTTAAAAAAAAAAAATGGAGAGGCCAGGTTCCGGTATTTGGCCTGAGGAGGGGGGCCACGCGGCCCCCCTCCCCCCAAAAATCAAAAAGGATGGCCAGGCCCCGGGGGATGGGGTCCCTGGGGCAAGGATTGGCCCTCCTCCCCCAAAAAATAAAAAAAAACAAGGAGGCAGAGTCCCGGGGGATGGGATCCCCGGGGCTAAAAGAAGCCTCAGGAGGGGGGCCACGCAGCCCCCCTCCTTTGTAAATATATATTTTTTTTAAATAAATAAAGTGGCCATGCCCCGGGGGATGGGGTCCCCGGGGGCCGAAAATGGCCTCGAAATGGGGGCCCACGCGGCCCCCTTCCCGATTTAAAAAAAAATAGGGATCAGGCCCTGGGGGATGGGATCCCCAGGGCCCAAAAAACAGGAAAGGAAGGGGGGCCACACAGCCCCCCTTCTATAAAAAAAAAAGAAAAAAAAAGCTGGCATCACGCTGGAGGCCCCGCCCCCTCCCACCAACACTATGCAAACGCGCCCTGTGGCGCGTTTTAAGCTTAGGAATTAATTCCCCTACAATACTGAGGGTCCCTGGGGGCTAACTAGCCCACCAGGAACCTCCAGTTAGCGCCACAGTGTTGCGTTGCAGAGAGGTGTGCTGAGGCCACGCCCCTTTTTACACCTCTCTGCAACGCAGCTCTGTGGCGCTTACTGGAGGTACCTGGTGGGCTAGTTGGACCCCAGGGACCCTCAGGATTCAAGGGGACTTAATCCCCCAACTTAAAACGCGCCACGGGCGCGTTTGCACAGTGGTGAAGGGAGGGGGCGGGGCCTGAGGTGACATGTGTGCAAACATGCCCAGGGGCGCGTTTTAAGTTGGGGAATTAATTCCTCTTCAAACCTGAGGGTCCCTGGGGGCCAACTAGCCCACCAGGTACCTTCAGTAAGCGCCACAGAGGTGCGTTGCAGAGAGTTGTAAAAAGGGGCGTTGCCTCTGTACACCTCTCTGCAACGCAGCTCCCTGGCGCATACTGGAGGTACCTGGTGGGCTAGTTGGCCCCCAGGACCTTCAGGATTGAAGAGGAATTAATTCCCCGAATTAAAACGCGCCACAGGGCGTGTTTGCACACATGTCACCTCAGGCCCCGCCCCATTCCTTCACTACTGTGCAAACGCGCCTCCTGGCGAGTTGTAAGTTGGGGAATTAATTCCCCTTGAATACTGAGGGTCCCTGAGGGCCAACTAGCCCACCAGGTACCTTCAGTATGCGCCAGGGAGCTGCGTTGCAGAGAGGTGTTCAGAGGCCATGCCCCTTTTTACACCTCTCTGCAACGCAGCTCTGTGGCGCTTACTGGAGGTACCTGGTGAGCTAGTTGGACCCCAGGGACCCTCAGGATTCAAGGGGACTTTATCCCCAAATCAAAACACGCCACGGTGTGCGTTTGCACAGTGGTGAAGGGAGGGGGCGGGGCCGGAGGTGACATGTGTGCAAACACGTCCTGTGGCACGTTTTAACTTGGGGAATTAATTCCTCTTCAATCCTGAGGGTCCCTGGGGGCCAACTAGCCCACCACTTACCTCCAGTAAGCGCCACTGCGCTGCGTTTCAGAGAGGTGGCCCAGGCCATGCCCCGTTTTACACCACTCTGCAACGCAGATCTGTGGCGCTTACTGGAGGTAAGTGGTGGGCTACTTGGCCCCCAGGGACCCTCAGGACTCAAGGGGACTTAATCCCCCAATTTACAATGCACCAGGGGTGCGTTTGCGCAGTGGTGCAGGGAGGGGGCGTGGCCTGATGTCACAAGTGTGCAAACGCGCCCTGTGGCGCGTTTTAAGTTGGGGAATTAAGTCCCCTTGAATCCTGAGGGTCCCTGGGTGCAACTAACCAACCAGGTACGTCCAGTAAGTGCCACAGAGTTGCATTGCAGAGAGGTGTAAAATGGGGCATGGCTTTGGACCACCTCTCTGCAACGCAGCTCTGTGGTGCTTACTGGAGGTACCTGGTGGGCTAGTTGGTAAAGGGAGGGGGCGGGGCCTGAGGTGACATGTGTGCAAACGAGCCCTGTGGCGCGTTTAAAGTTGTGGAATTAAGTCCCCTTTAATCCTGAGGGCCCCTGGGGGCCAACTAGGCCACCAGGTACCTCCAGTAAGCGCCAGAGGCCTGCGTTGCAGAGAGGTGGTCCAGGCCATGCCCCTTTTTGCACCTCTCTGCAACGCAGCTCTGTGGCGCTTACTGTAGATACCTCATGGGCTAGTTGGACCCCAGAGACCGGCAGGATTCAAGGGGAGTTAATCTCCCAACTTAAAACGGCCACAGGGCGTGTTTGCACACATGTCACCTCAGGCCCCCCCTCCCTTCACCACTGTGCAAACGCGCCCTGTAGCGCGTTTTAAGAGATAGTTTTAATCCCCCTGCCCTATTATGTACTAGGGACTTACAGAGGAGGTCATGCTAATCACAGGGGTACCCCAATGCATAGTGTTCCCTAGTGTATGTAGGTGTTTTCACTGTATTCTAAGTGTCTTTTAGCATAGCACTGGCTCTAGGCCTGGTTAGTCAGAGTCAGTTACCACCAGTACCCGTCTGAAAAAGTTGTGGGCACAGGATGATTTTGGAACAAGGCCTCTTTCTGCTCCTCTGTTGGTTCTTTCTGCACATGTCTTGCTTCTTCCTGCACTTTTCTTCGTCTTTGTGGACTTCTGTTGCTTCTTTCTGCATTTCTTTTGCTTCTTTCTGTGCGTTTTTCTTCTTTTCTTCACATGTCCTACCTCTGTAGGCATAGTTAGAAACTAGCATTTGAAAAACCTTTGAAATTCACTGAAAAAACCATAGGTTTCAGGCACGTTATAGTTAGAAATTAGCATTTAAAAACCTTTGAAATTCACTGAAAAAACCATAGGTTTTAGGGAAAGTTATAGTTAGTTGGACATTGCACTCGTACAAAACCCGTGAAATTCCCCGTTATAGTTAGTTCAGCTAACTATAACTCGCGCCCCGCAATGCACTGCTGATGACGTCACATATTACATCACTCATGACATGGTCAGTGACATCACTGATGACATCACTGATGACATCTCAAATGACATCACTGATGACATCATCCAGTGACTGTTTGTTTCTGTAAAGTTTAAATATGTTTGATCTCATCCAGAGCGCACAATATGGCGAACGATAACGCATATAAAAGGAGGTTGAAACCGAGCATGCGCTTTTGGCTGCACTAGTCCCTGATGAAGAGGCATTCTCGAAACGCGTAGGAAGCGGCCAGATGCTGATTATAATTGGATTGCTGGACTGTTTGTACCTTGAATAAAGCTTTCTTTGGGGTAAGGCACCACTGTTTCCGAGTGCGACTCCCTGTTGGACAAGACCCCTATGAGCAAATGTGTTAGCGGCCGTCCTGCCGCTGAGTCTGCACCACCCCGGGGAAGGGGGCCACGGGGTATCGTTGACACGGTACTCCCTATGTGGGAAACAGTGTGAGGATTAGAACAGTCACGCAAGCCGGAGCTCATGTTGAGAGCTTTATTGAGCATATATTACAAAGCGCATCCATCTGTGGGCAAAATAACGGACTTCAACTTCCATAATGCAACGTTGATCTCATCCAGAGCGCACAATATGGCGAACGATAACGCATATAAAAGGAGGTTGAAACCGAGCATGTGCTTTTGGCTGCACTAGTCACTGATGAAGAGGCATTCTCGAAACGCGTACGCAGCGGCCAGATGCTGATTATAATTGGATTGCTGGACTGTTTGTACCTTGAATAAAGCTTTTTCTGGGGTAAGGCACCACTGTTTCCGAGTGCGACTCCCTGTTGGACAAGACCCCTATGAGCAAATGTGTTAGCGGCCGTCCTGCCGCTGAGTCTGCACCACCCCGGGGAAGGGGGCCACAGGGTATCGTTAACACAGTACTCCCTATGTGGGAAACAGTGTGAGGATTAGAACAGTCACGCAAGCCGGAGCTCATGTTGAGAGCTTTATTGAGCATATATTACAAAGCGCATCCATCTGTGGGGAAAATAACGGACTTCAACTTCCATTATGCAACGTTGATCTCATAGGGGGCACAATATGGCGAACGATAACGCATATAAAAGGAGGTTGAAACCGAGCATGCGCTTTTGGCTGCACTTGTCCCTGATGAAGAGGCATTCTCGAAACGCGTAGGCAGTGGCCAGATGCTGATTATAATTGGATTGCTGGACTGTTTGTACCTTGAATAAAGCTTTCTTTGGGGTAAGGCACCACTGTTTCCGAGTGCGACTCCCTGTTGGCAAGACCCCTATGAGCAAATATATATATATATATATATATATATATATATATATATATATATATATATATATATATATATATATATTACGAGTCCTCCGGAAAGTTTTCACAAAGAAGGTGGGGCACTCAAAGCTGTTCCAAGTGGATTTCTTTATTCACGGGTTTACCAACAAAACAACGGTCTCACAGGATGTGCTTCGGCTTCTCGCCTTCATCAACAGGTAAATAGCCATTTTGAAAGATATTTATAGCATATACACGTTGCAGGGCAAATGCCTAGTAGACATGGAAGAGTTGCATTCCGTTTTCATTCAAAATCTTACGATCATAGTAAAATTACAGAATCGTCCTCAGTGGGCCAGGACAGAGGTAGTGAACTGATTAAAATGTTATCAAGAAATTAGATTCATTCCACGTTTTGAAAAACAGTACTAAAGCACTTCAGCCCCAGTGGGCATAGATATAGTAGAGTTGCAGTTCAATTCAATGCTACTCCTGCCAGTCATGCATCAAAATCAATCAAACCCCAGTGGGCAATGAAGCTAACCTTCACCAACATGGTAGTGTTGTGTGATTAATCTCATATCACAGCAGAAAATAAATACAAAAATGTTCCGCCCTAGTAGGCAAAGGTAAGCAACACGGGAGGGGTCCCAGTCCCAATCCCAAAAATGTCCATTATCTCGATGACATTCAGCATCATACAAGCCATTGCTGTATACTCTATCGCTCATTAATAAATAAAGAAACTCTTACTAGACCCAATACTAGTGGGTAATTCTCTGCCCCAAAGTAGAGGTAGCTTCATAGGATGCTCTCTGGTTTCCATGACTACTCTGAATGCGCTCGCATTCTCTATAATCTGCAGAAAAAATAAAACATAAACAGTGACACATTAGTTGACTTATCTCCAACTAACACGGATACTTTGTAAAAACAATAAACTCAAAATGGAATAGGTTACAAACTGCTAGCAGCAAAGGACAGTCAACATTTTCTCTGTAAACAAGCACATAGGTCAATTCACATTATCCCAATCAAAGGTGGGCATACAGCTCTTCATCAGCATTGAGCCCTTTTGGCTTCATGCTGTCTAATGCAAGAATATATTTCGATTCTAGTATCCTGAGTCTTTTTTCTCTGTCCCCCCTTCTTTCATCACTCTTGATACCATCAATGACACTGTATTTTAAGTTTCCTATGTCATTGTTCTGGCATATAGCAGTGTCTTGCAAGGGCATAGCTTTGATCATTATTTTTAACCGCTCTGAGATGTTGTAGAGTGGTGCTCCCTACATATATTTTCCCACATCCACACTTGATTATGTAAACTACAAACTCACTTTTGCAGGTGAAAGAATCTTTGAACTTCTGTGTTCTATTGTGGATCCTAAATTCTTTGAGATTCTCACCATTTCTGCAGGCTTTACACTTACTACAGTGAAAAAATCCTTCTGTAGGTCGTAGCCAGGTTTTCTTTATGTTTCTCACATCACTGTGTGCTAGCCTATCACGCATCGAGTCAGCTTTCTTATATGTGATTAGTGGGTTTTTGGGTAGATGTATCCCTATTATTGGATCCCCTTGAGCAGATGCCAATTTTTCTGTAGTACAGATCTCAATTTCAAGTGTGCTGTGTTATATGTGGTGATGAAACAGTTTTCCAGTTTTTCTCTGATCTACGTTTACTTTTGTGAAGTAAGGTCTCTATAGGTATTTTTTCTACCCTATAATAATACCACACTTAGGATCCAAGGGAGAACAACTAGAAACATATCACTCCCTATCTGAATCTAACAACTCACTAAGGATACGTTCTGCTAGTGATGGGGTTAAAGTGATGTGTATGCGGGAAAGAAATCTTCTTAACGGACGAGAACCCTCACTCACCCAAAGGTGACTTGCTTCATCATTGGGCTCCCTCCGCACATCTGGGCCAAATGGTCCTAGATGTGGGCTACAACTCCCCACCTAGAGTGGTGGTGTGGAGAGGAGCTGAGGTGTTTTGAGGCAAAGGGATGCCACAAAGTGATTCTGGTGAGTGAGGGACAGAGTGCATGAAAAGTGCATGAAAAGTTAAAACTATCTCAAGGGCTCAAATAATTTTATTCAGTAGTGTCCTTTGATAGGATTAAAAAGCAGAGGAAGGGGGGTTCAAAACAAATATACCCCCTCAAAGGTCAACATGTTTCTGCCTTTCTTAGACTCCAAATGGACTTCTGAGGCATTCCTCAGGACCAAATCTAGATACAAGTCACTCTGTAAGAATGTATACCACACTCAATTGTAATGTAATAAGATGGCTATACTGGCTGTTTCAAAAGTAGGCACCCAAGATGTGGGTCATTAATCCACCATCTCCATCTGTAACATAAGAAAGAGCATGATACAAATCACCCATCTACATTATGTGAAATGCATTTTTTCACAGACACAATCACAACCCTACCTAAATCCTCTTTTTTTTTTAAAACATATTGGTGAGTGAAGTCGTGAATTAGATTACCTGTAGTAGGAGACAGACTTATACTCTCTGTAGCCACAAGGTACCCCTCAGCCACTTCGACTCACTGAACTACAATCAAAAAGGAAAGAGAAACAGACAACAATGGCAGTGTGGGGAAGAGACTGGGCATTTAATCTCAGTAAGTACTAGGAATCTCTCCATATCATTAATGTGTTGAGACAAAAATGCAAGCACACACTCATCAACCGACCAACATTTGCAAGACAATGTATAGAGAGATGGGTCTCTGTAACGAAGTTGGGAACAATGTCCTAAAGTATTATCCTGAATGAGCCATTAAGGATAGAATAGCGGATAAACAATGTGCCCCATCACGTACCCTGTTACAAATCAGGCAGACAGGAGAACTGGGACCCAAAGTACCCATCATGCCCTTAAAAAAAGAAGTGCTCAGGATCTGTGATCGAAATGAGTACGACCACAAGATCCGGAAAATCGGGGAGATAACCGTAAAACAAATCAAAATAGAGGCAGTGCAATGTCACTCCTACCAGAAAGACACAAAACACCGTAAAAACAATTTCACACAAGCACTAACAATGGGTTGACGATGCTGGTACCACACATCTAAACTGTGGAATACAGCTATCTCTAAAGTCGAGGTAAATACTATCGAAATATGAGTCCCGTTAAGCAGCAACCCGTCTAACGATCAAAGCTGCAGCTAAAATCAGTCCACATAGGAAATGCTTACCACAGTCCTCAGCCGAGTGTACTGTGAAACTGGGGTCCAGGCGAGAGAGGCGATCCCTGTAGATTCACCATATATCAACCACCAGGGAAGTGTGTCGACGGACGAAACAGCCCACATCATTTCCGGAACGGAAACGAAGGGGTGATGGGTAATGTAGTTTTAACGTTAATACACGTACTCTCTATGCAAGAGACTGTATGCGATCCAGCATCAGATAATCTAATTCAAAGGCCGAAGCATCACAAAAACAGAATGAAAATAAAATAATATAAAGGACGGGGCCAGCTAATGAGCGGTCATATAACTGCCAGGTAAATTTAATGACAGTTGTTTTCTTGTGAGAGTAAGCAGACGAACTCTTATTAATTAGGGCTGACTCAGCTTACTTCTGTGAGAGCGTGTGAATAAAGATATTCCAGCATGTCATGACGACAGCGGGGAAAGGAAAACATGAGGGGAGAAAAAAAGGGGGGGATCCCCTTGAATTAAGATTCTCAAAAAGTAACAAAAATAACAGAATTACATTCGGGCAAGTTGCAAGGCTATATACGTTATGATTAACATGCAAACAGAAACCGATTCAAGGATGAAGGAGTCGGTTCTGTTTGGAATGGCATGACAGAAACTTAAATCCGTCCAAATATAAACATAAAACCCAAGGCGGGACCACAGTAAAGAACCTCACTAGAGAGAAAATAAAAGAACAAAATGTTCAAATGGAGGACATTACGGCCACAGCCGAACACACCCTCTAGTCCAAGGCTCATCTATCCAAAGTATGCCAAGGGATCTCATCATTCAAACCTTGGGTATCACATCTGAGCCTATAAATCCACCGTTGTGCCCTGAGGAACAAAACTGATTTGTGATGACCCATCTCCTTTACATATCTTGGTCTGTCAATGACCGTCCAGTGGATATCGTTCTCAGAATGACCCAAATTCAGGAAGTGCCTCGTATAGTCTTTTTTTGCAGCATATGGAGCTACGGTGTTCTCCTATCCTCAGCTTGACTTTGTGTGTCGTCATCCCAATAAAGAGGAGATTGCATGGACACCGCAAACAGTAAATGACCCCCTCTGAATTACAGTTGGTCAGGGAGTTCAATTGCCATGGGGTGGAAAGGCCTAAGTCTTTCGTGAGTGTCTTTGACGTGAAAGCGCAGACCGAGCAGGAGCCGCAGGGATAGTGTCCCTTGGCCTGTGTAGTCGACTACAAGATGTGTTGTCCAATACTAGGTGTGGCACTACGTGGACGTGTGTACAATTATGTCCTTGATGTTCTGACTGCGTTTTAATGCGAATAGTGGCTTCAGGAGCGATGCAACTCCGGTGTTAAGAATGTGCCAGTTTTTATTGATAGACTTCTTCACAATGTTTGCGAGATGGCTGAAAGTACTAACACAGACCAAACGATTAGAATGGTCCTTGGATACAGTGTCCAATAGGGCGTCTCGATTGTTATTTCTGGCTCGTTTCTGTGTTCCCCGTATAGCTCTGGTGGGATAGGCACTCTGTTGCAGATGGAGGCTCAACATCTGTGCATGTTCCTTGTATTTACTCAGCTCTGTACAATTACGTCGCAGTCTCAAGAATTGGCCCACTGGTAGGTTGTTCCTTAACGAGTGGGGGGGAAAGCTGGTATACTGCAACAATGAATTACGGGCCATTGGCTTGGTGTACAGCTCGGAATAGATGTTCCCATCTTTCGGGTACAGCAATAAGTCTAGAAATGGCAAGGAGATTTTATTTGACTCATGGCTGAATTCTCAAATGAGGGTTTATGGAATTCAACCAAGCAGCAAAGGAATCCAAAGTGGTTGTAGAGCCCTCCCAGATTACCAGGATATCGTCGATGTACCTCTTCCAAACCTTCAGGTTGGAAGAGTACGGATTATGAGTAGAGTAAATATGCCTGATCTCGAAATCGTGCATATATAAATTTGTCATACTGGGGGCAACTGTACTGCCCATCGACGTACCGGTAGCCTGAAGGTACAGGTGTTCACCGTATTGAAAGAAGTTCTCTTTCATGGCTAACGTCGCACACTCCAAAAGAAAAGAGGTAGGTGTCAAATCGGTTCTTGTTCGTTCTTCCAATAAAGACCTTATTGTATTCAGTGATTCATCCTGAGGGATATTTGTATAGAGAGATTCCACATCGAAAGTTGCTATGATGTGGATCTCTGGGTCAAATGGTATATCCCTCAGGGTGTTCAGTATGTGCTTCGTGTCCTGCAGGTAAGATGGCATCTCTGCAACTAAAGGACGTAGAAACCAGTCAACAAACTGAAATAAGGGTTCTAGCAAAGACCCTATCCCGGAGACAATGGGTCTCCCCGGTGGTGGTCTAGTCTGTTTGTGCACTTTAGGTAGAACATAAAAGTAAGGAGTCTTGGGTTGGTTATTTGCCCAAAAATCTGCTTCTTCTTTGGTGATCCAATCAGATTCCAGAGCATGTGTCACCATTGTCTTGATCTTCTTGGACAGGCGAGGTGTGGGGTCAAGGTTGAGGCGCTGGTAATACTTGTCATCATTCAATTGGCGGAGGCATTCCGAATAGTATGTATGACAGTCTTGTTCCTTCTTGGAGATATTAAAGAATGGGATTTTTGCTGAAGACCTCAGTTTCTCAAAATCTTTAGTCACTGCCTTCTCGAAAGTTGCCACCTCTGGTGGTACCAAATGGAGAGGTGGATTTAAGGTTGATTTGGGTTTCAATCCAGTATTGACCTCTTGTTCGCGACTCTCATCATTCTTATCCCGAAAGAAAAAGTTCAGCCTTATCTTCCTGAAAAATTGTGCCAACTCAGTCCGAGTGGAAAAATCATCTCCCAGATGTGTGGGCACAAAACCAAGACCCTTATTCAGGACCTCCATTTCTAAATCAGATAGAGTGCGAGAGCTCAAATTAATGACCAGGTCGTCTACATGCTTGTGGACGGAGACGGGTCTCGTGTCATACTCCGCGTTAACCTCTGTTCCAGCGCTGGGTCCCACTGCACCCTCTGTGTGTCTTGATAATTGTTGACTCTGTTTCCTCTTCTCCTTCGTCCCCTGCCTCCTCTGCTCTGCCCTAAAAAAGGAAACAAAGGTTGTCCATAGGGTAGCTATTGGAATGGGGTGGTGGACAACCCCATGGTTGTGGCGGCCACCAGGGGCCCGATGGAAATTGTGCTGGGGGCCTGTCAAATCCATCTCTATATTGGTGATATTGTGTATGATGTGGTGCATTGGAATTGCTTGAGTCAGAGTCTAGAGAGGTGCTCCATTCATCAGAATTCGAGGTCCACTCATCTGTACCCTGCCTCAATCCTCTGGTGCCTCTCCAGTTTGTGTTTTTGTTGGATACCGGAACATAGTCATCTTTGGAGTAGAGATACACTTTCTCATGAGTGAAGCGATCTATGTCCTTTTTCAATTTATTGATTTTGTATTTCAAGATCCCTGCCCTCGTGTCTTCTAGGATCTTGTTGACCTCCTCTAGTTTTTTCTTATACGGCGAGATCTGTACTGACACCTTAATCTGCGATTCCAATTTCTGTATCTCCGCCAACAGCAGGTCGGCAACTTCTTTTGCTGTATTGATCAAGACGATCATCCAGTCTCGTGTGCATTTCCATGAGATTTGAGACCACTTTTTGGTGAAGATCTTATTCTCACAGAAAAGACAAGGAACATTGGTAACTATTAGGCCTTGTGGTGCTGTGTTGCCTCTTAAATATTCCGTGAGGATTGCCGCGTGCATGGCAGTCCTCAATGGTTGCTTCTTCAGACTGGAGAGTTTATTCCATTCTTCAGTATGGTCTGTGTTAGAAGTTAAAGTGGAGTAAAGAAGGCTTGGGGTCTGTAAAATAGCTTGGACCATGTCCTCGTCAAAGGCTAATCCCAACCCTTCTGTCATTTTGTTGTCTCACTGCCAGAGATAGAAGGTCAGTGTATCTGAAGGTGATTGGTAGCAACGGATCCACAGTCCGTGGACTGTTCACAACAATAATACCACACTTAGGATCCAAGGGAGAACAACTAGAAACATATCACTCCCTATCTGAATCTAACAACTCACTAAGGATACGTTCTGCTAGTGATGGAGTTAAAGTGATGTGTATGCGGGAACGGAATTTTCTTAACGGACGAGACCGCTGACTCACCCAAAGGTGACATGCTTCATCATTGGGCTTCCTCTGCACATCTGGGCCAAATGGTCCCAGATGTGGGCTACAACTCCTCACCTAGAGTGGTGGTGTGGGGAGGAGCTGAGGTGTTTTAAGGCAAAGGGATGCCACAAAGTGATTCTGGTGAGTGAGGGACAGAGTGCAGTGAAAAGTGCATGAAAAGTTAAAACTATCTCAAGGGCTCAAATAATTTTATTCAGTAGTGTCCTTGGATGGATTAAAAGCAGAGGACGGGGGTTCAAAACAAATATACCCCCTCAAAGGTCAACATGTTTCTGCCTTTCTTAGACTCCAAACGGAGTTCTTAGGCATTCCTCAAGACCAAATCTAGATACAAGTCACTCTATAAGAATGTATACCACACTCAATTGTAATGTAATAAGATGGCTATACTGGCCGTTTCAAAAGTAGGCACCCAAGATGTGGGTCATTAATCCGCCATCTCCATCTGTAACATAAGAAAGAGCATGATACAATTCACCCATCTACATTATGTGAAATACATTTTTTCACAGACACAATCACAACCCTACCTAAATCCTCTTTTTTTAAAAAATGACCCCTCTGAATTACAGTTGGTCAGGGAGTTCAATTGCCATGGGGTGGAAAGGCCTAAGTCTATCATGAGTGTCTTTGACGTGAAAGCGCAGACCGAGCAGGAGCCGCAGGGATAGTGTCCCTTGGCATGTGTAGTCGACCACAAGATGTGTTGTCCAATACTAGGTGTGGCACTACGTGGACGTGTGTGTACAATTATGTCCTTGATGTTCTGACTGCGTTTTAATGTGAATAGTGGCTTCGGGAGCGATGCAACTCCGGTGTTAAGAATGTGCCAGTTTTTATTGATAGACTTCTTTACAATGTTTGTGAGATGGCTGAAAGTACTAACACAGACCAAACGATTAGAAGGGTCCTTGGTTAGAGTGTCCAATAGGGCATCTCGATTGTTATTTCTGGCTAGTTTCTGTGCTCCCCGTATAGCTCTGGTGGGATAGGCACGCTGTTGCAGATGGAGGCTCAACGTCAGTGCATGTTCCTTGTATTTACTCAGATCTGTACAATTACGTCGCAGTGTCAAGAATTGGCCCACTGGTAGGTTGTTCCTTAACGAGGGGGGGTGAAAGCTGGTATACTGCAACAGTGAATTACGGGCCATTGGCTTGGTGTACAGCTCGGAATAGATGTTCCCGTCTTACGGGTACAGCAATAAGTCTAGAAATGGCAAGGAGATTTTACTTGACTCATGGGTGAATCTCAAATGAGGGTTTCTGGAATTCAACCAAGCGGCAAAGGAATCCGAAGTGGTTGTAGAGCCCTCCCAGTTTACCAGGATATCGTCGATGTACCTCTTCCAAACCTTCAGGTTGGAAGAGTACAGATTATCAGTAGGGTAAATATGCCTGATCTCGAAATCGTGCATATATAAATTTGCCATACTGGGGGCAAATGTACTGCCCATCGACGTACCGGTACCCTGGAGGTACAGGTGTTCACCGTATTGAAAGAAGTTCTCTTTCATGGCTAACGTCGCACACTCCAAAATGTAAGAGTTAGGTTTCAAATCTGTTCTTGATCGTTCTTCCAATAAAGACCTTATTGTATTCAGTGATTCATCCTGAGGGATATTTGTCTTGGAGAGAGTCCACATCGAAAGTTGCTAAGATGTGGATTTCTGGGTCAAATGGTATATCCCTCAGTGTGTTCAGTATGTGCTTCCTGCCCTGCAGGTAAGATGGCATCTCTGCAACTAAAGGATGTAGAAACCAGTCAACAAACTGAGATAAGGGTTCTAACAAAGACCCTAACCCGGAGACAATGGGTCTCCCCGGTGGTGGTCTAGTCTGTTTGTGCACTTTAGGTAGCACATAAAAGTAAGGAGTCTTGGGTTGTGTATTGGCCAAAATATCTGCTTCTCCTTTGGTGATCCAATCAGATTCCAGAGCATGTGTCACCATTGTCTTGATCTTCTTGGACAGGCGAGGTGTGGGATCATGGTTGAGGCGCTGGTAATACTTGTCATCATTCAATTAGCTGAGGCATTCCGAATTTCTACCCTCTCAAAAGCTTTGGTGAGGGCCTCTTTATCATAACCTCTTTCCAGAAACCTGCGTGTCATGTCCTATTTTGTGTTGGTAAAGCTTCTTTCTGAATTTCAAATTCTTCTCGCCCTTAGGTATTCCCCATGCGGTATGCTTAGTATCTGGCTGCTGGAGTGGAAACTGCGTGCATGTAGCAAGCTGTTTCCTGCGCTAGGTTTTCTGAAAAGGGAGGTGATGATTTCATTGTTGACCTCTTCAATTTTGACATCCAGAAATTCTACCTGGGTCCTGCTTATGTGGCTCGTGAATTTTAAATTAAGATTATTGTCATTTATTTCACTGACAAATTCTCCTGCTGAGCCAGTGTCACCGCGCCAGATGATAAAAATGTCATCAATAAAGCGGAGCCACGTGACTATTCTGTTGCTCCATTTTTCCAGTGGGGGTTTGTTGAGTACCTGATCCTCCCACCACCCCATGTGAAGGTTCGCGAAACTAGGGGCAAAGCACTTCCCCATGGCAGTCCCCTGCTGTTGCTCAAAAATGTCATAGTTAAAAAGAAAATGTTATGTTTCAAACACCATCTCATCATTTCTATGATCACCATATTGTGTTTATAGAACCTGATGTGTCTTTCTTTCAAGAAATGGTCAGTGCCCCTGATGCTCTCTTCATGCTTGATGCTAGTATAAAGTGATTGGACATCTAATGTCATCAATAAAAATTCCTCTTCCCACAAGGTATTCTGTAGATACTTCAGGAAATCCGTATTTTTAATGTACGATGGTAACCTTTCTACATAAGGTCTCAGAAAGGTGTCTATGTATTTGGATACATTTCCGAAAAGACTTCCCTGCGCTGCAATAATGGGTCTACCTGGTGGTCTGGCGGCATCTTTGTGAATCTTAGGAATAAGATAGAAAGCAGGTAACTTGGGTTTATCCATTTTGAGGAAGTTAAACTCATCGCTGCTGATTAGCCCTTCATTCCTCCAATGTGTAAGTCTTTCTGTGAAGTTTCTTTCTAGTTCTTCAACATGTGCAGTGTTAACTTTTTTGTAACATGTACGGTTTCTTAGGTGGTTATAAGCCTCAGCCATATATGCTTTTTTAGACCAAAGGACAATGTTTCCCCCTTTGTCAGCATTTCTGACGACTACGTCATGATTTTCTGATAATCTTTCTAATGGTTTCCTTCAGACTGAGATTAATCTTGTGACTCCCTTGTTCTCTGGAGTTTCTCAGCTCCTTAATTTCAGCTGTAACCCTAGCTGAAAATGTGTCTATGTCATCATTTTGGGTCGGGGGTAGGACTTTGGATTTGGGTTTCAAGTTGGACCCACCCTTTTCAGATACCCAGACCCCCTCTCTTTCCAATCTTTCTGCTATCATTGTGTGTTCCATCGGGCCCTGGTTAGTATCCTCTAACTCCCACAGTTCCTGCATAGCTTCGATATATCCTACCACAAGATTCTGTTCAGGGATATTCCTAGCTGTGAGAGTAGGTTTGGCCCTGGTGTTAAGTTTGTACGATTTAGCCAACATTAATTTGCGAACAAACTTAAAGAGTTTGATCCTGGTCTCTACATAGTCAAATTGTTTGGGCTCGCAAAAGGACAAACCCAGAGCCAGGTTTCTCTGGTCTTCCTCAGAAAGTTCCATCTCTGAAAGGTTTATTACCGTTTTGGGTCCAAAGTCTAATAGTGTCTGTTGCTCCTTGTTACTTTTCCACTGTTGTCTTCTGTAGTCTCTTTTTCTTTGGCCACCTCGTCTGCTTTTCCTCTTCCTCTTCCTCTGCCTCTTTGTCTCATGTTCCAACGCCTAGGTCTGTTGTTTGTTCGTCGGTCCAACTTTAAAAAATCAAACTTATCCTGTAGAGTGGTATGGCCTCCCATTCTCCTGCCTTCCTCGTGATCAGTGTCCGACGTGCTAGCATCACTTTGCGGGGGATCCTGTTGCGCTCTTATCACTCCCTTTAGTTTTTGTCTTCTCATGTTATCAAAACATTTGGCAAAAGTATATATTTGGCTGGTTTGATAGTCTATTCTATCTCTATTAAATGTCCATGCCTTTTTCTGAACTATACCATCCTCTACTGCAGTGAGCCTATCATTCATGGCCTTCGACATGGATTGTACTAGTTCTTGGTTGGTGTGTTTATCAACCTTGTCTTCCATTTCTTTGATTTCTCCTAAGATTCTTTCCCTGTCAATCTCCGCAGAGCTGTTGGCATTATGCTCTGCCCATTCTTTTAACATTTACGGGTTGGGATTCTCGTGACTGGGCATTGTTAATATCCTCAGGCCTCTCGGTACTCTCCCTACATCCAAGTACTGTTGTAGGGACTCCCACTCGCACCATTTAGTGAGTTCGGTTTTCTTCATTTTCTCCAATAATTTGAATTGTATGTAGATATTATCGCTGTTGTCAGATGTGCATCCTGTGTTACTGCTGGCACCTGCACTTTGACTGGATGCGCTTGAAAAAATAGTCGCTGACCTAAGTTGCCTCGCAGCGAAGACCGAGGTTGCGTTGGAGTTCATTTTGCCCCCGTGAGTAAGTAAACAGTCCAGCGATCGTGACTCGAGTGTACTGAATCCGACTCTCTACAGTCGTGCCCCACTCCGCGGTACAGTTCGAGTTCTGCACTCGGTCGCCACTCACCTCCAGCAGTGGTGCTCCATCCCGGCTGTCCTCCGACCGCCTCTCTGATCCTCCTGTCTTCGGTGCTGGCTTCCCGTGGCACTTCACTCCAGTGAACTGTGCGGGGGCTGTCACTTTGCGTTCTGCTTCCTTCCTCCTGTGGCTCTGCCTGACTGCGCCTGATAATGGGTGGTGCCTCGCAAGACGCCTCGCCGTTGACGCCAAAATTACTATGAGTCCTCCGGAAAGTTTTCACAAAGAAGGTGGGGCACTCAAAGCTATATATATATGTATATATATATTAATAACAATTTCTTTTGGGTAATAGGAATAATTGCCCACCGCTATATGTCAGTAACTGGTCCCCACCAGTATGGTAATACAATACTTAAATCACAGTACTGAGATACTACCACATGCAAACAACAATGGAAAATCTTTTGTTGTTTCTTTTAACTTCTTTATTCTTTCATGCACATTTGAGCTTCTTCAAGGCTATTGAGTCACTCTACTTGTTATTTCATCATTGCTATTCTCTCATCAATCTTATTCAATCAAGATCTCTGTGTAATAAACACTCTCTGTAATGGAATCATATAACTCAACTTGTTCAAATATCCATTACGACAGTCACTCGTCACACAGAATTGTTAATAGTAATCCTAAGTTCCCCTTGATATGGGTTGTTGTTCCTCTCCGTACTATCGTCTTCAAATCCGGTTCAAAAGAGCAACTCCTTAATGGATATTTGAACAAGGTGAGCACTGCCCTAAACCCTGAAACACCACCCCCAGCACGACCCCCTACACTGCCCGAACACCACTGCACTGCCCTAAAAAAGGAAACAAAGGTTGTCCATAGGGTAGCTATTGGAATGGGGTGGTGGACAACCCCATGGTTGTGGCGGCCACCAGGGGCCCGATGGAAATTGTGCTGGGGGCCTGTCAAATCCATCTCTATATTGGTGATATTGTGTATGATGTGGTGCATTGGAATTGCTTGAGTCAGAGTCTAGAGAGGTGCTCCATTCATCAGAATTCGAGGTCCACTCATCTGTACCCTGCCTCCATCCTCTGGTGCCTCTCCAGTTTGTGTTTTTGTTGGATACCGGAACATAGTCATCTTTGGAGTAGAGATACACTTTCTCATGAGTGAAGCGATCTATGTCCTTTTTCAATTTATTGATTTTGTATTTCAAGATCCCTGCCCTCGTGTCTTCTAGGATCTTGTTGACCTCCTCTAGTTTTTTCTTATACGGCGAGATCTGTACTGACACCTTAATCTGCGATTCCAATTTCTGTATCTCCGCCAACAGCAGGTCGGCAACTTCTTTTGCTGTATTGATCAAGACGATCATCCAGTCTCGTGTGCATTTCCATGAGATTTGAGACCACTTTTTGGTGAAGATCTTATTCTCACAGAAAAGACAAGGAACATTGGTAACTATTAGGCCTTGTGGTGCTGTGTTGCCTCTTAAATATTCCGTGAGGATTGCCGCGTGCATGGCAGTCCTCAATGGTTGCTTCTTCAGACTGGAGAGTTTATTCCATTCTTCAGTATGGTCTGTGTTAGAAGTTAAAGTGGAGTAAAGAAGGCTTGGGGTCTGTAAAATAGCTTGGACCATGTCCTCGTCAAAGGCTAATCCCAACCCTTCTGTCATTTTGTTGTCTCACTGCCAGAGATAGAAGGTCAGTGTATCTGAAGGTGATTGGTAGCAACGGATCCACAGTCCGTGGACTGTTCACAACAATAATACCACACTTAGGATCCAAGGGAGAACAACTAGAAACATATCACTCCCTATCTGAATCTAACAACTCACTAAGGATACGTTCTGCTAGTGATGGAGTTAAAGTGATGTGTATGCGGGAACGGAATTTTCTTAACGGACGAGACCGCTGACTCACCCAAAGGTGACATGCTTCATCATTGGGCTCCCTCTGCACATCTGGGCCAAATGGTCCCAGATGTGGGCTACAACTCCTCACCTAGAGTGGTGGTGTGGGGAGGAGCTGAGGTGTTTTAAGGCAAAGGGATGCCACAAAGTGATTCTGGTGAGTGAGGGACAGAGTGCAGTGAAAAGTGCATGAAAAGTTAAAACTATCTCAAGGGCTCAAATAATTTTATTCAGTAGTGTCCTTGGATGGATTAAAAAGCAGAGGACGGGGGGTTCAAAACAAATATACCCCCTCAAAGGTCAACATGTTTCTGCCTTTCTTAGACTCCAAACGGAGTTCTTAGGCATTCCTCAAGACCAAATCTAGATACAAGTCACTCTATAAGAATGTATACCACACTCAATTGTAATGTAATAAGATGGCTATACTGGCCGTTTCAAAAGTAGGCACCCAAGATGTGGGTCATTAATCCGCCATCTCCATCTGTAACATAAGAAAGAGCATGATACAATTCACCCATCTACATTATGTGAAATACATTTTTTCACAGACACAATCACAACCCTACCTAAATCCTCTTTTTTTAAAAAAAATGACCCCCTCTGAATTACAGTTGGTCAGGGAGTTCAATTGCCATGGGGTGGAAAGGCCTAAGTCTATCATGAGTGTCTTTGACGTGAAAGCGCAGACCGAGCAGGAGCCGCAGGGATAGTGTCCCTTGGCATGTGTAGTCGACCACAAGATGTGTTGTCCAATACTAGGTGTGGCACTACGTGGACGTGTGTGTACAATTATGTCCTTGATGTTCTGACTGCGTTTTAATGTGAATAGTGGCTTCGGGAGCGATGCAACTCCGGTGTTAAGAATGTGCCAGTTTTTATTGATAGACTTCTTTACAATGTTTGTGAGATGGCTGAAAGTACTAACACAGACCAAACGATTAGAAGGGTCCTTGGTTAGAGTGTCCAATAGGGCATCTCGATTGTTATTTCTGGCTAGTTTCTGTGCTCCCCGTATAGCTCTGGTGGGATAGGCACGCTGTTGCAGATGGAGGCTCAACGTCAGTGCATGTTCCTTGTATTTACTCAGATCTGTACAATTACGTCGCAGTGTCAAGAATTGGCCCACTGGTAGGTTGTTCCTTAACGAGGGGGTGAAAGCTGGTATACTGCAACAGTGAATTACGGGCCATTGGCTTGGTGTACAGCTCGGAATAGATGTTCCCGTCTTACGGGTACAGCAATAAGTCTAGAAATGGCAAGGAGATTTTACTTGACTCATGGGTGAATCTCAAATGAGGGTTTCTGGAATTCAACCAAGCGGCAAAGGAATCCGAAGTGGTTGTAGAGCCCTCCCAGTTTACCAGGATATCGTCGATGTACCTCTTCCAAACCTTCAGGTTGGAAGAGTACAGATTATCAGTAGGGTAAATATGCCTGATCTCGAAATCGTGCATATATAAATTTGCCATACTGGGGGCAAATGTACTGCCCATCGACATACCGGTACCCTGGAGGTACAGGTGTTCACCGTATTGAAAGAAGTTCTCTTTCATGGCTAACGTCGCACACTCCAAAATGTAAGAGTTAGGTTTCAAATCTGTTCTTGATCGTTCTTCCAATAAAGACCTTATTGTATTCAGTGATTCATCCTGAGGGATATTTGTCTTGGAGAGAGTCCACATCGAAAGTTGCTAAGATGTGGATTTCTGGGTCAAATGGTATATCCCTCAGTGTGTTCAGTATGTGCTTCCTGCCCTGCAGGTAAGATGGCATCTCTGCAACTAAAGGATGTAGAAACCAGTCAACAAACTGAGATAAGGGTTCTAACAAAGACCCTAACCCGGAGACAATGGGTCTCCCCGGTGGTGGTCTAGTCTGTTTGTGCACTTTAGGTAGCACATAAAAGTAAGGAGTCTTGGGTTGTGTATTGGCCAAAATATCTGCTTCTCCTTTGGTGATCCAATCAGATTCCAGAGCATGTGTCACCATTGTCTTGATCTTCTTGGACAGGCGAGGTGTGGGATCATGGTTGAGGCGCTGGTAATACTTGTCATCATTCAATTAGCTGAGGCATTCCGAATTTCTACCCTCTCAAAAGCTTTGGTGAGGGCCTCTTTATCATAACCTCTTTCCAGAAACCTGCGTGTCATGTCCTATTTTGTGTTGGTAAAGCTTCTTTCTGAATTTCAAATTCTTCTCGCCCTTAGGTATTCCCCATGCGGTATGCTTAGTATCTGGCTGCTGGAGTGGAAACTGCGTGCATGTAGCAAGCTGTTTCCTGCGCTAGGTTTTCTGAAAAGGGAGGTGATGATTTCATTGTTGACCTCTTCAATTTTGACATCCAGAAATTCTACCTGGGTCCTGCTTATGTGGCTCGTGAATTTTAAATTAAGATTATTGTCATTTATTTCACTGACAAATTCTCCTGCTGAGCCAGTGTCACCGCGCCAGATGATAAAAATGTCATCAATAAAGCGGAGCCACGTGACTATTCTGTTGCTCCATTTTTCCAGTGGGGGTTTGTTGAGTACCTGATCCTCCCACCACCCCATGTGAAGGTTCGCGAAACTAGGGGCAAAGCACTTCCCCATGGCAGTCCCCTGCTGTTGCTCAAAAATGTCATAGTTAAAAAAGAAAATGTTATGTTTCAAACACCATCTCATCATTTCTATGATCACCATATTGTGTTTATAGAACCTGATGTGTCTTTCTTTCAAGAAATGGTCAGTGCCCCTGATGCTCTCTTCATGCTTGATGCTAGTATAAAGTGATTGGACATCTAATGTCATCAATAAAAATTCCTCTTCCCACAAGGTATTCTGTAGATACTTCAGGAAATCCGTATTTTTAATGTACGATGGTAACCTTTCTACATAAGGTCTCAGAAAGGTGTCTATGTATTTGGATACATTTCCGAAAAGACTTCCTGCGCTGCAATAATGGGTCTACCTGGTGGTCTGGCGGCATCTTTGTGAATCTTAGGAATAAGATAGAAAGCAGGTAACTTGGGTTTATCCATTTTGAGGAAGTTAAACTCATCGCTGCTGATTAGCCCTTCATTCCTCCAATGTGTAAGTCTTTCTGTGAAGTTTCTTTCTAGTTCTTCAACATGTGCAGTGTTAACTTTTTTGTAACATGTACGGTTTCTTAGGTGGTTATAAGCCTCAGCCATATATGCTTTTTAGACCAAAGGACAATGTTTCCCCCTTTGTCAGCATTTCTGACGACTACGTCATGATTTTCTGATAATCTTTCTAATGGTTTCCTTCAGACTGAGATTAATCTTGTGACTCCCTTGTTCTCTGGAGTTTCTCAGCTCCTTAATTTCAGCTGTAACCCTAGCTGAAAATGTGTCTATGTCATCATTTTGGGTCGGGGGTAGGACTTTGGATTTGGGTTTCAAGTTGGACCCACCCTTTTCAGATACCCAGACCCCCTCTCTTTCCAATCTTTCTGCTATCATTGTGTGTTCCATCGGGCCCTGGTTAGTATCCTCTAACTCCCACAGTTCCTGCATAGCTTCGATATCTCCTACCACAAGATTCTGTTCAGGGATATTCCTAGCTGTGAGAGTAGGTTTGGCCCTGGTGTTAAGTTTGTACGATTTAGCCAACATTAATTTGCGAACAAACTTAAAGAGTTTGATCCTGGTCTCTACATAGTCAAATTGTTTGGGCTCGCAAAAGGACAAACCCAGAGCCAGGTTTCTCTGGTCTTCCTCAGAAAGTTCCATCTCTGAAAGGTTTATTACCGTTTTGGGTCCAAAGTCTAATAGTGTCTGTTGCTCCTTGTTACTTTTCCACTGTTGTCTTCTGTAGTCTCTTTTTCTTTGGCCACCTCGTCTGCTTTTCCTCTTCCTCTTCCTCTGCCTCTTTGTCTCATGTTCCAACGCCTAGGTCTGTTGTTTGTTCGTCGGTCCAACTTTAAAAAATCAAACTTATCCTGTAGAGTGGTATGGCCTCCCATTCTCCTGCCTTCCTCGTGATCAGTGTCCGACGTGCTAGCATCACTTTGCGGGGGATCCTGTTGCGCTCTTATCACTCCCTTTAGTTTTTGTCTTCTCATGTTATCAAAACATTTGGCAAAAGTATATATTTGGCTGGTTTGATAGTCTATTCTATCTCTATTAAATGTCCATGCCTTTTTCTGAACTATACCATCCTCTACTGCAGTGAGCCTATCATTCATGGCCTTCGACATGGATTGTACTAGTTCTTGGTTGGTGTGTTTATCAACCTTGTCTTCCATTTCTTTGATTTCTCCTAAGATTCTTTCCCTGTCAATCTTCCGCAGAGCTGTTGGCATTATGCTCTGCCCATTCTTTTAACATTTACGGGTTGGGATTCTCGTGACTGGGCATTGTTAATATCCTCAGGCCTCTCGGTACTCTCCCTACATCCAAGTACTGTTGTAGGGACTCCCACTCGCACCATTTAGTGAGTTCGGTTTTCTTCATTTTCTCCAATAATTTGAATTGTATGTAGATATTATCGCTGTTGTCAGATGTGCATCCTGTGTTACTGCTGGCACCTGCACTTTGACTGGATGCGCTTGAAAAAATAGTCGCTGACCTAAGTTGCCTCGCAGCGAAGACCGAGGTTGCGTTGGAGTTCATTTTGCCCCCGTGAGTAAGTAAACAGTCCAGCGATCGTGACTCGAGTGTACTGAATCCGACTCTCTACAGTCGTGCCCCACTCCGCGGTACAGTTCGAGTTCTGCACTCGGTCGCCACTCACCTCCAGCAGTGGTGCTCCATCCCGGCTGTCCTCCGACCGCCTCTCTGATCCTCCTGTCTTCGGTGCTGGCTTCCCGTGGCACTTCACTCCAGTGAACTGTGCGGGGGCTGTCACTTTGCGTTCTGCTTCCTTCCTCCTGTGGCTCTGCCTGACTGCGCCTGATAATGGGTGGTGCCTCGCAAGACGCCTCGCCGTTGACGCCAAAATTACTATGAGTCCTCCGGAAAGTTTTCACAAAGAAGGTGGGGCACTCAAAGCTATATATATATGTATATATATATTAATAACAATTTCTTTTGGGTAATAGGAATAATTGCCCACCGCTATATGTCAGTAACTGGTCCCCACCAGTATGGTAATACAATACTTAAATCACAGTACTGAGATACTACCACATGCAAACAACAATGGAAAATCTTTTGTTGTTTCTTTTAACTTCTTTATTCTTTCATGCACATTTGAGCTTCTTCAAGGCTATTGAGTCACTCTACTTGTTATTTCATCATTGCTATTCTCTCATCAATCTTATTCAATCAAGATCTCTGTGTAATAAACACTCTCTGTAATGGAATCACATAACTCAACTTGTTCAAATATCCATTACGACAGTCACTCGTCACACAGAATTGTTAATAGTAATCCTAAGTTCCCCTTGATATGGGTTGTTGTTCCTCTCCGTACTATCGTCTTCAAATCCGGTTCAAAAGAGCAACTCCTTAATGGATATTTGAACAAGGTGAGCACTGCCCTAAACCCTGAAACACCACCCCCAGCACGACCCCCTACACTGCCCGAACACCACTGCACTGCCCTAAACCCTGAAACACCACCCCCCTGCATGACCCCCTACACTGCCGGAACACCACTGCATGCCCTAAACCCTGAAACACCACCCCAGCACGACCCCTACACTGCCCGAACACCACTGCACTGCCCTAAACCCTGAAACACCACCCCAGCACGACCCCCTACACTGCCTGAACACCGATGCACTGCCCTAAACCCTGAAACACTACCCCCAGCAAGACCCCCTACACTGCCCGAACACCACTGCACTGCCCTAAACCCTGAAACACCACCCCCAGCAAGACCCCCTACACTGCCCGAACACCACTGCACTGCCCTAAACCCTGAAACACCACCTCCAGCACAACCCCCTATACTGCCTGAACACCATTGCTCTGCCCTAAACCCTGAAACACTAGCCCCAGCACGACCCCCTACACTGCCCGAACACCACTGCACTGCCCTAAACCCTGAAACACCACCCCCAGCACGACCCCCTACACTGCCCGAACACCACTGCACTACCCTAAACCCTGAAACACCACCCCCTGCACGACCCCCTACACTGACGGAACACCACTGCACTGCCCTAAACCCTGAAACACCACCCCAGCACGACCCCTACACTGCCCGAACACCACTGCACTGCCCTAAACCCTGAAACACTACCCCCAGCAAGACCCCCTACACTGCCCGAACTCCACTGCACTGCCCTAAACCCTGAAACATCACCCCCAGCAAGACCCCCTACACTGCCTGAACACCACTGCCCTAAACCATGAAACACCACCCCCAGCAAGACCCCCTACACTGCCCGAACACCACTGCACTGCCCTAAACCCTGAAACACCACCTCCAGCACAACCCCTATACTGCCTGAACACCATTGCTCTGCCCTAAACCCTGAAACACTAGCCCCAGCACGACCCCCTACACTGCCCGAACACCACTGCACTGCCCTAAACCCTGAAACACCACCCCCAGCACGACCCCCTACACTGCCCGAACACCACTGCACTGCCCTAAACCCTGAAACACCAGCCCCAGCAAGACCCCCTACACTGCCCGAACACCACTGCACTGCCCTAGACTCTGAAACACCAGCCCCATCAAGACCCCCTACACTGCCCGAACACCACTGCACTGCCCTAAACCCTGAAACACCAGGCCCAGCATGATCCCCTTCACTGCCCGAACACCACTGCACTGCCCTAAACCCTGAAACACCAGCCCCAGCATGACCCCCTACACTGCCCGAACACCACTGCACTGCCCTAAACCCTGAAACACCAGCCCCAGCACGACCACCTACACTGCCCGAACACCACTGCACTGCCCTAAACCCTGAAACACCAGCCCCAGCACGACCCCCTACACTGCCCGAACACCACTGTACTGCCATAAACCCTGAAACACCACCTCTTGCACGACCCCCTACACTGCCCGAACACCACTGCACTGCCCTAAACCCTGAAACACCACCCCCTGCACCACTGCCCGAATACCACTGCACTGCCCTAAACCCTGAAACACCAGCCCCAGCATGAACCCCTTCACTGCCCGAACACCACTGCACTGCCCTAAACCCTGAAACACCACCCCCAGCACGACCCCCTACACTGCCCGAACACCACTGCACTGCCCTAAACCCTGAAACACCACAACCCTGCATGACCCCTACACTGCCCGAACACCACTGCACTGCCCTAAACCCTGAAACACCACCCCGCACGACCCCCTACACTGCCCGAACACCACTGCACTGCCCAAAACCCTGAAACACCACCCCCAGCATGACCCCCTTTACTGCCCAAACACCACTGCACTGCCCCAAACCCTGAAACACCACCCCCAGCACGACCCCCTACACTGCCCGAACACCACTGCCCTAAACCCTGAAACACCACCCCCTGCACAACCCCCTACACTGCCCGAACACCACTGCACTGCCCTAAACCCTGAAACACCACCCCCTGCACGACCCCCTACACAGCCCGAACACCACTGCACTGCCCTAAACCCTGAAACACCACCCCCAGTACGACCCCCTACACTGCCCGAACACCACTGCACTGCCCTAAACCCTAAAACACCACTCCCAGCACGACCCCTACACTGCCCGAACGCCACTGCACTGCCCTAAACCCTACAACACAACCCCCAGCATGACCCCCTACACTACACGAACACCACTGCACTACCCTAAACCCTAAAATACTCCCCCCAGCACGACCCCCTACACTACCCGAACATGACTGCACTGCCCTAAACCCTCAAACACTCCCCCCAGCATGACCCCCTACACTACCGTAACACCACTGCACTGCCCTAAACCCTAAAACACTCCCCCAGCACGACCCCCTACACTACCCGAACATCACTGCACTGCCCTAAACCCTAAAACACTCTCCCCAGCACGACCCCCTACACTACCCAAACACCACTGCACTGCCCTAAACCCTAAAACACTACCCCCGCATGACCCCCTACACTACCCAAACACCAATGCACTACCCTAAACCCTAAAATACTACCCCCCGCACGACCCCCTACACTACCCAAAGACCACTGCACTAGCCTAAACCCTAAAACACTACCCCCGCACGACTCCCTACACTACCCAAAGACCACTGCACTACCCTAAACCCTAAAACACGACCTCCTACACTACACAAAAACCACAGCACTACCCTAAACCCTAAAACACTACCCCCAGCATGACCCCCTACACTACACAAACACCACTGCACTACCCTAAACCCTAAAACAATACCCCCTACACTACACAAACAAAACTGCACTACCCTAAACCCTAAAAAACTACCCCCAGCACGAACCCCTACACTACCCAAACACCACTGCACTACCCTAAACCCTAAAACACTACCCCAGCAGTACCCCTACACTACCCAAACACCACTGCACTACCCTAAACCCTAAAACACTACCCCCAGCAGTACCCCTACACTACCCAAACACCATTGCACTACCCTAAACCCTAAAACACTACCCCCAGCAGTACCCCTACACTACCCAAACACCACTGCACTACCCTAAACCCTAAACCACTACCCCAGCACGACCCCCTACACTACCCAAACACCACTGCACTACCCTAAACCCTAAAACACTACCCCCAGCACGACCCCCTACACTACCCAAACACCACTGCACTACCCTAAACCCTAAAACACTCCCCCCAGCACGACTCCCTACACTACCCAAACACCACTGCACTACCCTAAACCCTAAATCTACCCCCAGCATGACCCCCTCCACTACACAAACACCACTGCACTACCCTAAACCCTAAAACACTACCCCCAGCACGACCCCCTTCACTACCTAAACACAACTGCACAATTTGTTACAGGCGTTGCAACGCAGGCCTGTGGTGCTTACAGGAAGTACCTGGTGGGCTAGTTGGGCCCCAGGGACCCTCAGGATTCAAGGTGACCTAATCCCCAACTTAAAACGCACCACGGGGCGCGTTTGCACAGTGGTGAAGGGAGGGGCGGGCCTCAGGTGACATGTGCGCAAACACGCCCTGTGGTGCGTTTTAAGTTGGGAATTAATTCCCCTTGAATCCTGAGGGACCCTGGGGCCAACTAGCCCACCAGGTACCTTCAGTAAGCACAACAGAGTTGCGATGCAGAGAGGTGAAAAAGGTGCGTGGCCTTGGAACGCCTCTCTGCAACTCAGCTCTGTGGTCCTAATTGTAGGTACCTGGGGGCTAGTTGGGCCCCAGGGACCCTCAGGATTCAAGGGGACTTAATCCCGCAATCTTAAAACGCGCCACGGGCGCGTTTGCACACATGTCACCTCAGGCCCCCCCTCCCTTCACCACTGTGCAAACACGCCCTGTAGCGCGTTTTAAGAGGTAGTTTTAATCCCCCTGCCCTATTATGTACTAGGGACTTACAGAGGAGGTCATGCTAATCACAGGGGTACCCCAACACATAGTGTTCCCTAGTGTATGTAGGTGTTTTCACTGTATTCTAAGTGTCTTTTAGCATAGCACTGGCTCTGGTTAGTCAGAGTCAGTTACCACCAGTACCCGTCTGAAAAAGTTGTGGGCACAGGATGATTTTGCAACAAGGCCTCTTTCTGCTCCTCTGTTGGTTCTTTCTGCACATCTTTTGCTTCTTCCTGCACTTTTCTTCATCTTTGTGGACTTCTGTTGCTTCTTTCTGCATTTCTTTTGCTTCTTTCTGTGCGTTTTTTCTTCTTTCTTCACATGTCCTACCTCTGTAGGCATAGTTAAAAACTAGCATTTAAAAACCTTTGAAATTTACTTAAAAAATCATAGGTTTCAGGCACGTTATAGTTAGAAATTAGCATTTAAAAAACCTTTGAAATTCACTGAAAAAACCATAGGTTTCAGACACGTTATAGTTAGAAATTAGCATTTAAAAAACCTTTGAAATTCACTGAAAAAACCATAGGTTTCAGACACGTTATAGTTACAAATTAGCATTTAAAAACCTTTGAAATTCACTGAAAAAACCATAGGTTTTAGGGACAGTTATAGTTACTTGGACATTGCACTCGTACAAAACCCGTGAAATTCCCCTGTTATAGTTAGTTCAGCCACCTCCCCGGGGCACTAACAAATTAAAATGGGGGTCCGTTTTGGACCCCCGAAGCCCCGGGGACCACCACCTCCCCGGGGCTGTGCTGATGTAGGAGGGGGCCGCGCGGCCCCCTCCTGGAGCCCTTGATGGCCCTGGGGACCGCCACCCCCAGGGCCGGCTCCTGCAGTGTCCCGGGTTGCCTACCCCCGGGACACTGTAGTTTGTTATGGCAGGGCCGGAGCCTCGCGGCTCCCGTCCTGCCATAGCAAACTGCATTGGATATTGGAAGAGAGAGCAGGAAACCTGCTCTCTTCCAATATCCAAAGCACATTGCTTTTCCACATGGGGAGCAGCATGTCAGCTGCTCCCCATGTGGAAAGCAATGCCGGCTCCCAAGGGACGCGGGAGCCGGCGGGACTGTGGGGGGATTGGGGACCCCCCACAGTCCCCAACGGAGAGGGCCAGCCCCGGGGGATGGGGTCCCCGGGGCAAGTAGTGGCCCGGGAGGGGGCCACGCGGCCCCCTCCCCAAAAAAGAAAAAAAAAAAAAAAAAATAGAAAGGCCAGCCCCGGGGATGGGGTCCCCGGGGCCTTAAAATGGCCAGAGGAGGGGGCCACGCTGCCCCCTCAAAATAATAAATAAAGAGGCCATGCCCCGGGGGATGGGGTCCCGGGGCCAATACAGGCCAAGGGAAGGGGGCCACGCGTCCCCCTTCCCGTTTTTTTTTTTTGGGTAATTAAAAAGGGGTAAGGCCCTGGGGGATGGGGTCCCCAGGGCCCAAAAACAGAAAAAAGGAAGGGGGCCACACAGCCCCCTTCAGGGGACAAAAAACAAAAAAACGATCGGGCCCGCAGGCCCCGCCCCTACTTCACCACTCTGCAAACGCGCCCCTGGCGCGTTTGCAGAAGGGGAACAAATTCACCTTGAATACTGGGGGTCCCTGGGGCCAACTAGCCCACCAGGAACCTCCAGTATGCGCCAGGGGGCTGCCTTGCAGAGACGTGTAGAGAGGCCACACCCCTTTTACACCTCTCTGCAACGCAGCTCTGTGGCGCTTTTTGGAGGTATATGGTGGGCTAGTTGGACTCTGGGGACCCTCAGGATTCAAGGGGACTTAATCCCCCAAATTAAAACGCGCCACGGGCGCGTTTGCACAGTGGTGAAGGGAGGGGCGGGGCTTCAGGTGACATGTGTGCAAACAGGCCCCGTGGCGCGTTTTAAGATGGGGAATTAAATCCCCTTCAATCCTGAGGGTCCCTGGGGGCCAACTAGCCCAACAGGTACATCCAGAATGCGCCACAGAGCTGTGTTGCAGAGAGGTGTAAAAAGGGGTGTGGCCTCTCTACACGTCTCTGCAACGCAGCCCCCTGGCGCATATTGGAGGTTCCTGGTGGTCTAGTTGGCCCCTAGGGACCCTCAGGATTCAAGGGGACTTAATCCCCCAACTTAAAACGCGCCACGGGCGCGTTTGCAAAGATGTCACCTCAGGCCCCGCCCCTCCCTTCACCATTGTGCAAATATTCCTCTAAAATCAGCCGAAATAGGAATTCCGATTTACTCACCTGTTATAAGGAGAGACCTCAGTGCTGTATCTTTCAGCCCAGTACTGGTCCTGAAAAGTAATTTTAACCGTACTTACCAGTAACTTGAATTTCCTTCCATAGGCTAACATTGACTGGTTTCACTTGGAAATTCTTCTAAGTGTGGAGTTTTGGAACTTTAAAATATTCCTCTAAAATCAGCCGAAATACGAATTCCGATTTACTCACCTGTTATCAGGAGAGACCTCAGTGCTGCATCTTTTAGCCCAGTACTGGTCCTGAAAAGTAATTTTAACCGTACTTACCGGTAACTTGAATTTCCTTCATAGGCTAACATTGACTGGTTTTCAGCAAAAAGTTTCAAAGTGTTGATTTTCACAAACTACAAATATTCCTTAAAAATCGCCTGTATGACTTAAACGCATTCTTTCAACTGTTTACAGGAGATGCACCAGTGCTGGATCCAGGATCCAACACTGAGTAAGAAAAAGTAACGATAACAGTTTTTACCTACTAAGTGAATTTCCTTCCATAGGATAACATTGGTGATTCTATGAGAAAAAGTTTCGAAGTGTCAACTTTTAAAATACAATAATATTCCTTAAAAATCACGACTGTAACCAAAACGCTTTTACTCAACTGTTTACAGGAGATGAACCAGGACTGAATCTAGGATCCAGTCCTGTGGTTAGAAAAGTAATCCATAAAGTAACTAATTGCATTTAACTAGAAATTCACATTGAGCTGAATGTTGCATTGTGTTTGAAAATGTGTTGCCCATTGCAACAACTGTAACTACTGTACTTAAAAGTCTATTGCCTATCTGCAAAGTATTTAAACTAAAGTAATTCATTAAGAGAAAGTATTTTTTGTAATGTAATGTATAATGTAATTACAATGTAATTTAAAAAATAAAATATGTAAAAAAAAATTGTTTCTAAAAATGTACTAAATCAGTATGAAAAAATTAATATAACAATTAATACATTTAAAAATTGTCATTTACAAAACCTTTGAAATTCACTAAAAAAACGTAGGTTTCAGGCACGTTATAGTTAGAAATTAGCATTTAAAAACCTTTGAAATTCACTGAAAAACCATAGGTTTCAGACACGTTATAGTTACAAATTAGCATTTAAAAAACCTTTGAAATTCACTGAAAAAACCATAGGTTTCAGACACGTTATAGTTACAAATTAGCATTTAAAAACCTTTGAAATTCACTGAAAAAACCATAGGTTTTAGGGACAGTTATAGTTACTTGGACATTGCACTCGTACAAAACCCGTGAAATTCCCTGTTATAGTTAGTTCAGCTAACTATAACTCGCGCCCCGCAATGCACTGCTGATGACGTCACATATTACATCACTCATGACATGGTCAGTGACATCACTGATGACATCACTGATGACATCTCAAATGACATCACTGATGACATCATCCAGTGACTGTGTGTTTCTGTAAAGTTTAAATATTTTTAATATATATAGGAAAAGACGTATTGAAGAATGAGTGGGTGTGTAAGTGTCTGTATGGATGATTTAGTAGGTGCGTGACTGACTCTATAAGTGAGTGATTTAACGTATCTTACTGAATGCATGGGTTAGTGACTAAACTGGGTGAATGTCTGTATCCGTCTGTCTGTTGCTGTGTAAGTGGCTGCATGTGTTTGTGAATAGCTAAATGAGTGTCTATATGAGTTATTGAATGCTTGTCTGAGTATCTGTATGGGTGCCTAAGTGTTTGTGTGGGAGGGGTGTGTGCAACTCTGTGCATAGATGTGTGAGTGGGTGATTCACTGGGTGGATGGTTTCAAGAGTGCATCTGTGATAGACTGTATGGGTGGGTAAGTGTGTGTAAGAGTGTGTTAGTGAGTGAATGTATGTCCCAGTGGTACATGTGTGAGTAACTACATATGTGAAAGGCAGTATATATGTGTGTTGGAGTATATAAATAGCTATAAGCAAGAGTGAGTGATTGTGATAGTGGCTGTATGGATGAGTGTGTGCTTGTATCAGTGATTGTATAAGAGCGTAACAATGTGCTACTATTTGTATGAGTAAGTGAGCTGGTGTGTGTATAACTGTATAGGTGAGTAAATGGCAGTGTGTTTAATTATTTGCATGACTGACTAGGTGTCTGAGTATCTCTATGGATGAGTGGCGTTCTTTGAGTGTCTATATAGGAGTAAGAGTGCATATGATAGTCCTGTACTGAGTGACCATAAGTATGAGTGACTGTACGGGTGAGTGAGTGGATGTGTGTGTGTAGACCTAAGAATCAGTGAGTGGGTATGTAGTTATTGGTGTTGGAGTGTCTATGGTTTTGCGAATGGCAGTCTGTAATTTAGAGTGGGTGTATCAAAGATTATATTAGGGTGTGAGGAGGTGCATCAGATTATCATGTGGATGATGTCATCAGTGATGTCATTTGAGATGTCATCAGTGATGTCATCAGTGATGTCACTGACCATGTCATGAGTGATGTAATATGTGACGTCATCAGCAGTGCATTATGGGCGCGAGTTATAGTTAGCTGAACTAACTATAACGGGGGAATTTCACGGGTTTTGTACGAGTTCAATGTCCAAGTAACTATAACTGTCCCTAAAACCTATGGTTTTTTCAGTGAATTTCAAAGGTTTTTTAAATGCTAATTTGTAACTATAACGTGTCTGAAACCTATGGTTTTTTCAGTGAATTTCAAAGGTTTTTTAAATGCTAATTTGTAACTATAACGTGTCTGAAACCTATGGTTTTTTCAGTGAATTTCAAAGGTTTTTTAAATGCTAATTTCTAACTATAACGTGCCTGAAACCTACGGTTTTTTCAGTGAATTTCAAAGGTTTTGTAAATGACAATTTTTAAATGTATTAATTGTTATATTAATTTTTTTCATACTGATTTACTACATTTTTAGAAACAATTTTTTTTTACAGATTTTATTTTTAAATTACATTGTAATTACATTATACATTACATTACAAAAAATACTTTCTCAGAATGAATTACTTTAGTTTAAATACTTTGCACATAGGCAATAGACTTTTAAGTACAGTAGTTACAGTTGTTGCAATGGGCAACACATTTTCAAACACAATGCAACATTCAGCTCAATGTGAATTTCTAGTTAAATGCAATTAGTTACTTTATGGATTACTTTTCTAACCACAGGACTGGATCCTAGATTCAGTCCTGGTACATCTCCTGTAAACAGTTGAGTAAAAGCGTTTTGGTTACAGTCGTGATTTTTAAGGAATATTATTGTATTTTAAAAGTTGACACTTAGAAACTTTTTCTCATAGAATCACCAATGTTATCCTATGGAAGGAAATTCACTTAGCAGGTAAAAACTGTTATCGTTACTTTTTCTTACTCAGTGTTGGATCCTGGATCCAGCACTGGTGCATCTCCTGTAAACAGTTGAAAGAATGCGTTTAAGTCATACAGGTGATTTTTAAGGAATATTTGTAGTTTGTAAAAATCAACACTTTGAAACTTTTTTGCTGAAAACCAGACAATGGATTCCTATGGAAGAAAATATAAGTTACTGGTAAGTACGGTTAAAATTACTTTTCAGGATTAGTACTGGGCTGAAAGATGCAGCACTGAGGTCTCTCCTTATAACAGGTGAGTAAATCGGAATTCGTATTTCGGCTGATTTTAGAGGAATATTTGTATGTTTCAAAAATCAACACTTAGAAACTTTTTCAGCAAAAAGCAGGCAATGATATCCTATGGAAGGAAATTCAAGTTACTGGTAAGTACGGTTAAAATTACTTTTGAGGATCAGTACTGGGCTGAAAGATGCAGCACTGAGGTCTCTCCTGATAACAGGTGAGTAAATCGGAATTCGTATTTCGGCTGATTTTAGAGGAATATTTTAAAGTTCCAAAACTCCACACTTAGAAGAATTTCCAAGTGAAACCAGTCAATGTTAGCCTATGAAGGAAATTCAAGTTACCGGTAAGTACGGTTAAAATTACTTTTCAGGACCAGTACTGGGCTGAAAGATGCAGCACTGAGGTCTCTCCTGATAACAGGTGAGTAAATCGGAATTCGTATTTCGGCTGATTTTAGAGGAATATTTTAAAGTTCCAAAACTCCACACTTAGAAGAATTTCCAAGTGAAACCAGTCAATGTTAGCCTATGGAAGGAAATTCAAGTTACTGGTAAGTACGGTTAAAATTACTTTTCAGGACCAGTACTGGGCTGAAAGATACAGCACTGAGGTCTCTCCTGATAACAGGTGAGTAAATCGGAATTCGTATTTCGGATGATTTTAGAAGAATATTTGCACAATGGTGAAGGGAGGGGGCGGGGCCTGAGGTGACATCTGTGCAAACGCGCCCCGTGGCGCATTTTAAGTTGGGGGATTAAGTCCCCTTGAATCCTGAGGGTCCCTAGGGGCCAACTAGCCCACCAGGAACCTCCAATATGCGCCAGGGGCTGCGTTGCAGAGACGTGTAGAGAGGCCACACCCCTTTTACACCTCTCTGCAACGCAGCTCTGTGGCGCTTTCTGGATGTACCTGTTGGGCTAGTTGGCCCCCAGGGACCCTCAGGATTGAAGGGGATTTAATTCCCCATCTTAAAACGCGCCACGGGGCCTGTTTGCACACATGTCACCTGAAGCCCCGCCCCTCCCTTCACCACTGTGCAATGTGCTTTGGATATTGGAAGAGAGAGCAGGTTTCCCTGCTCTCTCTTCCAATATCCAAAGCAGTTTGCTATGGCAGGACGGAGCCGCGAGGCTCCCGTCCTGCCATAACAACTACAGTGTCCCGGGGGTAGGCAACCCGGGACACTGCAGGAGCCGGCCCTGGGGGTGGCGGTCCCCAGGGCCATCAAGGGCTCCAGGAGGGGGCCGCGCGGCCCCCTCCCTACATCAGCACAGCCCCGGGAGGTGGTGGTCCCCGGGGCTTCGGGGGTCCAAAACGGACCCCCATTTTAATTTGTTAGTGCCCCGGGGAGGTGGCAGTCCCCGGGCGTGTGGGGGCTGGAGCCCCCACACAGGTTGTTCAATTAATAAAAAAAAGCCCCGGGGAGGTGGTGGTCCCCGGGGCTGCGGGAGGGCTCAGAGCCCTCCCGCACCATTTCTAAAAAAAGCCCCGGGGGTGGCGGTCCCCGGGGCTTGGGGGGCCCTTTGAGGCCCCCCACACATAAAATTAAACCCCCCACCATGCCCCCGGGACTTGGGCCACCCGGGGGCAAAATACTATAACGCCCCTGAAACCTATGGTTTTTTCAGTGAATTTCTAAGGTTTTTTAAATGCTAATTTCTAACTATAACGTGCCTGAAACCTATGGTTTTTTCAGTGAATATATATATATATATATATATATATATATATATATATATATATATATATATATATATATATACTTAAAAAACCATAGGTTTTAGGGACAGTTATAGTTAGTTGGACATTTCACTCGTACAAAACCATAGAAATTCCCCCGTTATAGTTAGTTCAGCTAACTATAACTCGCGCCCCCGCAATGCACTGCTGATGACGTCACATATTACATCACTCATGACATGGTCAGTGACATCACTGATGACATCACTGATGACATCATCCAGTGACTGTGTGTTTCTTTAAAGTTTAAATATGCTTAATATATATAGGGAAAGGCGTATTGAAGAATGAGTGGGTGTATAAGTGCTGTATGGATGATTTAGTAGGTGCGTGACTAACTCTATAAGTGAGTGATTAAACGTATCTTACTGAATGCATGGGTTAGTGACTAAACTGGGTGAATGTCTGTATCCGTCTGTCTATTGCTGTGTAAGTGGCTGCATGGGTTTGTGAATAGCTATATGAGTGTCTATATGAGTTATTGATTAGTTGTCTGAGTATCTGTATGGGTGCCTGAGTGTTTGTGTGGGTGGGGTGTGTGCGACTCTGTGCATAGATGTGTGAGTGGGTGATTCACTGGGTGGATGGTTTCAAGAGTGCATCTGTGATAGACTGTATGGGTGGGTAAGTGTGTGTAAGAGTGTGTTTGTGAGTGAATGTATGTCCCAGTAGTACATGTGTGAGTAACTACATATGTGAAAGGCAGTATATATGTGTGTTGGAGTATATAAATAGCTATAAGCAAGAGTGTGTGATTGTGAGAGTGACTGTATGGATGAGTGTGTGCTTGTATCAGTGATTGTATAAGAGCGTAAGAATGTGCTAGTATTTGTATGAGTAAGTGAGCTGGTGTGTGTATAACTGTATAGGTGAGTAAATGGCAGTGTGTTTAATTATTTGCATGACTGACTAGGTGTGTGAGTACCTCTATGGATGAGTGGCAGTGTTTGAGTGTCTATATAGGAGTATGAGTGCATATGATAGTCCTGTACTGAGTGACCATAAGTATGAGTGACTGTACGGGTGAGTGAGTGGATGTGTGTGTAGACCTAAGAATCAGTGAGTGGGTGTGTAGTTATTGGTGTTGGAGTGTCTATGGTTTTGCGAATGGCAGTCTATAATTTAGAGTGGGTGTATCAAAGGTTATATCAGGGTGTGAGGAGGTGCATCAGATTATCACGTGGATGATGTCATCAGTGATGTCATCAGTGATATCATTTGAGATGTCATCAGTGATGTCATCAGTGATGTCACTGACCATGTCATGAGTGATGTAATATGTGACGTCATCAGCAGTGCATTGCGGGCGCGAGTTATAGTTAGCTGAACTAACTATAACGGGGAATTTCTATGGTTTTGTACGAGTGAAATGTCCAACTAACTATAACTGTCCCTAAAACCTATGGTTTTTTAAGTGAATTTCAAAGGTTTTTTAAATGCTAATTTCTAACTATAACGTGTCTGAAACCTATGGTTTTTTCAGTGAATTTCAAAGGTTTTTTAAATGCTAATTCCTAACTATAACATGTCTGAAACCTATGGTTTTTTTCAGTGAATTTCAAAGGTTTTGTAAATGACAATTTTTAAATGTATTAATTGTTATATTTATTTTTTTGATACTTGTTAGACCTGGCATCCTTGGCGTGGGTCTCCCTTCCATTTTTTCGTAATGCCTCCACTGTTGCCGATATGTTTTTGCTGGACTAGATGCTCATGGGCACTTTGCCGCTGCTAACCAGTGCCAAAGTGCAAGTGCTCCCTATCGTTAATTGATATATGTATTAGTGACTCCATGATTGGATGATTGGTTTACTTGTCAGTCCCTAGTACAGTGCACTCAGTGTGCCCAGGGCTTGTAAATCCAATGCCGCTGGTGGGCTTGCAGCCCTGGTTGTGCCACCCACAGAAGCGGCCTGTAAAATGTGTCTCAGGCCTGCCATCGCAGAGCCTGTGTGCAGCCTAGGGCTGCCATGTCGACTTGGTGAGTACACCCACTTACCAGTCCCTAAACCTTCCCTTTACTGCATGTTGGTCACCCCTAAAGTAGGCCCTAGGGCAGGGTGCATTGTAAGTATAAGGTAGGACATGCCCTGGTGTGTGTGGCATGTCCTAATAGTGAATTACAGCCATTTTCGTTTTTCACTATTGCAAGGCTACCTGCTCCCCATAGGCCAGAATGGGCAGACTGACTATTACACCTTATAGTCAGAACTGACCCAGGGAACATGGTAGAAAAACGAATTTAGTATGCCTGAACTCAGGATGATAAAATACATCTTTTAGTGAAGTTGGTTTTAACATTCTGTGTTTGAAAATACCACTTTTAGAAAGTGGGTATTTTCTTGCCTAACTATCCAAGCCTGCCTCTGCTAGGTTGTGTATTCCTTGTCTGGAGATTGAGTGACAGGGGCTGGGGGTGGCTACAGGAGACAGGGTGAGTCAGCGCAGGGCTGAATAGAAAGATCTGCATCCAGAGTGGAGGGAGGAGCTGCACCTGGGTCTGAATAGGGCTGTGCCTGCCTTCCACAATGCTGGCTCCACCTCCTGCCGGGCGGCTGAGCACTCTGCCCCACATTCTGAAAGGAAAGAAGGAGTCAGAAAAACAAAGTGCTCCAGAACTGACCAGAACTGGTTTTGGACTAGGCAGAGGCCTCTCTGCCTCCAGAGAACAAAGAGAATCAGGGTATAAGAGGGGCACCCAGACCCCAGGAAAATTAGATCACTTTTGGGAACAAGAAGAAACCTTTGCTGAGGAGCGGAACCAAGAAGAAACTGAGGAGAGACTATCCCTAAGCTGAAGTGCTGCTTGGGGGATTGGCCTGCAGTGGTTTGCCTGACGGCCAAAGAAAGGAGAAAGGAACTTTTGCTTTGCTGTGACTTTCATCAACTTGTGAAGGATCTCCAAGGGCTTGGAAGAGAGCTTGCCCCCTGACCGAAGTCCCAGGACCATTGGACTTCACCCCCTTTGTGAATTGCTGCTGGAAACTCTGTTTTAGTGGCTACAGAGGTAGGGAGCTGTGACCGACTCTCACGACCGACTCGGTGTCCTGTAAGCACCGCATCGAAGCACCGTCTCGCCCTGCAACGCACGGCCCTGGTCTCACCGACTCCGTCAACGAGCCGCTGCCTGCACCGCATCGAGGGACAACGCGTCCTGCAACGCTTCGCTACGCCGAATCGAACTGGTCCGACCGACACGGTCACTGCTGCTGAGTTCGAGTCCTGTGACCGCACCGGAGTTGGGCACCGCTCGCACGCTTTGCGACGCACTGCCCGACTCGCACCGCTGTCCGGACTGATCGACGCCAGCTCCTGAATCCGGCTCCGTCGCCGCACCGCAACCTGCCAGCACCGCATCGAAGCACCGTCTCGCCCTGCAACGCTCGGCCCTGGTCTCACCGACTCCGTCTCGACGACATCAACGAGCCGCTGCCTGCACCGCATCGAGGGACAACGCGTCCTGCAACGCTTCCATTTTTGCATCGCGACCGCGACAAACAGCCATCCGGCTCGCACGCCCGTGCCTGCCGCTTCAAGTAAAAGGTACTGTGACCGAGTCTGTCTACGCTGTGGTGGCCCGTCTCGACGCGGTCAGCTGGATTTGTTAGACTCTGTTTGTTCTCGACATCGCCGTAGCCGGAGGAGGCTACCGACTCGCACAGAACCTTGAATTAAGCCTTTTTGATCAGAACTAAGTATTCTTAACAGTATGGTGGATTATTTTTGTCATTTATGGACTTGTGATAAATCTATATAAAGTATACCTATTTTTATAAATATATAACCTGTGTGGTGTCCATTTGTAGTGTTGTCACTTGATTACTGTATGTGTTCACAAATGCTTTACACACTGCCTCTGAACTAAGCCTGTCTGCTCGTGCCAAGCTACCAAGAGGGTGAGCAGGGGTTATTTCGGGAGTGTACCTACTTTCCCTGACTAGACGCAAGGGTCCCTATTTGGACAAAGGTACATACCTCTGCCAACTAGAGACCCCCAAATCTAACATTGGTGGTCAGCGGTGAGGATTCTGGACTTGCATTTGTGACTCATGTACAGTGATTGGTGAACACTACTTAGTGAGTGCAGACCAAAACGCAACCACATACTTTTATAGCATTTTTTCTGGGATTTCCTATTTTTGCAAATGCCAAGCTCAGTCACTATGGAGAAACCAGCATCAGTAGCCTCTGTTGAGTGTGATTGGGAAGAAGAGAGGCTAGAATGCTACACCCTCAAGCAGCTCAGGCAATTCTGCAAAAAGTTTAAAGTGTCCATGACCGGACTCTCCAGGAAGGAGGACCTTCAAAAGGCGCTGAGGGCCTGGGACGAATCAAGGAGTGCCCCTGTGGAGGGGGCTGAGAATGCAGAAGGGCAGCTGGAGGGGCTATTGGGTCTAGGGGCTGAAAGACCACCTTCCCCAGTAGGTAGCAGTGTTTCTGCCAGAGGACTGTCTCCAGAGGAGTTGGAGGACAGGAAAGAGAGTAGGATGCACGAAATGGAGCTGACCAAGCTCAAGCTGAATGGGCAGTTAGAATTCGAAATGCAAACTAGGAAATTGGCCCTAGAGGAAAAGAAAATGCAGTTTGAACATGAGAAAGTTTTGAGGGAGTTGGAATTGAAGGCCAAGAGCTTAGAGATTACTCCCTCTGGTGGCAGTGTACCGCCTGTGCCTGTTGAAGCTAGGGTGTATATTCCAAAAGATGTGGTTAAGGAATTTTTTAAAAATGATGACATAGGGCAGTGGTTCAAAGCCTATGATGTAGCCATGTCTTCCCACCGGGTCCCTGAGAAGGATTGGGGAGCGGGGTTGTGCGGACGGTTCCTCAGTGAAGGGCGGGATACCTTGTTGGATTTGCCCTCTGAAGTCTATAATTCGTACAGCCACATGAAGGATGCCTTAATGACTAGGTATGGTTTGACCCCTGAGCTTTATAGGCAAAGGTTCAGGAACTGTAGTAAGATTGAAAGCAGTACCTGGGTTGAATATGTGACCTTCTTTTGCAGAGCCTTGGATGGTTGGGTAAAGGGTAGCAAAGCGACTGATTTTCAGGCGCTCTTTGATTTGATTGCCTGGGAGCACTTGTCCGGTAATTGTTTTCCTGAGCTACGCCAGCACCTGATTGATAGTAAGCTGACTAACCCTAGGCAGCTTGCTGAGGAGGCGGACCGCTGGGTGAGTACCCGGGTCCACAAGGGTCATGTGGGAGACTCCGCCAAGGGTGGGCAGGGTCCCCAGCAGAAGAGTGGGGGGACAAGGGTAAACAGAAGGAGTTCCATAAAGGGCCCCAAAGTAAACCCCAAGGGAACCAAGTGAAAGGTTCCCAGCCTCCCCTGAGAAGAAGCCAGTGGCCCCGACAGGCCCCCTGTTCACCAGGGACCACTGGTATGTTACAAGTGTGGCGCCCTGGCCACAAGGCAAACGATCCTCGTTGCCCTTTGTATGGAAAACCAGCACCCACCAGTGCAGTCCCCCGGCAGTTGGCTAGTGTAGCCCTGGGGGAGGAGTTGGGTGCCCAAGGTGGGGGGATCCCACAGTGTTTTCCCTTGTCTCATTAGGAGACTCTGAGATGGTCCCTAGGACCCCGCTGCCTGAGAACACTAAGAAATACAGGCAGTGGGTGACCATCAATGGCCATAGGGTGGAGGCTCTGAGAGACACAGGAGCCAGTGACAGCTGTCAAGTGTCACCTGGTGTCTAAAGAGCAGGTTATCCCTGATGCATTCTATCCGGTTGTTGCCGCTGACAACACAGAGAGTCACTGCAAGGTGGCTCAGGTTCCCTTTGAGTGGGGGGGGGTCTCGGGTACTCTTCAAGTAGCTGTGAGGCCAGCCATGCCTGTTGACTGTTTGTTAGGGAACGATTTGGAGAGCTCACCTTGGGCTAAGGTGGAGCGGAGTGCGCATTTAGAAATGTTGGGCTTGCCTGATTGGGCATGTGTGACCACCCGGTCAATGGCAGCTAAAGGTGTTCAAGAGGACCTGGAGCCTGAGAGGGAGGCCCAGGTGCCTGCCGGAGAGAAAGGAGGCAGGGGGCGCGGGAAACCGGCCCCCGAAGTTCCCACGGTCCAGGAGGAGGCAGACCCTGAGGGGGATGCCCTGGAGCCTACAGGGGAACAGGTAGCTGAACTGGGGGACCTACCTGAGCTGACCCATTGGCAGCAAGAAGGAGGACCCTCCAGGGAAGAGTTCTGCAAGGAGCAGAACACATGCCCTTCTCTCGTGGGTCTGAGGCAACAGGCCACAGACCAGGCAGCAGGTGATCAGTCTGGATTACATTGGGTTTACTGGGAGAATGGTCCACTGTATTCAGAGCCTAAGGTTGCTGAGCCTGGGTCAGCCCGTGTGCTGGTGGTACCCCAGCGCTTCAGAGCCTTCCTACTGGGGTTGGCTCATGATGTACCGTTAGCGGGACATCTGGGGCAGGACAAGACCTTTGACAGGCTTGTTACCCATTTCTATTGGCCCCAGATGCGCAGGAGTGCCGCCACTCACTGCAGGACATGCCAGACTTGCCAGGCAAGTGGAAAGAGTGGGAGGAAGCACAAGGCTCCTCTCCAGCCATTCCCTGTGGTCAGCACCCCCTTTGAACGGGTGGGTATTGACATTGTGGGGCCACTGGACCCCAAGACAGCCATGGGCAACAGGTTTATCCTGGTCTTGGTGGATCATGCCACCCGGTACCCTGAAGCCATCCCTCTGAGGACAGTGACGGCCCCCGTGGTGGGACGGGCACTGATGGGAATTTTCTCACGTGTGGGATTCCCTCAAGAGGTGGTGTCTGACAGAGGTACCAACTTCGTGTCCAAGTACATGAAGTCCCTGTGGCAGGAGTGCGGTGTAACTTACAAGTTCACCACTCCTTACCACCCTCAAGGAAATGGTCTGGTTGAGAGATTCAACCGGACCCTCAAGGGCATGATTATGGGTCTGGAAGAACCCATGAGGCGTAAATGGGACGTCCTCTTACCATGCCTGTTGTTTGCATACCGGGAGGTGCCACAGAAGTCTCTAGGGTTCAGTCCCTTTGAGCTCCTCTATGGACACCCGGTGCGAGGACCTCTGAGTTTGGTCAAGGAAGGCTGGGAGCAATCTCCCAGGAAACCTCCCCAGGATGTATACAGTTACATGCTGGCCTTCAGGAACCAGACTAGGCGTTTCAGAGAGCTTGCTGAGGCAAATCTGGAAGCCAGCCAGGAGGAGATGAAGCGGTGGTACGACCAGAATGCCACTCTGGTAGAGCTTCAGCCTGGTCAGAAAGTGTGGGTCATGGCCCCTGTGGAGCCCTGTGCGCTCCAGGACAGGTGGACCGGCCCTTTTACGGTGGTGGAGCGCAAGAGTCCAGTTACCTATTTGGTGGACTTGCAGTCTCCCAGGAACCCCTTGCGGGTCCTGCATGTGAACCGCCTGAAGCCCCACTTGGAGAGGTCCCAAGTGGGCATGCTCTTAGCTACAGATGATGGAATGGAGGAGGAGACCGAGCCTCTTCCTGACCTCCTGTCAGCCCGAGAGCAAGATGGATCAGTGGAGGGAGTAAACCTCTCTACCTCCCTGACACCTGAGCAGCAGGGTGACTGTCGCCAACTGTTGGGACAGTTCCCTGACCTGTTCTCCCTGGTTCCCAGTGTCACTCATTGGTGCGTCCATGATGTGGACACTGGGGACAGTCTTCCTGTGAAGCACAAGGCTTACAGGGTGACTGACAGGGTCAGAGCCTGCATCAAGGAGGAGGTCTCCAAGATGTTTGCGCTAGGGGTCATTGAGTCCTCTAACAGCCCTTGGGCCAGCCCAGTGGTCTTGGTTCCAAAGGCTGCCGCGCCTGGTGCCACACCAGAACTCCGGTTCTGTGTGGACTACAGGGGACTCAATTCCGTCACCAGGACTGACGCCCACCCCATCCCCAGAGCTGATGAGCTCATAGATCGGTTAGGGGCTGCGCGGTACCTCAGCACGTTTGACTTAACGTCTGGGTACTGGCAGATCGCCTTGACTGATGGGGCAAAGAGAGGTCAGCATTCTCCACACCAGATGGGCACTACCAGTTCCGGGTGATGCCCTTTGGGATGAAGAATGCCCCTGCCACCTTTCAGAGGTTGGTCAACCAGGTGTTGGTTGGACTGGAGGATTTCAGTGCCGCCTACCTGGATGACATCGCAGTGTTCAGTGCCAGTTGGGAGGAACATCTGCGTCACCTCTGGGAAGTGTTGATGGCGCTGCGGAGGGCAGGCCTCACAATCAAGGCGAGTAAGTGCCAGATTGGGCAGGGTTCTGTGGTGTACTTGGGACACCAGGTTGGGAGCGGCCAGGTGGCGCCCTCCAACCGAAAATTGATACCATTCTGGCTTGGGAGCCCCCAAGACCCAGACAGAGGTGAGAGCCTTCCTAGGACTCACCGGGTATTACCGGAGATTCGTCAAGGGGTATGGCAGCATTGTTGCCCCCTTGACAGAGCTGACTTCCAAGAAGCAGCCCAGGAAAGTGATTTGGACTGACGCCTGTCAAAAGCTTTTGACACCTTGAAGACTGCCATGTGCACGGCGCCTGTGCTCCAGGCACCCAACTTCTCCAATGAGTTCATTGTTCAGACCGACGCTTCAGAGCATGGTGTAGGGGCTGTTCTATCACAGATCAATGAGGAGGGCCTAGAACAACCTGTAGCCTTCCTCAGTAGGAGGTTACTTCCCCGGGAACAGAGATGGAGTGCTATCGAGCGCGAGGCATTTGCTGTGGTCTGGGCACTGAAGAAGCTGAGACCATACCTGTTTGGGACTCACTTCCGGGTTCAGACAGACCACAGACCCCTCAGATGGTTGATGCAGATGAGGGGTGAGAATCCAAAGCTGTTGAGGTGGTCCATTTCCCTACAGGGGATGGACTTTACGGTGGAACACCGCCCTGGTACAGAACACGCCAATGCTGATGGTCTGTCCAGATTTTTCCGCCTTAGCGATGAGAACTCCCTAGGGGTAGGATAGTTCTCCCCACATTTCAGCTGGAGGGGACACGTGTTAGACCTGGCATCCTTGGCATGGGTCTCCCTTCCATTTTTTCGTAATGCCTCCACTGTTGCCGATATGTTTTTGCTGGACTAGATGCTCATGGGCACTTTGCCGCTGCTAACCAGTGCCAAAGTGCAAGTGCTCCCTATCGTTAATTGATATATGTATTAGTGACTCCATGATTGGATGATTGGTTTACTTGTCAGTCCCTAGTACAGTGCACTCAGTGTGCCCAGGGCTTGTAAATCCAATGCCGCTGGTGGGCTTGCAGCCCTGGTTGTGCCACCCACAGAAGCGGCCTGTAAAATGTGTCTCAGGCCTGCCATCGCAGAGCCTGTGTGCAGCCTAGGGCTGCCATGTCGACTTGGTGAGTACACCCACTTACCAGTCCCTAAACCTTCCCTTTACTGCATGTTGGTCACCCCTAAAGTAGGCCCTAGGGCAGGGTGCATTGTAAGTATAAGGTAGGACATGCCCTGGTGTGTGTGGCATGTCCTAATAGTGAATTACAGCCATTTTCGTTTTTCACTATTGCAAGGCTACCTGCTCCCCATAGGCCAGAATGGGCAGACTGACTATTACACCTTATAGTCAGAACTGACCCAGGGAACATGGTAGAAAAACGAATTTAGTATGCCTGAACTCAGGATGATAAAATACATCTTTTAGTGAAGTTGGTTTTAACATTCTGTGTTTGAAAATACCACTTTTAGAAAGTGGGTATTTTCTTGCCTAACTATCCAAGCCTGCCTCTGCTAGGTTGTGTATTCCTTGTCTGGAGATTGAGTGACAGGGGCTGGGGGTGGCTACAGGAGACAGGGTGAGTCAGCGCAGGGCTGAATAGAAAGATCTGCATCCAGAGTGGAGGGAGGAGCTGCACCTGGGTCTGAATAGGGCTGTGCCTGCCTTCCACAATGCTGGCTCCACCTCCTGCCGGGCGGCTGAGCACTCTGCCTCACATTCTGAAAGGAAAGAAGGAGTCAGAAAAACAAAGTGCTCCAGAACTGACCAGAACTGGTTTTGGACTAGGCAGAGGCCTCTCTGCCTCCAGAGAACAAAGAGAATCAGGGTATAAGAGGGGCACCCAGACCCCAGGAAAATTAGATCACTTTTGGGAACAAGAAGAAACCTTTGCTGAGGAGCGGAACCAAGAAGAAACTGAGGAGAGACTATCCCTAAGCTGAAGTGCTGCTTGGGGGATTGGCCTGCAGTGGTTTGCCTGACGGCCAAAGAAAGGAGAAAGGAACTTTTGCTTTGCTGTGACTTTCATCAACTTGTGAAGGATCTCCAAGGGCTTGGAAGAGAGCTTGCCCCCTGACCGAAGTCCCAGGACCATTGGACTTCACCCCCTTTGTGAATTGCTGCTGGAAACTCTGTTTTAGTGGCTACAGAGGTAGGGAGCTGTGACCGACTCTCACGACCGACTCGGTGTCCTGTAAGCACCGCATCGAAGCACCGTCTCGCCCTGCAACGCACGGCCCTGGTCTCACCGACTCCGTCAAGGAGCCGCTGCCTGCACCGCATCGAGGGACAACGCGTCCTGCAACGCTTCGCTACGCCGAATCGAACTGGTCCGACCGACACGGTCACTGCTGCTGAGTTCGAGTCCTGTGACCGCACCGGAGTTGGGCACCGCTCGCACGCTTTGCGACGCACCGCCCGACTCGCACCGCTGTCCGGACTGATCGACGCCAGCTCCTGAATCCGGCTCCGTCGCCGCACCGCAACCTGCCAGCACCGCATCGAAGCACCGTCTCGCCCTGCAACGCACGGCCCTGGTCTCACCGACTCCGTCTCGACGACATCAACGAGCCGCTGCCTGCACCGCATCGAGGGACAACGCGTCCTGCAACGCTTCCATTTTTGCATCGCGACCGCGACGAACAGCCATCCGGCTCGCACGCCCGTGCCTGCCGCTTCAAGTAAAGGTACTGTGACCGAGTCTGTCTACGCTGTGGTGGCCCGTCTCGACGCGGTCAGCTGGATTTGTTAGACTCTGTTTGTTCTCGACATCGCCGTAGCCGGAGGAGGCTACCGACTCGCACAGAACCTTGAATTAAGCCTTTTTGATCAGAACTAAGTATTCTTAACAGTATGGTGGATTATTTTTGTCGTTTATGGTCTTGTGATAAATCTATATAAAGTATACCTATTTTTATAAATATATAACCTGTGTGGTGTCCATTTGTAGTGTTGTCACTTGATTACTGTATGTGTTCACAAATGCTTTACACACTGCCTCTGAACTAAGCCTGTCTGCTCGTGCCAAGCTACCAAGAGGGTGAGCAGGGGTTATTTCGGGAGTGTACCTACTTTCCCTGACTAGACGCAAGGGTCCCTATTTGGACAAAGGTACATACCTCTGCCAACTAGAGACCCCCAAATCTAACAATACTGATTTACTACATTTTTTTAAACTATTTATTTTTACATATTTTATTTTTTAAATTACATTGTAATTACATTATACATTACATTACAAAATATACTTTCTCAGAATGAATTACTTTAGTTTAAATACTTTGCAAATAGGCACTAGACTTTTAAGTATAGTAGTTACAGTTGTTGCAATGGGCAACACAATTTCAAACACAATGCAACATTGAGCTCAATGTGAATTTCTAGTTAAATGCAATTAGTTACTTTATGGATTACTTTTCTAACCACAGGACTGGATCCTAGATTCAGTCCTGGGACATCTCCTGTAAACAGTTGAGTAAAAGCGTTTTGGTTACAGTAGTGATTTTTAAGGAATATTATTGTATTTTAAAAGTTGACACTTAGAAACTTTTTCACATAGAATCACCAATGTTATCATATGGGAGGAAATTCACTTAGCAGGTAAGTAGTGTTATCGTTACTTTTTCTTACTCAGTGGTGGATCCTGTATCCAGCACTGGTGCATCTCCTGTAAACAGTTGAAAGAATGCGTTTAAGTCATACAGGCGATTTTTAATGAATATTTGTAGTTTGTGAAAATCAACACTTTGAAACTTTTCTGCTGAAAACCAGACAATGGATTCCTGAGAAGGAAATATAAGTTACTGGTAAGTACGGTTAAAATTACTTTTCAGGATCAGTACTGGGCTGAAAGATGCAGCACTGAGGTCTCTCCTGATAACAGGTGAGTAAATCGGAATTCGTATTTTGGCTGATTTTAGAGGAATATTTGTATGTTTCAAAAATCGACACTTAGAAACTTTTTCAGCAAAAAGCAGGCAATGATATCCTATGGAAGGAAATTCAAGTTACTGGTAAGTACGGTTAAAATTACTTTTCAGGATCAGTACTGGGCTGAAAGATGCAGCACTGAGGTCTCTCCTGATAACAGGTGAGTAAATCGGAATTCGTATTTCGGCTGATTTTAGAGGAATATTATAAAGTTTCAAAACTCCACACTTAGAAGAATTTCCAAGTGAAACCAGTCAATGATATCCTATGGAAGGAAATTCAAGTTACTGGTAAGTACAATTAAAATTACTTTTCAGGATCAGTACTGGGCTGAAAGATGCAGCACTGAGGTCTCTCCTGATAACAGGTGAGTAAATCGGAATTCGTATTTCGGCTGATTTTAGAGGAATATTATAAAGTTCCAAAACTCCACACTTAGAAGAATTTCCAAGTGAAACCAGTCAATGATATCCTATGGAAGGAAATTCAAGTTACTGGTAAGTACGGTTAAAATTACTTTTCAGGATCAGTACTGGGCTGAAAGATGCAGCACTGAGGTCTCTCCTGATAACAGGTGAGTAAATCGGAATTCGTATTTCGGCTGATTTTAGAGGAATATTATAAAGTTCCAAAACTCCACACTTAGAAGAATTTCCAAGTGAAACCAGTCAATGTTAGCCTATGGAAGGAAATTCAAGTTACTGGTAAGTACGGTTAAAATTACTTTTCAGGATCAGTACTGGGCTGAAAGATGCAGCACTGAGGTCTCTCCTGATAACAGGTGAGTAAATAGGAATTCGTAGTTCGGCTGATTTTAGAGGAATATTTGCACAATGGTGAAGGGAGGGGGCGGGGCCTGAGGTGACATCTGTGCAAACGCGCCCCGTGGCGCGTTTTAAGTTGGGGGATTAAGTCCCCTTGAATCATGAGGGTCCCTGGGGTCCAACTAGCCCACCCTGTACCTCCAGTATGCACCAGGGAGCTGCGTTGCAGAGAGGTGTTCAGAGGCCACGCCCTTTTTGCACCTCTCTGCAATGCAGCTCTGTGGCGCTTTCTGGACGTACCTGTTGGGCTAGTTGGCCCCCAGGGACCCTCAGGATTGAAGGGGATTTAATTCCCCATCTTAAAACGCGCCACGGGGCCTGTTTGCACACATGTCACCTGAAGCCCCGCCCCCACCCTTCACCACTGTGCAAACGCGCCCCGTGGCGCGTTTTAAGTTGGGGGATTAAGTCCCCTTGAATCCTGAGGGTCCCTGGAGTCCAACTAGCCCACCATGTACTTCTAAAAAGCGCCACAGAGCTGTGTTGCAGAGAGGTGTAAAAAGGGGCGTGGCCTCTGTACACCTCTCTGCAACGCAGCCCCTGGCGCATACTGGAGGTTCCTGGTGGGCTAGTTGGCCCCCAGGGACCCCCAGTATTCAAGGGGAATTACTTCCCTTCTTAAAACGCGCCAGGGGGCGCGTTTGCAGAGTACTGCAGGGAGGGGGGCGGGGCCTCCGGCACGATGCCGGTCGTTTTTTTTGTTTTTTTGTTTTTTTTTAATGGGAGGGTGGCTGCGTGGCCCCCCTTCCCTTGGCCACTTTTGGCCCCGGGGACCCCATCCCCCGGGGCCTGTGCATTTTTTTTTTTTAAATTCCCCCCAAAAAACGGGAAGGGGGCCGCGTGGCCCCCCTTCCCTGGGCCTGTTTTGGCCCCGGGGACCCCATCCCCCGGGGCATGCCCTCGATGTTTTTTTTTTATTATTTTGGAGGGGGTCTGCGTGGCCCCCCTCCTCAGGCCATTTAAGGCCCTGGGGACCCCATCCCCCGGGGCCGGCCTTGCCCTTTTTTTTGACTTTTTTTTATTTGGGGAGGGGGGCTGCGTGGCCCCCCTCCCGGGCCACTTATGGCCCCAGGGACCCCATCCCCCGGGGCCTGGCCTCTGGTTGGGGACTGTGGGGGGGTCCCTAATCCCCCACAGTCCCAGCCGGCTCCCCGCCTCCTGCGCGAAGCCGGCATGCTTTTCCACATGGGGAGCAGCTAACATGCTGCTCCCCATGTGGAAAGCAATTGGGTTTGCATTTTGAAAGAGAGAGCAGGTTTCCTGCTCTCTCTTTCAAAATGCAAACTAAGCTTGCTATGACAGGACGGGAGCCGCGAGGCTCCCGTCCTGTCATAGCAAACTACAGTGTCCCGGGGGTAGGCACCCCGGGACACTGCAGGAGCCGGCCCTGGGGGTGGCGGTCCCCAGGGCCATCAAGGGCTCCAGGAGGGGGCCGCGCGGCCCCCTCCCAACCATTTCACAGCCCCGGGAGGTGGCGGTCCCGGGCGTGTGGGGGCTGGAGCCCCCACACAGGTTAAAACATTTTTTAAAAAGAAGCCCCGGGGGTGGCGGTCCCCAGGGCTGCGGGAGGGCAAAGAGCCCTCCCGCACCATTATTTTCTAAAGCCCCGGGGGGTGGCGGTCCCCGGGGGCTTGGGGGGCCTTAGAGGCCCCCACATTAAATCTAAACCCCCCCCCACCATGCCCCCGGGACTTGGCCCACCCGGGGGCAAATAAACATCGAAGCGCGGGAGACCGCGCTTCGATTTTTTTTTTTCCGGCAGGATCCGCGCACCCTGAGCGCATCCTGCCGATTTTTTTTTTTTTTAAATGCTTTTTTCTGCCCAGGGGGTCCTTGTGGGACCCCCTGAGCAGACCTAGGGGGTCAGGGTGTTTCTACCCTGCCCCCTTTGTGCGTTTGCACACTTGCGATTTTTTTTTTTTCTCGGCGGGATTCGCGCACCCTAAGCGCATCCCGCCGATTTTAAAAAAAAAAATGCTTTTTTCTGCCCAGGGGGTCCTTGTGGGACCCCCTGAGCAGACCTAGGGGGTCAGGGTGTTTCTACCCTGCCCCCTTTTTGCGCTTTGCGCACTTGTTTCTGTCCCTCAGTTCTACCGAGGGACAAAATGGCTGCCAACGCTTCCTGATTTGGAGTGTTGACAGCCAATTAGCATGCAGCTCGTGATCGGGAGGGTGCGCGAATCCGACGCGCCCATTGATATATATGTGATTTTCATTTTGATTTTCACAGGAACTACTGAACGGATTTACACCATTTAACAAAAAGGGTTCTTTCTGAACCAAGAACTACCTCTTTGCCAAATTTGGTGTAATTCCGTTCAGCAGTTCGGGCTGTAGCCGTGTCTAAAGTTTCCTATGGGAAAATGAATGGGGAAAACATGTTTTGGGACCCCCTTTTTTCTCGGCCCCCGCTTGACGAATCACCCTGAGACTTTCAGGGTAGGAGCGGACCGGAGCGGGCCATAAAGTTTGAAAACTTCGCGAAGATTCGTCAACCGACGCAAGAGTTATTTCAAATAGAATGTCGCGGATCTCCTATGGAAAATAGGTCCTAACTATAACTATCTACTGGCGACCGCCAGTAGATAATATATGTGCATGCATTTGATGTATATGTGTATATATATATATATATATATATATATATATATATATATATATCCACATGCCCGACAATAATATCTCATCCAGTACATCGACCTGATCACTACAATGTAAGTTAAGTATATAAATCCTGCTCTGCACTGGATGCGTATCTCCCAAGGTATGTATAGGTGCATTTAAGAATAGTAAATATATTCTTAACCTTCAAAATCCTGGTAGGTCGTTGTAGTGGATCTGCTATTATTGTGGGCCAGTATTGTCAACCTTAATATAGTGATGTGCAACAATTTGTGAAGAAAAGCAAGTTCACTGCAGGTCCAAATTTCTGACTTGTAGAAAAACATTACAAGGAAATTTGTCTATGTCAATGTAGTGCATAAATGAACCTGATGTGGACAGGGATTTGTAAAAACATTTATATGAGTGGATTTCAAGGAAACTGTTCCTGGTGCAACATCATGTTGAGCTGATTTAAAAAAAAGAAGTCATATAGTGTCATCTGAATTTGTATAACACCCTTTTACTACTTGCCTGGGATTACTTGCAGTTCTTTTAGTAGAGATTTACTGAACGTCTTGTTAAACTCCTGTTTAGAAAATTCCAAAAAATGACCTTTTTGAAAAAGCCTGTGCCTATGATTACCCCATGGCTGATGGATGTTGAGTAACCAGAATGCCAGGAGTACAGAAATGACCTCACGGGCTCTTTGACCCGATGATATGAAATTAAATAAACTTCTGTCTCAAGGACTTCACAGGAAGAACATTGTAAACTTTGACATTTTTCAAATCACAGAAAGGTTTGACAGAACTTCTCTGCTTCAGGCATCCAACATCTCAAAAACTGCTTGCACATCATCCAGACCTAGATGTCCATTGCCTACCAGAAGCTCAATCCAACCAATATAAGACTCCTATTATTTGCCAAGAACAACAAACAAGATACAGTAAAAACTTGGCTATATGATATTAACCATGAGTACTTTAAACCCCAGCTTTCACCGAGTGCCAAGTCACTTGAATTCACTCTGGACACCAACCTCATCCTCAAGGAATACGTTGCCAAAAATAACAAAGATGGTCTTGTACCAGCTCTCTTTGCTAAAGAAAGTCAAACCATTTGTTTCAGAAAGTGACTTCAGAACTGCTGTTGAAGGCCTCACACTTGCATCTGGATGGTGTTAATTCCCTTTCCATGGCCTCCCAGACTGCACGCTGTCATCCATTAAGGATACCTTGCACACCGCAAGTTGTCTCATCCAGGGCCTGAAGAAATATGTTGATATCACCCACATCCTGATGGAACTTCATTGGCTACCCTTGCCAGTCTACACCATCTTCAAAACCAGCTGCATCATTTATAAAGCCATCATGACCAGCACTCCTGCTTATTTTGTAGCAAAGGTCAACATCTCTGGTCATTCTTGGCACAACCATGGCCAGGACATCAGACTGCAGACTAAGGGGCCGATTCCGATTCGGGCAGGAAATCTCTCCGACCGAGCCGGACCCGGAGAGATTTCCGACCGAATCGGACTCTAGCTGCCCGACCGAACGAGTACGATGCGTACGTATGCTATCGGACTCGATTCGGTCGGACTCCCATTGAAGTCAATGGGAGCCGGTCGTACAACGCGTACACGGGCTCCCATTGACTCAATGGGTACGACGCGAACAAGGGCGCCCCCTACAGTGGGTTCGCGTCGATGCGGGTCGTGCCGTACATGCACGTGTAGGGTCCCCCTTGTGTGCGACTCGCATGGCTACGCGTGCAGGGGGGTCCGACATGGACCCCCGAAGTCCAGCTCCGACTGCTCTTTGGAGCCGGACGGCGCGAGTCGGTCGGACTGCTCGAGGCGCGCATCGTACTGGCTCGGTCGGGGAACGTCTCCATTGCGCGGTGCGAGTCGTGTCCGTGCGAGTCGGTCGGAGCGGTTCGGACCCGCGAACGAGTCGGTCGGCGATTTCGCGTACGCTCGCATCGTACTCGCTCGCCCGGACGCATGCACGAATCGGTCGGAAAAGAGGCCTCCGAATCGGATCCGGTGAAGCCAAATCCGATTCGGTGCCCTACCGGCCGAGATCGGAATCGGCCCCTAAGAATTGTAAAAGAAATAGAAAAACAAGACAGCAGGCTTTCCCATTTATGCACTCAGGGTCTGGAACAACATGCCTGTTTCCTATCAGGACTCAGAACTGCCCTAACTCTGTTCCAATTTGGGAAAGATTTGAACACTCACCCCTTTAAAAAACACTACATTGGGCCAGACCGACTGCCGATCTGTCGGCCATTTATTTGACCAAGAACGGCCTTCAAATGTCTCCGTTCGGACTATGCCCTGCCTGAAACGAAGCGGTTACACTATCTTCGAATCAGACATTGGTTGACGCATCCTTCAGCTTGCCTTAAGGCACAATGCTTTCTTACCCCTTTTGAAAAATGGTTGCTTACCAAAACACTCAGCCCCAACCCACAGGCCAGAAACGATGGGAGGTGGAATTGGGCTATTCATTGACACAGAGAGAGTGGGGAGACATTTATTACCATGCTAGGCATACGGATTTTAATACGGCCAGTATTGAAATGGCTCCCAAGATTGCCACATATTGGTATCTTACACCCATCCGTTTATATAGAGGCAACCATGCTCACAAGCCCGACTGCTGGCGCAATTGTGGCACCCTGGTACCTTATTACACATACTATGGAACTGTCAGAAACGGGCATCATACTGGACACAACTGCATCGATGACATTGACATACATTTCAATACACAGCTCCCCCGCTTTCCAACCTATATTATTTTGGGACTATCCAACGCACTCACCTTCCCACTCAAATCCTGCAGAGGGCAACAAATTAATCTGACTTTGAGGGTGGCCCTGCAGAACATCCTGTCACACTGAGACATGGGACAGCTTCCAACCTACCAGGGATGGCTACATCGACATTGGTATATCTTAGGGATGGAACACCTAACCCTCTCTCTATTGACTCAGGGCTCCTCCTTGCCTGACTTATGGTGCCCCTTCTTGGCTTTATTAGCTTCAGAGTTCCGAGAACTTACCTGTCCCAGATACCTACGCCTTCTTCAATTACCCGAGGCCTCCCACAGCTCTCCGCAAGGAGATTCAAGCTTATTTGCCTCATTTAAATCCACAAGACCACATTCTCGTCTATTCTCCCATGTATCATGGTTTACTGGGGAGAAGGGGCATTTGGGATTTTTTGCATGTATTTATATATGTATCACGACTGGTGGTCTGATGGCCTGTATTGCTATTTTTTGTTTTGAAAACAATAAAGAGATTTGAACCTTAAAGAACACTACATCACAATGCATTTACCGTCCACAGCCCAGCTTTCTTTTCTATTACTCGTTGACTTTATGCTTGTCTTTGACCATTTACAGCGCTCTGCTGCCTTTTGGCTAGGTTTGCTCTATAGAAACACCATATACATGCATAGATTCCCTGAATTTAAATTACCTACAAACTGCAAGATTAATAAACAAGTGCATTAAAATATCAGAGCAAAACCTTACTAAATCAGGTGAATGCTTATTTTAATTCACACTCATATATTAATTAGAATGTTGCCATAATATGCCAGAGACTCTGCCATAAATTGCCAGAGACATAACGATCACCTAACAAGTTATAATTCTTACATACCATGCACAGTTACCATATCCTTTATGACACCCTCAAGTTCCCAGTTGAGTCACTAAATGCTTAGGCACAGTCCCAGGTGTCAGGAATCAAGCCTAAAGGCATACAAATATCCTGAATACCCATGTACAGTGCCCTCCTAATGCATGGGCACGCTGGGCAGTTGCCTGGGGGCCGACCAGAATTTAACTCTAATTTCCCTTTAAACATTTTTATTCCTGTGAGTGGCTGTGTAGGCAGAGCCCAGTGCACTGCTTTGTCCAGGGGCCTATAATGCTGTTAAGACGGCCTTGCCATGTACACACAGCTGCAAATGTCTAGCCATAGTCCCATATGCTCAGTCACAGCCTTGAATGGCAAGCATTACCTCAAATGACCAGTCATATCTCTACATGCCCGGTCACTTCTTTAAACGCCAACCCACCAGTGGGGCTTGGGCAGGGGCCACCCTGCTGAGCAGGGCACACGTTTTGAGAAAAACCTTAATAGCTTCCATGTCATTCGTCACATGGCTATAAACAACAGGAAACAGCCCTATGCTTGTGATGCATTGTGGAAGCCTTGCAAGAGATTATTGGTTACTATGTACAGGGCTTGTATCTTGATACAGAATCGGTGGTTTAATTGTGTGCCTTTTCATTTTGTTAACCACACTGATTTGATATCCTCTAATGGCATCTTGCATGAAATCACATTGTGCACGTGTGACTGAGCTGGGATCATGACTTCATGTCATTCAGTGAAGAAGTATTAGCTCCTTACTGTGGATAGCTCCCAGTGCTGGCTGTTCTAGCAGTGTGTCCCACACCTGGCACAGATTGATTACTTCTTCCAGCACTGGCACATCCATGACTGATTTAAAGTGCACTATAAATGGCATGGAGCCTGGCAGTCTCTGTCTTGTGCTCACACATTACCTCTGCTGCTCTCGCTGATCCCTCACACCCATGTTGGATCCATTTTGTCTGGAGCGCTCTAATAAAAACCCAGAGAAAATATGATTTAGGTGTATGCAGGCAGGGGTAATTAGCGTATGCGAATGATAAATATAAACTATGCATTAAGGTGCTCCAAAGCAGTGTAAATATATACTGATACATTTCCAGTACATTCATGCTCAAAATTAATTCATATGCTTACCAATAAGTTATTTTGTTTTTCTTCATGTTTGGGTCAGCATAAGTCAGCATTCTGCACACAGCAGCTAATGTAGGGAGCCACACATATTACTGTATTCTTGGTGCAGCCCTGCTACTTCTGAGGCCAGGAGTCACAAGGGCAGTGACAGGGGTAGCAAGGGGCAAGCCAGGAGTCGCAGCTGCGACTGCTGGTGATCCCTAAATGACATCCATACTTGGGGCCTGAATAAAGAATGTCTTGTCAGAGGTTGAAATCTTACCACCCAATTGGATTTAAAACATTACTTCTGCCGTTTAGTCCTGTATTTGCTATGACCTTTGATGTATCATAAAATGGCACTTCATGCTTTTTTTTAAAAACTAAAAAACAAAAAGAAAAATCGATTAATGTGAAAGAAAACTTAATTTAAATCATACACAGATCTTTGCAGTGTGACGAGTCATTCCATATTTTGTTTCAACATTTCAGGGCACTCTGAGCAAACACCACCCCACACTCTATCAATTCATTGACATTTTCAAAAAGGAACAAAAGTGCAGGAAGCTCAGAATTACTCAAAGCCTAACCCATTCAGTAGCATCAAAGAATTTGAGACAAACTAGGACAATGCACAAAATGCTATCTCAATATACTGCTTTGTTAAAAACGTTCAAGGACTACAACAGTTAGAACTTAGGGGTCTATTACGATGGCGGTCGGATGTCCACCGCCGGGCCGGCAGTGGTGCCCGCTGGACCGGCGGTGGACATCCGACCGCGATCGCAAGCCAGAAAACCGCCGGTCAGAATAGGATGGCGGTGGTGACCGCGGCGGTGGGAAATTCCGACCGCCGCATTTCCGCCGGTTGCCATCCGCACTCCTGCCTGGCGGACGGAGCAGGACCGGGATAATGGTGGCGGTGCAGAGCAGGCTCCGCCGGCAGGATTATGATGCCGGCGGTAGCCAGCCTTTCCTCAGCGGTCAGACCGCCATGGAAAGGCATGTGGAGATTGTCTTCCGGTAGCCCGTTGCAGGCCCCCAATGTTTTGGGGGGTGTGGGTGCACTGGGGGGGTACCCATGGTCCCCCCTACATTTCCCTGTACCAGGTGGCAGGCACTGAGCAGTGCCTGCCACGCAGTGCAGGGAAATGCAGGACATGCTCCTTTGGACATAGCGGCGGTGCTGCGGGCAGCAGCAACCGCCGCAATGTTAAGGACCGCGATCCGACCGCCGTGGTCAGATTTCGACCGCGGGTCAACGTAATTCGACTGGCGGTGATGTCTCGGTCCATGCGGACGGTCTTTTCCCGCTACCATGGCGGTCGGGGAGGTTTTCCGACCGCCATCGTAATAGGCCCCTTATTGCCTACACTCTGGCCTAATTACACTAACCAAGCACATAAAATATAACTGAATCACTAACATTTCTTGAGGAGACACAATAATAAGGGACCTGGAATTTCAACTTTGTAAACAAATTGTCAACGAAAATGTATTCATGACTTTAAATTAAATTCTTCCACAAATGTATTTGAGATTCTTTTATTCATTTAATAAAGTACATTTTATGGCTGGTACAAACTGTTCAATGGGAATTGATATGAGGCCAAAGCGTGTTTCGTAAGAATTCCTTCATCAGGACTTTCATTTCTTTTTGTCATGAATCTCCTTTTCAGTTTAAAATATTGTTACATGTCATAGGTGAAAAATGCCACTTCATATCATTTTCTAGGTATTTCTTTGTGGGCCGATCTCAAGCAGGTACATATATTCATGATGTGAGCCACCACCTACATTATTCCAGTAATTCTCAGGATAGTACATTTTAAAAAATGCCATAAACAAAATGAAGAAATTTGTAGTATTCTGTTTCTCTTTGCATTCTTGGCCTTAGCATGGTATTACATTAGGAAAAGAGGAAACTGCATACAAACTGCAAACTACATGCACTCAATAACCAATTATATACTGACACACTATGATAACTCCAACAAGAGAGGGGGACTATGGGCTTTAAGAGAGGTCCAGCATACATGCCCTAGTTAAACTTGAAAAGAAAAAGGTATGCAGTTCCTATTGTGGGAAGGATAAGGAGGCAGGACAGGGGACTGGCAAGGTCCCTGACTACAAAATGGTAGTGTTAATAGGAAAGGGGGGGGACTGGGAAGTCCTTCCTTTCGGAATGAGGGCCCTCACACATCCAGCCTGCCGGCGGTCTCCGGCGCACTGCCCGTTTTAAAAAATAAAAAAAATATAATAAAAAAAAATTAATTATAATGTTATACAATATATGTATAGTAAATTAATTACGTTTAGTGTCCAGCACTTACCCCAATTAAATACAGAGTGGAGTAGGAATAGTAATTAAATTAAATTCAGTGTCCAGCAGCTACCCCAATTAAATACTGACTGGAGTGGGAATTGTAAATTAATTAAGTTTAGTGTCCAGCACCTACCCCTATTAAATACTGACTGGAGTGGGAATAGTAAATTAATTAAGTTTAGTGTCCAGCACCTACCCCAATTAAATATTGACTGGAGTGGGAATAGTAGTTAAATTAGGTTTAGTGTCCAGCACCTATCCCAATTAAATACTGACTGGAGTGGGAGTAGTAATTAAATTAGGTTTAGTGTCCAGCACCTTCCCCAATTAAATACTGATTGGAGTGGGAATAGTAAATTAATTAAGTTCAGTGTCCAGCACCTAGCCCAATTAAATACTGATTGGAGTGGGAATAGTAAATTAATTAAGTTTAGTGTCCAGCACCTACCCCAATTAAATACTGACTGGAGTGGGAATAGTAAATTAATTAAGTTTAGTGTCCAGCACCTACCCCAATTAAATACTGACTGGAGTGGGAATAGTAAATTAATTAAGTTTAGTGTCCAGCACCTACCCCAATTAAATATTGACTGGAGTGGGAATAGTAAATTAATTAAGTTTAGTATCCAGCACCTACCCCAATTAAATACTGACTGGAGTGGGAATAGAAATTAAATTAGGTTAATGTTCAGCACCTACCCCAATTAAATACTGACTGGAGTGGGAATAGTAAATTAATTAAGTTCAGTGTCCAGCACCTACCCCAATTAAATACTGATTGGAGTGGGAATAGTAAATTAATTAAGGTTAGTGTCCAGCACCTACCCCAATTAAATACTGACTGGATTGGGAATAGTAAATTAATTAAATTTAGTGTCCAGCACCTACCCCAATTAAATACTGATTGGAGTGGGAATAGTAAATTAATTAAGTTTAGTGTCCAGCACCTACCCCAATTAAATACTGACTGGAGTGGGAATAGTAATTAAAGTAGGTTTAGTGTCCAGCACCTACCCCAATTAAATACTGGTTGGAGTGGGAATAGTAAATTAATTAAGTTTAGTGTCCAGCACCTACCCCAATTAAATATTGATTGGAGTGGGAATAGTAAATTAATTAAGTTTAGTGTCCAGCACCTAACTTAATTAAATACTGACTGGAGTGGGAATAGTAATTAAATTATGTTTAGTGTCCAGCACCTACCCCAATTAAATACTGACTGGAGTGGAAATAGTAATTAAATTAGGTTTAGTGTCCAGCACCTACCCCAATTAAATACTGATTGGAGTGGGAATAGTAAATTAATTAAGTTTAGTGTCCAGCACCTAGCCCAATTAAATATTGATTGGAGTGGGAATAGTAATTAAATTAGGTTTAGTGTCCAGCAGCTACCCTAATTAAATACTGACTGGAGTGGGAATAGTAAATTAATTAAGTTTAGGGTCCAGCACCTACCCCAATTAAATACTGATTGGAGTGGGAATAGTAAATTAATTAAGTTTAGTGTCCAGCACCTACCCCAATTTAGGGGTCGATTCCGATTCGGGCCGGAAAAAGCACCGACCGACTCGGAGCCGGAATTAATTCCGACCGACACGTACCTGTGGCGCCCGACCCGCCAAGTACGATGCAAAGCGTGCAAAATCCGACCGACACGTATGGAACCCAAGCCGAACGACCGAACCGCACGGAAAACAGCAATCCGGCCGGAAAAACACGCAAATCAAACCGACCGACACGCACCCGGAACAAATCCGACCGAAACGTACCCGCGAACTCCAAACCGCAAAGTACGATGCAAGGCGCGAAAACCACGACCGAGTCGTACGGAGGACAAGCCGTACGACCGACACGCATACAAAACTGCGAGCCGAAGTAACACAAAACACCGCGACCGACGCGTACGCAGCATAGAAAATTGCACAAACACAGCGTGAACGAAACGGAGAAGACCGTACGAGACAACTGCAGGGTCCGACTCGGTCACAAGAACGTTTCCAACATGCACAGAAAGTACTAAGGAAAAATACACAAAAAAGGCCAAACAAGCAATTACAAAGCCAATAAATACTGGGGGGTGGGGACAGAGAACAAAGACACACTCACAACTCCACCCATATAAAGGACACAAATCCCAACCATGATCCTTTGCAAATGCTATTCACCTGCCAGCACTCAACAGACAGCAACCACACACCCACAGCTCATCCCTCACACAAGCCACACACCATCAGCACACCAACAAATAGCTACCTCACATACACCCAGCAAAACACACACTCACACACCTTCACCTGCACACCAACACACACATTACTCACCATCACCACCCATCACCATGCCCCCAAAGAAGAATCACAAGTTCCTAGATTGTGAATTGGAAGTCCTGGTAGACGAGATCCTCAGGGTAGAGCCACAGCTGTTTGGCGCACTGGTCCAACAGACACCCATCTCCCAGAAAACAAAGATGTGGGAGAGGATCATCAACAGGGTGAACGCACAATCACCATGTCTGCGCACAAAGACTGACATCCAGAACAGGTGGTATGACGTGCGCAGGAGGGTACGGGAGCTGCTGAAGAAGGACTACCTCCTGAGCCAATACACCGGCAGTGGCCCTCCTGCCAAGCCAGTATACCTCAGGCCCTGGGAGGAGAAGGTGCGGGCCATCCTTCCGCCAGTGAGCGTCTATGGACTAGAAAACATCCCAGAGCCTGGTGAGTACACAACAAATGTACACAATATTCTGCCACAATACACACACACATCACTGTCAAGGGGAGAGTCAAACCATGCACTCTTAGCAATTACACAGCAACCAGAACAGAATCATCCCAAAATGTGTATGTCAGTCAGATAAACACAACACATGCCATCTCAAAGTTACATTTAACCGTGTCATCACATGTACAAACACAACTACAACTACAGCTAGGCAGTGGCACAAATATAACTAACAAACACATCCAGACATGTAGCCACCACTACAACACCAACACACAGTGAAGACCACTGAAAGAAAGGAATTCTGTGTATGCTGGGCAAGTCAGTGTAGCCAATAGCATCATGGGAGTCGTAGTCACAGATATTGCTCACCCCCACAACTGTCCCATCAACACCACCATGAACCATGCGCACATCACAGGGAGTGGAAAGGGACTCACAAGATGGCTGACACTGGCTACTGCTGTGGGGAGCACAAGGCCCTGCTGGCAACTGTGCAACAACCAACAGCAGGACACCACTGACTGACATCCTGAGAGACAACTTGCACTCCCTGCAATGGAAGCACGTTCCATGGTGGGATATCTGGCTGGGTGGGAAGGAGGACTCACAGCACTGACCATAGTCACAAGCACCTCCCCTCACACACCCCTCAACAGAAACTCCACATAACCCACCTGGGAGAATGCAATGCCTCACATCCTAACTCAAGATCCCACAAAGAACCACCACCCTGGGTTATGCTGTATGAAGCACAGGGACACTCTTGGGACTTTTAGCCAAACAACTGCCAGGACAACACTCCCAGCCATCCTGTCAGCACAGGCAGCCCACCCCACAGGGAAGCAGAGTCAAAAGGAAGGAAGGATGGGCATGCTGGGAAGGGGGTGGAGGCAATAGCATGATGGGAGTAGTAGGCACAGATATTGCTCAGCCTCACAACTGGCCCATCAACACCACTCACAACCATGCTCACATCACAGGGAGTGGAAAAGGACTCACAAGATGGCTGACACTGGCTACTGCTGTGGGGATCACAAGGCCCCGCTGGCAACTGTGCAACAACCAACAGCAGGACACCACTGACTGACATCCTGAAAGACAACTTCCACTCCCTGCAATGCAAGCACGTTCCATGGTGGGATATCTGGCTGGGTGGGAAGGAGGACTTGCAGCACTGACCATAGTCACAAGCACCTCCCCTCACACACCCCCTCAACACAAACTCCACATAACCCACCTGGGAGAATGCAATGCCTCACATCCTAACTCAAGATCCCACAAAGAACCACCACCCTGGATTATGTTGTGTAAAGCACAGGGACACTCTTGGGACTTTTAGCCAAACAACTGCCAGGACAACACTCCCAGCCATCCTGTCAGCACAGGCAGCCCACCCCACAGGGAAGCAGAGTCAAAAGGAAGGAAGGATGGGCATGCTGGGAAGGGGGTGGAGGTAATAGCATGATGGGAGTAGTAGGCACAGATATTGCTCAGCCTCACAACTGGCCCATCAACACCACTCACAACCATGCTCACATCACAGGGAGTGGAAAAGGACTCACAAGATGGCTGACACTGGCTACTGCTGTGGGGAGCACAAGGCCCCGCTGGCAACTGTGCAACAACCAACAGCAGGACACCACTGACTGACATCCTGAAAGACAACTTCCACTCCCTGCAATGCAAGCACGTTCCATGGTGGGATATCTGGCTGGGTGGGAAGGAGGACTTGCAGCACTGACCATAGTCACAAGCACCTCCCCTCACACACCCCCTCAACACAAACTCCACATAACCCACCTGGGAGAATGCAATGCCTCACATCCTAACTCAAGAACCACCACCCTGGATTATGTTGTGTGAAGCACAGGGACACTCTTGGGACTTTTAGCCAAACAACTGCCAGGACAACACTCCCAGCCATCCTGTCAGCACAGGCAGCCCACCCCACAGGGAAGCAGAGTCAAAAGGAAGGAAGGATGGGCATGCTGGGAAGGGGGGTGGAGGCAATAGCATGATGGGAGAAGTAGGCACAGATATTGCTCAGCCTCACAACTGGCCCATCAACACCACTCACAACCATGCTCACATCACAGGGAGTGGAAAAGGACTCACAAGATGGCTGACACTGGCTACTGATGTGGGGAGCACAAGGCCCCGCTGGCAACTGTGCAACAACCAACAGCAGGACACCACTGACTGACATCCTGAAAGACAACTTCCACTCCCTGCTATGCAAGCACGTTCCATGGTGGGATATCTGGCTGGGTGGGAAGGAGGACTTGCAGCACTGACCATAGTCACAAGCACCTCCCCTCACACACCCCTCAACACAAACTCCACATAACCCACCTGGGAGAATGCAATGCCTCACATCCTAACTCAAGATCCCACAAAGAACCACCACCCTGGGTTATGTTGTGTGAAGCACAGGGACACTCTTGGGACTTTTAGCCAAACAACTGCCAGGACAACACTCCCAGCCATCCTGTCAGCACAGGCAGCCCACCCCACAGGGAAGCAGAGTCAAAAGGAAGGAAGGATGGGCATGCTGGGAAGGGGGTGGAGGCAATAGCATGATGGGAGTAGTAGGCACAGATATTGCTCAGCCTCACAACTGGCCCATCAACACCACTCACAACCATGCTCACATCACAGGGAGTGGAAAAGGACTCACAAGATGGCTGACACTGGCTACTGCTGTGGGGAGCACAAGGCCCCGCTGGCAACTGTGCAACAACCAACAGCAGGACACCACTGACTGACATCCTGAAAGACAACTTCCACTCCCTGCAATGCAAGCACGTTCCATGGTGGGATATCTGGCTGGGTGGGAAGGAGGACTCGCAGCACTGACCATAGTCACAAGCACCTCCCCTCACACACCCCCTCAACACAAACTCCACATAACCCACCTGGGAGAATGCAATGCCTCACATCCTAACTCAAGATCCCACAAAGAACCACCACCCTGGGTTATGTTGTGTGAAGCACAGGGACACTCTTGGGACTTTTAGCCAAACAACTGCCAGGACAACACTCCCAGCCATCCTGTCAGCACAGGCAGCCCACCCCACAGGGAAGCAGAGTCAAAAGGAAGGAAGGATGGGCATGCTGGGAAGGGGGTGGAGGCAATAGCATGATGGGAGTAGTAGGCACAGATATTGCTCAGCCTCACAACTGGCCCATCAACACCACTCACAACCATGCTCACATCACAGGGAGTGGAAAAGGACTCACAAGATGGCTGACACTGGCTACTGCTGTGGGGAGCACAAGGCCCCGCTGGCAACTGTGCAACAACCAACAGCAGGACACCACTGACTGACATCCTGAAAGACAACTTCCACTCCCTGCAATGCAAGCACGTTCCATGGTGGGATATCTGGCTGGGTGGGAAGGAGGACTTGCAGCACTGACCATAGTCACAAGCACCTCCCTCACACACCCCCTCAACACAAACTCCACATAACCCACCTGGGAGAATGCAATGCCTCACATCCTAACTCAAGATCCCACAAAGAACCACCACCCTGGGTTATGTTGTGTGAAGCACAGGGACACTCTTGGGACTTTTAGCCAAACAACTGCCAGGACAACACTCCCAGCCATCCTGTCAGCACAGGCAGCCCACCCCACAGGGAAGCAGAGTCAAAAGGAAGGAAGGATGGGCATGCTGGGAAGGGGGTGGAGGCAATAGCATGATGGGAGTCGTAGTCACAGCTCAACATCCCCCACCACATGGCCCAGCAAGCTCACACTCACGCATGCACATCCCACAGAGAGTGGAAAGGCCCATCAAAGATGTCTGACACTGGTGCTGTGTCGTGGGGAGCACAAGGGCATGCTGGGAACTGCACACCAACCAACAGCAGGACACCACTGTCAGCCATCTTGCCATTGCTCTCACACCCACACACACTGAACTCCCCACAAAAGCAAGTAAGTATGGGAATACTGGGAAGTGGGGTGGAGGCAATAGCATGATGGGAGTCATAGTCACAGACATAGCTCACCCCCATAACTGTCCCATCAACACCACCCTGAACCATGCTCACATCACAGGGAGTGGAAAACAACTGACAAGATGGCTGACACTGGCAACTGCTGTGGGGAGCACAAGGCCCCGCTGGCAACTGTGCAACAACCAACAGCATGACACCACTGACTGACATCTTGAAAGACAACTTTCACTCCCTGCAATGCAAGCACAGTCCATGGTGGGATAACTGACTGGCTGGGTGGGAAGGAGGGCCGGCTGTCAACAAAATACAACCAATGCAGACCATGTTCACACCCCTACAAATACATAGAAATGCCCAAATAATGCAGGACAATGTGCTACACCAATATCAACCCCTGACTGTGACAACTTAGGACAATGCAATGTACAGGCCCGCACCCAGAGGCACAGTCACAACTGTCAGGTGTGTCAACCATTGATGCCTGCAGAAACATAACATACATTGTGTGTGTCTCCCAAAAACAGGTGATGATGGGGACACAGCAGCAGACGCTGAGGAGTCCCAGTCCCAGGCTCAAGAGGATACGGAGCTCACTGGTGTCGAACAGCCTCTGCCCTCCTCGGATGAAGAAGACCAACCTGGCACCTCCGGTGCAAATCAACATGCAGCACCAGCAGGACCACCAGCTGCAGCACCAGCAGGACCACCAGCTGCACCCCCTGCACCCACCCCTCCAACGACTGTCACCACAAATACCATCCCTGCCGACATGGACAGAACAAGGAGCACCACCAGCACAGGGACCCTGGACCAACGTGGGCCATGGACACCACCACCACCACCAACCCCCAAGGGGGACCAGGGTCATCTGTGCGTGCCACTGCACGCACTGCACATGTCGGCAGGGGTGGTGGGAGGGTTGGGAGACAGAGGTCGCTGCTTGCAGAGGTGACTGGTGTGCATGATGACCCACAACTGGCACGCATTGCCGATGCGTACCAGTCCAGCACCGGAGATCTCAGCCAGGTAGTGGGGCTCCTCAGGGACATGAAACAGCAGCAGGCTGCCCATCATGCCCGCTTGGACTCACACATGTCCCGCGTGGAGTCCAAGTGGGACACACTGCAAGAGATGACGGCGGTGCATAGGGACATATTACAATGCCTCCGCCAGATGAACAGCAACCATTCTACACCTCCCTGTGTGCCAACAACATCTGGTGCTGAAACAACTGCAACTGCCACAGGGAGGGAGGATGACTCTGGCGGAGAGTCCCCTGCACCGCAGCAGCCTGTACTTGAGGGCCCCCCCAAAGAAGAGGGGTCGTCAGAGGAGGGGCAAGTGAGAGGCCGATGGCCAAGTGCAACCCCCAGGAAGCCTGAACCTGTTCTGGATGTTCACCTTTGTGCGCAAACTGTTCACCCTGTTGACGGCAACACAACTCCCACACATGACATGGGGAGTACAAGTTGGACCAATGTCTCAGACAACTGTGGCCCCGATACTGGGGATTTTGTCTACCAGGACTTTCAATTCATCTAGGAACTTCTGATTGCAATATAAATGTACAGCACTAACCATCCTATGCACTATTCACACAAATGTATCACAATAAACACACTAATACACCATACTTGCCTCTGTTGTGATTCCAACGTGGGTGCTGTCATGGGGATGATGAACTGCAAAATTACACTGTGTATGCGAACTGCAACAGCAAGTACAACACAGGCATGTGAGTAATGGCAACGTGACACATATGAGGGAGACACACCACCAGGGCTACACAACACATACACACCTAGGCCATCTGACTCATTGCCTACACTGATGTTGCCAGGAAAGACGGTGCAATGCACAGACACCACACCTATTCCCAGTTGTAGTCAAGTAGCCCACAGGTGCAGTAAGCAAATGGCAGTCAAATGGATGACCACAGACAACGCACATCACAAAGTGAAGCACAGGTTTATTACACAGTTGCAACATGTCGTAACCACTACAGATGCAAGGTAATCCCACCTGGCAGCGGGCACACAGTCAACAACTGTAGAAGGAAGGAAGTCCATGGGTGTGGCGCACATCACCTGTAGGGACACAACAGCTACCACCCTGGAAGTACAATGACGTCGTCGGTGGACACAGTTGACCAAACGAATCTGAAAGTACCCTGTGAAGGACAGAAATGACACACAGTCAAAAGCAATGGAGAACAGGACAGAACAGCAAAACTCATGCACAATACATGTTACAAGATACCCACCCAGAACCAAGTTAGCATGTCAACACTGTTGGGGAGTACAGACCACCTGTAAGCAAACATCGCTACACACATCCAGTCAAGTAGCCCATGGACACACTCCAACAGCACCAGAGCACCACCCACACATCATGCCAACTCACATCATTGACATGACACCTCAGGATACTCACATTCAGCTAAAGAAGTTGGTGATGAGCTGTGTGCGGACATCACCATCATCATCATCATCACTGGCATCGTGGTCCAGGCCAGGATCCTCCACAGGTGGCGGATGTTGGTCATTGTCATCCTGGATGAGAGGCAACTCCTTCCGCACTGCCAGGTTGTGGAGCATGCAGCAGACGATGATAATCTTGCACACCTTCCCTGGGGCATATGGGAGGGACCCTCCTGTCTTGTCGAGGCAGCGGAAGCGGCTCTTCAGGAGACCAAATGTCCGCTCAATCACTCTCCTGGTCCGACCATGTGCCTCATTGTAGCGCATCTGGGCTGGTGTCACAGGGTTCCTGAGGGGTGTCAGCAACCACGGCATGTTGGGGTATCCCGAGTCACCTACGGACAGACAAGTGCACATTAGCTGACTTGGAAAAGTGGGCGGAATACTACAGATCAGATCACACACAATGGCACAAAGTCAGTACACACCGACAAGCCAGGCACGCTGGTTCTGCATCTGTGCCATCATCCTGGGGATGCGACTACTCCTCATCACAAAGGCATCGTGTGCTGAACCAGGGAAACGGGCACACACGTGTGAGATGGTCATATCTGCAAGACACACCACCAGTGCATTGACCGAGTGGTAGTGCTTGCGGTTACGGTAGGCCTGCTCCTGGGCCTGTGGTGGTACCAAAGCCACATGTGTCCCATCAATGGAGCCAATGACATGCGGCATCCTCCCCAGGGCATAGAAGTCACTCTTCACGTCAGTGAGTCGTTGCAGTCTAGGGAAATAGATGTACCGGTTCAGGTATAGCAACATTGCCTCCAAAACATCGCGGATCACACGGCTGAACATGGTCTGTGACATCCCACCAGCAGTCGCCACAGTATGTTGAAAGGTACCGGTGGCAAAGAAGTGTAGGGCTGCCATCACCTTCACCTTGGGGGTCAGCGCTGCAGGATACGGCCGGCCAGGCTGCAAATGTGGGGCCAACTGCACTGCCAAATCCTCAATCAGCTGCCTGGTGAAGCGGTACCGTCGGATGCTGTCCCGTTCCACCATCGTTGCCAGGTCTGGGAATGGTCTATGGACAGCAGGAGCCCTGCAGTGCAGAGGAGAAGAAAGCAAGATTGTCAGTCACCCCACATATGCGGCATTGAACACACTCAATATCACATCATACATGATTATGAGGCACAACTACATGAAGTGTGCAGTTCCGTAAGGACATGTATGGTACATACATGGCCAACATCTGTCATCACGGTTCAACAAGTGGCATCAATAAGTCCCAGGTTGGCCCATTGGATATCATGAGGCCGTGTCACAGTTCCCATCTCCTGCTGCCATGTCACAATCACCCCCACAGTGACATGTGAGGACAGATGTGCCCCAGGCATCACAGCTCAACGACAGGTACATTCCCAGGGACCCTGTATTGCCACATGGACACTGGCATTACATGGAGTATCATGTATACACCACAGCAAAACAACCATGACCCCCACAGGTAGTGGTTCCACTTGCCTCTGCAGGACAGACATGGACGTCTGTGACACACACACGCACAACATCAAAGTCCATGCACACACAACGTGGATGTGGAGACTGTCTCCCATTGTGCACATGAAATCAGAGACATTGTAAACACTACATGCACACAGACTGTGGAGGACCATCACTATTGTGCCACTGGGTCATCCTGGCTCAAACATACCGTCCCACATGGGACTCACGGGGTATGTGACATGACATACACCACCGTGAAATGTGACCATGGCACATGCTCAGATATGAACAGTTGCACATCACAGTGGTCATGTACACATAACACCCAGGATCATGTCCCCATGAACACGTGCACAGCCTGGGGGTGGCTGCCCCCAGGTGACACCCACAGGACAACATGTACACCAACATACACACAATAGGAAATGCAGCCTTACATGCCTTATGATACAGTTTGGACAGGCTGTGGTGTTGTAGGTGTGCCCCTCACTCCCTGGGAGCTATCTGTGGCTGGCATATGTTCATCTGAGACAGGCATGGTGACATATGCCAGTCACTTGTACAGGGATGCGTTGAATAGCAATGGACCGATCGGTGTGCCCGGCCGGCCCATTGCATCCAATGTGTGCGGGTACGCGTTGTACCCCTGTACGCGTTGTACCGCAATGGACCGATCGGTGTGCCCGGCCGGCCCATTGCATTCAATGTGTGTGGGTACGCGTTGTACCCCTGTACGCGTTGAACAGCAATGGACCGATCGGTGCACCCGGCCAGCCCATTGCATTCAATGTGTGCGGGTACGCGTTGTACCCCTGTATGCGTTGAACAGCAATGGACCGATCGGTGCACCCGGCCGGCCCATTGCATTCAATATGTGCGGGTACGCGTTGTACCCCTGTACGCGTTGAACAGCAATGGACCAATCGGTGCACCCGGCCGGCCCATTGCATTCAATGTGTGCGGGTATGCGTTGTACCCCTGTACGCGTTGAACAGCAAAGGACCGATCGGTGCACCCGGCCGGCCCATTGCATTCAATGTGTGCGGGTACGCATTGTACCCCTGTACGCGTTGAACAGCAATGGACCGATCTGTGCACCCGGCTGGCCCATTGCATTCAATGTGTGCGGGTACGCGTTGTACCCCTGTACGTGTTGAACAGCAATGGACCGATCGTTGCACCCGGCCGGCCCATTGCATTCAATGTGTGCGGGTACGTGTTGTACCCATGTACGCGTTGTACCGCAATGGACCGATCGGTGCACCCGGCCGGCCCATTGCATTCAATGTGTGCGGGTACGCGTTGTACCCCTGTACGCGTTGTACCGCAATGGACCGATCGGTGTGCCCGGCCGGCCCATTGCATTCAATGTGTGCGGGTACGCGTTGTACCCCTGTACGCGTTGAACAGCAATGGACCGATCGGTGCACCCGGCCGGCCCATTGCATTCAATGTGTGCGGGTACGCGTTGTACCCCTGTACGCGTTGAACAGCAATGGACCGATCGGTGCACCCGGCCGGCCCATTGCATTCAATGTGTGCGGGTACGCGGTGTAACCCTGTACGCGTTGAACAGCAGTGGACCGATCGGTGCACCCGGCCGGCCCATTGCATTCAATGTGTGCGGGTACGCGTTGTACCCCTGTACGCGTTGAACAGCAATGGACCGATCGGTGCACCCGGCCGGCCCATTGCATTCAATGTGTGCGGGTACGCGTTGTACCCCTGTACGCGTTGAACAGCAATGGACCGATCGGTGCACCCGGCCGGCCCATTGCATTCAATGTGTGCGGGTACGCGTTGTACCCCTGTACGCGTTGTACCGCAATGGACCGATCGGTGCACCCGGCCGGCCCATTGCATTCAATGTGTGCGGGTACGCGTTGTACCCCTGTACGCGTTGAACAGCAATGGACCGATCGGTGCGCACCCATTGTCAATGGCCTAGCCTGGCAACGGACGCGTTTTCGAAATTCGAACGAGTCGGTTGCTGGAAATTCAGTTGGTCACCCACAACAATGTTGCAAAATCATGTATGTCATGAAGTTGAAGATTTGAAGGATGCTGTGGGCGTGTATTGGTGCTGCTATTCCATGGATTGGCCAGATTCAGAAGATGCAAATGACTTGGACCTATCACTTTGGACACATGGGACAGTATCTGCCTCTGCAGCACATATATATTGCTGGCTGTTCCCCTGAGAGCTCACTTGCCTGCACTACATGCTCCAGGACGACATCTGCCACTGCACTGCTGCTCTCTCTGCCCCCTCTGGACCCTGCAATGGCACGTACTGTGGAGAGAGCCCCAGCCTTCAGCCTTGAGGAGAACCAGGCCCTGCTGGACAGCCTACTTCCACAGTACAGCAAGCTGTATGGGACACCAGGGGAGCAGGTGAGTGTTCTGTGCACTGCCTTTCTGAATGTGCATTTTGTCTGACTAGCAACGCTGAAAGTCTGCACGCCACTGGCTAGCAGGCTCACTGAGTAGTTGTCACCCCTCATAGTGTGTAGTGACATGCACTGGACAGGTATGGTGCAGTGACAGTGCATTTGAACAAGGTTTTACTTCCCATGCAATGATACCATGTAGTGACTTCTGGCAAACTGTCCATGGGCAGCGTTGCACTGCCTGTGTACATCATGTGCCCCTGTGATTGAGACATGTATATACAACTGTGTCATGCACGGATATGTTGCATGTGTAGTAATGGCCTTTTCACTTTGTCATCCTGACAGGTTAATGCCCATCGGAAGCAGGAGATCTGGAAGGACATCGTCTGGGCTGTCCGGTCCGTGGGGGTCTACAAGCGCCGGATCCGCAACTGCCAGAAGAGGTGGCAGGACCTTCGGGGCTGGACCCGGAGGATTGCACGGGTCCAGCTGAAGCTGTCGCCTCCTCGCAGGAGGGGCGGAACACGGACCCTGACTCCCCACATGCTCCAGATCCTGGCGGTGGTGTTTCCAGACCTGGATGGGCAGCTGAAGGCCAGACAGCAGCAAGGAGGGGGTGAGTCAAAGACTGCACTGTGAACTCTGTATTACATGCTATGTGCCCTCCTCTGGCCTGGTTAAACTGCCACAGTACAGCAGTCATGTTGTCCAGGAGCCATGTCCCTCTATTGTGCACTGCCCACTCCTCATCTGATACCCAGGTGTGGCCCTTACATTCAGGGAATTGTGTCACTTGGGACTGTGTCCTTGCAGTTTGCTTCACTCAAGGTGGGGGACAGCATCTGTTTCCCTAACTCTGTTGTGGGCATCATGGGTGGGTCCATTGTTCACACAATGCCTGTGTTCGGACATGTAATCTGCGTGTTGCTTTAATATGCGGTCCACTTGCTGAGCTGAGCCACCACATGTGCCTGGGGTATCTGGCACACACCCATGCAGCGGGTGGGAACAATGTTTGGGCCCCAGGAGTGTGCAGATTACGTGTGTCACACATACATAGCCAGCTATCCACTGTCCAGGGCTCATCCCTCATTCATGTGGGGCAGGACGGTCATGCCTACTCCAGCCCATCCAATACACCTGTACTCCCACTCCCGTGTATCAGCTGACACGTTGTGCGCAGTGATTTGACCCCTCAGGTGTCTGCCTCTGTGTCAGTGTGCTGTGGATTTGTTGCCAGGACTGCTGGGGTGTTCCTCGGTAGGGGCTCAGCATGCCACTGGAGATGTGACCATAGGAGACGATACTTGTGTGTCACATAGGTGTTTGATCAGCTGCCCGTGCAGACTGGGGTATGCGAATGTGAAGTTCAGGCAGCTGTTTCCCATTCACAGCAGATTGTGAGGGGCTCAGGTTCAGAGGGTAGTGTCACAGGTCTCCCATATGTCCAATCGGTATGACCTGGACAGATGAGGGTTAAGATGATGTGTTGTGTGGGGAATGTACATGTGCACTTGTGCAGCTCCAGGACTTGCATTCCCCATGACCTACTATTGTGACACAGTGCAGAGTGTTGTTGTCTGGCTGCCAAGTCATACATCACTGAGACAGTGATGTATGACTTAGCAGTCATGCCTCCGCCATGGCATGTGTCTACTTATTGGTGATCCTGCAGGGGAGTGACATGTGCTACATGCACACCATTGTGGCGATGGCTATCAGGACATGGGTGCATCATGGTGTCTGTCGCTGGTATGCATCACATGCATTTCCTATTTGACTTTGGGCATCCCTTTCATCCGGAAACCTGTACTGACTCAGTGGCAAGAGTTGTGATGTGTGCATGTCCACATGCTACACCGTGTCCTCTGCACTGTCCAACTACTGTGTAGGTGGTGCATGTGTCCACACTGGGGTGTTGCTATCCAACAGACACCAGACAGATGGGTGCAAGGCCATGTGGGATGTGAGTGCCATGGTTGGCATCAGACTGACAATTGGCTTCTCCTGTTCAGTTAGGGCACTTTTAGCAATGTTCAACTAATGATGCCAGGGCTTGCTCTGTAATGTGCTGTGCTCACAGTGGTGTGTGCGTTTGGTGCAGGTGACTGATGTCTGTCTGTTTCCCCATTGTTTGCAGATACATCTACGGCCACGGAAGGGGACAGCTCCACGGACCAGGAGGAGCCGGAGAGCCAGACTGGGTCAGCAGCCGAGGAGTGGTTGGAGGGACCCAGTGGCACGGAGGGCGAGGGGAGCCACACCGAGGAGTCCTCAGCAGCATCCACCTCAGCTGAGGACCACAGCAGCTCGGAGGATGACTCCCTTATGGAGACGGGTGTCAGCAGCCACCACACCCCAGCTAGTGTTGCTGTCCCCGCCACCACCAGCACCACCACCGCCCTCCCATCGGCTCCCATTCCCCAGGTCCGTGGAGGCTCCCATGTTCGGGAGCGTGTCTCCTTTGGGCCAGGCACCGCACCCCCTGCCCCTGAGTCCCCTGCTGCCCTGAGTGAGGAGTCTGTGTACCTCCTTCGCCAGCTCCATGTAGGGCAGACAGCCATGCTGAGTGTCCTCCATGCGCACACCGCTCTGTTGACTCAGCTGGTGTCGTTCATGGAGGGCATCTCATCGGGCATGTCTGACCTACAGAGGGGCAATAGGTCCATGGACTCCTCCCTGACGGCAGCAGTGTCCCTCCTCAGACAGTCCCTCACCCCTCCTGCCTCTGCTCCATCCACACTCCCCAGCACCTTACCCGTCCCAAGCACACACACACCGGCACAGGCACACACCAGCACACACACGTCCAGCACACAGACACACACGCCACAAACAAAATGCACACGCACGCACAGTCAGGGGACTGAAACCAGACTCACAGGGGATGGGGCCCTGGAACACACACACGCATCCACAAGCACTGCGCAGTCCTCAGTTGCCTCTCCCTCCAAAGACCCCTCCCTTGCCTCACCTGCAATCCCAAAGTCACAGCGGCTCTTCCTCTGTGACCTCGGCCTCATCCCCTACGATCCAGCTGCTCCAGCATCCAGGGGGAAGAGGAAGCCCACCCACACGGAGCAGAGTGCCCCTCGTCCCCGGACCCCCTCCCCCAGGCGCAGACAGACTGAGGCCCCCACCCGCAAGTCCCCCGGAGTCGTAAGAGCAAGACCCCGCCGCCGCCCTGCAGCTCAGGCACCAGGTCTCCTTCCTCCATCCCTCAGGCCCCCACTCCACAGGTGCCCCCACCACACCCTGCCCCAGGTTCCCCCACCCACAGATATACCATCCCCAAGAGGATCCGGCCTTCTCCCCCTGCCACTTGCTCTCCTGGCACCACACCCCCCGCTGCGCTTGTCTGTGCCACTGATGTGGTGAGTGTGTCCTCCCCTCTGTCCAGCCCACCTTGCCTGTTCCCCATTCTCCTCCCCTGGAGGTAGGCACTGCAGTGGAGTCCACTACCACCCTGTCTGACTTGGGCACTGCAGTGGCGGACCTGTCCACTCCATCTGCAGGGTCCACTGCAGTCGTGCCGGCACCCACAACATCTGAGTCATGCCCCCAGTTGTGCCGGCACACACCATGTCAGACACCTCCACTGCAGTTGTCAGTGGCTCGCCAGCACCCACCACCCCTTCCCTGCCTCCTCCTGGTGAGCCCTGATCCTGTCCCTGCGGTGCCTGGCCTGCCCCCCGGTTGCCCCTCCTAGTGGATTGTCCCTGGTTTTGTGCAGTGCAGGCATGCGTAGGGTGACATCTGCCACTGTCACCCTGTATTGACTTACTTGATGGACTGGCCATTGGCCTTTGTTGGAGCATTACTGTTCTCTGAGTTTTTGGACACACATATGCTGAATAAAGCAACTTTCTGTTCTCTAGTGCTTATGCTTCTGATGTACATGTTGTTGATGATGCTAACCATGCCCTTGCTGCAGTGATGGTGATATTTGGTCTCATGATAATGAAGTGTTACTGTGCAGGAACACATGTGGTCCAGGGGGAATGTGTCCTATCCTGTGGTGTATCCATGTCATCCTTAGCAGCATCTGAGGGTGTCATGTGTTCAGTATTTGGCAATGGGATTTCCTACTTACATTAGCAATTTCACATCTGTGGCTTCCACCCCTGCACATCTGTTGTGCCTGCCATTGTTCAATTCGTCTACTTCCCTGACCGTGTGGCCATCTCCACTGGACATGCAGGTTTGGGCATCAATGGGGAAGGACTCATCTGTGTTGTCAGTGCAACATTGCTATACAAGTGTGTTGGATCTGTGCTGATGATTTCGTTGGCACTCCCATGACCAGGCTGATGTGACGGGAGCCTTCATTTGGTGCTAATTGTTGATTGTGTGACCAAGTGCTCAGCTGACATGATGGGGCCCTACTGAGGCAACATATGGCACAGCTTTCCTCACACAGGAGTGGAGTCCCCTGATGGCAGTGTGTACTCCTGTGACATTGCCTGCGCCCAAGGTGTGTGTTGTATGAGCATGTCTGTGTGTTCAATTCCGTTTTGCTGTGCATGCTGGGATCCTTAGTGTTGTACCTGTTTGTGATGCTTGCTGAGTTGACCTATGTTCCCCCAAAGTCTTCTCCCTGGGTTCTCTGTGATGTGGGTGCATGGCACATTACTGGTCATCAGGGTGTCACCCATAGGTGTGTTTGCTGTCAGTGCTGAGTTTGTGTGCAGACGCAGATGGGTCACAGTCAGGTTTCCCCTTGGCACTTGTTGTTTACACCTGTCATGTGATTTCCAGTTTGTGTTATCTTTCAGTGATTGTGACACGTTGTGTGTGTGACTGCTGGCCCTCCTCAGGGTCCGGGCTGCAATGTTGGTTGTTGTCTATGTGTGTTCTTTGTGGGTGACCTTGGCTTCTTCATTGGTGTGTGACTGTGGCTGGGATCCCATTGGTTGGTGTGGTATTGCCGTCATGTCCATGTACAGCGTAGTGTGCAGTGTGTCAGACATTCAGGAGTCTTGTTGAGTGGCCATGTGTGATGTGTTTCTGCACCTTGGTTCCCACCCACCACCCTGGGATTGTCATGGGTGCATGTGCAATGTCACCAGTGCATGTGTGCTTCACTGCTGCACATTGTTGGAGGTCGAGGTGTGTGGTGTTGAGTGTGTGCAGATGAGAGTTGTTGCCCGGCTAGACCCCTGCCTCCATGTTGGCCTTGGCTTACTGGCCGTGCTGATTGATTTGTGCTTGTGTAGGTGTGATGGTAGTTTGTTGCTCAGGACACATGACTGTGGTTCACAGTGTGAACGGCATTTAGCTTTGTCATCACAGTGGGATTGTAATGCAGCCCAGGGTCACCACATTGTGGGGGCCCTGGGGGTAGTGCTGTGGTGTGTCTGTGTCTTGCTGTGTCAGTTGCTGTTCCTACGTGCTTGTGTGACATGTGTGATTTGTGCTCCCTCTCATCTGACAATGCCTGATTGCCCACATAGGGGATTTGGATCCATGAGTTACCTTTGTGTGGCACTGTATGCACATCTGTGTAATTGGTATTCAGGCCTCCTCATGTGTTGTGTGGTTGCCTGGGGACACTGGCACCCCCCTCACCTGTTGTGTTTGATGTGCAGTGTGGGTCTGCCTGTTTATGTTTGTGCATCTGCACCACTGCATTGGCATATCTTAGGTGTGCCATTGGCTGTATGTTGTTTGGTGGGTTTCCCCTGCTGTCCCTGGGACTCCTAGGTCATCGGTCAGCACAATGATCATGGTTTGTGTGTCCCATTGCTGCCATGGTATGGTATCTGTTCACCTCACATCTACAGTCTCCACAGGGTATCTGCATTTGTGTGCCCATTGGTGCAAATATGTGGGTCTGCATTCTGATGGTCACTTCTGTCATTGTGTCATTGATGAATGTTGACTGTGTCAGCCCCCATGGGTGTTGTTTGTCTGCACATGGCCAAAGGTATGTCTTATTTGCACTGCAGTATTTGCCTCCCCCAATCTATGTTGCAATGGGACACATGCACTACTTTGCCACTGATGTGTTTTATGTTCTGTGACCAGGAATCATCCATGCAGTTTGGCAGTTGCAGCTTTTTCTTTGTCAACACTTACATTTTGGTCACTGTGATGATGGGGGTTTGGACCCCATTGCCACAATGTTCAAAATGTGCTTCAGCTATGGACCCCACACTTACATTTTGGTCACTGTGATGATGGGGGTTTGGACCCCATTGCCACAATGTTCAAAATGTGCTTCAGCTATGGACCCCACACTTACCTTTTGGTCACTGTGATGATGGGGGTTTGGACTCCATTGCCACAATGTTCAAAATGTGCTTCAGCTATGGACCCCACACTTACCTTTTGGTCACTGTGATTATGGGGTTTGGACCCCATTGCCACAATGTTCAAAATGTGCTTCAGCTATGGACCCCACACCTACCTTTTGGTCACTGTGATGATGGGGGTTTGGACCCCATTGCCACAATGTTCAAAATGTGCTTCAGCTATGGACCCCACACTTACCTTTTGGTCACTGTGATGATGGGGGTTTGGACCCCATTGCCACAATGTTCAAAATGTGCTTCAGCTATGGACCCCACACTTACCTTTTGGTCACTGTGATGATGGGGGTTTGGACCCCATTGCCACAATGTTCAAAATGTGCTTCAGCTATGGACCCCACACTTACCTTTTGGTCACTGTGATGATGGGGGCCGATTCCGATCTATATTGAATGTGTTATTGTAAATATTTTCAAGTGTATTAATGTTTTATCGTCAAATGTACTTTTATGGTCTTTTGCGGCCGAAATAAAGTTTATGGAATGGAATGGAATTAATTAAGTTTAGTGTCCAGCACCTACCCCAATTAAATACTTACTGGAGTGGGAATAGTAAATTAATTAAGTTTAGTGTCCAGCACCTACCCCAATTAAATACAGGCTGGAGTTGGAATAGTAATTAAATAAGGTTCAGTGTCCAGCACCTACCCCAATTAAATATTGACTGGAGTTGGAATAGTAATTAAATTAGGTTTAGTGTCCAGCACCTACCCCAAATAAATACTGGCTGGAGTGGGAATATTAAATTAATTAAGTTTAGTGTCCAGCACCTACCCCAATTAAATACAGAGTGGAGTAGGAATAGTAAAATAAGTTATTTTAATGAAAATTATTATTGTGTATTTATGTTGAGTGGAGTAGTAAGCATAATTTAGGTGAGTGTTTTTAAAATATATGATAATAATATTATTAGAGTTAAAATTAATTAAAACATATTAGTTATATTTACATCAAGAACAGCTATATTATATATATATATTATACAATGAAAATTATGCATTTTATAATATATAATTTATTACAAAATATTGAATTATCTGCATTAAATGTGATAGCAATGAAAAGGCAGTCAAAAAAGTAGAAATCTCATTTTTATTAATATTTTTTATTATATAAAACATAAAAATGACAGGTAAATCCAAAATGTAATTTTTTATTAAACAGTAGAAAATTAATTACAAAATATATATATATATAGGAGAGTGTATTTATTACATAAAAAATACAGTTTACCAATATGTATATTTTAACAAGTAAATAATACAAAAAAACTTTTAACAATAAAAGAAATTGTACTTCACAAATGTTTATATGTTAGAAATATATCATGATGCATTTGAATTTTTTTATGCACATTTTATACATTAGTATATATTTTTAATAAGTGCTGAATATTGTTTGTCATTTTTAACATTCTTACAACTGTTACAAATTTTGGTAAGTAATTATTAACATTATATACTGAAAATGTTTGTACAATACATTTTAGATAAAAATAACATAGTTTAATTTTGTAATACAAACATAATATATTTTAATTATTAATAATAATAATAAAATATTAATAATTATTACATTTAATAACAGTTGTTCATTTTATTTACAACTCAGATATTTGTTTAACAAAAAACAACATTAATAAAATGTTTTAGTAATTGTTGTTTGACATATATACATTTTTCTAATTATAATATTAAATATTATTATTTCATAATATTTATTATTATAATTTTACATAATATAAAAAAGAGAAAATAAATATAAATAAATCAGGTAAATTTTTAAGTATTTTATTAGAATGTAACAGTAATTTTTAAACCATTGTATAATATTAAATAAATAGTTTAGCTATTTATTTAATATGTTTATAGTTGCCATGTTGGTTTGGGGGTTTAATTTAGTAACCGCTCGCTGTTGTTTTGGGTCATTTGGGAAGAAAGAAGCTCGCGGTTGGGAGCTGCTTTGCGTCTGAGAAGGTAAGAGTAATTTTCTTTAATATTAAACTATTTTAAGTGTATTTTGAAGGTAGTAATGTTGTAATTAGTGTGCGTGGAGTTATGTTTTAGAAGTTATGGTGTGTTTAGTGTTTTATTTAGTCATTAATAGTTAACGTTGTGTTCCGTATTTGCGGCCTAGTTAGATTTTTTCAATTTATGTCGTTTTTACGTTAATACTGTGTAAATAATGTTTGTAGTCATGTTTTTAAGTGTATTATGTGTACATTTGTGTGGGTGGGAATGTTTTGTTTTGTTTTGTAGGTTTTACGACGAAGAAGTTTGGAATTACGGAACATTGCGAAATTTTTTTATTTAAGGAAGTGTGTATTAGTTATATTAACTAATAATTATTTTATACTTCCTTCATTTTTCGGTTTTCATGGAGCGGTTTTTAATTTTATACTATTTTTCGGGTTTTTTATGGTTACTGGATTGTCGATTTTTCCCTGGAGGATTAAGTTTTTGATACAGTTGTATTTTTACATTTTATTGGGGTTCCTTTTTAATATCTATGGATTGTGAACTACTTGGATTACTTTGGAAGATGTGGCATTTTCGTATTAGAGCAACGGGAAAGGTAAGTATTTTTAAATATTTTAATTGTGGGAGGGAAATGATTTTAATTTAATTGCAGTTGTTGTTTAGTTGCTTTGCTGTTTAATTAATTTGTGTATATATATATGTATATATAAATTTATAACACATATTAGACAAATTAATTAATTTTTTGATTTAAAAGAATGCACTGTTTTTATTCTAATAATTTTTTTCTTCAGAATAGTATATTTACATTGTTTATATGTTTTAGAGTAGAGTTTTAGCTATCATATTTAAGTACTCAAGGCCTCTTGTGGAAGGGTATAGCTGAACTTGCTGTTGGAGATACTGATACATTTGATTAGTTTGTCTAGATAGTTTTGGTTTTAATTGGATGACAGATTGTTGCATTCTGAGTTCTTGGAAGCTTTGTTCTTTTTGTATGGCAAGTAATAGTTTATGTAGGGTAGGAGTGCTTCGTCCTGTAGAAGATAGGAAGGCATTATGCCAACCCTCAACTGCATTGTTTGTTTTAGCTTCTTGGTTAAGTGTAGTCAGATACACATTCCACCAAGGAATTTGAAATTTAGGTTGACGCCTATGGCCTGATCTGTGTAATCTCCCCACCCAGGTATCCTCAAAATAATCTAGGAGGGGAGATCATTTTTGTTCATTTTGTTGGTAAAATGGACTTTCAATTAAAATGTTATAATGCTCAGCCACATCTGTCACTGGCACATAGGCATTTGGTATGCAAAGGTAATATTTGTTGCATATTCCACACTAAGGGGGTCATTATGATGACAAAGTCCGCCCGCCACCGTAACGGAATGCGGGACCGTCCACCAGGGGTGCGGCTGTCCCGCACCTGCAATTAGGATGCCACCGTGGCGGTGGCATCCCCCATTCCCAGCATTGTGGCCGGCGGTGCTCACAGCACTGCCCGCCACAATGCTGGAAATGCACGTTGTGCATTTGCATGCACAAGGTGACAGGAACCGCGCAGTGCCTGCCACCTTGTGCATGCAAATGCAGGGGGGTACCATAGGTACCCCCCATGTGCACCCCCTCAACGCCCTGGGGGCCCGCAACGGGCCCCCAAACGCAAACACCGTATGCCTTTCTATGGCGGCAAGTAACATCCTTGTATAGATGTGTGGGGATACAATTTAAGGATAGAATTTATCATGGCTTGCTCAAAGTCTATTATTATTCTTTGAGGAAAAAAGTCGTTTGTTTCTTGCTTTATTTTACCTAACATTTCAGTATATGTTGCATTCTGTTTATTTGGTAACAATGCATATATAAAGGGGATGCAACTGTTATGATATTGCCCATGGATACTGTAAAGTTTATAAAATGGTTTGGGGCATATTGGGAAGGTGCCATCCATCATCCAGGTTTGGCATTGTTGAAGTTTAGTTATATTGTTTGCTGTAGCAAACAATATAACTCTTTTATAATTCTTTTATCTTTATTTTTATTGTCAAAGAAAATTCACTGTGTATTATACTTAGTTCTGGGGGAATTATGACATCTTCAAAATTTTTAGGCGTAGGTATTGTGGTTGTTGTTGCTTTTTTGGTCCTACCTATGGTTCTTTTAATTGAAGCAATGGATGGTAATTGACTGGTTGCTTCTTTGGGTACTTTAGGTAAAATTCCTTTAAGTATAACACTTGTAGGAGTTTGTGAGCTAGTACTTAATTCTTTTATATTATCAAGGGTTGCTCTCACTTCAATTTCAGAAACATTCGGCAGATGGTTATGTTCTCTAGTGTATAATACAGTTGTTTCCCTGGTGGTAGCGCGACCATAACATTTATTTGAACAATATTTTGAACATTTCCAGTTCACTTTAAGGCCCGTTTGCTTCTCTTGGGTGTAGACGTATCCCATGTAACACAATAAGAATTTCCCTTTCTGAGATGCTATAAATTGGGCACCTTCAGTCATTGTGATGTAGAAAATTCTATAAAAAATGTATATGAACATATATGAAAAAGCATATTATACATGTTTATATGGTTAAAAAGAATTTTTTTTTACATATACTTACCAAGTGTTATTTAGTTGTCTTTAAATGGAGATGTTCTTTGTTCAATAAATACTGTTTGGTCGAAGTTTTCTGTGAAAGGAAAATAAAGCATATTTTATTTGATGTTTTACAATTTGACATGGGGTGGTATTGGTGTTTAGGATAGACTATAGCTTCATTAACGTTTTTGTTATATTTTATAAAGGTTTTTAAAAGGTTTAAATTTCTAAATGGGGTGGTTTTGGGGTCTAGGATATATTAGGTGTTTAGTTGCATTTTAGTGAGATTTTACAAAGGCTTTTTAAGTATACTTACTTTGTTAGTGAGCTGTTTTTGCGAGGTAAATTATTTTTTCTCGTTCTTTGGAGTAATATCTGTACTGGAAATATAAAGAGATAAAATATATAAGTTAGTAATTTTAGTTAGCAATTGAAATCTGTGTTACATTTTAATTTAACTGCTTATTTAGAAATGGTAATTTACTTACTTTTTCCTAAGTGTAGTAGGCTTTATTTTGATGCAGTCTTTGATTGTGGTCAAAATCCGGCAGAGTTTCGCCTTCCTTAATTATTTTGGTTTAAGGTGTAAAATAAGACTGATTTTTCTTTGTTTATATAGTGTCCTTTAATTGTTTGTTGAATTTCATTGGTTTATTTCGATCTTCTATATTTTTATTGGTTAATTTTTACTTTGTTTCTTGGTTTGGGAATTGTTTTCCTTATATGGAAAACGCTAATTAAGAGTAATTTATTTTTTTGGTTGAGGAAGGAGACGTTGAACTAATTATATTTTAATAAAATATATATAAGATGTATTAAAATGTTTGAATATGTTGCAAGTATATATTTTACAATATTATTATTAGTGTGTTTATTATGTTATTATTTATTTATGTTGTTATAATTTTGATAGTTATGTTTTTGGTTCAATTTTATGTGATATGTATGTTTATGCAATTTACTGTATTTATGGTGTTTAAAGTAATTGTTTTAATGTATTATTGAGTTGTCGATATATTGAAAAAAACGATAATATTGATGTCTATATTTTTGTAGTCGATATTTTAGACATGTCCTATATTTATTTATAAACATCGATATTTTGTATTGCGATATTTATGTGTGCGATATTTGTGTTGTCGATATAGTTGTATCACGATATTGTGGTATCGATATTTGTGTATTTTTATAATTAAGTATGCAACATCGATATTTTTGATATCGATATTTTTGCGTCGAAATATTTGCAGTTCGATAATGTGACTTTCGGTATTATGTCAGTGATTCGCCCAGGGGTATCAAATTTACTATTCAAACTCCAACACACACTGAGGTAAGTGCATAAATTAATAGGGTTTGATTTACCATCCTCACTCCAATCCAACAAACAATGAGGTTAAGAGCATAAGTGGAGGTGTGACATTTACTATTCCAGCTCCAATCCAACAAACACAGAGAAAAAAACATAAATGGAGGGAGTGAGAATCAATATTCTGCCACCAATACAACAAACATAGGGGTAGGTGAATAAATTGTGGGGTTTAGATTTACTATTTACTACTCTAACTCCAACATGCATTGGGGTAAGTGCATAAATTGAGGGGGGTTGAATTACCATCCCCACTCCAATCCAACTAACATTGAGATAAAATCATAAGTGTATGTGGTGAGATTTACTATTCCAATCCACCAATTATTGGGGAAAGGGCATACATTGTGTGTGGGAGGGGTAAAATATACTATTCCACCTGCAATCCAACACATATTGAGGTAGGTGAATTAATCAAGGGAATTAATTTACTATTCTAACTCCAATACAACAAACAATGGAGAAACTGCATGAATGGAGAGGGCAATAATCATTATTCTAATTCCAATCTAACAAAGATTGGGGTAACATAAATGGAGGGGATGAGGTTTACTATTCTGACTTCATTCCAACGAACCTTGAAACAAGGGCATACATTATGGCAGTCACGTTTACAATTCTAACTCCAAGAAACATTGAGGTAAGAGCATAAATGAAGTGAGGAGCAATTTAATATTCCAGATCCAATCCAACAAACATTGAGGAACAGGCATAAATGAAGGGATGAGATTTACTATTCCAACTCCAACTCAACAGACCTTGAGGTACAAATATTATTGAGTGGTTTGTTTTACTATTTCCACTCCAATCCAACGAACACTGGGGTAAGTGCATAATTGAAGGGAGTGACATTTACTGTTCCAACTCCAGTCCAACAAATATTGAGGCAAGAACATGAATGGAGAGGGTGAAATGTATTATTCTGACTCCAAGATGGCAAACATTGTGTCAAGTGCATAAATTGTTGGTGTGGGATTTACTTTTCCAACTCCAACAAATAATGAGGTAAGTACATCAATTTGAAGGGTTTGAGTTACCATTTCCATTCCAAAACCACAAACACTGGGGTCAAGGCATCAATGGAGGAAGTGAGATTTACTATTCCAACAGCCTGAACTTGACACGGACTGAGTGTAGTCCTGAGAGATAGATAGCTTAGAGGGATCAAACCTGTGATAGGGAGGAGGAATATGATTCATTTGTAAATGTACGGTTATAAGTACTACATGGATTAGCAATTGTGTTGTATCAGAGATGTCATCAATAAAAAGAATTGTTAAAAAGAAAAAAGAAAAAAAAGAGATTTACTATTCCAGCTCCAATCCGAGGAATTTTGAAGTCAGAGAACAAATGGCAGGGGTCAGATTTACTGTTCCAACTCCTATCCAAAAAAATGATTGAATACGCAAAAGGTAGAGTGGTTCACCCCAGTGCAAAAACATATTATTAAATATGTAAACATTTCTGGGGTTCACAAATTATGAAGTCCTACACCCCAAAACTCAGCACAACACTCACACATAATGCCTAAAATATAATAAACAAATAAATATAACATTATCCCCAAACATTACAAACCCTAACAAACACCACAATAAAACATATCGACCTCAGAAAAGGAAACCCCATTTATTACTTTGTCACCCATAAAAATATTGTACATACTACAAAGTAAAGCTGCCCTAAAAATACTGATGACTCAATTAATTTTTCCAGCGCGGGTACACACCGTTGGGTGTAACCCGGCGCTCTATAAATGGAATCATTATTATTATTTTTAAAAATACAAATTTTAAATTTGTATCCCAAAAAGAAATTTTAAATATCTTATATTAAAACATTACCATATCTACACCACAATATAACCCAAACAACCCAAAGAATTACATACTCAAAAAAGGTAAAAAAAAATATTTTTAACATAAAAATGTAACAATACACATATAAACTATAACATTCGTACAAACTATATTTCACACCACAATATTTTGGTAACCCATATTTTAAACAACAATATTACAGATCAAAAGTAAAAAATTATATACTTAGCTAAGACATGTTGTTCCAAAATATTTCTAACTCCCCAATATTTTCACAACAATATTCCTGCATCAGGATATTTGCAACTTGATATTCAGGTACAGATAAAATGTCCACAATACTCTCTCTGTGATTGAGCAAACAGTCCTTTTACTACTACAGTAAACTAGAATTCTGATATGAAAAGACTAAATTAAATAGAAACCCATAGAAATAGTATTCTAGATCACACACCAGTGGATGAGGTGGCAGGGGTTCAAGGGAGGGTTAACACCCAAAAAAAGAGATCCTATCCTCGTTCACTCCAGTGAAATTACCAAATAATCCCATGCCAGACATAATATTTCCCATCCCAAAATGTTACTGGAGAAATTTAGGGCATGAAAAAGCCCAAAGACTGATCTCACCCATGCCAATTCCAATCTTCATATTAACTCCAACTATTCAAAGTAAGAGTACGGGAGTACGGGAGGACAGATGGAAAGTAGAAGTAGCAACCACCTTCAGTGAAGTAGAGAGGTGACTACAGTAAATGGGAGAAGCATGAAACCCTGCTAGACAAAATAAAACAGTATAAAAATTTGTAATCCCTTATGGGGATGATGAAAGTCAGGAAGTTGAACTAAAATAATGTGCCCACTCGCACGCATCGCCAGACAGCACGACCTCAACATAATCTCCTACGCCGACGACACTCAACTGATCCTCTCCCTCACCAAGGACCCCCTCGCCGCCAAATCCAACCTCCATGAAGGAATGAAGGCCGTCGCCGATTGGATGAAGATCAGCCGACTAAAACTGAACACGGAGAAGACAGAGGTCCTCATCCTCGGCTCCAACCCCTCAGCCTGGGATGACTCCTGGTGGCCAACGACGCTGGGAGCAGCCCCGACACCCACCGACCACGCACGCAACCTGGGAGTCATCCTCGACTCAACGCTCTCCATGGCCAAGCAAGTCAACGCAGTCTCATCCTCCTGCTTCAACACCCTCCGCATGCTTCGCAAGATCTACAGGTGGATCCCGACAGACACAAGAAGAACAGTCACCCAGGCCCTCGTCAGTAGCAGACTTGACTATGGGAACGCCCTCTACGCGGGAGCCCCGGCCAAGCTCATCAAGCGACTGCAACGCATACAAAACGCCTCCGCACGCCTGATCCTCGATGTACCACGCCAGAACAACATCACCCCCCACCTGAGGAACCTGCACTGGCTCCCCGTCGACAGGAGAATCTCCTTCAAACTCCTCATCCAGGCACACAAGGCACTCCACAAGACTGGCCCAGCCTACCTCAACAGACGACTCCTCTTCTACGTCCCCAACCGCCAACTCCGCTCCGCCGACCTCTCCCTCGCCACCGTCCCTCGCATTCGAAGAACTACCACCGGCGGCAGATCCTTCTCCCACCTCGCCGCCAAGACCTGGAACACCCTTCCACTAAGCCTACGACAGACCCAAGACCTGCTGACCTTCAGGAGGCTACTCAAGACCTGGTTGTTCGACCAGTAGCAGCACCCCCCCCCTTTTTTTTTTTTTTTTTCCCTAGCGCCTTGAGACCCTCGCGGGTAAGTAGTGCGCTTTACAAATTCTGTGATTGATTGATTGCCAGAAAAGGATATCCAAACAGAAAAAATATCTCAAGTAAGGAGCGGTTCTATGTGCAGCCAGACACCAAGGGCCAGATTTACTAAGTGCTTGTGTTGCCCTTGCATGACGCAAGTAATCGCAAGTCAACTCAAGTCCTTTAGTTGCATTTACTTAGCCATTTAAGGCCACCTTGTGAGGCTCTGTGTGGTTTAGTAGATCCAAAGTAATGCAAGGCAGCGCATATCGCTTCCTTGCATTATCTTGCGGCAGGGAGGCATTCCATGAGTGGAGTATCAGTATTTCCATGCATCCATCCATGGATTTTAGTGCATTTCCAGATTTACAAAGAGTTGTAAGCCTGGGAATGCATCAAGTTGGTACACCTGTCAGACCCAAGCATAACAAGGAGAAATATCTTTATTTGGCCTCATTACTTTCTTTTTCTATATGTGATGCATTCTGCATCACACATTGAAAAAGGAAAATGCCTTTAAGGTATGTTTTTGTGCAGGAAGGTGTCCCTTCCTCTATAAAGACAATCCTGCCTGTAACACAGGAGCCCTGGCACCATGGTGCAAATGTGCCTGCATTGGCTCATGGCAGCACACAGTACACCAGCGCAAGGAGGCAGAAGAAATGCACCATATCTTTGTAAATATGGTGCATTCTGATTTCTCACTTTCATGCAACGCAGTGCAGCAAGTTACCTTGCTGCACTGCACTGCGTGAAATGTTGGTAAATCTGGCCCCAAGAGTGCAGACATTACAAGTCAATTGGTAAATCCTTCTACCCCATATAACATCCTGTAAAGAGCCTAAGAGACAACAGGGAAAGACCAGAGGATGTACGCCCACAGAAAAAGCCCTCTACTAAATTACAAGTGTGAGAAATGGTGGAAATCAAATATGAGAGGACTGAAGAGTTTGCCTGAACGAAAGAAACATAATTATTCTCAAAATAACAGTAAGAAGCTATGTGGACACCCTGAAAAGTGTGGACCTGGCTTCAATGGAAAATCTGCCATGACTTGATTGGATTTCAGTACTTGAGAGTTGACCCAAGATTCAGAATAGAGGAATAATTATTGCAGGAGGGGAAGTAATGATGGATTCTGGAAATGGAGCCTACTACACTATTAGTTCAATGAATATTTGAAATTTAAAGACTCAAAATCTATAGTATTGAAAACATAAAACCACGTGTAAGAACTGTGCCTTGGGGACTGTAGATGTGGTCCATCATTTCCTCCCTCCAATCAACTATTTGCTCTTGGTTATTTTCAAAGAAATTAGCATTCTAGAGTAGGAAGATTTCTCATGAAGAGTAGGCTGAAATTATATGTAACCTTTGAATGTTTTTGTACAAGAGCATGAAGGCATGAAAGACTTTTCACCTTCCCTACCTCCCTCTTTTAGGTCGAGCCTACCAGACAACACAGGGTGTCTGGTTGAAAGAGACCTAGGGGCCGATTCCGATTCCGGCCGGAAATCTCTCCGACCGAGCCGGACCCGGAGAGAATTACGACCGAATCGGACCCTAGCAGTCCGACCGAACGAGTACGATGCGCACGCATGCCATCGGACTCGAGTCGGTCGGACTCCCATTGAAGTCAATGGGAGCTTGTCGTACAACGCGTACGCGGGCTCCCATTGACTCAATGGGTGCGAGGCGGACAAGGGCGCCCCCTACAGCGTGTACGCATCCATGCGCATCGCGGCGTACATGCACAGGTAGGGGGGACCCATGGGTCCCCCTGTGTGCGACTCGCGCGCCTACGCGTACAGACGCGGACCCCCAAAGTCCGGCTCCGACAGCTTTTTCGAGCCGGACGGCGCGAGTCGGTCGGACTGCTCGCGGCGCGCATCCTACTTACCCGGCTGGGAAACGTCTCCATAGCGCGGTGCGAGTCGTGTCCATGCGAGTCGGTCGGAGCGTGTTGAAGCCGCGTTCGAGTCGGTCGGCAATTTCGCGGGTGCTTGCATCGTACTCGCTCGGCCGGACCCGCGTACGATTCGGTCGGGAAACAGGGCTCTGAATCGGATCCGGTGAATCCGAATCCGATTCGGAGCACTACCGGCCGAGATCGGAATCGGCCCCCTAATGTCACCTTACCAGAACTTACATTGGGCTTAGAGTCTGCCCAGTGCATTTGTTGCTATGATTGTCACTCTCATGTGCTTGCTTCTTATTCGATGACTTGCTCTGTTGATACTGTGTCTGATCCTGTACTGGAGCATAGCCTTTTTACTTGCATCCTTCCATTGCACACTTTTAGGAAACTGCTTTTTTTCTTTTTTCGTAAGCACTCCACAAGCGTGCATGTGTTTTCGAACTGCCTCTCTCCTGCAGTGCTTAACTTGTAAAAAAATAAGTGCCAGGGCCCTCGTCAGGAGTCCACTGCAGCTCTCACCACCCATTGCCCCGGTCAGCGATGCCAATGACAGTACTAACAAAACTACTAACTGTCACACTCCTACAAGTTAGATAATTCAGACTATTCCAGACCACCCAAAGTTATAACAATAGCGTCGGTGGCAGGTTTTAATAATGTTTAATGTATATTCATTTATTAAGCAAGTGTTGTGCTCATCTGTAAATTTGACTATAAGCGCCACCATGTGGCAGACTGTCATACCTGCCAGTGTTGACAATCAGGTGCCGGTGTTGAAAACCGCCGGCTCAAATTAAGCTCGGCTCTCATATGCTTCTCTCCTCACACCCAGACTTGAGTTGCTGACTCTCTGGGCCATGTGCTTCTCTCTACCTCCCCTGCTCTTCCTTCACAAGAGGCAGTTAATATGCTGATCCGCTCCTCTGTCTTCTTTCTGCTTCACCACTCTTCTCACACACGAGTCCAGGAGAGCTGGCATTGAACTGCTCCTTCGATCCTCAGTGCAGCTTTTTTCTCACACAAGCTCCAGCCCGCTGTGCCTCTTTGTTTTGCCAGGCCGCGGTTTCCATATATGATCTCCCTGAGGAGCCTTTATAACTGCCCGAAGTGGTCTTTATGACTGCCGCTTCCACCATTTCTTCAGTGAACCATTTGGTATAAAATCTAATAATAACAGGAGAAACTGTTTTATTATGTTCCAAAATCAAGGTAGCCCAGAGGACCAAGGCTCTGTACCCAGGTTGCAGTGTGTACTATATATGTGTAGGTTTTAACCCTACATCAAGAAACATATTTCTGGTTTGTATTTTTAAAATATTATTTGAAATGTTGCGGTAGCTTCCTTCATTAAACCTGCACTCACCAAATAAATTCTATTTAGAATCTTGCTGTTTACAGAAGCTAATTTTCGCTTTCCAATATACAACTTACTGTGGCTCAAGAACAGGGAACACAGCTACAATTATATTACATTCTCCAAGTGCTCCTCTGGGATTGTGCCTTAAACCCCATATGTCATGCTGCTTTTAGATACTTTAGTGTACTCCAGACTGGGCTCATAACAGGTAATATTAATCGTAGAATCTGTTCAGTAATTATTTCATGGAGTGGTTTGAGATGTTGTGTTCAAGTTGCAATGTAATCTGAAGAGCTGTGTTCAAATCTTTCTGGCAGCATCTTTAGGTTCTATGGGGTCCATTACGATGACTGGCGGATGCACCTCCGCGATGCTGGCGGGGGGAAAAAACGCTGTTTTCCGCCCGTGAGCAGCGGTGCCCCCGTCCGCCATATTACAATGGCCAAACACAGCCCATTGTCCGTCCGCCGCGGTGCAACTCGCACCGCTCTCAGAACGTGCCCGCGCCCGCGGCGGAGACAACCAATCCAGAGCCACCGCCGTACGCAATGACGTGCCTCCCGCCGTACAAATTATGATGCGCAAAACAGCCAGGCCCACCGCAGCGGAGAAACCGGCCATTCAGAGCATACGGAAGCACCACAGCGGAGCGCGAAATCGAGAACCGGAGCCGAACGCCATGGACCCGGCACTATACGTCTTCCCGGCGCTGTACATGATCCACCCACAGCAAGCCATGGACCGTCGCGGACGCAGACGCAGGTACGCCATCACACAACTCCGCTAACAAACACAATCCACAAATCCATGTCCGATGTAAGGTGCCTGCCCCCACCAGACACCCTTGTGGGGACAGGAACACAACCACAGGTGTAGCCACACATGTCCCACCTGCCACTAGTCCACCCCTCCACACCCCGGCCACCATGTCCGCGATCCTAAAATAATGCCCAGTTCACGTGACCGCAGCGTTGAATCCACGAGTAAAAATGCACATAATGTAGTAGCCTGGGCCAGCGCAAGGCAGGGGCAGTGCCCAAAGTACACAGGGCAACACCTCCCCACTCCACACACTAGGCCCACCCACACCATGAAGGGACATGCCATGTGATCTCCCTGTGCCCCCACATGCCCAAAAAGCAGCCAGGTGAACACACACACTGCACCACACAACAAACAACTAGGGAGACAGCCTCATCAGGTGTGGCTGCAGAGCAACACACAGCGTACAAGCACTGGGCCAGGGGAACACACACACCACAACAACACCACACTCGTGGCAAGTAAACTGAGTCCAAGCACCAATTAAACACACACAGATAATGAACAAACACTCCAATGGACAAACAGCCTGTCAAGTCACACAGACATACCCCACACTGACACACAGCAACAAACACAGACCACATGCCAATAGCAATGGAGGACAACAAATAGGAAACCCAAAGTGAGGTGCACACAAATGGAATGGCAAGGAGCTGAACACCAAGAATGTGTATATCACATGCAAGGGAAGGAACACATTACATCCACCCCAGCCAAACAATCCACACATGGCAGTCACAGTGAGTGAAGTCAAACCACAGTCACCTCACTGCAACAACTCAGGAGACAGCAAGGCAACCCATGAATAGGCACAGGGATGAAAGGAAGGGTATAAAGTCCAACCCTGATCAGCCACACATCTGAATCAAAATACATCACAGGAGTATGTCAGCAGCACAACACACAGGGCCCATTGCAACACTCCATGACAGTCAAACACAAGTATGAACCTTCACACAACCCCCACACCCATCACACCTGCAGCACACAACACCAGTGACAAACACACAGAAGCTTGCCAATAACATCCAGTCAAGACACTGACAATCAAACACACCCCCTGGGTGGTATCCACAAACATCACACACACACAGGTATGGCAGTACCACTGTACGCACAAAAACAACAGTCAAACACTGAACACAAGCAAAACACACACACAGAACTACTACAACAACAGACAAGACCTGTGCAGCTAAACAGTGCAAATTCAATGGGAGCACAGACACAACAGGAGTACACAACCACATCAGTCATAAAAAACGCACAGACAACATACCACAACACATATAAGAAGTGCATCCACTAAAAACAATAATGGAGAACAAAAGGCAGAAATGGGCCTACAATGACACATAGACAGACATACCACAACACCTATCCACTCAAAATGGTGTCACAGTGTACCACATGTCTGCACATGCACAACCATGACCATAGACACATCAAATGTGAGAGGAGAAAACAACAAGGACGCACATAAAACAAGCACTGCAACCACAATAGACCTCAGTCCATGTGACATACACACAAGTAAGGCACACCACAATGGCAACACACCTGAATCAAACACAACAACAACACACACACACACTGACAGGAAAATAGAACACCACACACAGAGCAACTGTCAACTGCATGACACAACACAACACAAACACTGCACACAGCCACATCAGTCACAACACATGCACAGGCAAAGATATCAACATGCTACAACAGCCAAACATCAGGGGGTGCACAACAGGCAAGGACAAGGCAACATCAACTCACAGCACTGCATGCACACCAAGCAGTGTGTGCACAACACACATACCAGTTACAAACAGAGATGAGTGGCACACCATGAACACACACAACAACAACTAAACATCACACACACAACAACACACCCAGGAAGTCAATCAGTCCACAGCAAACACACATACTACCAAGCCAACACACACAGATGCACAAGTCTGGGACACAAAAGTTGAAACAACATGATCAGAGGAAACAAGACATTGGCAATGATGAAGTGGAAAATAGAGCATGTGTCACAGTAAACAATACCCACACAGTAACCCTTTCATTTAGCAAGGACACTGACAAGGCAGACAACAGGAGTAAATATCTTATTTGTATTAACATTTCACACTGTCATGCAGCAAAAGTCAGACAAGAGCAAGGCCAGTGGCCAGTTGAGGTACATGAGAAGCTGCACAGGCCAGGGGCAAACAGCAGTGAACAACAAGGCCAGTGGCCAGTCCAAAGTGCAGGTGAGGTACATGAGAAGCTGCACAGGCAAGGGGCAAACAGCAGTGAACAACAAGGCCAGTGGCCAGTCCAAAGTGCAGGTGAGGTACATGAGAAGCTGCACAGGCAAGGGGCAAACAGCAGTGAACAGCAAGGCCAGTGGCCAGTCCAAAGTGCAGGTGAGGTACATGAGAAGCTGCACAGGCAAGGGGCAAACAGCAGTGAACAACAAGGCCAGTGGCCAGTCCAAAGTGCAGGTGAGGTACATGAGAAGCTGCACAGGCCAGGGACAAACAGCAGTGAACAGCAAGGCCAGTGGCCAGTCCAAAGTGCAGGTGAGGTACATGAGATCCTGCACAGGCAAGGGGCAAACAGCAGTGAACAGCAAGGCCAGTGGCCACTCCAAAGTGCAGAGTGAGTACATGACATCCAGCACTGGGAATGTGTGGTACAGTACCCTGCCATGGTCAGCAACACACTCAGGGCGTCATAAATGGGCAGTCCATGGTACCACTGTGGGAGAGACATGTGTGTGAGGGTGACCAACACTCAGACTTGGCTGGCAGTATGACTGGGAGGTGGCTGTCTGTCTGGGCCAGTTGGGGTACTGGCTAGGGGAGAGAGAGGCCCAGCTGGGGTAGAGCCATCAGTGTTCTGGGAAGCCTGAGGGCTGCTAGGTCCAGGTGTGGTAGATACAGCAGTTGTTTGGGAAGCCGGAGGGCTGCTAGGACCAGGTGGGGTGGTGGCACGTGGAGGTGGACTCATGCTTGCACGAGACCCAGTGTGTATGGGAGAAGTTGGAGGGGTTCCCTTCCGCTTCTTGGGGATTTGATATGGCTTCCCTGTCCTGGGATAAATGCCAAGTGGGTTGTATACAACAGGCACACTCGTCACAAAAGCTGGCTCATGTGCAGATGCTGGTCCCCCCCTCTGGGGACGTGCTGGATTCTTTGGGACGCTTGGCCCCGGATTGCCTCTGCCCCTGCATCACCTGTTTACCTGGTGTCCCCCCTACAGTGGCCTCCTTCCCCTGCTTCACAGGGCTCTGGATGGGAGTAGATGTGGGTGAATTTGCCTTGGAGCTCTTCTTACGTGTACCCTTAGCAGGCACCTGTTTGTCACTGGGCACGGAAACTGTGTGCTTGTCTCTGCGAGACACTTTTGGGACAGGTGAGTCCTTGGCTGGGGATGCCTCTGAGGCATGTGAGCCTGAGGCCTGCTCCTTGCCATCCTTGCCCTGGGTGTGGCCTGAAGTGCTTTTGCCTCTGCGCTCTGGTGTGGGTTTACCTTTCTGTGGGGATGGTGTCTGCGGCCTGGACTGCTTGGGCTGCTGCTGCCGTGTGCTGTATCTGTCCCTTGATGTCTGGGGTGTGTGGTCACTATCATCAGATGCGGCCACTGGCAGGGTGGTGGGCCTAGGTACTGGAGCTGGACTATGGGATTGGGCAAGTTGAATGGCTGCTGTCACTGCAGAGGCCAGAGACTGTACAGTCCGGTGTAGCCCACCCACGTCGGAATGCACGCCCTCCATGAAAGCCGCCACCTGTGCCAATTTTTTGTCATGGTCCAGGAAGGCATTGAGGAGAGCTGTCTGACCCACACACAGCTGGCGCAAAAGGTCCACAGATGCCGCACTGATGGCAGCAGGGGGGACAGGGGCAGGGGCAACGGTGCCTGGGATGAAGGACACTCTTCCCTTCCTCGTGGTGCGAACACGGGCAGCAAAAGTGGGAGTAGCAGGGAGGGTGGGCACTGAACGCTGTGTGGTGGACGAGGAGACAGACTCCCCGTTTCCTTCGGACAAAACCATAGATGCATCACCGCCGTCGTCAGATGACGTAGAGGTCTGCGTTTCTGGCAGGGACTCCTCTAGATGACTACGGTCCCCCTCTGATGCGCTGATGACATCCATGTCACTATGCAGGTGAGCATCACCTGTGCCTGATGCCTCACCACTGGTGTCCGTCCCGTGTCCTTCCGTTCCCATGTGAGATGCTGCATGAGAGAGAGAGAGGATAAGTACATCTGCATCAAGTCAACAAATATCTGAAAGTGAAGCATCACTAATGATGGACAATGATCCATGTTGGACAACACCATGGGCAGTAACATTGTGCAACCTCAATACAAACATATAAATTACCGTGGAATGATGAAAAATTGTACAGAATCCACCCATGTGATGGACACACAGCCATTTAGCCTGTTGGTGGCTACGTCTAACAACACACACATATCCCTCTGTGCACACCTACGGCCCTGAAGGGTTCAAAGATCCTACTCACAACATGTTGCCAACGTCACAACATGATCCAGCAGAAGGCACCAACACAGACACAGACCCCAACATAACCACACACAATGTCCATGGGCACATGCCATCCACCATGTCGTATCTTGGGGCACAACTGCAGTTGCACATCGGTGTCAGATGTTTAGCCAGCACTAATCTGACGTCAGGCAATGCACACATTGATAATGGCACAGTCAGATCATGCACTCTGCTGGACCCTGACATGTGATGTCCGTGACGACACCAATGAAGATGGTACCAGAAGCCAAAAACTACAAATGTGAAGTGAAGGCCCATTACACCAATGACATGGGAAGGTACATATAGGGGGAATGCATGACAACTGCACCCTACACCGCAGCCACTTACACACCATTGTATCACACTAGCAACATCACAGCCCTGCACTGGCCCAGGCCTGGAGCACATGCTGGCAAACAACAACCAGAGTCACACTCACAGAATACTCACCACCAGCTTGCTGCTGATGCACCTTCAGACGTGCATCCAGGTCAGGCTGCGTCACTGCTAAAATACGTCCCATTAGTGGTGTCATGCTGCGCCGCGCCAACCTGCCGGATCGAGGGATCAGCCCTGTGTCATCTCTGCCACGTTCCTGCTTAGCCGTGCGATGTCATCCCACCTCTTGTGACAGTGGGAGCGCCGTCGTTTGGAGACACCCAGTGCACGCACCTTTGATGCAATGGCCCTCCACACGGCCTTGCGCTGGTTGACTTTTAGCTGTAGACATGGGAGACAAGAGGGGGCAACATTCAGTGTAACCAACCACCAACGCAGAGCCTCATCACAAGCCCTGTTGTGTGCAATCTACATCTCTGTAATGGCACATTGATGGAGACTCAAGAGGAAAAGCACATATGTGACACTGTACATTCAGTGTTGTGTCACTGTCAGATTGGGCAGTGAATGTGCAGGCCATTTGGGGTCACACAGAGGTCCAACGTGGGGCAGCTCATCCCGTACATGGAGTGACGATTTGGAAACACAAACAGTGCCAACACATGCTAGTATGTGCACATGCTGGTGGGGACGGAAGAGTCCGGGCACAATAATGTTTGAATGTACCGTGTCATAGGTGAATGACCAACAAGAGGGTCACCCTGGGGGATTCAGGTCCTGAGTATGGCGCAGAACTTGAGATGAGGCACATATAGAGGTCGAAACAATGGCCTCACTACCCTCTGGACAGCAACACTAGCTAAGGCCACAGATGGGCCTGTGAAGGACATCAGGGACACATACAGAATTGCAGACTGGCAATCACTATCCTGACTCGTGAAATGAAAAGGTGCAGCCTCACTGTATGTCTGACAAGATATCATACTGCCCTCTGATCTGGATGTGCAGGCAGGGAAACCTGTTGAATAGGCCAAACACACCTTCCCCCTGGAAACAGCATGCTAGGCAGTGCCTGACCCACCCTCACACTCCCACGCACATACTGCAGCAGATCAACTTCATGTGTCCCCCACCCTGCACTCTCACTCACAGTCTGAGTTACTCACCACGACATTAGGCGCACCAAAGAGCCTTGGATACTGGTTGAGCACCTCGTCCACCAGGAGCTCCAGTTCCTTGGTGGTGAAGGGAGTAGCACGGATCTTCTCAGTCCTCGCCATCACTGTGGGCAGGAGAGAGCAGCAATGGCTGTTGGTGGTGAGGGGTGTCAGTCAGCAGTCCCTGGAGGCAGCAGCAGGTGAGGAGTCTCAGGCAGCAGTCCCTGGAGGCAGCAGCAGGTGAGGGGTCTCAGGCAGCAGTCCCTGGCGGCAGCAGCAGGTGAAGGGTCTCAGGCAGCAGTCCCTGGAGGCAGCAGCAGGTGAGGGGTCTCAGGCAGCAGTCCCTGGAGGCATCAGCAGGTGAGGGGTCTCAGGCAGCAGGCTCAGTGAGCTGTGGCAGTGTGTGGCTCCCTCACACACATATATAGCCCCCAGGGCTCGTTTCTGTGGTTCTAAGCTGCTGTAATTGGTGTTCCAGGTCTGCCTCATTCAAATACATCCAATGACCGCCTCCGCGGTGGCGGAGCACGCCTACCGCGATTTTCAAACTTGCATCACGCAACCGCGATTGCGCTTCCCATTGGCTGGATGGGCATGGTCCATGGCGGTGACACACCGCAGGGGACAGGCGTGCAGTACCGCGGTGGTGCATCTTACGAGTGCAGCCAATGACCGGCCCCGCGGTGGCGGAGCACGCCTACCGCGATTTTCAAAGTTGCATCAGGCAACCGCGATTACGCTTCCCATTGGCTGGATGGGCATGGTCCATGGCGGTGACACACCGCAGGGGACAGGCGTGCAGTACCGCGGTGGTGCATCTTACGAGTGCAGCCAATGACCGGCCCCGCGGTGGAGGAGCACGCCTACCGCGATTTTCAAAGTTGCATCAGGCAACCGCGATTGCGCTTCCCATTGGCTGGATGGGCATGCTCCATGGCGATGACACACCGCTGGTGCCAGGCGGTAGTTCCCGCTATTCCAGAGCCATGCATTGCCATGAGTGACTGGGATCTGGGTGGCGGAGCATGGCATCCACCATTTTAGCCATGTGTATTAGCCTAGCAATCCTGCCATGCTGTCTCGGGCCATTGCAGTGACACACCGCTGGTGCCAGGCGGTACTTCCCGCTATTCCAGAGCCATGCATTGCCATGAGTGACCGGGATCTGGGTGGCGGAGCCTGCCATCCGCCATTAGCCATGTGTATTAGCCTAGCAATCCTGCCATGCTGTCTCGGGCCATGGCGGTGACACACCGCTGGTGCCAGGCGGTAGTTCCCGCTATTCCAGAGCCATACATTGCCATGAGTGACCGGGATCTGGGTGGCGGAGCATGCCATCCGAATTAGCCATGTGTATTAGCCTAGCAATCCTGCCATGCTGTCTCGGGCCATGGCGGTGACACACCGCTGGTGCCAGGCTGTAGTTCCCGCTATTCCAGAGCCATGCATTGCCATGAGTGACCGGGATCTGGGGGCGGAGCCTGCCATCCACCATTAGCCATGTGTATTAGCCTAGCAATCCTGCAATGCTGTCTCGGGCCATGGTGGTGACACACCGCTGGTGCCAGGCGGTAGTTCCCGCTATTCCAGAGCCATGCATTGCCATGAGTGACCGGGATCTGGGTGGCGGAGCATGCCATCTGCCATTAGCCATGTGTATTAGCCTAGCAATCCTGCCATGCAGTCTCAGGCCATGGCGGTGACACACCGCTGGTGCCAGGCGGTAGTTCCCGCTATTCCAGAGCCATGCATTGCCATGAGTGACTGGGATCTGAGTGGTGGAGCATGCCATCCGCCATTAGCCATGTGTATTAGCCTAGCAATCCTGCCATGCTGTCTCGAGCCATGGCAGGGACACACCGCTGGTGCCAGGCGGTGGCTTCGGTGAGGGTGCAGCATGACATTGTTGACTATGGGCGTGATGGTGTTCTTAGAGCACGTTCAATGCAGCAATCGACACATCGTGTAGTGTCAATGTCATGGGTCATATCTGTACTTTGAACAGTGGTCACTTTCAATTAAACATGGAACTTGATTCAATTGAAATGAGCTATAGTTCGTAATGAGAGCCTATACTTCATATCTGACACCAAATGCAACACTGAAAGGACTAATGGGGCACATTACTCCTACACAATTTCATATCTGACCCAAACATTTTGCCCAAAGTTCATGTCTCTCACCCCATTGCCAGCCAAATTTCGTATCTGAGCCAAATTTTCACACACATATTCATATTTCACACAATATGTCGCTACACAGTACATGATTGTACATAGATTTCAGCATTGTCTCCATTACTCACCACATATGTCACACTGTAGTCTGTTTGTTATCACCTATTTCAGCATTCATGTAAGGTTATTGTTCGCTGTAGCAAAACCAAGAGTATATGTCCACATGGACATGTGTGTGCTATACACACTGAAGCTTGTAACATACATCACCGGCACACTTTGAAATATGTGCCTCCTTAATCATTTGGCCTGTCTGTATGCATTTGGGTATGTTTTGTCACCATATATGCAAAATGTCATCAGCATTACTTGTGTCATTGTGTAGGATATGTGCTCATGTTGGTCTGCCTGTCATATGTGAATTTGCCACATGTATATCCCACAGCTGTGAGTATGTTGATATAGGATTTTATGTGTGTGGTGTGTTACGTTGGTACTCACCAAGGACAGGGGCATTGACCTTGTCCACATGAAGAACGTTGGCTTGCTGAGGGACTGTAGCCAAATGTGGTGCTGGTGCTCATTGACTGGTAAGTTTGACATGGCATCTGTGACCAGTAGAAGGTGACCCACAATTGGCCAGGACAGTTCAGCATTGCGTGTGCTTTCATGTGCAGTAAGTGTGTGCAGTTTTTGCAGGGTGCACAATTAGGACACGTGTGCAGTGATATTAAACTGACACGTGTGGATAAGCCTGCTATGGTGTGGTAGCTTTTCGGGGGCACAAGCTGGTCCTGCGCTGTGTGGGTGAACTGATGGTGCTGTTGACTCAAGCTAATGATGGCATCCAAGACAGGTGAGATATACCTTGATAGGGCTGGCTGTAGCACCCATCTAACTCAGACTTTTGTTGTTCTAATGGTACCAGAGGCCAACAAGTGATGCACAGCCAGCATCTTCGTCTGCAGAGGAATGTTGAGAGTCCGCTTTGTTGTTCCTGACAGGCTGTGTGGTATGTGGCTCAGGATGCTTTAGATAGTCGTCCTTTTGTACCTGTGTCGTGCGATGACATCCCCTGTTGTTATGTGCATGAGGATGTTTTGTCTTCGGTATTTACTCAGTTTATTCATGCGTTGACTTTTAGGTGTAGTGGTGTGGCTTTGTCCGGGTGGTGGTGTTGGTTGTTTCTGTGTCACTGTTGTGTGTCCAAGCAGCTGGAGTATTAGCTCCATGGCAAATGTATTACTTTAGTTGTGTGTCTGGGCAGTGCTAGCTTCATACTGCATGTCATAGTGCAACTTTAGTGCAGATTGACGTTTGTCTACAGTCCTTTTGGATCATGTACCTTATCCACTTTATGTGTGCCACATTGACAATCTGTGTGCTTGCTGATGATATTGTGCAGTTGTGTTGTTGTGTCTTTATTCACGTCAAGACTGCATATGCATATGCTGGTCATTATTAGTCATTGAGTGACTTTGAATTGTGTGTAACAGCATGTATGGCATGTCTACTGATGACAGTGGATATTGGCACAGGCTTGTGAATATGTCTGTGTGTGACTCTAGACTTGTGTGGATTAGCATTTGCTCACATTCCATGCTGAGTCCTTCAGAAGTGGATAAATTGTGTAGTTCATGTGTCCCATGTCATGATTGCACATGAATGTGTGGCACGTACAGCAGACATTTGGAAGCCAGCAGTGTTTCTGTTTCACACATGTCCTGTATCATTTATACTGTCCCGGCTGTTTGCACCAGATTCCTAAATGTGACTATTACCATTCACAGACACAGTTTCCATGTTTGTTGTTCTCACTGTGGTAATACTGAAGAAGTGTAGTACAATGTATTCTCTATGTGTCACGACTGTTGACTTGCACTGTATGGTGCATTGTGATGCCAGTCAATGTTTGCGCTGTGTGAATCAGAAGCTACGGAGTTGTGCACATCTCATGGTCTGTTGCAATGACGTGTCCCCTTTCATCTCACCTAGGAGGCGACCCAATGTGTATCGTCCTGTCACCCTGCTGGCTAACATTGAGGATGATGACGTGATACGCAGATTCCGTCTGGACCGCACGAACATCCAAAACCTGTGTGCCATGTTGGATCCTCACCTGCGGGCTGGCAGGACATACCCAACAGCATTGACAACCGAAACAAAGGTGATGGCGGCACTGCATTTCCTGGCCAGTGGGTCATTCCAGGAGACAGTGGGCATTGCAGGGGGGATGTCTCAGCCCACCTTCAGCATGGTGCCAAGGGATTTCCTGTTGGCCATGATGCAATACAAGGACCAATACATCAGTTTTCCAAGGCGTGCGGCTTTGGCGGATGTAAAGGCGGATTTCTATGCCCTTGGCCACATCCCGAATGTTGTAGGTGCTATTGACTGCACACATGTTGGCCTGGTTCCACCACAGGCACGGGAACACATCTATCGGAATCGTAAACATTCCCATTCCATCAATGTGCAGGTGGTGTGCCAGGCCGATATGATCATATCGCATGTATGTGCCAGGTTTCCGGGCTCCGCACATGATTCATACATCCTGCACAACAGCATTGTGCCCCAGCTGATGGCCAATCTACTTCCGGAGCGGGCATGGATTGTGGGTGAGTAGGCAGAGTCAAGTTGTGTGCTGTGTGTGCCATGCTGTCCTCTGCCACAGTTGTATTACTGAATCGTTATGTTTATTTCACACCTAGGTGACTCTGCATATCCCAACAGACCGTGGTTGCTGAGCCCACTACACAATCCTAGGACACCGTCTGACGTCCGCTACAACAATGCCCATGGTAGAACACGTCGGGTGGTGGAGCGAACCTTTGGTCTCCTAAAATCGAGATTTCGCTGCCTGGACTGGACCGGACCGGAGGGGCACTCATGTACTCACCCAAGAAGGTGTGTCAGATAGTGGTAGCATGCTGCATGCTGCACAACTTGGCCTTACGGAAAGGAATACCCATGATCCTGGACGATGATGACCAGCCAGGGCCCCCCCCCCCTGCGATCCCACAATTGTCCAGTGATGAGAATAGTGGTGAGGAGGAAGGTGTCGACCCTCGTCAGCAGCTCATCAACCGCTACTTCACTTGAAGGTGGGTGACGATGTACAACTGGTCCATTGTCTGTTGATGTAGTTGTTTGGGTGGAGGTCTATGTGATCTTTGTGAGTGCATCCTGTTGTTGACTCAGTGCTGGCTGCCTGTGTGTTGGATACAGGGTATGTAGGAACTGCTACAGGATGTCTCTGTTGGTACTGTTGCACATTGTTATGCGTGCATATTGTTGTACAGTGAGGACATGTGTTGTGTGATGGCTGTGATGCCACCGCCTGACTAGTGACTTTTGTTCTTTTTTCTTTTGCTAGGTCCCTTCTGCCTCCCCTTGCCTACAGAGGATCCATGCTCCTGTGACATTGTAACCATGGTAAACATCGCACATATTGTGATAAACATGGAGCAGACTCAAATACATTGGTGCGTTATTATTGTTTATTGTCAATGGGTATATGTGAGAGGGAAGTGGATATTTACATAAGTGTGAATGGTGAATCTATGAGTTGGCAGTGATGGTAGATGAGACAATCAAGTAGCCACCACATTGATGTGGTGACACAGTCCAACAGACGGATGCCATTTCCATGGCAGTGTGGGTAAGGACAGTGTTCCAAGTCAATGGCAGGGTGAAGAGTGTTGGCGTTTGGCAGGTGCTTTGCCACGGGTGAGTCCCAAGTTTTTCTTTGGACGGCCCCTCCTTCTTTTGGCAGGGGGGGCATCGTCTGCTAGGCCACTGGGGTCGGAGGAGTAACCCCTCTCCGTGCCCGCAGGGGTGGATGATGAACTGTCATCCTGCGGGACAACGGGGGGAGGTGGAGGTGTGTGATGTGCCACTGGCCTATCCCTCAGTACCGCCACTAACTGGCCCATGAGGTCCACAATTTGTCCAATACGGTTGTCCATGGACCTCAGCAGACGTTGGAGCTCCAGGGCATTTTCGTGGGCCTGGCCCATTTGTGCCTGTGTTCATTTATGGGCACCCACGACTCTGGTGATGTTAGCCAGGGCTTCGGTCACAGTGTCCGGTGTTGTTGGAGTCCCACTTGTCCTCCCACCTGCCCTGCTATCACTGGCCTGTTGCCTCACCACTCTAGACACACGCCTGCCCTCCACAGTTGTTGGTGTTGGCTGGGCATCCTCTGTGGCTGTGCGAATGTTGCAGGCAAAGGTGGTAGTGGTGGTGGTGGTGGTGGGGGTGGCGGCACAGGTCGTTCCAGCAGGAGTCAGCGTTGTTGTTGTTGCTGATGGTGGGGGGGCAGTGGGGTCATGTGACCGGTTGCTTCCTGGCACACCAGATGGGCCGGCTTGGAGCTCCTCATCCAAAGAATCCAGGGACTCCGCATCTGAGTGTCCATGTTCCGGGGGTGGAGACTGGCTCTGCAAGTTGAGGTTGTTGTCCTCTGCAGTCAGTTGTTGGTCACCTGTGGAACAGAGGGTACATGGTCATTGACTTACAGCCATATGGCTTGCTGTGTTTGATGTCTCTTATTTACATGTTATGCAACACACAGTTACGTATTTCATGAGTTGAATGTCTGCACAGTGTTGTTCGTCATGACATGATGTGGAGGTACATACATCTTGTTCCATGGTGTGACAAGTCATTGGATGCCATGCCCAACTTGACACTCTTTGTATGGAACTGATGAGTTGTCATATGACAACTGGCTGCCATGCAACTTGATGTGATGCATTGAGGATGATTACTCTTCGTCGACAGATGTTACATATGCACATGTACTACACATTGTCACATTGTTATCTCATGCATACCTTTGTAATGTTCTGTGCTTGTATTTATTTGCTGGACAGACCATGCCTTTTTATTGTTACTATGGTCCTTCATGCTCAGCACCCATGGAATTTGCACATAGCATTCTGTGCAGGGCATATTTGGTCCCTGATTTGCTTACACATGGGTTTAGTTGAGTCACAGTTCTGTTTCTGTCACAGTTACATACGCATCGCTGTCTGCATTCTATCAACTGGGATGTAATTGGGGTGTATTTTGTGGTGATGTGTGGCATTGTGTTGGCATTAGCTCAATGCTTTCGTTGAGGAATGGTGGGGTGCATACACTGGCTGCTTACCTGTACAGTTGGCATCTTTTGGGTGGACTTTCTACCACATGCTTCTGGGTGGGAGGGAGTGCTCCTTCCTGCTGAGGGATGGGGCAGGGTGTGCCTGGTGGGAGTTGTGGTGCTGGCCTCCCTATTCCAAACACTCCTCCCTGTAAAGATGGCTACCTACCTGTTAGGTGAGGGTGTAGCACACAATGACTGCCACATGGGTGTGGGGAGTAGTCCATCCTGCTCAGCTGTGGGACAGGGGGCCTGGTGGGAGTTGTAGTGCTGGCCTCCCTATTCCAAACACTCCTCCCTGTAAAGATGGCTACCTACCTGTTAGGTGAGGGTGTAGCACACAATGACTGCCACATGGTTGTGGGTGTGGGGAGTAGTCCGTCCTGCTCAGCTGTGGGACAGGGGGCCTGGTGGGAGTTGTAGTGCAGGCCTCCCTATTCCAAAGACACCTCCCTGTAAAGAGGGCTACCTACCTGTTAGGTGAGGGTGTAGCACACGACTGCCACATGGGTGTGGGGAGTAGTCCATCCTGCTCAGCTGTGGGACAGGGGGCCTGGTGGGAGTTATAGTGCTGGCCTCCCTATTCCAAACATTCCTCCCTGTAAAGATGGCTACCTACCTGTTAGGTAGCCATCGGTCTAGGGGAGTAAGACCTCCGACCCTCGGTCTAGGTCCACTCTCTCCCCACTGCTCTGCTGTGCCGTCTCTTGTCTCCAGACCCCGACCTCCTCCTTGGGAGGTTCGAGGCTGCTGCCCGCTCCTGCGCCTGCTGCCCGCTCCAACTGGGACCAGACTGCCTCCAACCACCGTAACCTTTCTCAGACGCTTTTTTTCTTAATTTTTTTCCCTGTTGTGCCACTGTTATTGTGCCCATCTGTGTCTTGCTCTAATTCCACCACTGTTTTTATTTTCTCGTGCCTGCCTGTTCCTTTTGCCTTTTGCCGCTGCTGCCCCTGCGGCCCCTCCCCCCCGGAATTCCCCCCTGGAATTTCTCCTCCGGAATTTCCCCCCGGAATTCCCCTGCTCCCGCCTCCCAGCCTCTCCTCCCTCCCACCTCCCCTACTTAATGGCGGCCGCTGTGCGGTCGTGCCGCCGGCGCGCCAAAGGCAAGCCCGTCTGCCCCGTCCGCGACCCGACCACGGCCAGCGCCAGGAACCCTGGCCCTCCCACTACCCATTGCTACGACACCACCACCCTCCTCGCACTCAACCCTGGAAGACTTAGAGAATGCCAACAGGCCTCGCCGAACACGACCCACGGCCAGTTCTCCTGCCTCCACTGCCACCAGACCCTCACCGCCACCCCAGCCTCCAAAACCGCCGACGCCAGCACCGGCGACACCCTAAAATGCATCCTCCTCAATGTACGCTCCGTACACAAACACGCCATGGAAATCTGGAACCTACTCGACTCTCTTTCGCCCGACATCGCCTTCTTCACAGAGACCTGGACCAACGCATCCTCCGCCCCCGACATCAGCACCGCCATCCCAGACGGATACAAGATCCAGAGGAAAGACCGCCCCAACCACCCAGGAGGGGGCCTCGCCATCGCCCACAAGAGCACCCTCCGCCTCACCACCTCCAGCGAAACCTTCCCCTCCGCCGAACACCTGCACTTCCAGATCCAGACCAGCCCCAAAGCCACACTCCGAGGAACCCTCATCTACAGACCCCCCGGCCCCCGAACACCCTTCGCCGCCACCATCACCGACTTCATCGCACCCCACGCGATCGCCTCAACAAACTACATACTCATTGGAGACCTGAACTTCCACCTCGACAACCCCAGCGACCCCAACTCCACTATCCTTCGTGACAACCTCGCCAGCATCGGACTTAAACAACTCGTCAACACACCGAGCAGGACACACCCTCGACCCCATCTTCGCGGCAGGAAACAGCGTCCGTTTCAGCCACACAACGCAGCCGCCATGGACCGACCACCACTGCGTACACTTCGCCATCAACAAACCCAAGGCACCCAAACCAGCCCCACGCCCACCACGAAGGAACGGGAGCAAGGTTACCGACGAGCAACTTAACTCCACCCTCAACCGAGACAACCACACCTGGGCACCCGATGCAAACAGCGCAAACGATGCAGCCAGAGAACTCCACACCTGGATCTCCAACTGCGCAGATGAGCTCGCCCCGCTACGCAACCCCGACAGGCAACGCCCCAGGAAAGCCGCCTGGTTCACAACCGCTCCCAAAGAAGCCAGACGCACCTGCAGACGCCTGGAGAAGAACTGGAGAAACACCAAGACAACCGAAAACCACACCATCTACAAGGACGCCATGACGGACTACCACAACCAGATCAGAGCCACCAAAAGGAACTTCATCCACAACAAAATCCTGGCCAACTCCACCAACTCCAAGGAACTTTTCAGTGTCATTCAAGAATTCACCAACCCACGCAGCGAAGCCACAGACATCACCCCATCCCAAGACCTCTGCGACAAGCTTGGAACCTATTTCCACCTCAAGATCAAAAATCTCTACGACAACTTCATCGACCATCCACCAGGCGCCACAGACGGCCCCCGCCCCCCAGAAACACCAGCCAGCCCACCATCTCCAACTGGACACCGATCACGGCCGAAGACACTGCCTCGACCATGAAAAGCATCCACTCGGGGGCCCCCACCGACCCCTGCCCCCCTCACATCTACCACAGAGCCATGGCCGCCATCGCACCCGAACTACAATGCACCATCAACACCACCTTCAAAACAGGCACCTTCCCAGACGACTGGAAGCGCGCAGAAGTCAGACCCCTGCTCAAGAAGCCCACAGCTGACCCCACCGACCTCAAGAACTATCGGCCCATCTCGCTCCTCCCCTTCGCAGCCAAAGTTGCAGAGAAAACAGTCAACAGGAAACTGACACGATTCATTGAAGAAAACGCCGTCCTCGACCCGTCCCAATCCGGATTCCGAAGCAACCACAGCACAGAGACCGCCCTACTCGCCGCCACAGACGACATCCGCACCCTCCTGGACCAAGGCCACTCTGCAGCCCTCATCCTACTCGACCTATCAGCGGCCTTCGACACCGTCTCCCATCGCACACTAGTCATCAGACTACACGACGCAGGCATACAAGGAACAGCCCTGGACTGGATCCGATCATTCCTCACCGGAAGAAGCCAAAGGATCAGACTCCCCACCCTTCCTCTCCGACCCCACGAAAATCACCTGCGGAGTCCCACAGGGTTCATCACTGAGCCCCACCCTCTTCAACATTTACATGGCCCCCTCGCAGCCATCGTCCGACAACACGGCCTCAACATAGTATCCTACGCCGACGACACCCAGCTCATCCTCTCCCTCACCAAAGACCCCACCACTGCCAAACTCAACTTCCAGAAAGAAATGCAAGACGTCGCAGTCTGGATGACCAACAGCTGCCTGAAGCTCAACGCCGAGAAGACAGAAGTCCTCGTCCTCGGTACCACCCCTTCTGCATGGGACAGCACCTGGTGGCCGACCGCCCTCAGAAGCCCACCTACCCCCTCAGACCACGCCAACAACCTCGGCATCGTACTCGACTCATCACTCTCCATGAACCGACAGGTCAACGCCGTCACCTCCAGCTGCTTCAACACCCTCCGCATCCTCCGCAAGACCTTCAAGTGGATCCCCCCCGAGTCAAGGAAGACAGTCACCCACGCACTCATCACCAGCAGACTTGACTATGGAAACCCACTCTACGCCGGCATCAGCAAGTCCCTACTCCGCAAACTCCAGACAGTACAGAACACCGCCGCCAGACTCGTCCTCGGCATCCCCCGACACGAACACATCAGCCAACACCTACGAAGTCTCCACTGGATCCCCTTGGAGAAAAGAGTCACTTTCAAAATCCTCACTCACACCTACAAATGCCTACATAACAACGGACCCAAATACCTCAATGACAGAATCAACTTCCACGTACCCAAAAGAAACCTCCGATCTTCCAACCTCGCACTGGCCAAAACCCGCGCATCCACAGAGCCAGAGCAGGCAGAAGATCCTTCTCTCACATTGCAGCCAAGACCTGGAACGAGCTACCGGCAGACATCAGACGCGCCCCCTCCCTGAACACCTTCAGGAAGACCCTCAAGACCTGGCTCTTCGGCTAAACAGATCTGCGGACCCCCCTCAGCGCCTTGAGACCCTCACGGGTGAGTAGCGCGCTTACAATTCCCTGATTGATTGATTGATTGATAGGTGAGGGTGTAGCACACAATGACTGCCACATGGGTGTGGGGAGTAGTCCATCCTGCTCAGCTGTGGGACAGGGAGCCTGGTGGGAGTTGTAGTGCTGTTTGCCTGGACACATACAACACAGTAGATGTGGTCTACCTTTGTGATGTTTGAGGTGGGGTGGATGTAAAATCAGTGTGACCTGTGTGTGTTTTTGGGGTGCAGATGTGTGTACTTGTGCCTCAGGGATGTATCTTTGTAGTTGTGCAACACAGTACATGGCAGATTCATGGTATACATTAGTTGGTACTTACCAGCCTCCACTCCCCGGGTATTCCTTCAAGACTCTCTGGATGCAGTATGGCAAGCACCTTCTCCTCCCACGCAGTGAACGGTTTTGATGGGATGGGAGGGCCTCCACCAGTCGCATCAGCCAGCTCACGATTCTTGGCCCTCCTCTTCTTGACTACACTCTTCAGGTCATGCCACCGCCTCATGATTTCATTCTTGTTGCGGGGCACATTCCCTACTGCATTGACCCTGCCCACTATCCTTGCCCACATGTTTGTTCTTGTGGCTAATGGTGTCTGTTGGACCATGCTGCCAAAGAGTTGTGGTTCTACTCTGATTATCTCATCTACCATTACTGTCAACTCAGTGTCAGTGAATTTTGGCATTTTGTGATGTGCCATGGTGTGTGCTGTGCTGATGTATTGGGGTGCAGTTGTGAGGGTGGTGTAGGTGGTGTGTGTGTGTGTTGTTGTGCTGGTGAGATGTGTGGTGTTTTGCCTATCCAATGTGCTGCAGGCTTTGGTTCCTTCAGGGCTGGAGTAGTGCAAAGGATTGTGGACAGGGAAGGGGCTGGTTTTATGCTCAGCTATGTGGGTATGTCAAGATGGTGTAATGCAGTCAGGTGTGCTGTGTGGGTTGTCCTGTGATTTGTATAATTGAATTTGCCATGAGGGGGTGTCATTGGGAGGTTTCTGCTTATTTTGGGGGCAGGGCTAGTTGCCTGTGTGCTATAGCTGGCCTTATTTTATTTTTTATGACTTGCCCGCCATTTTTTTTGCGGAGCAACCGCAGTGATGGCTGTGCTGCAGGGCTTCCGCCGGATTTCACACTGGTTACTGTTGGCGACCGCGGCGGACGGAAACAGCGGAACGTACAGCTGTGACATCGGGGATTTCATAATATCATTGGCGGTCACTCCGCGTGTCTGGCGGCGTGTTGATGTGTTTCCGTCATGTTACCGACCGTCGCGGGTGAATTTTCACTTTCTCTGCCCTCTACGGGCGTTTTTTCGATGGCTCCTACCGCCGCGGTCCGAATGTTTTGGCGGTTGATCATAATAGGGTCGGCGGGGTTTCCGCGGTACCTGCGGACGGTGATTTTCCGCAACCATGGCGGTCTGATTTTTTTCCGCCAGTCATCGTAATGACCCTCTATGTCTCTAAATATTATTTGAAATGTTGCAGAGGTTTCTGTTCGGCAATTTTGCATTCAAAATGATATAGTTTTTAAAAAGTTTGTATTTCTAATTGTTTGATTTTGCTTTACATTGAAAGACTTCCTGTGATTACAACAGACCGAGACCATGCTCTTTAACAGAGGTACCTGTGTCACTCCTAGATGACCCCGCAAATGCTTGCCCCACCAGGACCATCATTTTTAATGTCTTTTCTTAAAGCAAAAGAAAAACCATTCCAAGACAGCCTCTACGGATGCATGTGTGTTCATGACTTGCATCTACAAGAAGAAATAAGCATTGGCAAAGTCAACTTTTGTGGCGTTGACTGTCAGCCTTTTCGGCTTTGTTAATTCTTGTTTTGCTCTGTCATGGTTTTGATAAAACATTGTTTTTAGAGCTGCAGGGCCAATATTGAAAAACAATTGGGAAAAAACTAAATTACTTTTTGGTCTCAAAAAGCACACATTGCCTTAGTTGTCCCTCATACTAAAGAGATCTCTTTTGTGTGTGCAGGTGCACCTTGTGAAAGGACAGAATTGTTCCACTCGTAGTGAAGGGAGCCAGAGGCTGAAGTAGACTGACCCATTGCATCATGTGGTATGCTTTAGATGGTGGAAGTAAAATTTGAATGGCATTATAATAGACCAACAGATGAACAGGGCTGGCTATAAACCCCTGTAGGTAAGTATATTAATAATAGAATTTTACTAAAATCAAAATGTCATGGCTAACACCAGACCTAACTAAAAAGCAGTGTCAAAGCCAATATGTTCCACAGATGAGGGCTTTTGGCTTTGCCTGTGCTTGTTTCCCCAGTCATAGTATGTATTTATTGTTTGATTGATTATATTTGTTATTTTACTCTATGCATTTGTGGTGGGAAAATGCATGTGTAGTATCTTTCTGCTGCACTGAAAGGTTGATTGTGAAAGGTGCTTTATTAACCTTGAATATGAGCTATTCAATTTAAAAAGATAAGCAGTGTGGTTTTTTTTAAATCACAATGGTCGCAGTAGAGTTCGCACGAGCCCACAGGTGAATCCGAATGTCGGTTCAGTGAGTCTGAATTCACAGGTGCGCGTTTTTTCCGTCTGCAAAATGAGACGTCCTGTGTGGAAAAGCAAGGAAAACTGTCACTTAATCGGTAATGTAAAACTTTTTCCCAATCTCAGAATCTACCTGCTGCTTTTCATTTAACACAAAGATATCTGTAACATATTTAATAAATAATTGGAATATAATTATTTTTATTACTACTACTAATACTCATGAATCATAATAATATGGCAAATAAGGATGATCCTGATAACATTGAAAATAATAGTAATAACTATAATGATATGCATTTAGTACATTTAAATAATGATAGTAAATGTCATTCTGACAACATATTAAAGTTTACCTTTTTCGCCACTCATGAAATAAGAGTAGGTTCGATCTTGTTTTACTTTTTAGGTTGAAGCCTACCAGACAGAGTAGCTTTCTGGTTGTAAAAAGACTTCTTGTGGGCATTCTGAAAGCTTCCCTGGGAATGGATTCCTCCAATTGCTTACTATTGGCTTTGCGGTTTGTAACTCACATTTACTGGCTTTCTATTTGCTGCCTTTATTTGTTTGTCGCTCCTGTGGAGCAAACCTTGCGTACCATCACTCCTTGTATTCTTCGACGACTCCTCACTTTCTGTAACCAGGCCTTTACATTTTGCGATTATCTTGTCACATTTGCTGTGCATTTGAAGAAGCTTGGTGTTTACTTTTCTTTCTCTGACTTCAAAGTGAGAGGATTTATGTGACAATCTTGCAGGGTACTGGGATTAAAATGTTTTTTTCTAGCAGATAACAAAATTTAAATGTCTGTAAATGAACTGTGCAAATATTTCAGAACATATCAGAATTACCAATGCACAAATGAAGCACATTTTTTTGTAACTCGGAAGTGTGGTGGAAACAAATATGATAATACGATCAAAACAAATCAGTACACCAGGTGATGCCATTTCCACACATTATTGTTTGTGCGCTGTATAGTTTTATCATTAAAATTGTGTGAGCAAATGTGATTGTCATTTCAATTGAAAATGCGTTGTCTGTAATAGCAGTGCACTACCACACCATGCATAGTTGGCGTTACCCAGAGAAACCTCAGCAGGCTCCAGAATGTCCAGAACACCGCAGCCAGACTGGTCCTCAACCTCCCCAGGCACAGCCACATAACTCAACACCTCCGCAAACTCCAGTGGCTCCCGGCAGACAGAAGAATAACCTTCAAACTCCTCATCCATGCTTACAAGGCCCTCCACAATGCCGGACCAGCATACCTGAATAGCTGTCTCTCCTTCCACGCACCCAAAAGACACCTCTGCTCAACTCGCGCTGGGCACCGTCCCATTGATCCGCAAGACCAGAACCGGAGGAAAGTCTTTCTCCTTCCTCACTGCCAAGACCTGGAACACCCTACCCCTCCACCTCAGACTATCTCCCACGCTACCCCAGTTCAGGAAGGACCTCAAGACCTGGCTTTTGGAATGACCCTAGCACTTAGATGGATCTGCTCCCCTCCTCTCCCCAGCGCCTTGAGACCCTCACGGGTGAGTAGTTGTGCTTTACCAACCCTTGATTAATTGATTGATGCATACTCTACGCCACTCCACTCTACAACACTCTACTCCACTCTATGGGCCAGATGTACGACGCGCAAAATAGCGCCTCGCAAATTGCGAGTCTTTTGCGACTCGCAATTTGCGAGGTGCTATTTTGCATGTACGACAGTGTGTTTGCGATTCCCAATGGGGTCGCAAATTGCGAGGCTCATGAATATTAATGAGCAACTCGCAATTTGCGAGCCCATTAGGAATGACAAGCCCTACCAGGGATGGTGGCCTGCTGGGCTCAGCAGACCACCATGTCTGGGATTGCTTTTAAATAAAGCAGCTCTTTTTTTAAAGCAGCCCGTTTTCCTTAAAGGAAAACGGGATGCATTTAAAAAAAAAAATGAAACGTTTTCGTTTAATTTTTTAAGGGCAGGCAGTGGTCCCTGTGACCACTGCCTGCCCTTAAAAAATATTTTTGGAGCCAGTCACAAAGGGGAAGGGGTCCCCTGGGGACCCCTTCCCATTTGCGACTTCATTACCACCCTCTTGAAGAGGGCGGTAATTTGCAAGTTTTTTGCGACTGCAATTGCGGTTGCAAAACATTCATACATGGCTCTGCGGTCGCTATTAGGATGGGAACGCCCCTTCCTAATAGCGAGTCGCAATATACTATTTTGCGAGTCGCAAATTATTTGCGAGTCGCAAAATAGTGTAAGTACATGGCCCAGACTAAAATTGCATGCGCAAACGGGTCGCAAACCCGTTTGCGCATGCAATTTTACGTTGTACTTCTGGCCCTATGACCCTTCACTCTGCGAGACTCTATGACACTCTACTCAATGACCCGACACTCCACTCCACCACACGCTACTCCACTCTATGCCACTTCACACTAGGCCACTCTACTCCACTCTACGACACTCCACTTTACTGTAGTCAACTCTATGACACTCCATGCCACTTCAGTCCACTCTACATCACTCCACTTTATGACACTTTACTCCACTCTACTCAACTTCACTCCACTCTACGGCACTTCACTCTATGCCACTCCACTCTACTTCACTCTTCAATACTTTACTCCACCCTATGCCCCTTAACTCTGTGCTCTCCACTCTATGACCCTCTACTCTATGACACTCTGCTTTCCTCCACTCTACTTCACTCTACTCCTGCCTTTGCAATTCCACTCTATGCCATTCTACTCCACTCCACTCTATGACACTTTGCTCCACTCTACGACTCTACGTTACTCCACTCTATGACTCTACTCGATGACACTCTACTCTACACCACTCTACGACACGCTACTCTGCAACACTTTATTCCACTCTACGCCCCTCCACTCTAGTCCATGACACTCTACTCCACGACACTCTACTCCACAACACCGTACTCCACAATACTCCACTCTGCGCCACTTTTCACCATTCTGCTCCACTCTACGCCATTCCACTCTGCACAACTGTACTCTACACCACTAACTTTTAGCCATGCTGAACAGCAGCCACTTTGGTGTACAACATGGCTAAAACACATTGGCAAAGCCAATAGATCTTACATAGGCGAGACCCCTTGGCGTTGTCTATGCTTGTTGCCTTCTCCTGTCTAAGCATCTGTTAATGCAAACATTTGAAACTGTTTAGAAGTAAAGTACCCTTATACTTTCATGTAGTGCATGAGCGCTATATTAAACAGTTACATACATTAATAAAAAATGTAAAAATACATAGATAAATGGATACTTACATAAATGTACGTTTCATAAATATTCACAGGTGAGGAGATAGATGAATAGTGCATTTTTTAACTGGCAGACTTGTTTACTTTGCATCTTTGTTTCGAAGAATTATGACAGATTTCTTCTTGACAATCTAGTCAGTGTCATACAGTAGGCTGCAATGAGCTGTGCCAACACAGCCCCCAAGGACCGTGCTTGATGTTGAACAAAGAGCAGGTGTGTATTTGCATGTCACAATTATAAACAGGAAAAATAATTAGCCATTGCTCTTTTGGCTAAAGTTGCAACATTTCATGCATTGAGATGATTTTATGTTCTCATCAATCTTCAAATGTAAATTAACTACCAGGCCATATGGAAACAGTGCTTTAAGGCACAAACTGTGGGTTTGAAACCAGTGTGTGAAAGCAGATGCCAGCTAAATAAGGTGGGCTCTTTCTTGGTACTTCCATAGATTAGAAAAGATTACATTTTCTTCTCTTTCACCTACGTTGTCACCCTTTGGTTGCTACTGGTCCTGGAGCGGAGATACAGCTTGCTCTGCTGGATATCTCCACAAGGCCCCTGCTCACACAGAATTAACCTAGCTAGGACAGATGGCAAACAAGCCTTAGCACAACATTAAAAAACACTTTGCTGTGAAAAAACAAAACGAAAAAGAATGGGTTTCTTTATAAGAAATGCATTTATGAGATTCAGAATTTAAGATATGATGTTTCAATGTATTTTACATACATAGAATAGTCCTTCATAAATTACAATGCATGCACGCAATAGGAGTCGGAAGAATACACGAAACAGCCAACAGCATGAGGTGAGAGAGAAATGTTCATCTGGGCAGAGCCAAAGTCCACTCCATATCTATTTTATTGTATTGGTAACAATAGGTATTCAGACAGCTGTGCTATCAAGCCAGAGCAAAAAATATTCTTGCTACAGATATAGTGAGTGTAATTCACATTTTCTGAACAACATGCGGTGCCCCACTTTGGCACTGCATGCTGCTGCAATGTATTTGATCTGTCAAGCGCTTCAAGCTCAGTTGGACAGAATTCATGGCAGTCGTTTTTAGGTCGAGCCTAGCGCAGCGCGCATGCGCTGCACTAGGAGAGGGCCTCTTGGAAACACTCCACACTTTCTTAAAGCTCGTGCGTGTGGTTGTCACATTTTATTGGCCTTTGCGTGTGGCTTTCAATAATGAAAGCACGCAAATGGCCAAAGACGGGTGCATGTCCCGCCTTTTCTGTAAACGTTCACTCCCAGGCCTTTGTGTCTCGGGAGCGAGCGCAGGGTGCCAGCTGAATACTTTGCATTCTTGGATCATGTTACTAATTGACCCAGGCTTTCTTTTTTCTCAGCTTTCCCTTATCTTACAAACTTGTGACTTCCGCTTCTTCTCTCCCCTCTACGTAATGGGCCACTTTCTCTGACCTCTTCTTTCCTTCGCATGCACCCCCTGTCTCCACGCCTTGAGATACCCTCTCTTCCTATCTATTTCCTTTCAGCCTGTCCGTTTTAAAAAAAAAACAGTCTGCTTCTTCTCTCCCCTCTATGTAATGGGCCCCTTTCTCTGCCCTCTTCTTTCCTTCGCATGCACCCCCTGTCTCCACGCCGTGAGACACCTTCTCTTCCTATTTCCTTTCAGCCTGTCCGTTTTTTTTTTTTTAAACAGTCCGCTTCTTCTCTCCCCTCTACGTAATGGGCCCCTTTCTCTGCCCTCTTCTTTCCTTCGCATGCACCTCCTGTCTCCACGCCGTGAGACACCCTCTCTTCCTATTTCCTTTCAGCCTGTCCGTTTTTTTTTTAAAACAGTCTGCTTCTTCTCTCCCCTCTACGTAATGGGCCCTTTTCTCTGCCCTCTTCTTTCCTTCGCATGCACCTCCTGTCTCCACGCCGTGAGACACCCTCTCTTCCTATTTCCTTTCAACCTGTCTGTTTTTTTTTTTTAAAACAGTCCGCTTCTTCTCTCCCCTCCACGTAATGGGCCCCTTTCTCTGCCCTCTTCTTTCCTTCGCATGCTCCCCCTGTCTCCACGCCGTGAGACACCCTCTCTTCCTATTTCCTTTCAGCCTGTCCGTTTTTTTTTTTTAAACAGTCCACTTCTTCTCTCCCCTCTACGTAATGGGCCCCTTTCTCTGCCCTCTTCTTTCCTTCGCATGCACCCCCTGTCTCCACGCCTTGAGACACCCTCTGTTCCTATTTCCTTCCGGCCTGTCCTTTTCTTTTTTTTTTTTTTAAACAATCCGCTTCTTCTCTCCCCTCTACGTAATGGGCCCCTTTCTCTGCCCTCTTCTTTCCTTCGCATGCACCCTCTTCATAAAGTCAATAGCCTTACCCTACGTGTTCTTATAAAAACAATTTGCCATATTAAAATATAATTACACATTATCACCAAACGTGATTCCATCTGCCTATTGCAAACATTTACAAATTACACCATAGTATTTAATAGTGTGTGTATTAGAAAGGTATATTTGCTTTTTGAATACAAAAAAAAAAAATTACATTTTTATTACTGTTATTAATGCATATTAGTACAAGCCGAAACAAACTCCCTTTAATAGGCCTTCAACTCATATTTCTTTTTACAGGACAATTTGCTAATTATTACTTATGGACTACTCATATACAGCAAAACTACTTACACCCGCGAGACCTATTGGCTATGCCAATGCTTGTTATCATTAGCATTGAATTTCTTTGCAACCCCGGCACCTGTGAATTTTTTTGTACCTTAAGCAGAACTTTCAATCTAAGTGTACTATAGTCAATTAACAAATAGATAGACCTTTTTGGCTCATCAGTGACCATCACTTATGAAAATATATGCCTATTTAAGGAGGCTGACATCATCTTGAATGCACAAATTGGCAAGGTGGTGATTTTTTTCCAGTCATGCAACGGAGCATGGCAAAGCTGCAAGAATATGAAGAAATGTGAGTGGTGCAATCAAAAGCCAGAAAGTCAGCTTGCAAGTCTGAAAAGGACCGCATATGTGAACCCTGCAATACATCACCCAGACGTGAGATACTGATCAGATACCATCTCCTGAACACTTCCAAGCAAGCTACTTGACTGAGCAAGGCACCCCTCCATAGGGGTGTTTGGAGCGTAACCCTACCCTCCCAGATGGTCCACTTTGTGACAGTACGTCATGTCATAAAAATCACTTTGGTTAAGTATGGGAGGGAGCGGGGGATCAGTGACCCATGCAAGCGGTCCACCATTACATCCCAGGTCATGAGGGACGTCACCGCCTGGTATGCCGGGTCCTCCCGACCTCCGTAGAACCAGGAATTTAGAACTACCAATTGTGAGGCCCAGTAATAGAGACCCAGGTCGGCTGTCGCTAGACCACCATCAGAGGTGGACTGTACACACTTACCACACGCTATGCGAAAACCCTGTGTGCCACATGAAGGGCCCTAGCATGGTCTGGATGGAACGGTATCAAGCCCAGGAAATGGTATGGGGAAAGTTCTGCAGGACGTAGAGGTAGCGTGGCAACACCATCATTGTAAACAATCCAATCCTGCACATAATATTGAGGGCGATGGAGGACCACTGCTCCAGATCTCCCCGCATGAGTGTCCCTAGGGGCTTCAGATTCAACGACCATACCAGATCAAGGAGAGTCAAAATGTACATGCCAAGGTAAAGAAAGCTGAGCTCCTTGAGGGGGATGGGCACCTGCCAGCTGTGGTTGTGCAAGGGGCCTGTCAGTTGAAACAGCAGGGACTTCGAGTGATTGACCATTAGCCAGGAGTCTTGGCCATAAAGAGCAAACATACGTTTTATTCTAGGGCCCGTTGCCTCTGGGTCATTCAGGAAAGCAACACATCATCAGTATAAAGCGCTATATTATCTTCCTTGACTCCAATCTTTCATTGGAACCTCCGAAGCTGTGCGTTGCAGTGGACCCAAGCCTCCAGGGGCTCGAATACTAAGGCATAGAGGAGGGGGGACAGGGGGCAACTCTGTCTAGTCCCCCTTTGGGTCGAAAACGCTCTTGAGAGGAGCGCTGGAGAGCAAGCATGCAGGAAGGCTGCACGTACACGAGGCTCCTGCAGTCCGGGGAAACTATCGGACACAAACCTGACACAGATGCCCACATAGTACTTTTAAAAACTGCTATCCTGACAACAGAAACTGCGGGTCAATATGTTCAGCTGTTACCTGGGCAAAAAATGGTGCCAGAGGAGCCTGCATATGCGGGGGACCTGCCCGGCCTGTTCTGAGGCCACGGGACTGACATGGCGGACACAGGCGTTAGAGATGCCTTACATAAACTGTGGGAGCCGGTGAGTGGCAGTTCCGTGACTCGTGGGATCGTCCTGCCTCGAGGAAAGCTTGAGGAGAAAATTGGAGTGACAAGTGCGTGGGGGGGATTAGTGAGGGTATTGAGGGAAGGAAAGGTAGCGTGCATGTGTACATCAACAAACAATATTTACAACCTATCCAGCCAGATAACTGGCATGTACATCAATGATGAAGCGTAACATAATTGGAAGAATGCAGATGTTGAATCTCTGTCATCCATGTTTGTCACAACAAAAAAGAAAGCTGTCAACGTTTCGACCCCTATGAACTGCAGGTAAGTTGGTGCCTTGGGGGTGGGGTCTTCATCAGGACTAGGCTAAAAGAGGGAATGCACCAATGTACAACAGCAAGAACGCTTCAGGCTGACGATATGGAATGCAGGGCCTCAAGGGCTCGAGGGTAATTCAGGATTGTCCAATGAAAGTTGTAAGAAAAACGTAGGCCTCGGTTGGTGAGTAACATAAGGCTGCTGGTTGCTGAACCGGTTTTGGCAGCTTTCCTTACAACTTTCATTGGACAAATCCTGAATTACCCTCGAGCCCTTTGGCCCTGCATTCCATATCGTCAGCCTGAAGCGTTCTTGCTGTTGTACATTGGTGCATCCCCTCTTTTAGCCTAGTCCTGATGAAGACCCCACCCCAAGGCACCAACTTACCTGCAGTTCATAGGGCTCAAACGTTGACAGCTTTCTTTTTGTTGTGACAAACATGGATGACAGAGATTCAACATCTGCATTCTTCCAATTATGTTATGCTTCATCATTGATGTACATGCCAGTTATCTGGCTGGATAGGTTGTAAATATTGTTTGTTGATGTACACATGCATGCTACCTTTCCTTCCTCAATACCCTCACTAATCCCCCCACGCACTTGTCACTCCAATTTTCTCCTTGATGCACCGTCCAAATCTTCAGTAATCACTGAATTTGTCTAAATATATTGTGTTTTATGTTTGGATTTGTTCCAAAATTTAAATGTAATAAAACCACAGCCATTATTGGCCTAACTTCATGGTGGTGTATAATTCTGATCCAGTTTACAAAGAATGTTTCTTGTTTTTGTTTTATGTTGTTCTGACTTATCTCCACTGTGACATTTATTTATGTACTACAGTTTACCCGAGTCCAGTGGTCTTACGGGTTACCCCATTGATATATAACTCGAGGAAAGCTTGCGCAGAGCTGTGGTTGAGGCAGCATCGAGCAAGTTGAGAGGCCTTCCTGGACTGCTTGGCGTTCCCTGGGGCCCGTGGGCCACATTGCCTATTTGCGGCTGTGGTTGGGACCTGCAGTGTGTTCCCATGAGACTGTGGTGCCACTGTTGGCCGTGTGCTCTCCTCCCCGGCCCCCCCGGCTGACGATCCAGGCGTGACTGAACATACCGCCGTGGCCCCCGCAGGTCAATTGAGATGCAGGCCACGAGTGGATTGATGGGGAGGGGAGGTCCGCTGCCGGGGGCGCGCTGATTGCCCACCAGCCCAAACAAATGTAAGTAGGGAATTTGGCACATACGCATATGCTGAGATGGTGTGCCCCCCCCTCACCAAGCTGAACTAGTTGCACAGCCCTGCAGGCCTAGATAACTAACATAGTGCCCAATGGGCCACGGCCCTGTGTTTCGATCGTCTGCTGCGGAGGTGCTGGGCAGTGGCGGCGGAGGCCTGCATGTACTGGAACCAGCCTCAAACATAGACATGGCTTGGGTGTGCTGAGACCTTGGGCGACATTCATCACAGTAACTCTGGAGCATACAGGACAGTAGAAATACCCGTGCTGGAGATGCATGGTGTGCTGAGCAAAGGGCATTGACAGATGTGCAACAGTCTCGATGTACATAGCATTGCACTGCCCTTGGACCCAACGGTCCTCCACCACTAGCTATATTGGCTGATCTTGCTGGAGAAATCTACTGCACACAGAATAATTGGTGGAATTTTAATTACCCCTGGCTGATCACACTTTGCAGCTCTGGGGGTTCATGCCAACATCGCGACTGCCTACCTCCCCAGTGTACTATTAGCATAAGTGGAGTAAGGAGGGAATAAGCACTTTCCGCCGAATTAAGTTAATTTTGACTGACCGACTGACTAAATAAGCATTGGTGAGCAGCTAGGAGGTGTCCAACCGCTGCAAAATAGGAATCTCTCAACTCTATATCCGTTGCTGGATGTTACACCCATGGTCTGCTCGTTCCACTTTGGCCAGGAAGCAGAGGTGTGGCAGGATCTAGGGGCTCTGAGACCTAGGCATGGAGTAGACTAAATGACAAATCAAAAGCCTCTTGAGGCCGGTGCCCACCAGCAAACTTAGCATAGAACACTAGCTACTCGCCCCAAAATTAGCAATACAAGCGTACTGAGAGCGTATTGGGAGCAAAGATGGGGAGGTCGGATGGGCAGCAATCTAAATTGTAATTCGATGCCCGTAAATCTACCAGGGTGATAGGCGGAGGAGCGGACCATACAGGACCTGCACACATTCCAATGGATGGAGCTACAGAAATGGCAGCAATGCAGCAAAGCTTTACGTCCATCAAGAACAAAATGGATGGTATGTGCACAAGAATGGACACTATTACTCACAAATTGGAAAAATAAGATGGCCGCATAACAGAGGCAGAACACAGACTATCCACAGTAGAGGATGCTGCTTCCACCCGGAGGGATACATGCTACACATGGAGAAAATACTCAAAGTGATATGAGCTAAAAGTGAAGATTTAGAAGCGAGATCTTGAAGAAATAATCTACGTATCACAGGCATTCCAGACTATACCAACACCGGCCGAATGGAGGATGTCGTGGAGTGCCTCCTCACCATCATATTCCACACAGAGGCCTTTTCTAAATTTCTGATTGTGGAAAGGGCCCACAGAGCGCTGATAGACAGGCCTCATCCGGGACACTGCTCTTCGTCCGATCATAGCCATAATATTGAATTACTGTGACAGGGACACCACCCTTCTTCTGGCATGAGACAAACACAATCTGCAATTTGAATATATCGTGATTTCACTAATTCATCTCTAGAAAACAGAAAGTACAGCAAGGTATTATCCCATATGCCATGTTGTACCCGGCGAGACTTTGTGTATCTGGTTATGGGAAAATAGCACATTTTCACTGCCACGCAGCAGGTGGGAGACTTTATGAGGCGGAATAGAATGCAAGATTCGCCGAAGGACCATGGGGCGTCCTGGTCCAGACCCTCCTCTCCACTATCATAACAGGACTAGCGCACTACACCTGTTTGTGATTTGGCATCCTAGAGGAAGGTGTGACCTGTACTACATACCCTGTTGACTCTGAATGATGAACAAGTGAACAATCATTAACTAAGTGTCACTCTTTCTGTATGCAATATTGACAATAAAATATCCCAAACTGTCTAATTCTAAACAGTAACATAACTGCTATAATACTAACTCTAATTTGAGCATCTGAAGCACAGGATGACATATCCTGGACACCCCCACCTGGGTGAGGGGACTCCGCGTGGCTCTCTGGGTGAATTCCCCCGCAGGTTACCCTTATTTTGACCTCTGCTTTTCTATATCTTCCTCTCTTTCTATCCACAGTTCACTTTCTCGGGATGTCTCCCCTCTCTCCTGTTGGGTACACTTTTTAGTTTCCATTACTAACTGGGGATAACCCATTTTCTCTCTACTGACTATTTTCTGCTGTTCTACTCTCTTTTTGCACATTCCTCGCTCTTTTACTATATTTTTGCCACAGGAACCTAGGGCTATTGTGCTATCATGATGAGTGGTTACATGCAAAGTTTTTTCTGTGCTTGTTGGGATTTGAATGAGACTGCTATTCCTGGTGGGGTTAGGCTGCCAGTGTGGATGGTGGGTGGGAAGGGGATTGTTTTATTTGTTCTCTTGTGCACAGCTACCCAAAAAAATGCTGATAGACATAACAGACACATTGGCACAACATTGCCAGCACAGGCATGCCTCAACTGATGTTCCACTTCTTTCTTGATAATGGCAGATGTCAGACTTAGAAGAGGCGAGGATCTCCATAGCAATATTAACTGCATCACCTGGAATGTCAGAGGACTGGGAGACCCGCAGAAGCGTAGGCACATATTAGTGTATCTAGAAAGGCACAAAATACATATTACATTCTTACAGGAAACGCACTTTGCGGATGCCGCACACACCACATTTTCCACACAATGGGCATCCTACAGACTTCTCATACTCACAGGGGACAGCAAAATTAGTGTGCAACAATACACCATTTGTCACGCAGGGAGCCAGTATTGACCCCCAGGGACGCTATACACTAGTGTGGGGCAGATTGGCATCTTACTCGCTCACTATTGTAAACTGCTATAGCCCGATCGTTGATGACCCTTCCTTCTATGACAAACTATGGGGTCAGATATTTGACATTGGTTCCACTTATGTTCTATGGAGAGGGGACTTAAATTTAGCTATTAATACTGAATTGGACAGAATGCATGGCTCGCCTGCATCTCATGGTGGAACTGCCAGGTATGTTCAGGACATTGTTGTGGAGGGCGAGCTGCTAGATGCGACCCCCACACTACATCCGCTATCGAGGAGGGGACCTTCTACTCCAGGGTACATGTCAGTTGGTCTAGATTGGATTATTGGCTTCTATCACGAGGGATGAGATCCTGAATCAAGAGAGTCACTCACCTAGCACGTAATTTTTCATGTCTCTCCCTTGTTCTACTTGAATTAAGCCTCCCACAGCATCACCCGCCATTAATAAATTGGCACCTCTCCCCTATTACTCCTTTCAGAGAGGAGCTAGGGCAGGACATTTGCAATTTTTTCATTAGAAACAGAGATACAGTTCCCAAACTAAGTACTGTCTGGGAGACCTTCAAGGTCACAGTGCGTGGGATATGCCTATCTAAGAGTGGTGGAATAGCACGAGCCCTTAGAACTACGTTACGAAATATATAGGGAGACATTAAGCAACTGGAGATGCAGTTGGGTGTGCCCGGAGAACATGAGGTGGCCAGAAAGATCCGAAAAGCCCAGTTTGAATTCCAAGACACTGCTGAGCGCAAATGTTTATACCGAAGTAAATATGATCGGGCATGGACTTACAGAGAGGGAGAACGCCCGGGATGTACACTAGCATCCATGACGCGCAAGTCCCGCTTCACCAACACTTTCCAAGAGATCAGAAGCGCTGAAGGGAACTTGGTATGAGACACCCCAGGAATCTTGAACAGACTTGCTTAATTTTATAATGCACTATATACCTCGTCAAGAGGGGTGCTAGTGGATGTAGATACCTAACTGGAAGTTGTCGTGCTGGGGTGGCCTATCGGGAATACACATAAATTGGGAAAAATCTAATATCTTCCCACTAACAGACTCTACTCACAAGTTTCAATCAGACTACCCACTAAATGGTGTGACTTAACACTGAGATATCTGGACATTGAGGTGTCAAGCGATAAACATGAGCTTATGCAGGAGAATTATGGCAAGGTCCTGACAAGCATAGCGGACAGTATTACCCGCTGGTTGTCCCTGCCCCTATCCCTTGTAGGGCAGGTCTCCCTTATGAAAGTGATCATCCAACCGAAGTTTTTATGTTTGTTTCTTGATACTCTCATTTCACCGGGGTGACACTTTTTCACAATGCTTAGAACACAGCTGATACGACTGGCCTTGGTAGGTAAATAATCTCGAATAAAATGGGAAATGCTTACGCTGCCCTTTGAACGGGGAGGTTTTGAAGACCCAGATATGGAGCTTTACTTTCTATGCGCACAGGCACATTATGCAATATACTGGTATAAACCAACCTTGTACATGCCACACATAGCCATAGAACAGGGATACATGACCCCAATCCCTGCCACTGCTTATCTAGGACCTATGCACTGATGCAGCATGGGACAAACTTGTCAAAAAGGAAAACAGACATCTATCATATTCTGTGCTACTCCCAGGCATCAGCACCAGTCACTCAGGAATTTGCGTGCCGAAACATGCTACTCAGGGCAGGCATCACCACCTGGGGAGACCTGTATAGAGATGACCTATTCATAGATTGCGACACTTTGTTCGCTGATAAACAACCATCGCCTTTAGATGATTTCTGATATATTAGACTAGGACACAATGTCAGAGCTGCAACCTCTGACTTTCCGCAGGAGCCCCCCACTGTCAACACGTTACACATGCTGCTGATTTCAGGAGGGCCTGCGCATTAAGGGGCCGATTACAATGTCGGGTGGAAAGCCTCCGACAGTCGGATTCTCCTAGACCATGTCGGAACCCATCGGCTTGACTCGGTCAGAATCCAATCTGCTCAACGGATTAAGATGTTCGCGGTCGGAAGGGAAACGTTCGGTCATTCTGAATCGGTTCCGACCGGCTCTCGGAGAATCCGTGTTGGTCGGAGCCGAATCGTACAGCTCTAAGGACAGCATTTCCAACTGAGCGATTACGATGTCGGATTCTAACAGCCTTTCCGAGTCGGCCTGTCCGACACTAAAAAGGCTGTCGGAAACTGACTTTGGGGGCCCCTAGCAGGCCCCCTTTCATCCTGAGGCCTCCGGTTTGGGCCCATGGGGGTACCCAAGGGGCCCCCTGTAAAACCATGCACTGTGTGGCAGGCACCATGGGGTGCACGTGACAGGGTGCAATGTTTTCTGCAGACACCCATTTTCCTCCATAGGAGCCTGTGTTGTCGGTCGGAACATGGGCTCCCATAGAAGTTAATGTGAGTCTGACCGAACCATGTTCGGAAACGCTTAAATCGGTCGTGCGGAACGGCCGATCGCGAGTCGGTCGGAACCGATTCCGAGAAGGAGTCGGGCGGAAAGTTTCCGCATGACATCGTAATTGGCCCTTTAGTGCCTCTCCTCTATCATATGGCCCAAAGAGAGGGACCTGACATGGGTGGGGGAGCTTGTAGGAGCTGGGATCTAGATTTGGGAACACCCCTCACTGATGCACATTGGCTCTATTGCTGCCAACAAACAGGACGAATAGCATCAAGTAGTAGGCTACATATAATACGCAAACAATTGTTACATAGGCTTTATTACACACCCGCAATATTACACCGCTATAATCTCTGCCCAGATGATAGGTGCTCTGACTTCTTACATCTCGCATGGGCATGTCCCCAGATTTTAGCCTATTGGAAGGAGATTGAAGAGGCATTAATGCTAATGACAGAACAAAATCCTACACTCACGCCATTGGTAGCGGTGCTGGGACACATGGGAGACGTAGAAGCAGGATATCGATGATATGTATCACTTTGTCTACTTTTAGCAAAGAGGTGGAATAATCTGCATGCCTATGGGGTAGAGGACAGGCTCCGAAATTCAAAGATTGGCTGCAGGACTTAATTTATTGTAAGGGTCAGCTACTCACATATGGTGAATTACTGCCACCTAGCTCTAGACCCAGGGACATATGGGGACGTAAGAGGCCTACCTTCTAGCCCGGGAGCAGGAAACTGTTGAGGACCACACCCAGACACAGCAGCTCTGACGACATGCCCGATAAATCTTTACTACTGATGACCTACGCAATCTATCGATCGCTGGCATAGTTCCCTCACTAACACAACTCCCCTCGCACCTAAATGGGAAAAATCATGCCTGCCACAGCTTTACTGTTAATGCGAATGCCTTATATTTCACGCTTGTCACCTACTGTCCGCTGATTTGCCTAAGTAAGCTATATTGTCTTTTGAAGTATCTGCTATGGGTGAACGCGGCTTTACAACATATCTATTGCACAATATAATACAAAAAGATTGTTCAAAATGTCGAATATAAATTCTGGATTATTTCTCTCTTTACAAAACCAGGATGAATGTATCAATTGTGAATTTAACAAAACCATCAAAAAAGAAATTCTTTTTAAAAAAAAGGAAAAGCTTTGGAGAGGGAGCCATTCACATGGATCCGTGCCATGGGGCCAGCATATAAAGTCTGAATCTACAAAATAAAACAAGGCCCTATACCCATTCAGGCTAGGACATCACAGAGAAAATTCCAACCAAGGGAGTTGAAGGCTTTCTCAAAATCTATGAGGAGAAGAGCATTAGAGCCAGGTGGTAGATGACGGTACGCCACTGCCACCTGCACTCTGCTTGTACAACTGACATTGATCAGGATGGATCAAAGCAGGGAGAACTCGGATCAGGGTATTGGCCAGCATTTTAGCATAGATTTTGAGCTCGGAATTGATAAGAGAAATCAGCGGGTAGGAAACGCAGTCTACAGAGGACCACAATAACCACTTTGTTAAGTTCTGACGGGAAACAGCATTGGGTTATCGTGTTGTTGTAAAGAGCCAACAGGTGAGATTTAATTGCTGTGCAGTATTTCTTGTAGTATTCTACCGGGAAAACATTAGGTCCCGGACTCCTTCCTGAGTTCATGGACGAGAGGGCTGTAGCCACCTCTTCGAGGGTCAAGGGTTCATCAAGCTCCGTGGCGACTGATGTTTCAAGAGAGCGCAGGGGTAAATCCGCAATCAACAGTGAGGAATACTCACGTAGAGGCTGTGGGCGGTGTGCGTATAGAGCACAGTAATAATCCGTGAATGTTGTTGCTATATCTTGGGTCTCGGATACCAACCCTGGGTCGGGGGCCTGGATACTAGGCACCACCCTAACCACCATACTCCGAGAAGCGAACCAGTAAAGGAGCTTACCAGACTTGTCTCCCCAGACATAGACTCTGCCCTGCGAGGCCATCCAGCACTGCCTGGCCTTGTCTAAACAAAGCTGCTGCAGTGAGAGCCTATCCAGTGTGAGCTGACATGGTTAACTAGTCTCCGCATCCGACTGGGCTTCCACCCGTGCTATGCAAACTTCCAGATCAACGATCTGGGATGCCTTCTGCCGGTCTTGTCTGTAAAGTGTGTGGGAGGGCCATCCTCCTCATAAACGCCTTACCGGCTGCCCAGAGTATCTCTGATGAAGACACTGAGTCCAGATTTCGCTCCAGAAAGGCATCTAGTTCCAGAGACAGGAATTCCTCCACGGCATTCTTTATTAGGCGCCATGTATCAAGGCGCCAGATCGGACGCTTCCTCTGGAGCTCATGGCCCAGATAAACAATTACTGGTGCATGGTCTGAGATAACCCGAGGTAGGATCTCCACGCCTTAGTAAGAAACAGGGCAGTGGCGAGCATGAAAACAAACTCAATACAGAAGTAAGTCTTATCAGCTGCGGAGGTGTGAGTAAAGGCCCGAGTGCAAGGTGCCAGTTGCACCATACATCACAAAGCCTCAGGCCGGCTGTCCAGTACTCAAGACAGGAGGGTGAGGGTTGGGGTTCGAGCCAGGCCCTAGAGGTATCTGCTGTGGAGGACAACAGCATATTAAAGTCTCTTCCCACTATGGTAACCCTTTGGGGAAACCCCACTACTACCTGTTGCACTGCAGCCAACGTAGGGACGGGTAGCTGGGGGATATAAACACTAAATATGTTTTGAGGCTGCCCATTGACCAACTCCTCCACGGTGACTTATCGGCCCTGTGGATCTGATGAACTACAGGTAACCACCATAGGAAGACGCTTGTGAATCAGGACAGACATCCCCCGGGAGCCCCTATCGTGAATTGCGTGGGAAACCTTGTTGTATCCATACCTACCCAGGAATGGGCATCAGGTCCCTAAAAGGTGCATCTTTGGAGTAAAAGTGCATCTGGTGCATCGCGTTTGGCAAAACCCAGGACAGCGCTGCACTTAATGCGATCTTTGAGGCAATTAACATATTATATTGTTACTTTAAAGGCCATCGGACATCATAAGGTTGTCTAGGGGCCAGGGATTGCCTGCGGGGACCTCCGTGAGTAAAAGGGAACAAGGGTCACAGCCTGCCTAAAACAAAACCAAGAATATGGCCTAACAGGCCAAAACATCCCAAACCTACCCCCCAACCATCCTACCACGCCACACTTCCACCAAAGAAACACCTGTCTTCCCAACAGATAAGATCACACACACAAGGAAACCAACTGTGGGAGCAACACAATCCACATCCCTCCTTGGAATCACTCATCAAAACGATACAGTGCTTATGGCTGAAGAATATAGGAAAGGCCAAGGGCCATCAGGAGGATCCTTCTTCAGGTCCTGGCGCAGTACGCTCCCCGATGCGATACTAGGGGGAGGGGCCACCAAGTCCGCCGGAGGAGCAGGTTCATCCATGTCAGTTGCCCCCCCAACACCCTTCATGTGGGGCATCTGTGGTAGAGGCTGCCAGGACCTCCTAGCCTGGGCACGGCATTTGCTGGAGCCTCTTCGTCTTGCGTGGCTACCATGGCGGGTGGTGCTGTCCACGGGCCCTTCATGATTCTGACCCCCCTCACACAGAGAAGGCAAGTTCTTGCATAATGCTTGGGTCTCTGTGGCTCATTCCCAGACCGCCTTGGGAGTATCAAAGAAAAGGAATTTGCCCGTGTGAATCACCCAGAGGTGTGCCGGCCAGAGGAGCATATATTACACATCCAATGCTTGCAGCATCTGCTTGCACCAGGCATGTGTAATCAGGAAACACCATAATTCGAGGCGATTGAAAGTGTGTAGGGGCAGGTCGGGGGCCGATCGAAGAACCACGTCTCTTTCCTTGAAGTTGAGTATCTTTACAATAAATGAATGGGGGGGTGCCCCGGTGGAGGGGCAGCCACCAAGGACCTGTGGGTCCATTCTACCACAAAACACGAGGAGAGGTGCCCCTCAGGGACCCATGACCGGATTGTTTTTTCATGGAAGTCCTCAGGTGCAGTTCCCTCATCCCCCTAAGGGAAGGCTACGAACTGGAGGTTGTTCTGCCAGGCCCGGTTCTCCCCATCTTCAATCTGGATCTCCAAACTCAGGACGCCGTGGTCAAGTGAGCCACCTCCTCCTTCAAAGTTGACACAGAGTTCTCTAAGTCTGATATCCGGCCTTCGGTGCCAGCAAAACACTCCAATACTTTGCAGAGATCCTGGGCGTAGAAGTGCAACATCCACGCCAACTTCCCCAATTCTGTACTCCACCATGGAGTAGGAGGCCTGGATGGTAAGAAGAACATCAGAGGTGTTGGGTTGACCTGCTTGGGGAAGGGGAGGTGCTGCAGCGGAGTCCTGTTTGGCGGGGGTGCTTGCAGAGCCCTGAATTTATCTATTTTGCATTTCACCTGCATCGGAGGGGGGCCCCCTTCACCCCGCACTGGAACCAGGGGATAATCCAGATACAGGGGCTTGGCTCAAAGGCCACAACCGCCTCATGGGAGGGGCACAGCACCGGAGGGAAGAGCAGCCAAAGTGTAGGCCCGGGCCTCTTACACACTGTGGGGGCCAAGGGTGAAGAGACAAAACAGGGGGGGGCACAGGCCCTGACCTGCTTGCACAGAGCAAGGTCCCAACCCTGACAGCATGAGCGGTCAGGTCTCCTACCGGCCTCAATGCGCAGTGGCCCGTGGCGCAGAGTCACACCGGAGTAGTCAGGGGGTGATCTGCACAAACTTGCCCCCCAGAAAGGAGGAGGCCATCCAGTTCTGCCCGTAGGGCCTGTGGCAATTTGGAAATGTACAGGATGGTGAGTCTGGGGCGTATAATAACAACTGCGAGCCCTACCTGACTCAGTCCATTTGCTGCAGGTAAAAGAGAGGCCTGACACAGCCAATGGCATCCATAGGGCTGGACCAGTGTCAAGAGCCTTCAAGAAGGGCACTTGTGGCCGTTTTGCAATGCTCTCACCCTTCATGGGTGTCGCTGGCTCTGCTTGGCGATGCCGGGGGCTTGTGACCCATATGTCCTGGGTGGGCCTCCCAACGTGCAGTGATTTTGGCCAAACCAGGACTGTCCAGCAGACCGTCTTCATTAGGAAGTCTGCTCTGGACTGCAACCAGGGCATAAAAGGTTCAGCGCAGGGGGCACGTGAATTGGCACCCTCTCTCCACTGCCCCGTGAGCTTCTCACACCGGGTGGCCAGAAAGGCAGGGTCTAAGGGCTAGGCACGGAGCTAACGCTCGCCCACTGCCGAAACACCCCAGGGCGCACCCTAGGCTGCGATGTGTCCGCTGCACCGTATGGCCAATTTAGGAGAAAGGCAGATTCCACAGGTCCCCTGGTGTCCGCAGGGATATGCCGGCCCCCGGGGATGATGACCAGTCAGCGCCAGGAGCAGGATGGGGATGGAGTCTTATCCAACGAGCTCATGGAGAGATGTCCATCATCTTGGCCAATCAGGCCACACTCCCCTTTGTGTTACTTTTTTAATGCAGATCCACAATGTCGACCAGTGGCATTTACAATCTAATGCAAATTTTGACTTGGGTTGGATTGTAACCTAAATTAATGTAATGCAGCCCAATACGCTGCCTTGCATTACTTTGCTTCAAGGCGACATTCCCTGGGTGTTAGAAATTGGGTTATTGGCTGACTGGAGTGTGAGCCCTGGTCAAGCAGCCACTACAGTCCTAGTCATGGTAAAGCACAAACAACCCCAAATTAACCTGTGCTCAACCCCCTGGTAGCTTGGCACAGAACATTCAGGCTTAACCTAGAGGCAATGTATAAAATATTTGCGCAACACTTCTAACAGTAAGACAGTGAAAACACCACACATAAAGGATCCACATCAGGTTAGAACACTAGAACTTAATTTAATAAATAAAATAAGACCAAAATGACAAAGATCCAATCAGTGGATCCGGATGAATTTTTAAAGAATAAACAGAAAAATAGCACCTAAAGGCAGAAAGAGCCAACTCCTGCAATCTGGTCGGGTTAAAGTCAAAAGTTCAGGCCAGCATTAATGGAGTGCAGGTCGCAAACAGGCTGGCAATGGCTTGTATAGGATTTAGGTGTGAGTGGTGCGGTTCCGGGGTGAACTGACCCGTTCGCGGTTGCAAAGAGCCCAAGAGCTCATGAGCCACGCCAAGGGTCCAGCACCTGAGGGGCACCACAAGGGAGTCTGGAATGTGCTGCAGCTGGTTGCAGCAGACTAGCCCTTTGAGTCACTGTGGGGTCCTGGGTTCAAGATGAAGTGGCAGGTCAGTTCTTCTTCACGGGCAAGAGAGCAGCAGGCAGCAAGCCAGCACAGCAGGGCAGCAGTTTCTTTAGAGCAGCAGTCCAGCAGTGTGGCAGTCCTTGTAGCAGCAGAGCAATCCTTTTTCCTGGCAGAGTATCCACAAGTTCAGAAGTGCACTGAAGAGTTGATGTCTGAGGTCCTTCTTTTATACACAGTTGTGGCTTTGAAGTGGGGAGAAGCATCCAGAGGCATGCCTTTGATGTGCACAGATGCCCCGCCTTCCTGGTCCTGACTCTGTATTAACTACAGGGGGTATGTCACCATTTGTGTGGAAGCAGGACACAGCCTGTTCAAGTACAAGTAGGGCCGTGACCAGCTCCTCCCTTCCATCCTGCCAGTGATGGCCCATCCAGTCACACCTAAGCTCCCATTGTTTGATTGTCTAGGAGGAATACACAAAGCCCAACTGTCACCCACACCTATTCATGTGACCCAGAGGCAGGCTGCAGGCACCAAAGGACCAAGGAAAGAAAATGCCAACTTTCTAAAAGGGGCATTTTCAGAATGGTGATTTGAAATCAGACTTCACTACGTTAGGATTTTAAATTAGGATTCCAGAGACACCAAACCTGAACTGCTTATCTCTTCCCAATTTGAAATTACACGTATATACTGTAATAAGGTAATTTCGATGTTATCCTATGGGAGAGGTAGGTCTTGCAGTTTTGAAAAAATGAATTTATGGGTTTTTCACTACCAAGACATGTAAAACTTAAAAGTATATGTCCAACTTGTTAAATACATTACTCCCTGCCCTCTGGGCTGTCAAGGGCCTACCCTAGGGGTGACTTATATGTATTAAAAAAAGAAGGTTTGGGCCTGACACAAGGTTTATTTTGCCAGGTTGAGATGGAAGTTTAAACTGCACACACAGGCTCTGCAATGGCAGGCTTGAGACATGTTTAAAGTGCTACTTAAGTGGGTGGCATAACCAGTGCTGGAGCCCCACTAGCAGCATTGAATTTACAGTCCCTGGGCACCTGTAGTGCCACTTTGCTAGGGACTTACAAGTAAATTAAATATGACAATAGGGTATAAGCCAATGTTACCATGTTTTAGGAAAAGAGCACAAGCACTTTATCACTGGCTGGCAGGGGTAAGGTGCAGAGAGTCCTAAGGCCAACCAAAACAAATTCATCAAAAAGTGGAGGTCCGAAGGCAGAACTCTTGGGTATGACCCTGCAGAAAGGGCCAAGTCCAACACTGGGTGGTGCACAGGCATTCCCATGCAACCACCCTGGGTTTTGATGCAGATCCCTCTGTATAAAGAATTGTAGACATGGATTTGTGCTAAAACCCTGCCCCTCCCTGAAGTAGGCATAACGAGGAGAAATGTTTGAATTTCTCCTCATTCTTTTTTCTTTGCATGTGGTATGTATTCTACAGCACACATTCAAAGGGAAAAATGCCTTAAAGCATAGTTTTTGTGAAGGAAGGGGTCCCTTCCTGTACAAAAACTATGCTGACCACAACGCAGACACTCTTGCACTATGGCGCAAGAGCTCCTGCATTGATCAAAAGTGGAAAAGTGCAGGTAGGAGGCAGAATTGCTTGCGCCACCGCTTAGTAGATATGTCACAGTTCTGCTCTCCTGTTCATGCAACTCTGCACAGAAACTTTAGTTGCTGCACTGAATTGCGTTAACTCTTTGTAAACTGGCCCTCGATAGGTCCATGTAATGAAAAGCTACAGTGTTCTCTTATACTGTCTCATGACATTCACCGGCCCCTGTTTATGCCTGTATTATTTCTGTATCACGCCATCCTCAGTGACTGGATTTGATCACGCTCATGGTACCAGTTATTAAGGAGTTACATTGTCTTTGCGTGACGCAATACGTCATATGGCAACACACGTCTGCAAATGGTATTTTCAATGTTACCCAAGGGGTATTTGCGCTGCCTTGCGTGACTTTCTAAAGAAATGTAACTCAACAAAGCGGCTTGAGCTGCATTGCTTTACATTTCAATGTGGTAGGTGGTCCATGGAAGGAGAATGGGAGTACCCCTGCATCCACCCATGGAATTAGAAGCAATCCCAGATTTACTAAAGTTAATAAACCTGGGATTGCACCAAAATGGTGCTTCTACCACAGAGAGGAGTAACGCGGATGAATATCTTGATCTCTCCTCTTTATTTCCTCTTTCCATGCGTGCTGTATTCTGCAGCGTACATAGAAAGAGGAAATAACCTCTATGGATTGTTTCTGTGCAGGAAGGTACCCCTTCCTGCAAAATAAACAAACTTGCCCGTAACACAGGCACCGTTACAGCACGGCACAAGGGTGCCTGAGTTGGTGCCAGGTAGCACACTGTGTGCCAGAACTAGGAGGGAGCAGAAGTGCGCCATATCTTAGCACATAAGGCGCATTTATGCTCTCTCCGTTTTACGCAATGAAGTGCAGCAACTTTGGTTGCTGCCCTGTGAAGCATGAGACATTAGTAAATATGCCCCATTGTATCCTTCTAGAGGATAAAAGAATGCACTCAGAGACACATCATAAGCCTCCCAGAGCTGAGCTTTTCCAGCGCTGCCTGTAAGTAAGAATGTGTTGACTAGCAATGCCAAAGTTAGGCTGTAGGAAAACTGCAATGTACTCTTGACTCTCAGGGACCTCCTGTCAAATATATAATTCATGTTCCTCCTCTTCGGTTATACTTGGCAGCAGTACAGATTTGGCTGCAGGGTTGAACTGCAAAAAACCTCAGAAATACACGTTTGCACATTTAGTTCACAGCTGCTTTTGGGTGCGGCTGTGTGACAGTTTGGTGATACATTTCAAACACCCTTAGCGATTTCTCGTGTAGGTAACCATGTGGTATTATTTTATACGGTTTAGGGGCATATTATCAAGAAACGGCGTTAAAATTATCGCCGGTTTTGCGGCAGAAAACTGCCGCTAAAGCGGCGATAATGGGCTTGATAATATGCCCTAGAGAATTCCAATAGAAGCCCATGTTCTGGTGTCAACATGGGCTTCTATTGGAATTCTCCAGGGCATATTATCAAGCCCATTATCGCCGCTTTAGCGGCAGTTTTCTGCCGCTAAACCGGCGATAATTTTAACGCCGTGCTTGATAATATGCCCCTTAGTTATTTGGAATCCTGTATGGCATACAAAGCACTAGGCAATGTGCTGCTGCAGCGCCCTCCAAACAGAACTGGGTGATGTCACCTGCCCTTAGGCTGAGGGCACAGGATAGCCGAGTTTGCATGTGGGATTAAATCTATGTTTTGTGTTCAAAAGGCCTTTTTTTTTAAATTTCATCTCACTGCCTGGCAAAGAGAGAATGCTATATTAAAATGGCCTTGTTGCTTTTTTAATAAAATTATGAAAAATGTGAATTGAAGTATGAATTACGAAAATTGGAGCTCAATTTTTGATTAGTGATTATTGTTTTTAATATTGGTGCATAATTTTGGGAAATTCCGTGTAAGCAAATTACTCAGATTTCGCACCCCGGTCTTTTATATGGGCCTAAACTGATTATTCAGAACTATTGTTAAAAAGGCACACAAATCAATTTATCAATCTTGTATTTTTTTCATTTAGGTAATAGCTTACTGAAGGGAATATGGTTTGATCAATTATTTTTTTATTATTATTATTATTAGGACTTGTATTGCGCAACGAATCATCCCCGAAGGGATCTCTCGGCGCCTTAGTGTCACACAAACCGGTGACCCATGACAGTTAAAACATCCATGTTTTAAGCTGTTTCTTAAACTGCACAAGGGTTGTACACGCTCGGATCTCGTCTGGTAGTCTATTCCAGTGGAAGGGGGCTAAGTGAGAGAACGCACGACTACCCATTTTGGTTTTACTGATTTTCCGGGGACACAGCAATTTCCGATTACTCGATCTCAATTGGCGCCCCGGGATGTAGGGTATTAGCTTCTCCCTTAAGTACGCAGGGCCAGTCCCTTGAAGTACTTTAAACACTATACACAAGAGCTTGAAGACTGCTCTCTTCCTAATGGGCAGCCAGTGCAATTGTCTCAAGAGAGGTAATGACGAGGTGCGTACCGGTTTGTTGAGAGCCAGACGCGCTGCTGTATTTTGGACTACTTGCAGCCTTGATGATAGATCTTCCCTCATTCCAACTAATAATGAATTGCCGTAATCTAGTCTACTGACTAGAAGCGCCTGTATTAAGGTCTTTCTGGCCGCAAGGGGAATCCACTGAAAGATCTTTCTCAACATCCGCATTAGTCCGAAGCATGTACCTGAGACCGTCTTCACATGATCCTCCATAGAGAGTTTGTTATCAATAACAATGCCCAGGTTCCTTGCCTGCTTTTTTGGACTAGGTGCTTCCCCAAGTTCTGTAGGCCACCAGTCCGCAGACCACAGTTCCTCAGCCTTCCCAAACAGGAGGATCAATATGAGGAAGAAGATTAACACATTTTCCCAAGTTGGATAACACAGTTGTCATATGCCCTATTCGTATCAATGTTTCCAAAATAATGTACATCTTGGCTTTGAGTTAGCAGTGAACAAACATGTGCATTTTGGTCGCTGTACATTTCCTGAACACAATCAGTTGATTAGTGGTTGAAATAAGAACAATAACAATTATTTTTTTTCAAACAACAATAAAAATAATAACGATAGCAAAAACAACACCAAACACGAATGCAAATGAATTATGTTGCTAATATTACACTTAATAGTTGCATTTTTAAATGATCATATCAATGTAGATCAAGACAGAGGAATCCAGAAAAAGATTTCCAATTTGCATCTAACCTCATCGCCTTTAGTAGATTCTTTGATCATTTTAATTTCGGATTTAAGGAGCCGTTTGTCTTCAATCAACTAGCATTTAAGCTATTTGTTTTTCTAATTTCGTGACATGTTGCTTTAATGTATTTCTCATGAGACTAGCGAGAGAAGAAAGGCTGTAAAACACTTTAAGTTTTCCTGGGGATTGTATTATTAATTTAAGTGAAGTTTATCCATACTTGAATCTACCAAGAGAAAAACACCGGAATAAGGATTAGAGCAGACAGACATATTGCCTGAGATACTGTCTGGTCAGCATATCTGCATCTAAAGAAAGAAATCCCTTTCCTTCTTCCATTACGGAAACCAGTGCTTAATTTGAGCCGGTGGTTTCCGGTGCTCAGCACCGGCACTTAATCATCAACACCAGCGCTTTTCATGAGCACTAGTTAAGGACACATTCATTTATGGTAGGCACGGGAGATCAAGTGATTTGCCCAGAATCACAGTGTGTTGAGTCGAGACTCAAACCTGGTTCCCCGTCTCCGAAATCGGCAACTCTGGCCATTACGCCACATCCTCTCCTCATTTTCATGGTTAGTCGTTGGTTCTGTTTTAGGCAGCACTAAGAGGAGAAATGGGGTGGTGCAAGCTGCCTCCTGACGAGAGCCCTACCACTTATTTTTTTACAAATTAACCACTGATGGAAACACGAGAAGATGATGCTACATGTGTGATGGCAATAATGACCACCAAATTAACACTTAACCAAACCCCACAGTATTATGCGACGTGGCGCAATGGAATCATTTCAGGAATTTTGTGCCACAAGAGTAACACGAAATGTTGGAAATAAAGCCATATTACGCTATAAACCTGGGGACAGATTTACTAACATTTCACAAAAGTGACACATACTGGTGTAAAATGTTTATCTGAAATATACTTTCCAGCACAAAATGTGTTTTACGCTGAAAAGTTGTCTGAAAGTAATACAAAGCATTGCTTTGCATTGCTTTGCATCAATGGGGCATTCTATCCGTGGTACATGGGCATTCCCATGCACACTACTAACAATATAGACAGGAGTTTGCAACTAAAAATACCTCCTCTTTGAGAGAAGCATAAAAAGGAGAAATGTTTTTATTTCTGCTAACCTTTCTGACTTTGCACTTGCCCTGCACTGTACAGCACACATGCAAAGTGGGAAAAGTTTTAAAGTTTGTCAAGGCATAGTATTTTGTACTGGAATGGGTCCCTTCCAGTACAAACCTATGCTAGACACGATGCAGACACCTTTGCACTACGGTGCACAGGTGTGTGCATGGTGCTAGGCAGTTTGACTGTGCACCAGCACTAGAGAAAGAGGGCAGTGCCATATCTTAGTATATATTTATGATGATGTCTTGCTCTGTCCTACTCGTGTAACTTTGGGTACTGTGCTGCGTTGTGTGACAACATTGCAATACAAGGCCTTGGTGCCAGAAATGTATTTGGCATCACCCTTCACTTTCCATAACTTATACTAAGCCACATAATTGTCAGCACTTTTATCAGAAGATGTTTGGGAACCTGACCCTTCTGTAAGCAGTGTTTTAGTAGTTATGAGTATGCCTGGTTTGGAGTTTGGAGCTACGGTAGAATGATAGCAGTGGTTGCCTTCATGGGGGCAAATTCTCAAGAACGTGTGATAACTACCGCAAGTGTAGCTTAACGCAACCCTACACATCGCAGTCCATCGCTGGAAAACAACTCTGTGTTAACGTGGTGTTCACAACACGGCGGTACCATGCGATAGACACAAGATAACGCGTCAAATGAACGTGTTAAAACTAACACGACGCAGAAAAAACGCGAAACATGAACGTGAAAATAGTAGCAATGAGGCCAATCGCGATACAAAAATCAGCGATAACCAGTGAGAGGCCTGCAATACCCACGCGTCCTGCGTGGAAATGCACAATAAAAGCAGAGAAAAAAAACGGTGAGATGACAATGTACGAGCACAACCCCACATCCGTGACGTAGAACAAATGAGCATCGTCCCGCATCAAATAGGCACTCCTCACAGTCACAATGTACATTGCCATGCAGCCTGCATGTAAACTGCGCAAATGCTGAACCATGCATGTAACACACAGTGAAACCGCATCTCCCCCTCACATTGCAGAGGGACAAGCAACCCCTCCTGCACACAGACGTGTCATGACCATGACCAACAAATCACGAGAGCGTGGACGAATGTAGGGGCAGTGACTCCCGCTACGTACATGTTGCCCATGTTGTGGAACCTGAGTCACAGGGGGCATCCCTGCATCATGGTGGTACATATCTGAGCCCAAAAGGAGCCCTGTTGTCACCTGCAGGACACAAATGGCAACCAAAATGGAATGAATCTGGACACATGTGAAACGCCGAAGAGTGGGATTCCCTACTAACTGCGACACACAGAACTGGCAGTTCGAACACGTGTCACCCTAAACAGCCTCTCTGCACAGAGGTGACACACCCACCACACATGAACAAATCACAAAAATGTCAGCAATACATGTCGCACTCACACTTGTCTGAGTGATGTGCCTGTACAGATGAGAGACATGGACTCAGGGATAGTGTTCTTCCAATGCATTTATTTGCACATGCTTTGCCTGTGGTCATTATGTACTGTCCCAATACTACCAAGGACTGCCACAATGTGACGTGCTCATGTGAAGAAATTGTCAATTATGGTGTTCCTACGGGCTATTCCTGCTGCGGCTGCAGTGGGCTGTGGTCCACCTGCCTCATCCCCATCATCATCGTCCAGTGCATCTGGCACATGTATCCATGGTGCCCTGCTGCGTACACATATGTTGTGCAACACACAACATGCAACGATCATCTTGCACACGATGTCTGGGCTGTACAGGAGCCTTCGACCTGTGACGTCCAGGCACCTGAAACGTGACTTCAACACGCCAAATGTGCGTTCCACAATGCCCCTGGTGCGTTTGTGGGCTGCATTGTACTGCCTCTGGGCCTGTGTGTTCGGGGCTCAGAGGGGTGTCATCATCCAAGTGCAAAGTGCATATCCTTGGTCACCTGTGACAGTGCAGAGACATGAGTCAATAGTTGGTTCGGCATGATGTGTTGGCAGGCTCACTGGTTCATTGGTGTGTGATATGTGTGAATTTGTGATTCCTGCATGACATGTACGGTGTGTTGCAAATGAGCGGCATCAATGTGGAATACGTAGCCTCAATGCCGCTTCTCCCTCCCCCGAGCATATTCATCAGTGTGCGCAGCGCGGTTGCATCACTTGCACCCCTATGGCACACTATTGTCATGCCTGTCTGCGCATGTCCACAAGCCTGACGACGACACAGTGATGTCCTGCGCTGAAGGTGGACGGACACGTGTGTGCAGTGGCAGCCCCTCCATTGGGGTGTGGGGGCGTCGCCCCACTGCTTTCTCGCAGTGCGAGAAGGCAGAAACATAAAATGGTAAACCTACCATTTTATGTTTCTGCTTCTCACACTGCGAGAAAGCAGAAGTGCCTGACTGTGGGTGGGCAGGTGGGCGGTCCTGCTTGAGGGCAGGTGGGGAGTGGCTTTGCCCGCTGTTGTGGGTACTGACTGTTTGGTCGGCCCCAGGGCCGAACAAAGCAGTCATGCGCACTCTGCCTTTTTCTCTATGTAGGCTGCTGCATGCAGCCTACATAGAGAAAATGGCCTGGCTGGGGCGCTCTCTGCTGCGCCTCACCAATCACAACGCTGCCATTGCAGCGTTGTGATTGGCTTAGGGGAGCAGGAGGAGGGAGGCTGCCTAAAGCGCGCCAGGAGCTGGGGCGGCGGAGCGTGATGCGGTCGCGGAGGAAGGTAAGTGTATTATTTTATATAAATTACCGTGACCGTCCCACCTCCCTCCTCCCTCGCGCGAACCCACCTGCAAATTTTGCCGGCCACAACTGCCCATCTGCTGCTTCCCTCAGAATGAGCGGAAATAAAAAACGTTTCATGCGTCGCCTTTCAAGTTATCTATTAACGGCTTTCATTAAGTTACTTCAGTGAAGTGGTTCCATCACCCCCTGAAGTCTTCTGTTTTTATTAATGCTTATCTGAAGGTGTGAAGGGCGGCTCTCACGAGTCTGTGGGATGCTTCAACCCACACTGACCCTGGTGCACACTGTAGAGTGTACTAAGACGGTTTGTGTTTGCGTTGGGGGAGGGGGTTCTGTGATTGCTTTCTCTCACCAGCAGCCCGATCCTCATCCCGACATCCCCACACCCACGCTCCAGTGGCCCCTTCCCCACACTGAGAGCAGACACTGGACAGTAAAGCGGGCTGTGTCTGTCCAACAAGTGCTGCTTGGGCGGACTCCGGTCCGAGACCCGCCCGCCGGGGGTTGGGGGTGTTTTAAAGATCAGAGACGGCGATGTTCTGTGCTGAAAGAGTTTCACGCCTCTTGGGTCAGGATACAATTATTGCATTTTTCATCTTGTATTTCGTGTCATCTCCAGAGAAACCTCATAGTTATGCAACTTTTCACACACACAGTTGTTTAGTTTGTGTATACATGAAAAAAAAAAACGTGTCATGAGCCTTACATGTGTGCTTCCAATATATGCATTAGCATTACTTATGTGGAGGCGGCAGCAAGACCCACCACACAATCAGAAAGGGTCATAAATAGCATATTGCATGCTTTATATCTGCAGATGTAATATATGGGTACGTGGGGAGGGCGCACATATATCCACCCATTCTCTTCCAAGAAACATCCATCGTGCATGTTCAGTTTGAGTCTGAATGTTCTGCACAGAGAGCCATAAAAATCCTGCGTTTTCTCTCCTGGCCAGAAACCTATCTCCGCCCATTAATTTGCCTATCCTGACAAGGAATCTGGCCTGGCTCCTGCTGCAGCGCCGTGAATTAGTGGGAGATATTAACCAGGGCCATAAATCCCCGGATGCTGGCTGGATTTCTGTGCGCTGGTGGGATTTATATTAGGTCAAGCCACAAATGGAATTCAAAAGCGACCAATCGTGAATTGCTTTAGTGTTCCTTGTTCACACAATCATGTGAACCATGTTTGTTCCCTTAGGATGGGGTGAACGGGGGCTCCCCCTCCGTGAAATAAGGCCCAGGACTTGGGGTGAACAGCTGGCTTGCTGTGGCGCTCGGTATTTCCTTCACCAGGTCTTCTCCTCCTCCTACTCCTTCCTTCAAACCACATATACCACATATTGTTTGAAACACGTTCAGTCTGTTTAAAGCAGCTGTGACAATATCAGGACTGCTCTTAAGTTGGCACAGACTGCGGAAAGTGGTTTGAGATGATGAATCTATCTCATTGATTCACTGCAGAAGAATTTTCGAACAAAAATGGACCTTGTCAGAGCGAATCGCAAAGTTTTGTAAAAGTTCCATAACCAAGTATTTTGGTCTAATAAAATTGTCACAGAGTTCTAATTATAGTAGCGAATGAATGCTCATTACTGCACGTTTACGGATCAATATTCGAGAGTGAGCAGTCTTCATGCTGATGATGTATAAATCAGACTGTGGCAAATAACCGAATGTGTTCTCATTATTACAATTTGCTAATGGTGGTGATAATGAAAAGAGCTTCAATTTTCAGTGGCCTCGTGTATTATTGAGATTATGTGGGGTTCCCTTTGTGGTTAGTGAAGGCGGGGGCACAGAAACCAGTGCTTGACTGTTTGAATTGCCTGGATGCATGTGTGCCTTGCTAGTGTCGAGGTGTGTGTTTAAATCACTGCAGTGATGTTGACAATTACATAAGCCCCTCTCCAGATGATACATGCCCCCTTGCATGTTTGCTTTTTTGAGAGTATGCACCCATCCCCCATGTATTTCTGCAGTAGAGATCACAGGGGTGACCTTAGTAGGACCTGCGGGGTGTGGAGGGGCCGGGCCGGGGCCTGGACGGGGTCATCAGACCTCAGAGTGGTTGACACCTTCCTGCTTTCTCAAATTTGCTTGAAAATGCACCATTTGCCCACTCTTTTTTCATAATTTCCGAACCCCCCGTAGGTCAATCAATCAATCACGGCATTTATAGAGCGCGCTACTCACCCGGGAGGGTCTCAAGGCGCTGGGGGAGGGGGTAAGTTACTGCTCGAACAGCCAGGTCTTGAGCTGCTTCCTGAAGGCGAGATGGTCCTGGGTTCGCCGAAGGTGAGTGGGGAGGGAGTTCCAGGTCTTGGCCGCCAGGTAGGAGAAGGATCTTCCTCCGGCGGTGGTTCTGCGGATGCATGGTACGGTGGCGAGGGCGTGGCTGGTTGATCGTAGCTGGCGTGTGGGCGTGTAGAAGGACATGCGGTCGTTGAGGTACTTTGGGCCCAGGTCGTGGAGGGCCTTGTGTGCGTGGGTGAGGAGTCTGAACGTGATTCTCTTGCTGACGGGGAGCCAGTGCAGGTCTTTCAGGTGTACGGTGATGTGGCTGTGTCGGGGGATGTCCAGGATGAGTCGTGCGGAGGCGTTCTGGATGCGCTGGAGTCTCTTTTGAAGTTTGGCTGTGGTTCCGGCGTAGAGGGTGTTCCCATAGTCCAGTCGGCTGGTGACGAGTGCCTGGGTGACGGTCTTCCTGGTTTCAGTGGGGATCCATCTGAAGATCTTGCGGAGCATGCGCAGGGTGTTGAAGCATGAAGATGAGACGGCGTTGACTTGTCTGGTCATCGATAGGGAGGAGTCCAGGATGAAGCCCAGGTTGCGTGCGTGGTCCGTTGGCTTGGGTGCGGTGCCCAGGGCCGGGGGCCACCAGGAGTCGTCCCAGGCGGAGGGTGATGAGCCCAGGATGAGGACTTCCGTCTTGTCTGAGTTCAGTTTAAGGCGGCTGTTCCTCATCCAGTCGGCGACGTCTCTCATCCCGTCGTGCAGGTTGGCTCTGGCGGTGGTGGGGTCGTTGGTGAGGGAGAGGATCAGCTGGGTGTCGTCGGCGTAGGAGATGATGTTGAGGTTGTGTCGGCGTGCGATGGCTGCGAGGGGGCTCATGTAGACGTTGAAGAGGGTCGGGCTGAGTGAGGATCCTTGTGGAACGCCGCAGATGACTTCGGTGGCTTCGGATCTGAACGGGGAGAGGCGGACTCTCTGGGTTCTTCCGGCGAGGAACGAGATGATCCATTCCAGTGCTTTCTCTCGGATTCCGATGTTGCTGAGGCGCTTCACTAGGGTGCGGTGGCAGACGGTGTCGAACGCCGCGGAGAGGTCCAGGAGGATGAGGGCAGCTGTTTCCCCGTTGTCGGTTAGGGTTCTGATGTCGTCGGTGGCTGCGATAAGGGCGGTCTCGGTGCTGTGGTTGGCCCGAAACCCGGACTGCGAGGGGTCGAGGGATCCATTCGTCTCGAGGAAGGCGGCAAGCTGTCTGTTGACGGTCTTCTCGATGACTTTGGCCGGAAACGGAAGGAGCGAGATGGGGCGGTAGTTCTTGAGGTCGGTGGGGTCCGCCGTTGGTTTCTTCAGGAGGGCGGTAAGCTCGGCGTGCTTCCAGCTCTCCGGGAAGGTGGCGGTGTGGAAGGAGGAGTTGATGATGTCCCGGAGATGGGGTGCGATGGTGGCGTCGGCTTTGTTGAAGACGTGGTGTGGGCAGGGGTCGGTTGGTGATCCGGAGTGGATGGAGTTCATCGTGCGGGTGGTGTCTTCGGTGTTGATCGGGGTCCAGTTGCAGAGGGTGGTGGTGGCGGGCATTGGTTCGGCGGTAGGGTGCGTTGTTTGTGCGTCGAAGCTGTTGTGTATGTCGGTGATCTTGCGGTGGAAGAACGCGGAGAGTGAGTTGCAGAGGTCTTGCGAGGGGGTGATGTCGTTGTTTCCGGCGCTGGGGTTGGAGAACTCTTTGACGATGCTGAAAAGTTCCTTGCTGTCATGGGCGTTGTTGTCCAGTCGTTCTTTGAGTGCCGACTTCTTGGTGGCACGGATCAGCTGGTGGTGTTTGCGGGTGGCGTGCTTGAGGGCGGTCCTGTTGTCTGTGGTCTGGTCGAGTCGCCAGGTTTTCTCGAGAGTGCGGCAGTTCTTCTTGGATTCCTTGAGTTCGTTGGTGAACCAAGGGGTTTTCTTGCTTCCGGGTCTGCTGGGAGGGTTTTTTAGTGGTGCGAGGTCGTCGGCGCAGGCGGTCAGCCACTTGGCGAGGTTGCTGGCTGCTTCGTTTGGGTCCGTTGTGTCGGTGGGTGTGTTCTGGCTGAGGGAGGCGGTGAGCTGCTCGGCGGTGATCTTGTTCCAGCTCCGGCGGGGAGCCTGTTGCGGGTGGTTCAGGCTCGCTCGCCGCAGTGAAGTACGACAATTGTTTTACGCCCCACCAGTTTCAAATGTCACCAGCCGCCACTGCGTGTGTGTAGGGCAATGGTAAAGACAGGGCGGACACAGAAGTAGAGTTCATGCCTGGCTGAACTCGCCATGCAGCCGAGGGTAGACCTTTGGCTCATGCAGCGGAAATAGCGACACACACAACAGTTGGCATGTCTGATCCGAGACCCCCAGCGGGCCTGCGCACCCTCATCTACCCCTCGGCCGAGCCCGTTCTCCGGGCGCATGCTACATGGCAACATTGAATTTTGCGTGACGTGTGGTGCCGACACTACACCTGAGACACACGCATTAGTTTCTTCCCTGGCAAGGCCTAACCTTAACCTGTAGTGTAGTTCCTATTTCCCTAATAGGCTCTGCGCATTGGAATAATATACCGTATAGATTCGACATAGGACTGAGGTCAGTATGTCCCTATCGAGTATATTAAACTTAATTAGTTTGTGCCAGCTAACTCAGAGGCCACTAGAAACTCCTTGTAAACAAGAAGGGAGTAGTTTCTGGCAACCGCATAAACATGACAACTTTGTTTCCCTTTAGAATCGGAACACTCTCAGAATCGTGGAAACAACAGATAACAGTTTCACTCAGCTAATCGTGCATGCTTAGTTTCTTCAGAGTTACACAGAAAGAATAGACCGGCGTTTCAATAAAAGGATTTATTGAACAGTCTTGTTTCTCGTGTAAGAGATATGAGCTGTTATGATCACAAGACAGTATGCGAGATATATAATGTACAGCGTAAGCAGTAGAAAGAAATAATACTGCGCTAGCATTATCTTTTAGCTATGACACATATATTGATATACATAAATAACATAAGCTAAAAAATGCGAGTACTCATAAGATGCTTCTCTAACTAGTTCTACCCCATTGTACCTAACCTAAGTGTAGTGTGAGGTAAGAAGTAGGTGATGTATTCTATAGTATGGTATGCTATAGTATGCCAAGTCTCTGGTATGCCAAGAGTCTGGTATGCCAAGAGTCTGGTATGCCAAGAGTCCCTCTAGGTTCTAGTCAGCTCCATACCTTGAGAATGAGAGAGGTGGGAATCTCTTTCCGGGTCTCGAACTCTAACACACCGCGAAGGGAGTCAGAACACTGGAAGCTGGATTCTCTGCGAGCAGGGATGACAGCGTCTCTTGTCAGTGCCTCAGGCCGGGATATGGGCTCCTCTAAAGTCGAGGTCTCCTCCTACTTGCTTGGGCAAAGGAAGGTATATTTATACCTGGTAGGTGCCTTGGAATGTTAGCATTGACGTAAAGTCGGGCAGAGGAAGACGTCAGGAATGAACCCTTAAGGAATAGCGGTTCATGCATAATAAATGAGTTCTTGGAGAAATCAATAATCCTGTGCTAGGGGAACTCCCAAGACCTTAAGGGTCTGGTTTCTAAGAACTCGTTGTGACGTTGGGGTGGACGGATGTAGGTGACCGTGCCTGTATTTGGATAGCATGGCTAATGCCTAAATAAGGACTGGGATCTTATGCCTATATAAGGGCAATGCGAATTGTGCCTATATAAGGACATGTTTCAGGAAAACCTATATACGGACACCTAAAGCAGAATACAACACCCACTCCACTTTCGAATGAACGATAGTACTAAATGCTAAACATGAAATGCTAAACATTAAACTGAGTACCACATGTTGCTAAAAACATTTCTAAAAGCATATATAAAAGAAGTTTTTTAAAAGAAACTGTTGCTAAACATGTAATGCAATAGGTTCTGTACATTTTAAAGCATTTTTTCATTCTAAGCATATATTGGAAATAAATGCAACATGAATGATAAAACAGAAATATATACATATGACGAAATGGTTGACAAGTATTCAAAAAATCAAAGCCATTTCATATCATGGTACTGAATGAATATTGTGGTAAATAAGGTGACAATGTGTCCCTGGAAGTATTCAAAGAAGTCCGTTCTATATGAATAGTTCTACTGTAAGCAGATTGAATTGCCATGTATTTTCAAAAATAGAGAGAGAAAAAAAAAAATCTATTTTTAGGAAGAGTTCCAAGTTTGGTTCTGTTTTGAAAATATGGAGGCCAAATTCATTGCGTCCCCGGTACACTGTGAGCCGAATCAAAGTCAGTGTATGGGTCTGGTGTAAACATGAAATCATCTACAAAAGATCGTCTACCGATGTCGGTGACAGTTGGAATACCTCATTTAGAAGGTTAACTGCACAGAGATGTGAAGCATCGCCTTCAGCATAGGATGCCGCAGCAATGTTCGCGTCCGTTGTTACCTGTGTGCCTGTTGATCCATCTCATACCTCAGCAGCAGCAGGAAGTGTCTGTGAGATCTCAAGGAATGCCATCATCAGGATTGGTAGCCTCTGGGGACAACACAGAGCATGGGCCGTTATCGGGTCCAGCAGAGTATCGATATCCGTTGGCATGACAGATGGGAGTGTTAGACAGGTGTCTAGCACGCATTCTTCACCGTAAAGCAGGCAGCGTAGAACAGGTAAGATGCAATCTTGCCAGATTGGTCTAAATGACAGAAACCATGTTGTATTAAGTTCCCGTAGACGAGGTATGCCCAAAAGTTGCACTATGCGCTCACTGCACTTCCGTTCTAGGAGATCTTTCTCCAAATTGCTGGGAGTGACGCCGGTGGATAGGCTTGCCATAGCGTAGTAGTAGGAATAAAAACAGGATTCCTGCAACAAGTGCTAGAATTAATGGCACACCACCAAACACCGAATGTGCGAAGTTTGGGATGATTCCAAGGACTGCCTGAAAAGGTGTTAACAGTCCTGAACAGATGGTCTTAAATACATGTACAATCCCGCTCGTATCAGACATGTTAAAGATGCATCCCATCATTTCCACGAAATGTATAGGGCAGTTTGTACGAATTAAAGCCTGTATCTCAGCCGAAGTCCTTGCAATTTGTAAATCATAGATTTCTTTGGCCGAGGTCAAAGGCACGGTCTGTTGTAAAAGCATGGCTTTCATTCTGCTTAAAGTATCAAAACGTATAAAAGAAACATTCAATGAAGGCCATAGAGGCGACTCCCTGACTGTCTCTATTTGGGGGAACAATACTTGCATACAACAAGTAACCCTGGAGCCAACCGTTACCAGATATGGGATTCCTGGCAACATGCCACAGCAACTCTGATCATTCAACATGAGGTAACTCCCGTTAGAAAGTTGTCCAAACGTTCGATTAATCACAGCAGCCGGTGTACCCTGCAGGTGGCAGGACAAGTTTGCCACAGAACCATTACAAGCCCCGTGTAAAGAAATGTCCTGACATATGAGTGAACCGCTCAGTGCATTTTCACAGTGTGTACCGCTTAGAAACACTTCACGATCCCCACTCCAACATCTGTATTCGTAAGGTAAATCCCAGGATATCTTAATGTATTCTTTACCCAACCTTTCATATTTGCCTGCTTGCATTTGTTTGAGGCAATACTGAAAATGAAAAGTAGTGACAGGCAGAGTTATTTTGCCATGAATAAGCCATTCTGTAGCTGGTTTTTCTGCTACCATAAATGGTAATTTTTCCAGTTTTTCAATGCTCAGCACTGTATACTTTGCTCACCTTTGTGCTAGTTCGATCTGTTTATCCGTTAGATTGTATTCTGCAAACAGAGACGACGTGTTGATAAAACGCCAAGGCACATAGCCTGCTTGCAAGCATTGCAGCGTCCAGCCTAATAACATAATAGAACGTAACTGAGATTGGCCTTGTTGTAACATGGCTAAATCGTGTTCCAGTATGTCTATAGCAGAGGATACAATGCTGTCCAGTGAATAAATTCTGGTTGACAAAGTTGTTAACCCATTGTCGACCACAGTGAGAGATTTCTCTAAGTTAATACGATCAAGCTCACGTATTCTTTCTGCGGCCTCTGCCTGTGAAACCTTCCATATTTCATTATAAGCAGCATAAATGCCGACATATATGAAACGTTTTTGACGCGGTTTTCTTGGTCCTTGCAAGACATCCCTAAGGTCTGCATCTTCTTTAAGTAAAGATAAGTGTTGTTTCACATCCTCGAGTGTAGATTTTTGTAACCAGTCGAGGCACAATTTTCCTACACTGTATGTTGTTACTATCCCCGGATGTTGTCGTTGAACATAACGTGGGTCTGGCCTATGGAGAGTAAAGCCCTGTATTCTATTCAGGAATCTTTCTTGACAGATGTTTATGTCTGTGGGCCAGAGCAACCATTTTTTCCAATCAGGATCTGATCTGTTGTTTTGTAGTATTGTGTCTACTGTGACCGCTCCATGTGTAGTGCTATTACTTGCAGGTGTTGGTACAGAAGGTGTGTTCATGTCTTTGATCTTGGCTAAACCAAGGCAAGACGTTTGTTGCACAGTGTCATTCAAAAACATTATTTGCTGTGGGATGATACAGGCTCTAAACAAAGCTTCTATCCCCTGCACTTGCCAATCTCTAGAACCCCAGACAGATTTTGTGTCGATTGTGTCTTTCCAAAAGTCAAATCCTTGTCTAGACAGTTTGGGTAATAAAGGCTGCAGAATAAATCTGTTTTGTATTAGTTAACATAATTTTCTGTCCTGTTTTGTTTACATTCTTATAGTAAAATGTTTCTGGATCAGATGTATTGTACCCTGAAAAATAAGGAAACTTATTTGTAAACGTTTTTGAACTACCCCTTGGTGGTGTAGGACAATGTTCCCATTGGTTAAACATAAACACATTTCTAGGTGTTGCAGATTTATGCAAAAAATGATGGCCATAGTGGTTGTAACAATAAAGCTGTTCGTAGTCTGATGAACCCTCTAAGTATTCATTGTTAGAGAACGCAGCAGACCTTTCTAGATCAGACATCATATCATTAACAGTCTCAAAGTCCCAATCATCAGAATAGGTACTGGAGGTAATAAAGTCACTTAATGAAATTTTAAATAAATGTGGAATCTTCAAAAGTTCCGTCGGGCCGAATATGTCGAAATCGGTTTTGTCCCAAACTATACCATCCTGTATAGGAACGGCTGTGATGTTCACTGCTGACAAGTCTCTTGCTTCACGATGGGAAGATTTGTGTGGTTTTAAAAGTAAGTTCACATTTTTACTTTCAGTGTCCATACGAATGTATCTGCCATTTATAAGCATGCTAAGAGTCATAACCAAAGCTAGCCAAAACAGAAAGAAAAATATTCCAGAAATAATCCATATTTCATTCCATGGTGAAACCAGATAAGTCTCTTTCAGAAAATGAAAAAGGTCTTGTACTTGTTGCTTGAAAGTTTTTGAGGCTGGCGTCGTTTCAGGCTCAATGGGATCCTCAGAAAACGTATCAAAGTTAATGAAATAGCCAGAAGCAGTTCGGTCAATTGTTGAAATTGCATCAGGATTCGTAGAAATCGCTGGAACCAGTTGATCACGTGTTACATTGGTGTAGACAGGTGTATCTGGACAAACTGTTACTTGAGTTTCAAGAGGGATGAGTTCCATAGCATTGTTGCTTAGTCCTTCATCTCTTACTGCTGAATTCTCGATGGTTATGAGTCTTTCAGTCTGAACCTCTTGGATAGTAGCGAGAGGAGTGCGTCTGCTACTAGGTCAGAGTCCACGAGGCCTACTATTTAGTATTGGCCACATACTGTGGTTTGATGAGGTCGATTGACACAAATCTTTTCTCCTTTTTTCCAGCAAGGGGCGGCAGAAGTACTGTTCTTGTTCCGTGGACGGCTAGGACAGGTACTGGTTGTCTGTAAGAAGGTCCAAATTCCTTCTTGTCCGCAATCTTCTCTCTGACTAGATTCCCAACTTTTGGGATCCAGACAGACCTTGCTGGGACTGCCGGTTTTTCCCCAGTGGTGGTTGGCTTCAGGAACACGTTGCTTTGTTTCGATCTTAGTTCATTTAGATCCTGTAAAACAGCCAAACGATCTTTGATATCAAAGGGTTTATTTTCCACCACTGTGCCTTTATATTCGAGATCAGGAACCCACATTCTTGTCCCAAATAGGACCTCATATGGAGTGACCCCCCTAGAGAACTTCTTCGCAAATTATTTAATGAGCGTTGGACCCCATAAAGATGTTTGACCCACCCATCACTCGAACCTAATACTCTAGCTGTTATAGACTGCTTTATGTCCTGGTTTTTCCTTTCCACAACAGAATTTCACTCAGGATGAAACAGAGAGGAGTACCGCAATGCTACGCCCAAACTGGCCATGGCTTCCTCTGTAAGCCCGAGAGCTAAACGCAGGGCCCTTGTCAGAATGTAGCGTGCCAATTGCGTATGTGCCGATAAAGACTCGCAAATCTTTTATAACAGTTCGAGCATCAGCCGGGCACTGAGGCCACATCCATAGGAACCTTGAGCACGAATCCACTGCGACCATTATATATTTATAGTTACCGTCCCTTTGCAAGCGACCGCAGTGGTCCAGGTAAACACAAGCTAATGGTTTGTCTGAAATCAACAGGGGTGTCTGCGCAGGACGTTTCACTGTGGAGACTTTCATCTTTTGGCATATATCACATTCCAAAACATAGTTTTTGGTCTGTTTCCTAATGCCAGGCCACCAATATCTTTGTTTTAGTAAAGATACTGTTGCAGAAACACCTGCATGGTCAGAGGCTATCCCCTCATGTGCTGCTAGGATCAGTCCTAATCTACGTTCCATGTTTGGAATTACCCTATCCCCCACTCCAGGGATTCGAGCAAAAAGGAACGTTGTTCGCATCAATTACATAAGAGTACTTGAGTGGAAATTTCTTTGGTAACGCTGCACCACTGCCTCTGCTTGAAGCATTGACAGCCAACAATATCTCACTGTCTATTTTCGTTTTTGAACGAGTGATCGCAGCTACGGAAGCCGTCTGAACAGCCCCCTTTGCGGCTTCATCAGCCAATGAATTCCCTGCAACGTGAACGCCAAAACGTTGATGACTCAGCGTGTGTATCACGTGAGCTTTTGGTAGTTCCTCTCTCAACTGAACTACTTGTTCCCAAAGCATTTTATGCTTTATTGTGCCACCTTTTGCATCTTTGAACCCGTTTTCAAGCCAATTCTGTATATATTCATTATACGACTGAACACAGTAAAAAGAATCGCACACTATAAGTGTGGGAAATTCGCGATCTGTATTTTCAAGTGCCAGTTTGAATGCTTGTAGCTGAGCTGTACAATCTCCTAGAGATTGAGTTTTAGTGACCATTGGTCTGAAGTTACCATCTTGCATGCGACCTTTAACGATTGCGCACGCTGCACTGTAAGCTTGCTTACTCCCTGTAGCAGGTTGTGCTTATCCGTCAGTATAAATTATAAATTCGTACTGATCGAGAGGCAGAATTTCAGTGGGCAGAGGACATTCATGTTCATATTGCAGGAACGCTTGTGTTTTTAAATCAGGATCAAAAACATATTCAACATCTGTTGCAGCAAGAGAATTAACCCATTGTATCCATCTAGGATGTAAAGCTTTTGCATTTGGAATGCTCGCTTTTGTAACCGCCTCTAAGGCTGAAACTGGAGTTACGACAATAATGCGTTTCCCTTGAGCTAGAGCTCTTTCTTTTGCTACAGCGGTTTGAACTGCTGTCAGTATTTTTTCTGTTGAAGTGAAGCGCATTTCTGCTTGTGTATACAAATGTGATTTGTATTCTATTGGTACTTTTTCACCCTCATTAAATGTTAAATAGGTGAATCCGCATTGACCCGAAATTATTCGGATCACTAAATTGCGTTTATTTACGCGTGTTTGTAAGTGATTTGTTGCTAACATGTTAGCTTGGAGTGAACGCAGGATTTCTGTGTGTTCTTGTGTCCAATGTTTGGTTGAAAAATCAAGTTTGATTAATTCGTAGAGAGGTTTAACCCTTTCTGCATAATTTAGAATATAAGTTCTTCCAAAATTTAGGAAACCCATGATGGATTGTAAATTTTTCAGCGTTTTTGGAGGTTGGAGCAGCGCGCACTTTTCTAAAAAGTTAGCTGCTAGGCTCTTGCCTTCACTTGAAAGCTCATATCCTAAGAAAAGGACATTGAGATGGGCAATTCTGGATTTTTTAAAGTTGAATTTATAGCCCTCAGAGGCGAAGCCCAATATAATGGTACTCACCCTATTCAAGTGCCTATCTAGGTCATCGTCTGTCAGATAGATGTCATCGACATATGACAATGCCTCATTATCATAAATTTGTAGTAACTCTGTTACCCTTGCTGAGAATAACCCCGGGCTGTTTTTGAACCCTTGTGGCAGTCTACAAAATTGACGCTGGGTCCCCTTTATTGAGAAAGCTGTTAAGTACCTGCTTTCAGGTGCTATGTTTTGACAAAAGAAACCATTTGAAATGTCCAATGTGGTTTTATATTTTTTACGCACAATGTTATTCATTAATGCTGTACTATGTGCATTTTGCACTGCAAATGTTTTGGAACAAGTGTTCAAGTGTCTGTAATCCAAAACTAGACGATATGTATTGTCTGGTTTGGATACAGGAAACAAAGGATTGTTCATTGAGGAGGTGCATGTTTCAATCACCCCTTGGTATTCAAGTTGATCTAAGATCTCCCTGACCTGTTTTTTAGCTTCTTGCTTTATTGGGTACTGCCTTTGTGCAGTAGGTTTGATTTTTAGCTGTATTTTGTGGTGAGGTGAGTCCTCATCCCATCCTACATGATTTTTGTATAATGCTGGGGCCTGGGCAACTGCCCATTTCCTGGCATAAGTATATTTTAGGTGAATTGGAATATGGTTGGAGAAGGCTGGCATAATGATGTCCTCACCATGTGGGCACTCCCTGACAAAGTTTGGTGGCCAGTCCTTTTCTGCTAGAAGTATATCATAACCCCTTGAAAGTTTCTCCCAAAAGAGTGTTTTCACTTTTCTTGGTATGTCTCCCTCCATTCGGAGTGTTATTTCATATAACTTTTGTGGAGTACTAACCCTGGTGTCTACAGTCTCTACTGTGATGTACTCATTCAAGTCCACTATCTCCAGAAGTTCCTTCAGGTTCTGGCAAGCTATTGTTACTTCTGCTGCACTGTCCAGCATTGTCTGAGCCCATTCTCCGTTCTTGAGCTGTGTTCTCAGTATTCTCGGCATGTCTGATCTTCAGACCTGCTACCTTCTTTTTTGTGAATTGAGGTTTTGATTTATTTTTCTGAACATGTTTATCGTCTTTGGACTTCACGCGTTCTTCTCTGTGTTCTGACCGTCCTCTTCTTTCTGATGTCTGTGACGATATCTGAAAGGTACGAGAGGAACGTGTATCAGTATCTTGATACCTGTCAGGTTTTCTTAAATTATCCCTATTCCTGAGGTTATACCTCCTTTCAGAGGGCTCCTTTTGAGGAGACCTACCTCGGGATTGAGAACGTGTCTCGTTTGAATTTTGTTTATTAGTTTCCCACTTCTTTTTAGAAGATGTAGGATTTTGTTTAATAGAGTCCTTCTCAGGACTTTCAGATAGTTTTGGCTTCAAAGGTTTTCCACCCAAACTATCTCTGCCTAATTCTGCATAAGATTGTTCTATTATTCTGGGTAGTTCATGTAGTTCTGGTACATCAAATTCCCTTAAGCGTTGGCGGATCGCCACTGATGCTGCCTCCCCTTTAATATTAGATAATATTATTGTTGAGACCTGGTTGAAGTTTTTCAGTAATTTCATACCTAAATTCAGAGCAGGTTCTGCCCCGTATTCGTTTTGCATTTGTTTCAGGACATCTGGTATTGATGGAACACCATGTGTTTTAGTATAGATGGCAGCAAAGACTGCTCCCCAAGTGGTGCAGTCTTCCAGTTGTGGTGTGATCCCCATTGGTAAACAGATTGTTAGGATTCTGTGTTTCTCATAAGGGCTAGTATTTGGAAATACTGCTTCGATTTGAGTAATTTTTTGAGCTATCCAGAATGGAATTTGCTCACGTTTTGTGGGCATTTTACCCATGACTGCGTGTAAAGTCTGTGGAGTAATTTTTAGTGTATTCCCCTGTTGAGGGGCTTGATTTGGAATGGTCATTGGTGTTTGGACTGTGAAAGTCCGCATGACATATTGGACTAATTGTCTGTAAATTTTTATTAACTCTTGTAGTTGAGTAAGTAATTCCTCGTCTGACATCTCATCGATGTCAGGATGAGGTGTGTAGCCGGCTAGAATCGGCCATGTTGCTCCTGGTCTACCTAGTGGACCGAGCCTGGTAATGTTTTTGTGTTGTTTTAGGGCGCCTTTAAACCAGAGATGATGCTCCTGGTATGTGAGTGGAATTTCAATATCATCGAAAGGAATATATTCCTCTGGTGGTTCATCTTCTTTAAAGAAGTGAAACACTTTTGTTACTGGATTTGATTCTGGGAATACTATCCATGAATAGAATACCTCTGCCTGAAAGGATTTGTGTGCCTCTATCACGAAAACTGCTCTACCACCTCTTGGTGATAGGCCGTGTTTTATAAGTTTTAGAGTGATGGCTCTCCTTAAGTTTGGAGGGATGTTTATAACACCCTCATCGGTTTCATTTAAACCTGTAAAGTTAAAAGCTGTTAGGACTGGATCAGTCGCAGCTACACCGTTCTCTGTGGCAGTATCCCTGTTCAGGGACATTGTTTTTTTGAAAAATGTAGAACAAGTTTCAAGGAAACAAAAGATAAGGTGCACAATATTTTGGAACACTGTATCCTTCAATGTTGAACAAACCAAACAGCTAATATATAGGATTTTTGTCCTATTTAGCTTTGGCGGATACTTAACCCTACCCACTCCAGATGTCTTATGGAGTATGTGAGTAGGGGTCTCTGAGAAAAGCACGACTGAGTTACTCAGTATCTAGCGTTAAATTAGTGCCTTACCAAATGTTGGGCGCCATGTAGTGTAGTTCCTATTTCCCTAATAGGCTCTGCACATTGGAATAATATACCCTATAGATTCCACATAGGACTGAGGTCAGTATGTCCCTATCGAGTATATTAAACTTAATTACTTTGTGCCAGCTAACTCAGAGGCCACTAGAAACTACTTGTAAACAAGAAGGGAGTAGTTTCTGGCAACCGCATAAACATGACAACTTTGTTTCCCTTTAGAATCGGAACACTCTCAGAATCGTGGAAACAACAGATAACAGTTTCACTCAGCTAATCGTGCATGCTTAGTTTCTTCAGAGTTACACAGAAAGAATAGACCGGCGTTTCAATAAAAGGATTTATTGAACAGTCTTGTTTCTCGTGTAAGAGATATGAGCTGTTATGATCACAAGACAGTATGCAAGATATATAATGTACAGCGTAAGCAGTAGAAAGAAATAATACTGCGCTAGCATTATCTTTTAGCTATGACACATATATTCATATACATAAATAACATAAGCTAAAAAATGCGAGTACTCATAAGATGCTGCTCTAACTAGTTCTACCCCAGTGTACCTAACCTAAGTGTAGTGCGAGGTAAGAAGTAGGTGATGTATTCTATAGTATGGTATGCTATAGTATGCCAAGTCTCTGGTATGCCAAGAGTCTGGTATGCCAAGAGTCTGGTATGCCAAGAGTCTGGTATGCCAAGAGTCTGGTATGCCAAGAGTCCCTCTAGGTTCTAGTCAGCTCCATACCTTGAGAATGAGAGAGGTGGGAATCTCTTTCCGGGTCTCGAACTCTAACACCCCACGAAGGGAGTCAGAACACTGGAAGCTGGATTCTCTGCGAGCAGGGATGACAGCGTCTCTTGTCAGTGCATCAGGCCGGGATACGGGCTCCTCTAAAGTCGAGGTCTCCTCCTACTTGCTTGGGCAAAGGAAGGTATATTTATACCTGGTAGGTGCCTTGGAATGTTAGCATTGACGTAAAGTCGGGCAGAGGAAGACGTCAGGAATGAACCCTTAAGTAATAGCGGTTCATGCATAATAAATGAGTTCTTGGAGAAATCAATAATCCTGTCCTAGGGGAACTCCCAAGAGCTTAAGGGTCTGGTTTCTAAGAACTCGTTGTGACGTTGGGGTGGATGGATGTAGGTGACCATGCCTGTATTTGGATAGCATGGCTAATGCCTAAATAAGGACTGGGATCTTATGCCTATATAAGGGCAATGCGAATTGTGCCTATATAAGGACATGTTTCAGGAAAACCTATATACGGACACCTAAAGCGGAATACAACAAACCTCGCCCAGAGCCACCTGTGGAATGACCACACCCCTACGCTGGCCTGGCGTACGCCAGGCCAGCCCACTCCGCACACGCTTGCAGGGGGGGACGTCACAGGCTACATTTCCGAGACCTTCCCCACTGGCTGGGGTGACATGGTTGCGTCCACTGTCCACAACACCACCACCCCCAGCAGTATATGTCGACATGGATATGTCTGTGGGCTGCATACTGCAGTCTGTCCAGCACTTCCACACCACACTTGGCATTGTGTGCATTCTCATTCATGGGTCACTTGCCTCCTTCGCACATGCCTGCTTTCCAACTCTCCCTGCATACTGCTATTGTGTGGCTGAGTTGCCATGCCGTTGATGGCTCATGTACATGGCTAGCCCAGGTTTCCGCAGTACGTTGTGCAGTCGTGTCTGGTGGGTGGGCATGTTGCATGTGTGTTTGTAACGTGTGCATTCCCAGGGTTGTGAGTTGCATGATTGTGGATTTGAGGTGTGTGGTGTGTTCATTTGGTACTTACCAACGAGCACTGCATTTCCGTAGGTGCCATCCTGGAAGCGCCGGTTGATGATGGACTGTCGGAAGATGTATGAATCATGCACACTGCCTGGGTAGTTTGTGACGACATTGGTGAAGAGTCCCCGGTGGTCGACTATTGCCTGCACATTGATGGAATGCGTGTGCTTTCTGTTGCGGTAATTGTGTGCAGTGTTGGCAGGGGGCACAAGTAGGACATTTGTGCAGTCAATTGCCCCCAACACGTGAGGGAAGCCTGCTATGGCGTAGAAGCCTTACTTGGTCTCCAGTTGTTCCTGCGCAGTGTGGGGAAGTACTTACCTTCCTGGTGCGACGTCCTCTTCGCTCCGGTCTTCTCCAGGCAGGCAGGCAGGCTCCAGCAGGACCCAGGAAACTACACTAACCAATCCTGGTGCTGCTCTCATGCAGCATGAAAGCAGCACCAGGATTGGAGGGAGCAGTCTCCTTTGGCACTCCCGAGGACACTGGAGCCCTATGCTGTCTCTAACCCAGCTGTTTAAGACAGCTGGGTTAGAGAGTTTTAAAATGCGCATGTCTGGCTGGCCGTCGCAAGCCAGCTGGCCAAAATGACATGGGCACTTTAAACTTAAAGTGCCCTGCCCATCACTGCTTTCTGCTGCTGCCTGACTGGCAGCAGCAGGAAGCCTCGCCCTCCCATTTTGACGCTCGGCTCGGGAAGGGGTTTTGAAAAATAAAATGGTAATAAATGAACTTTATTGCTATTTTATTATTTAATCTCTGACGGCAATTTTTTAGTGGGGCGACGCTCCTCCGCCTTAACGGAGGAGCCACCCTGCTGCTGCCACCAAGGTGCTTGTGTCACTTAACTCTAGGAAAGTACAATAACCCTCTGCCACTCCGAAGGTAGAGCTTGGTGCATCCTTTCTGGTATAACAAGACTGCATTACCATGAGACACGCTTTGGTCATGGTGCATAAGGATGATCCATATTGGCCGATGACCAAACCCATTACCAGGGATCCAGATATCCATGCATCTGGGCCAAGGGTGCATATCTGTCACCATGTAGGGTACCTTTAAGTTGCAACAATAACCAACTCAGTTTATAATATCAAAGAACCGACTTGCATTTGTGAATGGCAAATAGCCACGTATTTGTTCTTATTGATTTTTAGGTCGAACCTGGGCAGCGCATGCGCTGCTCTGCAAGGCATGCTGTATTCAGGTATGGACTTGAAGCTCCGCCCATTTTCCACCCATCTTTTCAATTGGTTCCTGTTACTGTTGTTTCTAAATGGTTGCTTTTGATTCATGAATAGGCTTAATAGTCCCTCTTTAGTACTGCCTTGTCTGCATTTGTAACCTCCCATAAGGACTGGACATTTTACTTCTGTTGTTACACGGTCTGTTTAATCTACAGTCTGTGAGTACTATTTTCTTTAATGATTTCCCCCTATTGAAGGCACGAAATGCTTTCGATTAAGGGTGTCCGCTTTGCCTCAGGGCGCCAAGCTAAGGTTTCAGCACGGCGCCTGCTTTTACATTTTTATTGGGCCAACTTCACAAACAAATGCTTTTTTTTTGCAAAAGCACCCCATCCCGCGCTTTAACTTTAATGGCAGCCGCGCACCTTTCTTTAGATGAGCCACATCTAAATAAAGGGATACGGCCGCCATTAAAGTGAAAGCGCGGCATGGGACACTTTTACAAGAAAAACCATTTGTTTGTCAACTTGACAAACAAATACTTTTTTTTTGTAAAAGTGCTCCATACCACACTTTCAATTTAATGGCAGAAGCGCACCTTTCTTTAAATGAGCCGAGTCTAAAGAAAGGGGTATGGCCACTATTATAGTGAAAGAGCGGCATGGGGCGCTTTTACAAAAAAGCATTTGTTTGTCAACTTGACAAACAAATGCTTTTTTTTGTAAAAGCGCCCCATACCACGCTTTCACTTTAATGGTGGCTGCGAACCTTTCTTTAGATGAGCTGCATCTAAAGAAAAGAGCGCAGCCGCCATTAAAGTGTAAGCGCGGCAAGGGGCACTTTTCAAGCATTTGCAATACAATAGGTCTCGAATTTGCGAGAGTTTGAGCTTTTGGCATTCTAAATGACAATGCCTTTTATTTATGTGTTCCTCCCTTAGTACTCTTCGTCTGTCTAAAAACTGCTGTTTGAGGTCTCTAGTGGCTTGTTTACCCAATGCTATAGGGCTCAAAAATAAATCGGGGCAGCCAAGGGTTTCCATCTGGTCCTTAATATATCTAATCCACGGAATGTCTAACACCTTTTCTAGGGTGAGACAATCTTGGATGATCAATTGGTTAAGATTTGGCGTAGGTTGTGCCCAAATTCTCAGCCAACGCAATAAAGGGGCAACCGCAATCTGGTCAGAAATAAAACCTGCGCCTAATTCCTCATGTATGTTAAAAATTGGTGTGGAAGTTGGGACCGAGAGCAATCTACGCAGAAAGGTGTTTTCGGCCCCCAGAATTTCTCTGACGTCTGTGTAACCCCAGATGTCGCACCCATAAGTCACCATGGGGAGACACTTAGCATTATAGATCTTCATAAGTGCGGGGAGTGGTTTTGATCCTATTCTACCTCTAGGACAGACCTAAAAACAGGAAAGAGACATAGAACCGATTACCTCAGACCCATCCTAGTGTAACTAATGAGTCATACCCAGTTTATCTATCTTTGAGCTGCAATGATGAGACACATAGTAAATGTATTTTGTGAAATATTCTGAATTCAAAAATCATCCCCATGCCTGTGTATGCAGCTATGGCTATGTTTATTTGACAAACCCAAGATACGTCATACAATAAACATTCTGGAGAAATGTATCTGTTTCCAAGTTCAAGGACTGTATTTCAAAATTCTGTCCTTGACGTGTCCAACAAGTCCTTCCAACTTCCTGGATTTCACTGTAAATTTTAAAGAACTCTTTTGTTTAACTGCCCAACAGATGTCTGCAATCTAGTCTCTTAGTGTTGCACCGGAAACCAGCCAAAATTACTATTTTATTAAAACAAAATAACAGCACGCTCGAACTCTTATTTTTCATCCAAATTATATGTTGCTTTATTCTGTTGAAAGTTTTAAATGAGGTGAACAGAACGTTCATGCAATGTATCTGTCATTACAAAAAGCCGAAAGAAACGCGAAGCATTCACTTTACAACGTGCTGCCAGATTTCTTTGGCTACAGACATCAGCTGATATAGTCTACACAAAAATATGACTGGGTCAGGAAGAAGCTGTACCCGGGAAGACAGAGGCAAGGAAAATATAGACATAGAAGAAATGGGCACAGGGGCAAGGATTTAGAAAGACATGGTGACAAGGATGAGCGAGCAGGTGACAGAGAAAACGAGGCCCTCATTACGAGAGGTCCAGTAATTTGTGTGAAGCATCCCATTACATTTTCTGAGTGGGAATTTATCGGGTGTGTTAAAATTCACCCATTTATGAATTTTCCCCAGTAATGGGGAATAACGTGCAGACTTTGGTGCTTGCTTCCCAAACTGCTTGGTATTTACCGATTTTGTTTCCCTCAATAAATATCAGCAGGTTTGACTTGCCAAAATGAATCTGGCATACTTGACTTTATTGCACTACTCATACTTGTGATATGTACAGTAAGAGAAGTTACCATGCATATCAGAATTCAGGGCTTGATTTAGAGTTCGGCGGATTGGTTACTCCATCACAAACGTGACAGATATACTGTCTGCCCTATTACAAGTGCTTTATATCCAATGACACTTGTAATACGGCGGCGGACGGGAAATCCGACATGTTTGTGACGGAGTAACCCATCCCTGAACTCTAAATCAGGCCTTTTAATTTCCAGTTCATAAGTCAGCTATTCACATCCAAAAGCACAGAGAGGCATGTGTAGCATATGGATGCTATATGCACTAGGGCCCTAATGGTTCTGAACAGACTCTAAACAGGAACCATGTTCTAAGCGGGGAGGTGTTGGGGCGTGGTTCTAGGAAGTATGACGCAATGTGCAGTGTGTGAGGGAATGTTGGAGAATAAAGACATACTTGACCGCAGCACCTTTGTGTGGCATAATCTATCTGCATGCTCCGGGGTTGGGGGAGACGCTACAGCATGGACTCCGGAATTGGGAAACATTAAATCTGGAGCTATGGGGCCTAGAAATTGGGAGACAGGAACAGGGAAACACAGTTGAAATAGAGCCACATGGAACAGCAATACACGGACTCGCTAGCTAGATGTTCATCCACAGACCCCGAGACATGACAAAGCGAACATCATGAATGAAAGATGCAGACATGAACTTAGGGACATATCACCGAGTATACTAACAAAACAGAGAGCCTTATTGGCATCGACATTAGAAGACGTTGTGTTTTTCAAGCAAAAATAATATAACACAACAGGACATCACATCACATAACATCAGAGAGTTTAACATAACATGGCAAAATATAGCATGACATTTTCCATTGCACTATACGACCTATTCAGTGCCTTTTCTGATTGAAAGTAGAAAAAATACTAATTCATACTTTTTTTTCTACCTTGCAGGAATTACACTAAAAAATTGGGAATAGCCCACGGGAAACAATTCCCAGAATAGTGGCTCAGTTAATGTTAGCTGTGCATTTGTTTATTTAACAATCCGGAAATCACACATTTATTTCATTTTTTTCTCATGAGGTGTCAAAAAAGAAATGCACAGTTTAAGGGAAATTTGAAGCGCTTCTATTTTGCACCACAAACATTGCATATTGCCTAGCCTTCAATTATTGCATTGCATGAGTAGCCTTCATACAGAAACAATGAATCAACGTGATATTTACTTCAGACCATAAAATCGTATTTGAAAATACTCAAATGTGCAAAAAGTCAGAGTGGGTGGCATCTCTAGAAGTGATATTTAGGAGAGGAATCATGAAGATTGTGCACACATGTGTAAATATATCTTGAAACATTTTAAGCAGACTGTGAATTGAACATTACCAAGGTCTGTGAAAAGGGTAGCTGTCTCAGAGAGCCTCAATCCCTTCCATTCTCCTTTTCACAACACTTGTTTCTGCAGTCTCTCGGTTAGACACTTTTGCCCTTTTTCTTCTTATATCTTTCAGAAACGCTCCATCTGCATATCTCGCACATCTTTCGCCCTGTCGATATTAAGATAGCTCTGTATCACCTTCACAAACGTTCGCATAGAATCATGATTAAAATTGGCACACCTGACCATTTCTCGGTGCGCTCTACAGAGATGCCAAGGATTGGATGGGCATGTATTCAGAACCACTTTATGACCCACTGATGACCACTGTAAGTAATTCACACTGCCTTCAGCCTCAACTCCACATCTCTCAATTGAGGCCTGTTATAAATCACCCACCTGCAATCTGAACTCACACAGATATACAGAGATGACTCTTTTCACAGTACGCACTGTATATGAGTAACATGCTGCATTACAAAAACTACAGACAACAACATCCTGGAAAAGGCAAATACTCTTAGGGATTGCAAGAACAAGCAAACTGTGAAATGTAAATTGGAATAACACTGTTGTTCCCGGTGGCTGAGAGGACAGTGTCTGTTATGCTGGCTGTGGCTTTGGCCTGGTGGTGGGGAACAAGGGGGGTCAGGACTGTTACAGATGGGGCACAGCCGCCCCCACCCCAAGCGATGCCATTGATGATTAGTGTGATTTCTGATGTAAGGGTAGTGAGCTTTATTTAGTAAAAAGGGAAGTATTGATAAATGACATCATATGGTTTCCTTACAAGAGTGAATCCAAAGAACACACAGCTTACTGGCAAATGCCATGGATCAGTAATTCCAAAACTGTGGTCCACGTATAATCCCAGGGGGGGCCACAGGCAGCAGTTTTAAAAGCACTGCAAAGTTCCTTGCATAATCAGCAGTTTTCGGGCAGCAATGAAAGTGTCAAGACTACTCCGGTGATTAAGGTATCTGCTGAAGAGAGATGGGAGTTTGGTCCATTGGCAGCTTTGATTCATATAAATTAGCGCAGAGGGTTAATATTCCTGCTGCAAAGAACGTGTCCCATGCATTTAAAAAAACGATATTTTATGTGGACAGCTCAGTAGGTTACTTCGTTGGGTCACAGAATGGCCAGACGTCTCTGCAGACTAACAAAGGTTTGAGCTCTACACCATAGAAAATTTATAACTTGGGTTGTTGTACTGACACTTTCCTATTTGGCGTATCCATACTTGTGCAGATTGTCCATAGTGCAGAAAATGCAAAGGTGTAGGTTTAGAGTTACTCTGAATTTTTGCAATATATATATATATTTTTAAATTCCTATAGGAACTTATTCTGCTAATATACACAATTTCCTTTTGTTATAATTTCACTTCGCCTTCTCTCTGTAAGACTGGGAGAATACAAGTGCTCTATTATACTTACTGCACTACTTACATCTGCGTGATTTAAGTGTAGGCTTAAAACTGCAGGAAGGAGAGACTTTGAAAATGTTTGTGAGCACCAATAAAGAAACAGAATTGAGGATGATCGCATTGTTTGCATTTATCCCTTATGAGGGAAGACTCACTTCCAATTAGTAATCCTAAAAACCATATCCATTTTGCAAAATTTCCATAGTTGTTGATACCTGAATTCTTAAAATTCCACCTTTACCACAGAAACGTTACCTCTACACCTATGCACAGTACAAGTTTCATGAACCGTATTATTTCCTCCTATCTGTATTAATCACGTTTTTGTGCAGCAGATGCCAGGGACCACTGGAGGGGGCCAGGACTTCACCCCCCAGCCTGCTTTGCGGCTCGTTGCCGCCGCCGTCATCCCGTTCGCGCCAGGAGGCGCTTAAAATCCTGTGGTGGGCTCCCGCAGCGCAGGACACCCGTTTTTGTGCAGCACACGCCAGGGACCACTGGAGGGGGCCAGGACTTCACCCTCCAGCCTGCTTTGCAGCTCGTTGCTTTTTAATGCTGACATGCGGGTAAGACTCTTTGGGTTTAACCATCGTCTCCTTTGACTCGTAAATCTTAAAAAAAAGTCCTTCTTTGCATTGACTTATCTGCCATCAATCAGTCCAACAACAGCAGGGACTATAGTGGTCTATTGGCAGGAGCTAGGCAGGGGAACCAGGAAAGTGTACACTTTCGATCCACTGGAACATTTGTGATAGCCATTTTTGCACTGGACTGGACTGGGAAGTACCTGAGATATCTTTTATCCTGATTATTGGCCAACCAACTCCTTATCATTACCCTTGTCCTTGCTAATTGTGCTCTTTGATCGTATTGTTGCTCCCCGCTCTTGTTTTTATAGCTCATATCTGTTCAAACTACACCTAGGTGCTACTTGGCTGATCATAGTGGGGAGGTTGCACTTCGGCACTGCCAGGGTCTAACAATGGGAAAGCGTACATGCACAGCCAAAACAACCACCCCATCCCCAAGTTGCAATTTCCTCTCCAATGCCACCAACCTCAATTGATAGGATGCTCCAGAGGGCTATAGGTTTGGTAACCACCGAAATAGTGTTGACCGAGATGCGGCTGTCACTAACTCCAAATATCTTTTGCCCGGTGTCTGAGGTATCCACTCCCCAAGTTGTCACCCCTACGTCCACATCTAGGGCAATAGAGTCCTTCCCATCCCCATGCCAAGAAGTTCCACCGAAGCCAGTAACTCGCAAAGGCGGAACTGTCACCAGTAACCTAAAGAATGGGAAGCATAAACAAGCAAGTGGGGCAGGAGCCAAAAGAAAGAAAACCATCAAGTCAACACCTAGTTTTGAGGAATTAGTTAACCCAGAGGGAATAGTAGGACACCTCACCAACCCTCGAATAGACACAGATTGTCAACCTTGGGTGCGGAATTTGTTAGCGGACCTACAGAGCCAACTGAGAGCCATTGTGAAGGAAGAATTTGCTCACCTACTAGATCGCATAGATAAAGGGGCAATAATGGGGCACAACAGGCAAACAAACACTAGTGTCAATAATACCCAAGTTCCAGTGAGGGGGGGAAAGACTGTAGCTGTCAGTCAGTTAGCGCAGGTCCAACTTCTTCAGACAAGCCCGGTGCACTGACGGATGTAGCCCCTAACAGTTTACCGGGTTCCAGCTGGGTAGATGGCCATAGTAACCAGACAGGTAAATCCATTTTTGAAACCTAATGAAGCTTTTAGCAGCACACCCTTATTGTATATTAATCAGTCAAACATGAATTAAGGATGAATTCAGAGCACAAACCAAATACATATATTAGTTTCACTGATTACTGGAAAAGTTTCTTTCAATTAAATCAGTATTATCCAAGGCCGACACACAGCCTAAAAACGAATTCAACAATTTTCAAATTTTTGTCTTTATTGATTCTTTTAAAATATTCCCAGCACATGATCTAGCCGACACGTGTTTCGTCTGCACTCAGACTTTTTCAAGGCTGGAAAAATAAGTGAATACAATAAATATACATTAAAAATACCCAATGTAGAGAAATACCCCATTTACAGAATAATAAAACATTACCACAACCTACTCTTATTCAGAGTCATTTAAAGATATAATTTAGTCAATATTACAGCATTATAGTATAAATGCTTCAGCCTTTGCACAATTCACTAGAATAAGCAGTACCCAAAAGACCATCTAGAGAGAGAAACAAGAAAAAAAGAGAAGAAATCCAAGTCTTGTAAGTACAAATGACCCACTGAAATACCACAAAATTAAAACATGCCAAAAAATGTGGCTGATTCACACATGAGTGAAGAAGGTTGACATAGAATGGAGAAAACACCCATAAAGTGTGCATAGAAAATAGATGTGAAAGTTTTAACTCTCAATCAAAAAAGTGTTCCACCACTAAACTCCACATAGTAAAAACACTCTAAAAATGAGACGGTACACTATAAAAAAATTATTTTATTTTTTTCTCAAAAAACCCACCGGTATGGGAATGAGGCAACAGTCGGTTCGAATAATGTTGAAACACACGGGCGCATCAATTTGCATAGCAAGTTTCATAAAATTGTCACGTAGATTGCCCGATGATCTAATGTCACAGAATAAAGAAAATGCGATAAATTATGCGATAAATTATGCCCGGTATAGATAAAGCTGTACAAAATGACACAATTATCCATAATTGCATATCCATCACTATGGACCTAAATTTGCAAAAAAGCACTAGATCTACCTGCCTTGGTGTTATGATCTATAAACCAAAAATCTACAAGCAAGCTGGTGTAACCAGAACATGACAAAGTATTAGGTGATCCGCTAGTCACACTCACCTAAATACCCTAAAACATGTCCGTAGCTGGTAATCAAAATCAAAACACGGGTTGATTTGATCCACTAAGTACCGTACAAAACTATCTTAATGATGCACATTCCCATATTATGAAATGAGCAATAATACAACCTGGTAACATAACGTAGTCCACAATAAGGACACCACTATCTGTTGGAAACATACCTTTAAGACACTGCAACCACAACATGTGTGAGTCAGGTGGTACGCGGTACATTCTTAACGGTTAAGTGCTCAAGGTGAAAGATTGGGGGTAAAGATCCAGAGCGTGTCAAGTTATAGAGTCATCAGCTAGTCACACTCACCTAAATATACTAGATCATGTCCGCAACTAGTAATCTTAATCAAACACGAGTTGATTTGATCCGCTACGTTTAGTACAAAAATATCTTGGTGATGCACATTCCATATTGGGAAATGAGCAATAATATAATGAGATAACATAACGTGATCCGCAATAAGGACACCACTATCTGTTAAAAACATACCTTTAAAACATTGAAGTCACATAGTATGTGAATCAAGTGGTTAGTCTTTTACGGTTAAATGCCCAAGGTGAAAAATCGGGGGTACACATCCATGATACGATAATACCTATCGAAAAAAGACACAACAATTCAAATAAATGAAAATATTGCATTACATGCCGCAATCCGTAATTGTCCCTAATGGCGTCGCTGGGTACTCATCCTGAAGACACAATAGTCCCCGTCAACTGACGGCACAGCAGTCCGCTCTCAAGAGGTAAAACGAGGCATCAGTGGCCATGTTACTAATTTAAGGTCTGGATCACGCATCACGTGACCTGCGTGAGCACGGTGCTCATGTGACCAAGGCCAAACTTTAGACATTACTAATAGTAAAAATAACCGCCATCTTGTAATGATGTTTTTATGATTAAGTAAGCATACCACACAGGATATATTAAGACAATAAGAATGCTTGCCGGTATGATAATACTCATATCAATCATTACAACAAATAAGCCCTTGGATAATACTGATTTAATTGAAAGAAACTTTTCCAGTAATCAGTGAAACTAATATATGTATTTGGTTTGTGCTCTGAATTCATCCTTAATTCATGTTTGACTGATTAATATACAATAAGGGTGTGCTGCTAAAAGCTTCATTAGGTTTCAATTACATGCATGTTATGTTATAATGTGCTGATAACATCTCCAGGTAGTAGGTGTTACAGGCTGATATAGCACCCCGATCTAAAATTTTTGGATAACAATATCACACGCTAATGATTATGACATATACACATGGTTAGCATTTGATGTGCGGTTTTTCCCTTTAGGGTCCACTACTACCTATTTTTTCTATGTTTGTATATTGTAAGTGGCTACCAGCACTCGAAGTTCTTCTGTAGGCGTGTTCTGACAGAATATTAATCTGCAGAAATACTCTGGACACATTTTCTGCCAAGTATGGCAGTTTTTGAGGACGATAGGGACAAAATGTTCAATGATATTTTTCTAGGACAAAGTAGTCAGTCCAAGAAAATTAACATCAGTGAGGCCAGACCACAGGGATTGAAACAACTTTTCGTCAAACTAGAGAGGTTACGCAAACTTGAACTCTCTAGATGGTGGGATCTCACAACCTTGAAAAAATACATTGAAATTAAACAAGTTCCAAGGGGACTTAGAGTCATTATTTTTCCCACTTTTGAAGATTTAGATCCCGATCTCCTTTTGGAGTGGGAGAATCTAATATTATCCTCATCGTATGGCATGATGGACTTACTCATTAGACATGCAGAGAGAAAAAGATCCAAATTACTGGAGGAAATTGAACAAGTGGAGGAGGAAATTAAAAGACTCAATCTTACAGAAGCTACTGACAAAAACTTCAAAATACTAAAGGAAGTTCTTAATTCGCATCAAACATATATTAGAGACAAAAAAATCCACAAATTAAAGAAAGATGACAACGATTACAAAACTGGTAGAATATTTACCTTTGCAAAAAAATTTGACGAAGTCAAACCAAGAGGGGGAGTCACTGCTCTAATCACTAAGAGACCTGAGACTCAGATATCAGCAAGTGAGTCAGATCTTAGTATCACTAGTGAAACCAGTGAGGCCAGAAGTGAAACTTTGTCTTTTGCAGGAGAGAATGACAAAAATGGCACAGGTTCATCTTTTTTATCGGAGTTAGAGCGGTACAGAAAAGGGACACGACTAGGATACAACAAAAGGAATACAGGTGGAAGAGAACCAGGCGGGGAGGTAGAAAAAATAGATCAAGAAGAGAACAAAAGAGTGACGAGGTCAGTAACACGCATACAGAAGAATTGACGAGTCAAGCAAATGTAGCTTCAATGGCTATTAACTCATCCACTATGCCAATGGTTGTAGAACAACATAATGATGTGTCTATTGTTAACTTGTCACAAAAAGAACTGACAAATGTTGAAATCAATGTACTCAAAAAAGGTTTAAGCTTCTGTCCAATGTCCAGACCTAACTTCACACAAATCCATATAGATTTGTTCAAATTTGTTCGCAGGCTTAAATTAAAGAAATTTTTTGACAACAACAAAAAATTGTGTTCGGTACCCATTTATACAGTCAATGAAAGTGGACAGACAATCAGGGATATCCAGAATATACAAATGCTATTATCAATGGATGATAGTTTAGATGTGGTTCCTAGTATAGGTGAAATATTACAAGATCTAGATATAGGAACTAATTACCAGACTAACAGTGGGCTGAGAACTAAGTCTACGTTTACGCCAATATTACCCCCAGATAACATGATTGATTGTATTTATAAGGCTGTAACTCAAGATTTGTATATACTAGAGGATAAGATAACAAACACACCTGGGAAATTTAAGGACAATCTCAATAAGGAAGAAAGAATTGCCCTATATGAACTAGCAGAGTGTCCTAATTTAGCCATAAAAGAAGCAGACAAAGGGGGCAATATAGTGTTGATGGACAAGGACTACTATCTTGGAGAAATCGATAGCCAGTTGTCCGACAAAGAGTCATATACCAAGATCTCCAAAAATCCAATGCAGGAAGTTAATAAGCTAGTTGATACAACAATGAGATATTGGCAGAGTTGCGGTCTATTATCAGACATTGAGGTCAAATATATGTTTAATCCATCACCTAGAGCAGCACATATATATACTCTACCCAAAATATATAAAAATCCTACTGTGCCTCCTGGCAGGCCCATCATATCAGGGATAGGGGGACCAACAGAACGTATCTCAGAGTATATAGATATTTACCTTCAACCAATAGTTAGAAATTTACCTGCTTTCATTGAGGACACCAAGGATCTTCTTAATAAATTAGAAGATCTACTTTGGACTGATGACCTTACCTTTGTCACCTTGGATGTGAGTGCCTTATATACCAGCATTCCGTTTTCAAAAGGGATGGAAGCACTCACATACTTTTTATCCAAGCGTGATGCGACCCTGTATGAACATACCAATATGCTTCTCGAACTTACTAGGATGACACTTAATAACAACTATTTCATGCATAATGAGACCTGGTATAAACAAGATTCTGGAGTTGCAATGGGTGCCAAATTTTCTCCATCGTTCGCCAATATCTACATGGGCTTCTTTGAAGAACATCATATTTGGAAACTATGCCCACCCAATTTGACAAATTCTATCATATATTGGGGTAGATTTATTGACGATATCTTAATGATATGGAGTGGTGATAGATCGACTCTAGATATGTTCATTGAACATCTTAATACAAATGAATATAATCTGAGCTTCACACACTACATCAATACTAAACAAATTGATTTTTTGGATATTACACTATTTGTTGAGGATGGAAAATTGGAGTGTAAATTATTTCGCAAAACTACAGCATGCAACTCGGTGTTGCACGCTAGCAGTGCCCACCCTGGTTCTCAAATTCGTGCTATACCTTTTGGCGAAATGACTCGCCTGAGGAGGAATTGAAGCAAAGATGTTATCTTCCAACAAGAGATGATGAATCTTAAACAACGATTCCTCATTCGAGGATATGATCACACTATATTAGATAGATCCCACACCAGGATCAATAGAACAGAACGTAAAGGACTTCTTAAATCAAAATCAAAAAGGAAGAACGCAATTGAGAGGAAACACATTGCCCTGATAACACAGTACAATTCACATAGTACCAATGTATTCAGGACAATAAATAAACATTGGCATTTGTTGAAATTGGATAATGATTTAGATCCTTATATTTCTAACAAACCCCGTATCACATACAAAAGGGGCAGAACCTTGCGCAACATACTTAGTCCCTCTTATATAGATAATAGAGTGACAGACGTAAATCGATCATGGTTACCAGTGAAACCCAAGGGCTTTCATAAATGTACAATGTGTAGTGTTTGCCAATTTGCTGAAAACAAAATAACCAGTTTCAGCTACAATACCGGGCAAGTACATCAAATACATCACTTTATGAACTGTAATACTAAGTTTATAGTATACTGTATTATTTGTCAATGCAACCTAATCTATGTAGGGAGCACTATCAGACCGCTCAAAGAGCGGATACAGGAACATATTAGAGCTATCCGCAACAATAATATCAACTACCCATTAGCAGTACATTACAATACTGCACATGCTAATGCAGAAATACTAAAAATTAGGTTTCATGGGATTGCCGTAATACAAGAGGATTCGCCTGGAGGTGATAAAACGTCTTCACTTAGAAAACTTGAATCCAAATGGCTTATCAAATTGAGATTGGTCGACTTCGGGCTTAACATTGATAGAGAACTTCATGTTTTCTAAGAGATTGATGTCTTATAATAGTACCATCACATGTTAAGTTCTTTGTGTACCAACAAGGAATCAGTATTTCATTAATGGAATAAGACAGTGTATAATGATAGCAACAAAGATCACTGTATAAATAAGAACTTGTATGTAGATTGGGTGATAGTATCTATAATGTTTTGTACTATAATTACTTGTGACTAGATTGATTTGCTTTCAGTCTATAGTTGAATATTTCATCATGTTCTTTGTTTTTTGTTTATACAATGCATTATGAAAATTTGGCAATGTAGACTATGTGATATGATTTGCTGTGTTTTATTGTAGATACATTGAGTTATCTCTGTCCCCACCCTTCTCTGAGAATTTCTATACACAATGGTGATTGGATATCACTTCTGTTACACCTTTATTCTATCAGGGTACTTTATGATGTTGTTGAATTTTGTCCCGATCAAAAAACCATGGGATCGAGGACGTTTTGGTTTGTTATTTCATTATATAATTACTCGTCGGGTGTGTATTTAAATTGATATCACCGGATATAGTAACATTCCAATTTTAGGTTAATTAAAGTTTGGGGTGCAGCATTTACTTTGGCCATGGGCTTATTTGTTGTAATGATTGATATGAGTATTATCATACCGGCAAGCATTCTTATTGTCTTAATATATCCTGTGTGGTATGCTTACTTAATCATAAAAACATCATTACAAGATGGCGGTTATTTTTACTATTAGTAATGTCTAAAGTTTGGCCTTGGTCACATGAGCACCGTGCTCACGCAGGTCACGTGATTTGTGATCCAGACCTTAAATTAGTAACATGGCCACTGATGCCTCGTTTTACCTCTTGAGAGCGGACTGCTGTGCCGTCAGTTGACGGGGACTATTGGGTCTTCAGGGTGAGTACCCAGCGACGCCATTAGGGACAATTACGGATTGCGGCATGTAATGCAATATTTTCATTTATTTGAATTGTTGTGCCTTTTTTCGATAGGTATTATCGTATCATGGATGTGTACCCCCGATTTTTCACCTTGGGCATTTAACCGTAAAAGACTAACCACTTGATTCACATACTATGTGACTTCAATGTTTTAAAGGTATGTTTTTAACAGATAGTGGTGTCCTTATTGCGGATCACGTTATGTTATCTCATTATATTATTGCTCATTTCCCAATATGGAATGTGCATCACCAAGATATTTTTGTACTAAACGTAGCGGATCAAATCAACTCGTGTTTGATTAAGATTACTAGTTGCGGACATGATCTAGTATATTTAGGTGAGTGTGACTAGCTGATGACTCTATAACTTGTCACGCTCTGGATCTTTACCCCCAATCTTTCACCTTGAGCACTTAACCGTTAAGAACGTACCGCGTACCACCTGACTCACACATGTTGTGGTTGCAGTGTCTTAAAGGTATGTTTCCAACAGATAGTGGTGTCCTTATTGTGGACTACGTTATGTTACCAGGTTGTATTATTGCTCATTTCATAATATGGGAATGTGCATCACTAAGATAGTTTTGTACGGTACTTAGTGGATCAAATCAACCCGTGTTTTGATTTTGATTACCAGCTACGGACATGTTTTAGGGTATTTAGGTGAGTGTGACTAGCGGATCACCTTATACTTTGTCATGTTCTGGTTACACCAGCTTGCTTGTAGATTTTTGGTTTATAGATCATAACACCAAGCCAGGTAGATCTAGTGCTTTTTTGCAAATTTAGGTCCATAGTGATGGATATGTAATTATGGATAATTGTGTCATTTTGTACAGCTTTATCTATACTGGGCATAATTTATCGCATAATTTATCGCATTTTCTTTATTCTGTGACATTAGATCATCGGGCAATCTACGTGACAATTTTATGAAACTTGCTATGCAAATTGATGCGCCCGTGTGTTTCAACATTATTCGAACCGACTGTTGCCTCTTTCCCATCCGGTGGGTTTTTTGAGAAAAAAATAAATAAATAATAATAATTTTTTATAGTGTACCGTCTCATTTTTAGAGTGTTTTTACTATGTGGAGTTCAGTGGTGGAACACTTTTTTGATTGAGAGTTAAAACTTTCACATCTATTTTCTATGCACACTTTATGGGTGTTTTCTCCATTCTATGTCAACCTTCTTCACTCATGTGTGAATCAGCCACATTTTTTGGCATGTTTTAATTTTGTGGTATTTCAGTGGGTCATTTGTACTTACAAGACTTGGATTTCTTCTCTTTTTTTCTTGTTTCTCTCTCTAGATGGTCTTTTGGGTACTGCTTATTCTAGTGAATTGTGCAAAGGCTGAAGCATTTATACTATAATGCTGTAATATTGACTAAATTATATCTTTAAATGACTCTGAATAAGAGTAGGTTGTGGTAATGTTTTATTATTCTGTAAATGGGGTATTTCTCTACATTGGGTATTTTTAATGTATATTTATTGTATTCACTTATTTTTCCAGCCTTGAAAAAGTCTGAGTGCAGACGAAACACGTGTCGGCTAGATCGTGTGCTGGGAATATTTTAAAAGAATCAATAAAGACAAGGATTTGAAAATTGTTGAATTCGTTTTTGGGCTGTGTGTCGGCCTTGGATAATACTGATTTAATTGAAAGAAACTTTTCCAGTAATCAGTGAAACTAATATATGTATTTGGTTTGTGCTCTGAATTCATCCTTAATTCATGTTTGACTGATTAATATACAATAAGGGTGTGCTGCTAAAAGCTTCATTAGGTTTCAATTACATGCATGTTATGTTATAATGTGCTGATAACATCTCCAGGTAGTAGGTGTTACAGGCTGATATAGCACCCCGATCTAAATATTTTTGGATAACAATATCACACGCTAATGATTATGACATATACACATGGTTAGCATTTGATGTGCGGTTTTTCCCTTTAGGGTCCACTACTACCTATTTTTTCTATGTAGGTAAATCCATTTTGACCCCCATAGAAAGGCCAGGTACCCAGCAGGCCCAAGACCTCAGTAATGTCCCTGGCCCCAGGGGCTCTAACAATGAGAATGGGAATAACAATCCAGTATCCCACAAGAGAGGTCCTAACAAAAATAGCCCCACTCAAATAGGGTCGAGGGAAAGTAGAGAAGGGGTGGGTGCCGAGGAGGGGACAGCGAGAAGGCCTGAAGCAGCGATTCTGCCCACTATGAATTTACCCCCAGCCTCACTTCCGTATGTCCTTATATTGACAGGAGTACCAGAAATTAAAAGTGGCCAGAGGGAAACACAACTGGACCTCAGGAACAAATCCCTTTTCTGGCTGGCTAGGTACAGGCAGTTCCCTTATGACAGGGCAGGGGAGATCTTAATGGTTCGTAGAGTTGGCTGGGTGGGCAAGAGACAAAAAACAATGCAAGGGGATAGTGTAGTTATTAATTTTAGAAATCCCCTGACTGTTCACACCTTAGTAAGCCAGAATCCTTGCCACCAGGAACCACCTACAGGGGTTAGGGTCTATCCATTGGACTATGTTTACTCCTACTGTCATATTCAACCTAGGGCTCATAACACTAGTGATTCAGGCAGGTGGCCACTGGAATACCAAAAAGCGGGCCCACCCCCTAGACCCTTGCTATTTAACATACCAGTAACGAATAGATTCGGGGCTCTAGAAGAGGTGGATTGACACGCAATGGCAGGGTGGCCCCTGGACCCAGGTGTTCGGGGTTTGAAAGGGACCTAGGGGAGTATAGCAGTGGTAAGTCGAGTCAGACCACTTGCTACGGGATTAGGGCAGACCTAATGGACCTGCAAACTGTAACACAACAGATGGCCACTAGTGCAATCGGGACACGGGTAAAGTCACTTGGAACACCAGCTGCCCCAGCCCCTGCCCTCCCAACCATTAGTTTACCTAGGGAAGGTGTTCCCATGAAAGTAGCAGAAGTTTTTCCCTCGGCCCAGCTGGAGGATACCCAAATCCCTAACACTCGTATGCTCGATGCCCCTTTTAACCCAGACAACAAGCTGAGGGTTTTATCCTGGAACATTGCCGGTCTAAAAAGCAAACTGCACTGCCCAGATTGGGGGCTCTTTGTGGAGCAACATGAAGTGTGCATGTTTCAGGAAACTTGGGCAAGGGAAGACATTGTAAGGGTGGGGTTTGCAACATTCAATGTACCCGCCATTTTGGGGGGAAGAGGCAGACCATCTGGGGGCTTATGTATTTGGGTCGTTACGCACCTGGGCTGCACAGTGGAACAGTTGAATCCCCTGTCTAACGATATCCAGTGCGTTGTACTTACTTTCTCTCCCAAATTGAAAATAGCCTTTATCAATCTTTATTCTCGACCCGTAATCCTCAGCCACGAATCCCCGACCTTCGATCAATTAAACACCTTCATTGCTACAGTCCCCACGAACATGTGGTTGATTAGCGGGGGTGATTTTAACTGTCAATTTGAGCCCCTTGTTGATCCTACTGATACAATCCCCAGCGAGAAGGATCTGCATTGGCTAATTCCTGAGCCTCAAATTCCACCGATTAAGGCCTGGACCCCGCTGGCACTCCAGATCAACCCAGTCACACTGACCCACTCCCTGAGAGCGTGTAATGGCCGTACCAAATCAGACACGCCAGGGAAGTTAACTTTTAATAGAGAAGGCCAATCCTCCCTGCTGGACTATATTTTAGTGGAGACCAGGCTATGGCAAAGGGTTGTTGATTTCGATGTCCTGCCGCGACAGGACAGTGATCAAAACGCCCTGACCATGGAGCTGGAGCTGCCGGACTTTGTAAATGCCATGGCTAGTGGTACCTCCTTAGATAGCAGATTAATACTTTCAAGTAATAGAAGAAGAATAAGGTGTGGGGCAATCGAGCAGTCATCCGACAAGCTGGCCACACTATGGGCCCCATGCATCAAACTAAAAACCGGTCGGAAACGGGTAGATTCTCAGAATCTGCCCCTTTGCGACCGGTATTTTTGCATTTGGGATGCATCATCCCAAATGCAAAAATCGCAAATTGCGATTGCATTTAAGGAATCGCAAATTGCGATTCCTTAAATGCAATGCTAGAAGCAATTTAAAATAGCGATTTCACTATTAGGAGTCGCAAATTACCGGGAAAAAAAACTGGTCGATAATTTGCAAAAACTTTGAAAAAATGCACTAAAGTGCATTTTTAAAAGTTACATGTTACACACACACATGCCCTTGGGGTATGTGTGTGCGCACCATGGGTGCACATTACAATTTCAGGGGTGCAATCCTGGGGTCCTTTTGACACCCTTGCACCCTTGAAATTGCATGCGCACTTTGCAAGTACCTAATGGGTACCCGCAAATTGCGCATGCAATTCCCATTCATTCCTATGGGCCTGCAGGCCCATAGGAATGAATGGGAAGCCATTCCTTAATTGCGACTCGCAATTTGCGACTCGCAATTAAGGAATTTGTAGGAATCGCTATTTTTTTAGCGATTCCTACATGCATTGGCTTTTGCAATTCCTTATTAGCAAATCCTTATTTTTCGCTAATAAGGAATCGCAAATGGCATTTTTGATGCATGTGCCAGTATATTCTTTAATCATTCCGTCCTTATCAGAAATGGGGGAGGCTGCCACCACAATGGGCTCTTTTCCAAACACTGATACAATAGCGGCATTGCATGCAGCACTGACATCCAATTTGGCCGATATATTTTATCCTAGGGTTTCCTCCAAGGCGAGAAATGGGGTTAAACAATCCTGGTTCAATGACACCTGCCGAAAGGCTAAGTAAGCTCTGCTAGATGCCATTAAAGCCAAGGAAAGGCACTTAACTAAACAAATGAGGGTGCTTTGCAGAGACAACATCCAACAAGCAAAGAGCTGGGAATTAGAAAGATGGGATGCCCTCAAAATTGTCCTATCTAACAGGGACATGAAGGCGTTCTGGTCAATGGTCTGCACAGGCAGTAGTGAAGGGAAGTCAGCCATAGAGCCAAACATTGCAGCGGTTATATGGAAGACACACTTCCAGGCTCTATACACCACGTAGGAAGCTGCTGGCCCAAATGGTGGAACATCCACAATACTCCTAGGGACCATCCACGAAGAGGCCCCCAGGATCACTCTGACAGAAGTTTTAAACACTATAAGAAAGCTTCCTCTCGGCAAAGCCCCAGGACTGGATAAGCTGCTGGGGGACCTCTTCCGTGCAGAACCAAAAATATGGAGACCCTACCTATGGACAATATTTAATGCTATTATGAGAGGTATGGCGATCCCTGAAACCTGGGCCGGGGCAGAAATGTTCCCAGTTTTTAAAAAGGGCTCACCCCTCTTGCCCACAAATTATTGGCCGATCAGCTTGATCGATGTTACCCAGAAACTGTTTGCACGGGTACTCCTCGATCGCCTTCACGTTTGGATGGAGGAGCATGAAATCCTGAGCCCATACCAAGCCGGATTCAGAAAAAACATTTCCACCATCAACCAAATATTTAGACTCCAACTCCAATATTGGAAAACGGTGTCAATAGAGGGTGGCAGTCTCTATTTAATATTTGTAGATCTGAAGACGGCCTTTGATTTGGTCCCCAGAGCTAAATTGTGGGATGTACTTAGAGACCTGGGGATCCCCCCCTGACCTCTTGAGTCTGCTCTTGAGACTGCACGAGGGCAACTTTGACCAAGTGAGGTATGGGAAATGTGGTGAATTAACTTCCCGTTTCCCAGTCAATAGAGGAGTAAGGTAGGGGTGCGTGCTCGCCCCCACCCTGTTCTGCCTATTTATCAATGCTCTGGTTGCCCAACTTATTGAGGTAAAGGACAATGATGCCCCAAAGCTGGCACGTAGTCAGGTGCCAGCAATGATGTTTGCGGACGACACACTGTTATTATCTAAGTGGCCCATGGGCATCCAGAGGGTTCTTGATAGCTTTGCTATTTTTTTGCAAAAACAGGGGGCTGGAGATCAATACACAGAAGACCAAATTTATGGTCTTCAACCCAGCTAACACATCTTGCCCTAACCCCCGCCTAAATGGTACCTTGCATGAGAGGGTGTCAGTTTTTGACTACTTAGGGGTTACTGTGACAGAAACGTTTGAGTGGGGCCCGCAACTGGCCAAAGCAAGCCTTAAGCTAGCACAGACTGCAGGGGGAATTGCAAAAATGTATAGAAACTCCTCCCATAAACCGGCTGGGCCTATAGCGGAGATCTACAAAGTGCAAGCAAGGGGTGCGACAATGTATGCGGCTGAATTATGGGGTCACTGTACCTCTGGCAGACTGAACAAAACAGAGAACCATTTTATGAGGCAGATATTAGGCCTTTCCCCTAGCACCCCCCTCACCCCCCTACGCCTGGACCTAGGAATCAGACCAATCGCAGACGAGATTGGACTTAGGCCACTAACCTTTTGGCGTGGACTGTGGATGACCCCGGAACTAGCAGTCTACCAGTCAGAGTTAGAGGAGTTATTGAGTCTCCCGGGTCTTGGTAAAATACCATGGTTTCTGTATATAAAGGATGTATGTTGTAGGCTGGGTAAACCAAGCTTATGGAGCAACCCTGAGGAAATGTGCCCGGTAATCTCACGTCCAGAACTGGTAAGAATCTATAGGTCACTTAAATTAGCAGATATCCAGGGGAACTTGGCCGTAGGACACTTGACAGCCGATTTCTTGAGAATCAAAGACGAGTATCTGATCGAGTCCTTTCTGGATGATATTCAACCAACCTTGGCAAGGAAACTATACATCCAGTTTAGAATAGGGACCTTGCCGCTCCGTGCTTTCACTAACAAATGGTTAAAAGTCACACTCCTCGGGTGCCCTGCCTGCAATTGTGTGGAAGAGTCTGAGCTTCACGTTTTTTTTTGTCCTGGCTATAAATTAGCCAGACAGCGCTGGCTCATCCCACTCTGCAGGAACCTAGGGTTTAGGCATTGTGTGGCGGCATTTAGAGTCCTGAAGTACTACACTCACACACCCATTGTCTTTGCCGTATCCCGATTTTTAAACTCAATGTGGCGTAGTCGTAGGATGTTGTTAAACTCGCCACCGCGCACATAAAAGCCCATACTGTATGCATTCTTTTTTTTTAATCTTTTAACTCATTTTAATCCTTTCTAATGTTTTAATAATCAAGTTTACTGATGAATTGAGATTTTATTTGGACAAAATTGTATGTGCACCCGTTTATGGTCCCAGTGGCCTTACACAGGGAAACAGAAGGTAGCTGGTTGAGGATGGGCTGAATGCATGAACTCCCCGAATCTACCATCCTGTGATCACTGTCATGTATTCTAATGCTGCTACATTTGTAATCTGTAAATCTATTTATGTGTTAACTGTTCTATGTTATGTGTTTTTATCTGTGTAAACTGTTTTCACGCATGCACTTTTTATGGTCTATATTGACCGAAATAAAGTTTGTTGGAATGGAATGGTATTAATCACAGGTTGAATCTGACAGATTTCTTTTGTTTAAGTGAGAGTGATTGGATATGATTCCAGTGAAAATACGGTGTCCTTCCATGGTGCTCTGGATCTTCAGAAGAGATCCATTTTAATATTTACCTTTGGTTGGTTGTGTGTTGTTGGATTTAATGAACATCTGAGGGTACAAAAGCAGATTCAAATGATTTATCCATTTTCCTGAGACCATTTACCATTGGCTATTACCAGCCAGAGCAAGGTGACTGGTTAGAAAGGGACAGGAAGGGGAAATACTTATAATTGCATAATGATTTTTTACAGTTTTAGAGATGGTGTTCATAAATCCAGATCCCATTTGCACTTTAAATGGCTTTCAGGCATCATATTGCTGCCAATAGTGTTTTAAGTTCTATGGCTCCACCGTTAAAAGATGCATGGCATTTGTTTGGTCTTCATGAAGTGTATTTCCCATAGCACAAACCCCCTAATGAGCAGTCCTTCCCACCCACCCCAGTTGAATGCTTCTACTGAGGTATATACATTTATCTAAAACTGTATCCAGCAAAAAGTGATGTTGTGGGAATCGACCAACATTGCATATTGTATGATTGTCTTATTGCCCCCCCCAATCAAATTAACAATATAAACAAAAACGTGTAACCTGATTTTAATCGTTACCAGTAACCAATATGCAGTGGACAAAAAAGGAAATACAAAACTTTCCCATCTGCATCTTTCCCTGATATTGGTGAGCTCGAAACATACTTCAGCAATTCAGCTGTTATCCATGGTCGATTTCAAGGGGGATCTGCATTTATTTCTTGACTTGCCCCATGTCTTTGTACTGACTTGATCAGTTCTGCTTTGCCGCGTTGTATGTGGGTCAGGTCCAATGATGTTGTTCTCTTGCAGACGCTAATGTCTTGCCACCCAAATACTTCAATGCTGTCTTGTTTGAATTTGTTGTGTTCATAGGTGTGGATTATAGAATGTCGAAAAACATTCAAAATTCTCTGCTTTTGAATGGTCTGTAGATTTCCCGTCTTTACTGATCCATGTTATAGGCGGTTCTAAGAGACCAAACTTGACGTCAAGGTTACAAAGTCAAGGCTTAAAGCGGAAGAAGGATGTACACTTGCCATTAGTCTCCAGAGAGAATTCAGTATCTCTTGGTATTCTGTTCAAGTCCAGTGTGAATGCTCGATTCTTGTGTGCTACTTGGATTACATGTCAGGACTGTTTGTGTCTCTTAAACCTGGAAATTGTCCAAGCTTCATCGGTCTCCACGTTCTATGATTTTCTGTCAAAGATGCTATATGTCTGTTTCCCATTCCAGGATGCTGTTGATGTATGTCTGAAGGTGTTCTTTGTTTTTTTCTAGGCTGCCGTGTCTCGTGTTACAAGCAGCTATATCCATTCTTGTGGATTGAATTTCTCCTGCTATATCCAACATGTTGGTGTCCAGGGACTGCAGCTTTGCCCCAATCAGAGTAATTTCTCTCATGATTTCCATTGGTGTTGAGTTTTGGGGCTGTTCAGATTCAAAGAAGGCCTTTCTCGATTCCTTACTACCATCGACCACTTCGGTGAAATTCAATTGTTTCGAGGATTTGATAAAATAAGATAATGTACTTTATTGTTTGTGGTTATTTAAAACCATTACAATTTAAAAGGAACAATGAACTCATATTACAACATTGAAACGGCAATTGATTATGGTTATTAAAAACTTGGAGGGATATTACCAAGGAATTGCGATAATTATCGCAAAGCGCGCTTAGCGCTGTTTTTTTTATCGCCGGCTATCGCTGGATTTCATCGCGGAGATAACGTGTTATTATCAACGCTTATCTCCAAGGCGATAAAAAATCCAGCAATAGCGGCGAAACCCAGCAATAGCGCAAGAAATCGAGCGATAAATTCAACGCGCTAATGAAAAGCTTGCTAATAGGCAGGTGAGGACTTAACCTTACAATCCACCTCCCATTGACTAGAATGGTTAAGTCAGGTTTCTAGCAGGTGTTAGATTCTAGCGATAATCGCGGTTAGCGCGAGTTTTTTTATCGCTTCGCGGGCATTGCTAATAGGGGGGAGTTGTGTTTGCGACTGCTTTCAGTTGCTTTTAGTTGGGAACGCCTACTTTGCATGTCATTAGCGATATATATCGCTGACATGCAAAGCGGCACCAAAACGGTCGCTTTCGCCATAAAGCTGTCGCTAACAGCTGTTAGTGACAGCTTGCTAATAGGGCGATAGAAATATCGCCGCTTTAGCGGCAAAAAGTGCCGCTAAAGCGGCGATAAGGCCCTTGCTAATATGCCCCAGATTCATTTGGTAAAAACAGAGGCAGAAACCATACATATTAAGACAGTGTAATCAGCAGTTTAAAACGTACTGGGAATGCCACACTAGTGGGCTAAGCGAAAATAGCAGCTAATTGTTCCTCATTAAAAGCAGCACAATCATTTAATAAAGTGCTAATGCATTGAGACAGCCATTTATTTTACACCCAAATGGCAGCACAATAATCTTCAAGTATGTCACCATCAGGTTGGCTTCAACCGGAATAGCAGCAAATTGTTCCTCATTAGTAGCAGCGCAATAGTTTGATAAAGTTCTGGTGCAACATAAAAACAACCATTTTGCAGCACAGGTGACGGCAGAGTGATCCTCAAAGCAGACACCATCAGGATTACAACACCCAATGGTCCGTTGTTGTAGGACCCCGTTTAATGTAGCTGATCAGTTGTTTGAGTTAATATCTTGGTGGACAAGGTGCGCAGGGCTGGGTCTCTCAACAGATAGCTTTGGAGAGTCAGCAGAGCCCACCTGTTAAGCCCCTAGCCGACTGAACATATTGGATGTGATGGTGACAAATTTCGTCAACAAAATGATTAGACATATGTTGTCAGGATTTAAAGAAGCAATGATAGCCTGTCGGCATGTACGGACTCCCAGTTTATTCCACTCTCTCTGTAGTGTGGTCCTGCATTCGTTCAGCAGTACTGGACAGAGGCATACGACGTGCTTGCAGGATTCTTCACAACTGCCCCAGCCCCTGCAAGTTGTATCCTAATTGGGCAACATCAGCTGACTAGATGTTTCAGAAATGGCCATTCCCCTAACCCGAGGCCCATAAATCTTGCCTCCAGATGGATGACACACGTACAGGAAAGATATGATGCTGGGGTGGCTGACTGATACCTGCCCAAGCATGTCTGCATTAAGCGAGTAGTGCTCTGTCGGAATGAAATGATCAGAGGCAAACGCACTTTCAAATACTCATTTTAAAGTTTAGTTAACTGGAGTTGCTGCCCCAGAGGGCTTGGGCGTCCAGTAGTTGCTGGCAATCTTCAAAGAACCGACTATGGGCTTGGCTAGGCCTGCTGCAGCTGATTTTTGACCGTAACAATGCCTCTAGGCTACCTGCCAGGCCCTCCATCACTTGTGACACAGATTATGGTAAGCACCAGCACCAGCTGCCAGTTGATCAGGGAGGCCTAATCACAGACGTAGCTAGGCCTTAGGCTGCCCGTGGCGGCCCCTGCGTTTGCCGCCCTCGGCAAAACGATTGAAGAGCGGGGGGGTGGGTGGTAGCGGTAAGAGCGGGGGAAGGGGGGCTGGCTGCCGCCCCAAAACTCGTGCCGCCTGGGGCGGTCCGCCCCCATCGCCCCCCCTAGCTACGCCACTGGGCCTAATTCGAGCCTGATCTGTGCGGCAGATGAGGACTTCGGTAGTCGAAAAACCAGCCTATAGATCTTTACGACGAGTTTATTAAACAGACTATTGTCCCTGCCTAGTAGGATTTCCCTGCCATTGGGTAATGAGGGAGAGATTTTGGCCTTCATAACTTCTAGTAATGGAGAGAGACTTGGACTCAAAAACAATTTCGATAATTTTGATAGCGTCAACTGAAGGGTCGAAGCTTTTGCCTCAACTTCTTTCCATTGCTTCACGAAGCAGCCTCTAGCATCAATATATACCCCTAAGTACTTGTAGGATTGATCTGACGTGATTCTGTTGCCATTATAGAACCATCCTCCTCCCTGGAGTTTTTTCATGCCAAATGTTACAACCTTTGTTTCTTTTCAGGTTCACCTCTAGTTTGTTGGCAGCTGTGTAAATGTACAGCTTGTTGAGAAGTCGTTGGAGTCCTACCCTTGTGTGACTAAATAGGGCAAGATCATTCACATACAACAGATTTCTGATCCGGACACCACCTATTTTGGAGGGTGTCTGTTAATAGCATCAAGCAGCTGGGCTAGATCTGCAATGAATAGATTAAAAAGCAGGGGGGCTAGCACGGACACCTGTTTCACTCCTCGTGATGTCATTATATTTCTGGATAAATGAGCGCCATCTTCCAATCTGATGCATATCCATGTGTCAGAGTGTAGCTGGATTTTAGCCTCCAAAAGATTTGGGGTATTCTCCATCTCTGTAGTTAGCTCTCAGGGCTCCCCTTGGTACCCGACCGAACGCCGCCTTGAAGTCGACGAAACAGCAGTGCTTCAGAGATTTTGAAGCAGTTGTTTTATCCATCAGGACAGTTATTGCATTAGATTGGTTAGCGTCCCTGATTTTGCCATGAACCCTGCTTGATTAAATGGGATTAGCCGCTTTTGTTCCACCAATAGTCATAGATCTTCCAGGAGCATACTGGCATAGTATTTGGCGTCATTATCAAGGACGGCTATTAGCCTGTAATTGTTTGGATCAGCTTTAGGGCCATATGCATCAAGCATTTTTTGCCTTCGCAAACGGCCGATTCGCAGAATCGGCCGTTTGCGAACGCAAAAAAATGCCTTTCTGATGCAGCAAAGCCTATTTTGCGATTCGGTAACCTGTTACCGATTCGCAAAAAGGATTTGCAATTCGCTATTAGGAAGGGGCGTGTTTAGGGCGTCCCTTCCTAATACCGAATCGCATCGGTATGCATGAATGTTTTGCGACAGGAATGCGGTCGCAAAACATTTGCATTTTACCACCTATTTCAAGTAGGTGGTAACCCATTCGCAAATGGGAAGGGGTCCCCAAGGGACCCCTTCCCCTTTGTGAATGTCTGTAAATGGATTTTCTAAGAGCAGGCAGTGGTCCCACGGACCGCTGCCTGCTCTTAGGAAATGAAAGGAAAAGTTTTCATTTTCTCTTTTGTAAAGCATCCCGTTTTCCTTTAAGGAAAACGGGCTGCTTTACAAAAAACAAAGATTGCTTTATTTAAAAGCAATCACGGACATGGTGGTCTGCTGACCCCAGCAGGCCTCCATCCCCGTGATTTTTGCGATTCCTAGGGGGTCTCAAATTGCGACCTACCTCATTAATATTCATGAGGTAGGTCATTTGCGATCCCCTAGGAATCGCAGAAAGTGTTAAACACACTTTCATGCATTCCATTTTGCAATTTTCTAATTGCGAATCGCAAGAATTCGCAATTAGGAAATCGCAAAATGGATTGTTGATGCATCTGGCCCATAGTGCCTACTTTATATATCGGGTGTATTATGGCGCCACGCAATGTGTCGGTATCAATGAAGACCTCAGGCAGTGGTCAAAGAGCCTGGTAAACTGTCCAGCCCAGAATGGGATGTCTTGTTTGTAGAGTACCTGTGGTAAACCATTGGGCCCAGGGGCCCCATCTGTTCTTCCTTTTGTTATTACACACGCTATGCAGGTTGCAAGAGAGACCAGGTCCCTTTCATTGAGGTGTAAACAATCCAGGAATCGAGGAAAGGCTCCAATAGGGATTCTCTGTGCCATTTTCACACTTTTGTCCATGGGACTGACTTTTTCCTCCATGGCCAAAAAGTGCATGGTTAGAAAGGATGCCCATTCTCCTTCCGGTATATTGGCACAGCCCAAGCCCGTCTGGCCATTCATTTGTTTGTTCACCAGGAACCAAAAGCCTCTAGAGTTGGGATTCTTACTGGCATAAAGGAGTGTTGTCCAGAAATACTCTGACCATTTGCACTTCTCGGCAAAAACTGCATGCCTGTAGACTTTCTGTGCCCGTTTGAATGCATAGAGTAGTTTCTTGTCTCCTGGAGACTTCCAAACTTACCTCAAAGCTTTGTTGCATATTTTCTTGAGTTCCTTAATCGTGGTTGAGGTGATGGATTCACTAGAGGAGACAAGCTGACGGGTTGGTCAGTAGAATTTGTAAGCAGTTGGAGGGTAAAATTTGTCCATTCCATCATTGGGGATAGTTTATTGGTACAGTTTGCGTCTAAGTGCTCCTCACATTCAGCCATAATAACACTGCTGATGGAGCTATTTCATTTGAGGTTCTCCGTGCATGTTCCGCTGTATGTCAACCTTGCCAAGGCGTGGTGCGGCAGGTTAGGCGACAGAGTAATGATCTGTGGGCAATGATCACTCTCTGCCCGCAGAGTGATATAATAATTTTCTACAAGAGGGAACATTTCAGCATTGCAGAAGGTATAGTCAAAGAAAGGAGCAGGTTTTCCCATCAGTTCTCATCCAGTTTGGCGGGAATGTCTTGTGGGAAGCGATCATTCAATATTTTGAAGCCCATGCTGCTAAGTTGCAGGACCATATATTCGGCAAGCATGCTACGCGGGCAGCTGCTTGGCTTTGCCTGTTCGATGATGTTCTGGGCACTCCCTAGGTTGAGTTCCTTGTGGTCATCTGGAAGATCTTGGAAAAGATTTGTATTGAAATCCCCAAAGCATGCTCCTTTAGGATAATTGCTGGCTAGGTCACACAGTGTTTGTATTACATGATTTAATTTGAACCTTTTTTCCCTTACACTTGGACTGATGTAAACATTTATCAGTAATATCAATTTTTTGCAATCTGATTACTGATCTTGATTCCTGCCAGCCAATTCTCCTCAAACGTTAACAAGTCGATGATCCCTTTTAACTTGACTGAAGTATAAATAGATAGCCCGCCTTTTAATCTACCATACTTATGCTCCCTGAAGGCTGGTGTCCAGTGGCCGATGTAACCTACAATCGGGAGGCTTGTCTCGGCACATGTTTCCTGTATGGCTCTAATTTTGTGGTTCTTTAAGAACCTAACTATGCCTGGGGACTGAAGTTTCTGGGTAAGACAGTTAATGTTCCAGTAGCACAGGGATAATAAAGGTGGCTTAGGGCAGATAAGTACTCGAGGACTAATCCAGTCAAGGCTTCTGCTTGATCGTGCTGCGGGCAGCCAAGCCTAATCTTTACCTATGTGGTCTATGGTTTGCACCCTTTGTGCTGCGCTTTGTGATGACGCAACCCTGGACATTTTTTTTAATTGAGAATGGTTTCTTCCTACAAGACACTGTAGGAACTGGTGATTTTACTACTACTGTAGGGTAACCTGTCTCTTTGAACAGGATGATCTTAAGGCCCCATGTGCTAAATAACTAAGATGTGGATAATATTAATTGTACGACGGGTGTCAAAGTGAATGTTACTAGTGTAGGTTCTGAGAATTGATGACCTTTAGGAGGGAGGAATTCAATTGCTATGATGTTGCTGGACTCCAATCTGCTCAGTTCAGGGATGGACTTTAGCAACCTCAGAATGTTCCCCCTGTTTAGAACGTCATGGGGACCTTGCGAGGGATACTCCGGGCTGAACAGCAGCCTGGTAGTTGGGTTTGGCAAAGGTGTTTCTTGGTTGTGTCCTTGATTAGATCCCCAAGTCCGATGTGGGGCCTGCTCTATCTTATGTGGCTCCAGTATTGTTCCCTCCCTGCTGCTACTCATCCCAGGGCCATGATGTGAGTGCTCAATTTTATGCATTGCCTCAATTTGAGAGATCAGGGAATCCTGGTCCTTGTTTATTGTTACTCTAATGAAATCCATCGAGGATTGTACCAGGTCACCATTGACAGCTTTGGAGGAATTAGGTTGTTTAATGGCTACGTCTCAGGAGTTCAGCTGATTTTGTACACCTGCATTAACTTTGACGATCCTAATTGCTGCTCCTACTCCACTAGTACTGTGGTTTGAAAGTGGTTGGGTCTGCCCCTCTCTGCTCAACTCCGCAATGGCAGACTTTGATAATGTGCTTTCTTTGCAGATGCCTGGGTATCCTGACAGTTGCCTTGACTCACCCTCGGGGTGGTTTTCCAGTAGCTTGAAGTCTGTAGGTTCAGCTACAACGTCTATGGTCAGCGTTGGATGGAGCAGTGACTGTAAGGGGCTACATTCTACCCCATTTAAATGGGCAGATTCTGTTCTTTTGCTTGTAAATATTGAAAACAGATTGTGAGTTGCAGAGGTGGTAGTGGTGCTTGTCTTGTTATGCTGTTTTCGAAACCTTTTCTTTTCCCTCTTACTAAGGGGTCGTAATGGTAGAGGACTTTTGATGGCCATTTCGCCCAGGTCTAACTTAGTCCCTGTCAAGAAAGCCTCCACTAGGGGTGCAGGTGTTATCAGTACCCCTGGCTGCTCAGAATCACATCTCCGGGAAGGCTGCAGTTCACTCCGAAGCCTTGCTCCCATGGCACCAGCGGGGGTTACCAGTTCTTGATGTCATTGCTTTCGCAGTTGCTGAGGAGCTGGGACTGAATCGGGGTCTTCATTTCCCATGTTAGAGATTAAGCTTGCATTATTCTGTGCCTTGGGAGCTTGTTGGGTAGCTGCACCCATTAGTTGTTGACTTAGATGAGGTCCCCCAGGGAGTCTCTTGATTTCAGTCAGAACTGTACTAAGGAACGTAGGGAGTAAGGACAGACTTTCAATTAAAGGAGAGCAGCAGCACACTAATTGCACAAGGTTGATGTTTGATTGCGCTCTTATGTTCAGCTTGTTTAGGTTGTCTAATTTGTTATCTATTCTGGCCAGTGAATTCATAACATTGACTTGCACGTCCAATTTATCAGTGATAATTTAAAGCAGACACCATGGATTGCAAAGTTTGCAGGAGTTGAGGCCAGACTGTGCTGGAGAGCTCTGATGTTATTTCGGGGGCGAATCTATCTTGTAGGCCTGGGTTCCTGGTAGGTTCTGGGTGAAAGAAGGACAATTCCAAAAGAGATTGGTTATTTGGTTCCGCACCTCCAGGTTCATTTACCGGATATTCTGAGCCATCCAGATGAAGGGATTTCATGGGTGAGAGTGGTATTATGTTTCCTGTTGGAGCCCTGGTCCATTGAGCCAGAGGCGGACTGAAGATACTGTCAGATAGCAGGATCGGATTGCCACTGTGGTGGTGGCCTTGTGCTTCCAGTTGGGGAGGTACCGTAAGTAAGGATGTTGCGTCCGAAAGAATAGGTGAATTGGTGACTGATATGACTATTGGTGAAAGGTTATGTTCAGAGGAGCTCAACCGGAAAGGAGACTGCATGTCAGGCTTTTCATTAAAAACGGATGTCACCAATAATGCTACTTTTTTCATGGGGTTTACAGGTTTTATCGCCTCATTCACCTCTGCTGGTCTACTAATGAGACAATTGTTGCCCAACAATAACGGGGGTGGATGTATCGTAGCATGGAATGTAAATAGCGGGGGACTCCCCTTTGGATACTCTGAGTTAAGGTGTGAGGTAGGGGCTCTCTCTGTTCCTGTGGTCATAGCTGTACTATTGACTGCCCTATCAGCGATGGGGGTTTCTTAAAGAAGTCCCAGAACGTTGTCATACTAGGTCCTGAAGTACGTACTGCTTTGCTGTTTTCCTGGGTGGCAGTCGACAAACAGCCATGAGTTGTTGTAGCTTGTTCCATGTTTTTTAATTTTGTGGCGATTGAATCCAATACTGATATCTGTAATGGGGGGATTGAAGAGCAGCATTGTTGGTTGGACCTCGAGGTTAATGGAGAGGACTCCTTGGGCCTGCTAGCGGACTTTGTGTCGCCCTTCTTATTCTTCCTGCATCGCTGAACTGTCAGTAGCTATTTCCTTGTCTGCCCGACCTCATGGCTCAAGGGTTGTGGCCTGGAGCTGTAGCACCGCCTCACCTGCCCCTGATAAGAACTTTCCACTGAGCACTGGGGGGAAGGGTATGAGCACGCTATCTTTTGTAGGGTGGGTTGCTTGTCTGACTCCAAGGTTGTGGCCTGCTGCTATGGCACATGATGGCAGCTATAGGGGAGCAGCACTGTTGGCCCTGTGACTTCGGGTTTAAATACTGGGAGCTCTGCTAGAGGGTGTGGGGTCCTCAAATTGCTACGGCCAGGCTGGGCCAAATGAAGTGTTCTTATACAGTGGGTCACAGCAAGCTTTAGAGTGGGAGCTGAAATTTTAAAGTGGCTGTCTGGGGCCCACTGCGTTTGTTGTGTAAGGGGGTGCGAAGCTGGTACGTGACACCAAACCAGATGGTGCAAGCCACACCTACCTAATGTCGGCCACCTCTGCACCTACCAGTTATGTGTCACGACCCTGTGGCCTTACCTTCACTCACATCCCACACTGATGCTTGCAGCTGTCCCACTTGTTCCTGTTCTCTGCTGAGTCCAATCTGCTTACTGGCAGTGCACGGGCTGCTCCACGCTGCGTGCTGCACGCTGTGGACTGCGCCAAGGAGGTCTTCTCCTTTTTCCCCAGGGCACTGTGCACTAAGTCCGGAGTCCAGGCCCGAAAGTCCAGTGTCGGGGGACAGTCATGACATGTGGCAGAATATCGGGTGGAAGCCCGGGTTTTGTGGGCCTGGGCTTCTGGCCTTTGCAGGCTTTCCCCCTTCCCTGGGGAAGGCAAGGAGCAGGCGAGAAACCGCTGCCCAGCACTAAGTCCAAGGTCTAGACCCGAGGTCCGGGCTCGAGGGACGGTCATGGTCTGTGGCTTGTGGTGGAATATCTGAGTCCAATCTGCTTACTGGGAGCACAAGGGCTGCTCTGCTCTGTGCACTGCACCAAGGGTCTTCTCCTTTTTCCCCTGTGCACCAATGCTGGTAGCCGTGCCACTTGTTCCTGTTCTCCGCTGAGTCCAATCTGCATTCTGGCAGCACACAGGCTGCTCCGTGCTGTGCAAGGGGTCTTCTCATTCTTCCCTTGGACACTGTGCACTAAGTCCAGAGTCTAGACCCAAGGTCCTGGGTCGGGGACGGTCGTGGCCTCTGGCGGAATATCGGGTGGAAGGCCTGGGCTTGAGGGCCTCAAGGTCTGGGCTTCTGGGCTTCGCGAGCTTTCCCCCTTCCCTAAGGGAGGTGAGGAGCAGGCGAGGAACCACCGTCCAGCTCGTTCAGCGTCCGCGTCCCTGTCCATGCCCACAACTTGCGCACACTGCAACACCATGGACCCAGGTTTGTCAGCTCAGTTCAGGCTCAATCAGCACAATCAGATTGTATTTCTCGAGGATTTCATGTTTAAGTCTCTACCAATATTACTAATTTCCCTATCTTTGTCCATTCTGCTGGTTGGATACTCTAATACATTAGCGTTAAGCCTGGCATCCTTGGTGTGGTTCCCCCCTAACTTTTTGCTTTCAGCACAAGTATTTGCTCTCTCATTTCATTCTAGTCTGGTGCTCCCTTGACCCTCCCATTCCTGAGCGCTCATCTTTTTTTTACTTTCTTTCCGTCTTTTTCAAGGACCAGTAGCTGAACACTACTACTTGACCACTTATTGGGTTTACGTACAAGGCATCCAGTACATGTTTTATTACTCATTTACTGTTTGAAATTACGTCATGTATTAGTAAGTAAATAATGAGTTATAACAAAAAAGATGGTTGGCCAAACACACACATGCCTGCTCACACAGCTGCACAAAGCTGGCATCTTTCTTTGGGTTTTGTTTATACTTCATCACAAAAAGTACTCCAAGCTGCTGTGTTCCACTGTCATTACCAAATGTAGACAAAAAATATTTGAGAAAAACCTTGCACACTGATTGACTCCATTGCTTCTGGGCGTGGTAGGCCCGGAACAATCTGGTTTCATCCCTGGCCTATCCCTGTCTTACAACCTCAGAACATCTTTTGGCGCTGTTACCTGCATCAATCCCGAGGTATGTCCTGCAGCGGTATTCTTGGATGCCGAAAAGGCATTTGATTCAGTAGAAAAGACAAGCTAATCAGAAAATATTCTTAGCTTTGTTGGAGTTGCTGAACGCTCCTCGGAAGGTGTGGGAGACGTCTTTTTACAACTGGTCCGAGTGCTGGACACCCTGCTGATGGTGCTTGTTAGAAATGGGATTTCTGGTTGGCTAGGGCATGCGCCTAAGCCAGGCAGAAACCACCACTTTAGTCAGGGCAAGGAGTTACACACCAAAGATAACCCCTGTTCACCCCCTTGGTAGCTTGGCATGAGCAGTCAGGCCTATCCCAGAGGCAATGTGTAAAGCGTTTGTGCAACACACTCACACAGCAGCGACACACTGGGCACACCACAAAAGAAACTCCACACAAGGTTATATAAAAATAGCCTTTGTATTATCCATAAAACACATCAGAGCATAATCACATATGTACACTGTGCCACCTGGCACTAGGAATGATTTTACAGGGGATTATATACATTACAGGGCCAGTCGGGCCACTGTCATCACCATTAGAACAGGTAAGTAATAAAACAACCAGTAACTACTGGTAAAGGCACCTAGCATAAACACATTATGCATCATCACATTAGGCATAAACCACCTTATGCATCAATCACATTAAGCATAAACCACATTATAGTATGCATAACATCACAGTAGGCATTTATCGTAAATCAGCAGTGCACCCTAGTAACACTGGTAAGGTGCACCCATCACCTTAGTGCCTTGCGCCCCACCAGAACGCAAGGCGATCTCTAGGCCCACTGGCCTTCCTCTCGGGGGCCCGTCTTGGGCTTCCCCGCAATGCTCTGTGTCCCAAGAGTCAGGACTCTATGAGCACGTGGCTTCCACTGGCCCGTACTCTCATGCGCAGTGCACAGTAATCACTTATTAGGTGCACACACAGTCCCTCCTGTGATGCAATGGATACCCCCACACAGCGTGGAGCCTCGAGGCCTCCGACCGAGGTCTCGTCCTGACCTCACACTAAGGCCCGGGGTAGCTCCTCCTTAGCGACCCTTCCCGATCCGGGGCCCCTACTGGGCTTGCCTGGGAATGCCGAAAAAGGAAGTCTGCCCCCAACACCCAGTGAAGGTGCAGCTGCCCGCGACAATGCGACGCAGTGAGAAAAACAATTGGCAGGGCCGGTCAACACCACGGCCCGGGTATAAGCAACTAGAGGCTCAGCCCCACTCACCACTTCTTTGGGGACTGAGTAAGAAGGAGTTCAGCCATCCGCTGCAATCGGCAACCAGCAGTCACTGGTGTTGCTCCGATCCCGCCCTGCGGGCCGGGTCGACTCGGGCACCACCTCCGACCTTTGACTGCTGCTGCGGTGGCCCTCGGGACATGGAGCGAGGTCCCCGTCTGCCATACGCGGGGCTCTCCTCGTCACAACGGGAGCTCCGCCTGGAACCAGGCACAAGGTTGCCTGACTTCCACTCCGGCCTCCACGCTCTGCTTTCCGGCTGCCGGCCATGCCCACAACCAGGCCACTGCCGCCTCTGCCTGGCTTCCGGCCTCCCCACCGCGGGGCTGGTGGCCAGATGGCGTTTCAACAACAAGCGGCCGCTCCCGAACGGCAGCTCCTTAGTGTCCACTAATGCGGGGTGGGCTCCCGCCAGCCTCCTGATCTCCCCAGGCAATCCCGGAAGGAGATAACTACTCAAACTTGATCCCACTTGGCTGCGGCGTCCCTCAGGGCTCATCTCTGAGCCTGACGCTGTTCAATGTCTATATGAGCCCCCTGGCACAGATTGTCCTCCCTTTTGGGATAGAAATTGTTACCTACGCCGATGACACCCAATTAGTGGTGGCCTTAAATCATCCAGGATCTACCTCGTCCAGCCTAGGCCCCTGCCTAAAGAGGTAATTTCAGTTAAAATGGGGAATGACAAGGCTTTTTCTCCATTCAATTGTACAAAGCTTGTTGTCTGACAACAGTGTTTTCAGAATTGAGTACTGCAATAAGCTTCCAGTGTGCTTCTTTTGGTGTAGGGACCATTCTCATATATTTTCAGATGGCAGAAAGTGAGAATGAGGCACAACTACTTAAAAAAACTCTGGGGCCTATTTATGAGCCATTTTATGTCACTCTTGCACCACACAATGTGGTGCAAGAGCGATGCAAACCTTATATGTTATTCATGAAGCCAGGCAAGGCCATTTTAAAAGGCCCTGAGTGGCTCCATAAATATGGAGTAAGGCAACACAGCGCAAATTGCTGCATTGCCTTACTCTGCCCTGGGAAGGCATTCCATGAGAATTGTGTGGGTATTCCCATGAACTCCCACGGTTTTAGAGACATTCACAGATTTACCAGAAATGGTAGACCTGGGAATGCACTAGAAAGATATGCCTTTTCAGATAAGGCGTAATAAGGAGAAATATCTTTATTTCTCCTCGTTGCTTGCTCTTTTTATGTGTGCTGCATTCTGCATTCTGCAGCACACGTAGAAAGAGGAGTATGCCTCTCTGGATTGTTTTTGTGCAGGAAGGTGTCCCTTCCTGCTCAAAAACAATCCTGCATGCAACGCAGGCCCCCTTGAAACCATGGTGCAAGGGTGCCTGCGTTGGTGCTAGGCTGCTAAAAGGGTGCCAGCTTAGGAGAAAAGGCAGGAATGCGCCGTATTGCTTTAAATATGGGGCATTCCTGCCCTTTCCCTGTAATGCAGTGCAGCGCAGCAAGGTAACTTGCTGCCCTGCGGGACTTAATTGTAAATAGGCCCCTCTATTTGAAATATTTTGGTTTAGAGCAAGGGCCTCAAGAATGCCTTTCTTAGCTTCTTCCCTGATGTCCTCTGCACCTATAATATGAAATTCACAATTCGAGCTTCCAATGGGACCTTGTCATACCATAGAATATGTACATTTTACAATGTTTGTGTTTAATCAACAAGCAAATATAATAACAAAGATGATAGTGTATATATGAATAAAATGAGTAAAAGAAGGGTAAATAAATAGTTTTGTAGCATTTGCAACAAGAATTTTCAATTCTGTTAAGAACACGGAGGCGAGGATTATGCTTCTCTTTCTTTACTCTTTATTTTCAGCAGCCAAGCAAACTAAACTTTTTAACATCCTACATTTCCGATGACCACTAGCACGGTCATATATATAACCATAGAGTCCACAGCCCTATATAACCTTCAAACTACAACACAGCTTCCTCTTTCTTTGCTCCAGGCTAGTGAAACAGTTAAACAGTCCGAGACCCTATAATGACAGGATCATCAACCAACGGGGAAAACCATGCCTGGCTTCAGCGGGAGCCTGGCACGAAGATCCTGGATCTAGGAATCCGAAGTCTTCCATCTGCAACAGCAGGAAAGTAGATGATCCCACGGTTCACCAAGGCATGAATAAGGAACACTCCCAGAAATGAATTACGTGTCCTCGTTTCCTGGTAAGGAAGTAAAATACCAAAGCCATTAACATAAGTATATATTTAGGAAATATCATAAAATAAACAATCTTCATCAGGGAGGGAAAAGTAAACATCATACAATTTACTCTAATACATATGTATGCAAATATACAGGTGGGTTAATACTCGCCTCCATGTCCTTAATAGAATTGCTTTTATTCAATGTCAGGAACGGAGGCTCCGATTATGCTTGTTTAGAGCTGAGCCACCACCACAGAAGCAACATCCACAAGTCGGTTTATAGTAAAATGACTTACACGTGGATTCTGATGCCAAAATGCTGCCCTTAGGATATCATCTAAAAGAGAAACCAAAGCAAACGATTTTGAAGTCATCGCCCCTCTAGCAGAGTGGCCACCAAAAATAGAGGTATCAATACCGGCCTCAATGAGAAGCCAGCGCATCCATCTAGCTAGAGGGGCAGATGTCACTGGCCGAACAGGTTTTTGCAAACCAACCAACAATTGACCCCTCATATCCGTACGAAATTCAGAGGTACTCACCTCATAAGCCTTCAGACATTGCACTACACAAGTTTAGAATAATCCGGAAAAGCTGGATAAGATACTGACCCGGTATTGCATTTAGTCCATCTGGAAATAGAAAAGGTAACACCTTCAGGCGAAAAGATTCTTCCTGCCAAATCCAAGGCCTGCACATCAGACACTCCCTTACATGAAATCAGGCACAATCGCATGGTCAATTTGGCTGACAATTGTTTCCTTGAAAGATAATTATTGTCAGGCCAAGAGTCCAAGAACCTTAGGACTACGTTAATGTCCCACAAAACAGAATACTTAGGCTGAGGAGGTTTCACCATACGAATACCCCATAACAACTTACACATCACTGGATGTTCGCCAATGGTTTTACCATCAATTGGTAAATGAGCCGCCGAAATAGCTGACCTAAAATTGTTAACTAATCGGTAAGCCATGCCCGAGGAGGTCAGTGAAGACAGTAAATTAACGACCAAACTACAATCTGCTCCAATGGGATCTGCACTCCGCTCACTGCACCAATTACACCAGCGTCTTCATGCTGAAGCATATCTCTTGTGTGTTCCTGAGGACCAGGTTTGACTGATTAGCCTCTTGCGAAATGCCTAGGAGACTCAATTTTTCCTGGAAACTCTCCAAGCCACCAGAGAGAGGCATTCTGAAAGGATCAGTGGATTCGGAAGGCCCACTGGATCCAGAAGGAGGTTCCAAAGGAAAGAGATTAGAATCGGGCAGGCACAGGCCAGTTCAAGAACCACTGGAAACCAAGCTTGCACTCTCCAAAGCTGAGTCACTAAAATCCGTTCTTCCCCTGGCATCTCAACTCTGCTATAACCCTGGGGATCACCATGAATGGGGGAAAGCATAACCCAGGAAGAGGGACTAGTCCTGAAGAAACTCATCTGTGGCTTGGGCTTCCGGAACCAGACACCATCTGAAAAAAGTCGGGAGTTGGCGATTGAGGCGATATGCAAAAAGGTCCACCAAGCATGGCCCCCCAACATTGGTGAAGCGCATGGAATACTTTTGGGTGAAGTCTACAGTCGCTGAAGTCCCAGAGAAGGTGAGAATGCCAATTCGCAATCGTATCACGCTGGCCCAGGAGATGTTCTGCTATTACTGGTATTTGATGTTGTAGAGAAATGTGCCAAAAATCCTTGACTATATCCACCAGCAGATTTTTTAACATAGCGGACTGCGGAAATTATGTCCATACGAAAAAGTATGCAACAATCTGTCTTGTCTGGAGAGTGGCTCAGAATCACGAAAGAACTTGCCAGGAGTTCTAAGCAATTGATGTGGAGATCCAGTTCTGCTTTGGACCAGCAACTTCCTGTGGAGATCGGACCGCAACGAGTCCCCCAACGCCACCGGCTGGCATCGGACTCTATTATCATCTTTGGAGTCGATCCAAAAGTTGCTCTACCATTCCAGGCTTCCATGTGGTCTAACCACCAAGACATTTCCACCTGGCTTCCTCTGAGAGAATAATCTGCTCTGAGTAGCTGAGACCCTTGTGAAGGTGTTGAATTTTGAGCCGTTGAAGGGTGCGATTGTCGAGAGGACCTGGCAATATGGCCTGGATCGTTGAAGCCAATAGCCCCACTAGGGGAGCTATTGACCTCAAGGATGCAGTCTGCTTGCTCAAAGCTGACCTCAACTCTTTCTTGATGTTCCTGACTTTTTGAGGGCTGGTAGAATTAGTTGGAACAGAAGAGAATCTACTTGAAAGCCCAGGAATTCCAGGCATTGGGAGGGAATCAGGATACATTTCTGAGCATTTATGATTGAACACAGATCTTGAAGGAGGAGATTCATCCACTGTAAATGAGTTAGGGCCAACTGACACCACTGGGCCATGATAATGATGTTGTCATGGTAGATGCTCATACGAACACCCCGGGCCCACAAGGATCCCACAACAGGCCTCGTGATCTTTGTGAAGCACCATGGGGCGGATGAGAGACCAAAAGGAAGGACTTTCAATTTGTAACTACTGCCTTGCCAGAGGAACTGAAGAAAACGTTAATGAGGAGGAGAAAAAGGGAGGGTTAGGTAGGCGTCTTTTAAATCTAATCGAACCATGCAGTCTCCTTCCTGGAGGATATCTCTTAAGAGAGGGATTCCCTTCAACTTGAAATGGAGGTAGACTATCCAACCATTGAAGTCTTTCAGATTTAACACCAATCGTGACTCACCTCCCTTATTTTCCACCAGAAAGATGCAAGTGAGAAACCCATTTGGATGGGGAGATGACACTTTTATAGTGCCATTTTTCAGTAGAGTTTGTATCTTTGAGGAGATGAGATCTTGCTCTTGTTGGAAAAAATACATTGTAAGAGGGAGGAAGGGTTAGACAGTGGTGCTGTAAAACTCTAATTTGTAACCCTGTAAGGGCTCAAGAACCCACAGGTCTTGTGACAATCTCTTCCAGTTGTGGAGGAAAAACCTGGTCTTGCCCGCCAGTAAAACCTCTGAAAGTGGAATAATCTTCACCTGTGGACCCAGACTCCAGGAAAGATCCTTGCGATCCTCTGTCTCGTCCCTTCTGGAAGCGGTTTCTGTTGGCCCAGGAACGGAACGGGTAGAAGGTGGACTTGTAAGAGGGATCTTGATTTTCTCCTCTACCACGTTGGCAGAAATCTTGTTGTGGGCCTTGGTGATAGCCACGACCCAACGCTCATCCCTGCCAAAAACTGGACAGAACACTTTCTTGAGAGATCCATGCGCCTTATCTAAGTTACTGTAAGTTGCAGGAATCTTCGACAGCTCCTTCAGAAATAGAGTTCCAAACAGAAGGCCTTGAGCTATAGGTTTTTAGCGATTTTAAGGAGGATGGATTGGCGCCGGTCACTGGAAATGGCACAGTTTGCATTGCCAAGCTGGCAAATAGTTCAGTGAGAAGCCAACCAGGAAGTCTGGATCTTGGGTGCTGCTGACTCTTTATTGTGGTAACCTAGTTCAAAGATTTTAGTTAGTGGGCCTGAGACGTCCAGCAACTTATCTTGACAGTTGCGCCAAAGCATGATCATGACCTTTATTCGGATCTTTAAAATACTTCTTCAGGTAGGTTACTAAGGTGGGGTCTACCTCTGGAGTTTCAGTGACCTTGCCGGGAAGGTCTAGTCTTCAGCATTCATAGCGTAGGCGTGCCCTAACATCTTTGTGCAATTCTTGTCGGATAAGCGATTGCACATAATCCGCCAACTAATGTTGTTCCTCTTCTTGATCTGAGCTCTGGGATGAAGTAGAGTCTGTACCATCAGTATTGGGGTGGGAGTCGTGGGGGAACAGGTGGAGCGCTATAAGCCTGGTCTTTGGTCATTGAATCTGCAAATTCTTCAAAAGCTTCAGCATGGGGGCACTTAGGGGTTTTGTGCTGGCTTGTCTTGGGGGATCGAAGGGCCACCTTCAGTCATCAATGGGTGGGTGGAATCCAACCTTGTTGCTTGGAATAACGACCCACGTGGCGTTTAAGAGGTCCTATGGCCTTCACAAGGGCTTTGATAACAGATTGCTGCAATCAAGCGCTTCTACTAAATCTTGCTCCAAAGACATCAAAGTAATAGCCCTCCATGTCCTCATCATAATATTAATACATCATAACGCCTATCAAGCAGATATCCAAATTCCTCAGGAGGGTATAAGGAAATGTGTGCAGGTAGAGATTAAATAAATCCACCAACTCTGGAGAAGTCAGAGAGAGTGATTCAGCTACAACTCTAATGCAGGTCACATCTTGCCAATTGTTGCAGCAAAAATTATATGCAGAGCGTATTTATCCTGTGGGGCTGTTATAAGTCTGACCTCGACTCAATGCTAACTTTAATTATTACATATTTCAGAAGCATTCTTTTGATAAGACTCATATCATGTGTGGCAGGTTCTGCCAGCCCTGGGGTTTCAAACAGCAACATGGAACATTCCCAACTTACAGATTCACCATTACCTTTAAGGTATGAGCGGAAAAATCCCAGCTAACAAAGTTGCGTTGGCTTAAATACAGCACAGGCAGACCCCACTTGGCAGCTATGCATTTGTAGGCGAGTCTGGATGTCTCAATTTGGCTGATGTCATCAATACATGCAGCTTATTCCGAATGGAAGCTTGGTTCTTATTTTTTTTAATTGAGTTTTAATGAGATCATTCCCTTAACAAATTATCCCAGCTTTTTGACAAATTGTTTAGTAAATGTTCAATTCTTACTGCAGCATATTTGCATAACAGATTTCAGCATTGGTTCAAAAAGTCATCTCACAGACAGTAGTGACTCTTACAGAAATTACTGTACTCTGAAATGCCTGGGAGAAGAATGCTGTGTGTTAAGAAAGTCCGAGCCTTTTTTTCATCCATGAAATGACCTCTAAAACTACTGGACTGGCCAAGCCCTCGAAAGGGGTGGATAAGGTCCCCTGTCTCTTTGGCGATCTGGGTGTGAACCCCATCACTGCCAAAGGGTGTTTTTTTATTTTTTTAAAGGAGCTTTATTTGAAATCTCCTAAAGTTAGCTGAATATCTAATAGCTCTTACTTAGTCTTCCAGATGTAAATACCTGATTTTTGCACTAACCAGTCAAAGCTCTCAGTTTTGATGTTTACACTTCACTATTTTAGGCACTAGCGGCCCTCAGCATTCAGGTGCAACACCGAGGCTGGGATTACACAGAGCCTGATGCACATACGTTCAAAACCATTTTGAATAGGTTGACACCCGTGTGTCTGTGTAAAGCAGTGCTTTCCAAACTGTCGGTCTTAACTGATTTTTGGTGGGTCATGAAAGTCCAAGCAATAATTAAAAATGCCTTTAAATTCTGTATTTATCTTGACAAATTTGCTGCGCTGCAAAGACAGAGGTCACATGTCAGGCTATGTATTCTGACAAATTGCTTATGTTTTTTTAACATTGGGATTGGTGTTTACAGAATCCTCTCACTTTGCAGTCAGAGAAAGAAAAGTAAAGTGAATTAACTTGCAGTGCTACAGCGAGTGTGAAAGGAAAGACTTTAGGATGCTATTTTTTGTAACACACAACAAAATGTAAATACCTGTAAATGAACTGTACTCCATCATCAGTTAGGAAAGCAAAAATTAAGCACAATTTTTGTAATTAGTGAAGGGTGATGGAAGTAAAGCTTTCAATAGGATCAAAATAAATCAAGACACTTTACTAGGTGATGCACATATGATAAATATTCACTGAAGCCTGATTTCCACACATTATCATTTGTGTGCAAGATAGGTTTATCAGTAAAACTGTATGTCTGCACAAATTTAGTGCCCATTTTATTGGAAAATGTGCTGTCTGTAAATGGCAGTGCACTGTCACACGATGCTTTAGTTACATAAAAAATCACCAGCTTAATGTTCATTAAAGCTAAGTCAGTCACGAAAGTTTGTCATTCTAAAAAGTGGGCCAAAGTTCTTATAAGTTTTGGAAGCTCTGGTCTAGAGCATAGTTACTTAGGCCGTAGTAAGACTGCACCAAATAACAATGACCTACTAGGTTTCCAAGTTTCTCAATACATGGAAAACAAAAAAATCAACACAGGTCCCGAGGTGGAATATCACCTAAGTGAGAATGGTGTCAGAACTTGCTTATTCACTCACATCCTCCTGTACATTCCTCTCATTGAGTTAAGCCCCTGCTCTAGAAATCTGTTTTTAATCTAAATGTTACACACGTCTCAAGTATACATACTATGTGAGCGATGAAAGTTTGTACAACTCTGCCCTGCTCGTTCTGTGGAAAGCGGAAGTTTGCATTTACACCTTCTGTGAGAGAGGGAAGCTTGCCTTTTTCCTGCCATACTGTCCTTATTCTGTGAGGCTATGAAGCTTGCACTGTTGCTGCCTGATTTGCAACTATCTTGTATTGGGAAAAGCATGTGGTGATGCCATACTAGCTGTACCTATCCTCTGAAAGAGGGAAACACACTGTTTCTACCCAGGGTTTAGCTGTTGTACGAAGAGGGGTGTTTTCTCTGCTGTTGCTCCATCCTATATAAAAAAGGGCCAGATTTATAAAAGTGTTACGTTGCCCCTTGCATCACTCAAGGTAACACAAGGGCAAAGTAACACTAAAGTAAGATTCTCCAAGCCACACAAGGCCACCTTGCGTGGCCCTGTGGTGCTTGGTAAAACTGCTGTAACACAAGGCAGCGCAAGTTGCTGCCTTGCATTACTCTACACCATGGAGGCATTCCATGGGTGGAGCTTTGATGTTCCCATGCATCCACCCATGGATTTTGCCGCTTTCCCAGATTTACCATGAGTGCAAGACCTGGGAATGCATCAAAATGCTACGCCTTCCCAGGGGAGGCGCAACAAGGAGGAATATCTTTACTTCTCCTCGTCTTTCCTCTTTCTACATGTGCTGCGGAATTCAGCACACGTAGAAAGAGGAAAAAGCCTCAGAGGATTGTTTTTGTGCACGAAGGTGTCCATTCCTGCACAAAAATTATCCTGCCTGCAACACAGACACCCTTGCACCATGACACAAGAGTGCCTGTGTTGGCACTAAGCAGCCACAAGTGCGCTAGTCCAAGAAGAGCACTGGAATGCGACATATATTGTTAAATATGGTGCATTTCTGTCCTCTCCTTTTCACGCAGCGCAGCAAGGTGTCTTGTATTTTGAATGAACTTGCATAACATGCCCAGGCCAGTCAGAAGCTGTTATTGGACCCAGGGAAAAACAAGTTATGGGGCCCTGACCCATTGATCCTTGTTTCAGTCCCAGCTTCCCAGCTTTAACAAATTGTGTGACACGGGGCAATTACTTTTCTTCGCTCTGCCTCTTTTTCAGTGATGCTCAAATTTGAGATCACCTTCAAATAATTCAGTTCAAGATGTGCACTGTACTATAACCTGTCTTCTATATACTTTAATAGCCTATAATGTTGCTCCATCTATAAGCACAATAAAGGCCTTTCATAGGAGGCACAAGACAACAAACGTGCCTCTTGGGTCACTAAGAAAATTGTCATTAGGGCAGAAGAGGTAAAAAAATGTGATATCCAGCCAGGATTTGAATTGCACAATGTCTCATCAGGAGACTTGGGTTCAAAACAAGCACCCAGGCTTGACCAGACAGTGTGACCCTAGGCTCTTAATTTTCTTCACTGTGCCTCCTTTTCCATGATCACCACATTTGAGAACACCTTGAAATAGTTGAAGATGCACTCTGTACAACAACCTCTCTTGTGTATGGTTTAATAGACCATAATGTTGCTCCATTTATTGAAAAAAAATCTTATATAAAGAAATACTACAACTGAATTGCCTCTTGAGTCATTAATAAAATTGCCACTGCAAGGAGGATGTGGTTTACTAATTGTAATAAAGGCAGTGATATAATATAAGGTGCCAAAGTGAAAGAATCCAAACTACACTTTTTTATATGTAAAAGTTAAAAAAAATAGTGGCAGTCAGTGAGACTTGTAGCAGGGGAGGCGGTCCTGGCTGAACTAAAAGCTGTTCTCGTCAGCTTTCATGCTTCTGCTTTTTCACAAAGGCTACAACACAGATGGGGCTGTGAAGAATTATGTGACCTAGTAATCACTGCCTCACTTCCACAACCCTAATTGTGCAGGTTGTGAGGTCGGAGATGCTTTGGTGTTGGCTGCATTGTATGCAGTCTCAAAGCATATGCACTCCTGCTGTCCATACCCAGTGAGCTGCGAGTATGGCTTGGTATGGCCTGTTCCATAGTGCAGGCTACTATTACAGTGACTCGCCCTGTGAAACATGCTGCACGTGCCAACAGAGTCCACAATAGCATGTTGCAAGACCTTTCCAAGGAGTGGGACCTGAGGACATTTGCCCTATGGACCCAGCACCGCTTCCAAAGCTGGTGAACATGCCCTAAGAAGCAAGGGTTTTTTCACAATATTTGATGTGAGATACTTGTATTCTGGGAAGACGCCAGAGCCGAAAGGGGCAATATTCAAGCACCGAAGCATGTTAATAGAAAAGATAGGTAGGGTCTATTGCTCGGCTCTCTTTTTTTTTATTTTGTGGTAGGGAACCACCAGTAGAAAATATTTTGGAATACCCAAATAATGTTTTAATATAAGTCTGATAGTTTAACAAATGGAGAGCATAAATCTTGACATAAGTGACATGATCTCACCCATGCTAGAGAACCCATAACTGGGAAATTGTACAAACAATGAACAGTAGTATTCTTGGATGCTTCCCAGTGCAAGATATGGAACCCACCAATGAAGCATGTCATACTAGGTAATTGAGCGTTCATCATCCTATATGAGTACATTAATGTATGCTAATTCCATAAGAGCTTTGGCAGTTTCTTGTGGGAGTTTTGTACCTCTTGTATGTTTATGTCTGCTTATTGAAATCTTACAACAGTCCTTTAATGCCTCTCCCTCACTCTTTAGTGTGTTACCTATCTGTGCTATACCTCTCCTGTAAATGTAAGAGAATGGTGTGATGTTTCTCCTGCTACTTATACTTCATGATAGGATAGGTTGTGCTGCGACTATCCATGTTGTGCCTTTATGCTGTTGGGCTCGGTAAAACAAATTTCGCTATAACAAGAAGGATCAATCTACACTGCCAATGCTTATGAGTGAAAGAATGAACCCTCACAAAATATGTGAGCTGAGTTTACCTTCGCTTTTATTTTTTCATAAGGAGTCAGCAACTTTGTAAAATTTTAAAGCATAGCTGACAAGTGGTTCCATGTCACATATAACACATCTAGCCAATTAGACACAGGAAAAATAATGACCTGTCATGCCTCTTCATGAGCGGGTTTGTGTGAGTTAGGTGGCTCACTTATAACACAACTGTAATGCAGGTGCTGATCCGTGAGGGTCACCAGTGATTTTAGGAACTTTCTCCAAATAGCCTTCTATTCTTTTCTCAATGCAGACATGAGTAAACTGCAGCTTATTGCTCCCATTGGTGCTGCTTTTCAGTTCGGCGAGATCCGAATGACACTATGCAAAGAAAACATTTAGGTAAATATCAAATGAGTGATGATCTCTGCCACTTGTGTTAGGAAAATGTAATTTACAGTGTTTATTTAGAGTTCATGTGATGATGTTTGTTGGACCTGTCATCCTTAGGGTGGTCTTTCCCCCAACGTTTTGCCTTTTATCTCCCATCTTTGTTGTCTCTTTTTGTTGGCCCTAGGTCTCTGAGCACTTTACCACTGCTAACCAGTGCTAAAGTGCATGATCTTCTCCCCTAAACTTGTTGAGTTTGTGGCATAATGGCCATAGCTGCCGAGTTTGAAACTGGGGAACCAGGTTCAAGTCTCTGTGCTCGATCAACATCCTGTGATTCTGGGTAAATCACCAAATCTCCTCGTCTCTACAAAATGATTGTGTTCTTATGTAATTAAACTGGTGCTCATGTAAAGTGCTCCAATACCTTTGGGTCGAGTTCACGCTATATAAATCTGCAACAACAAAAAAAGCGTTGCATACAAGTCTGTGCATTTGTCTGTGTGTGCTTGAGGACATGCGCACTGGAGGGACCAACTATAGGCAGCGGGGCATTAAGGACTTAAGCACGCAATTCAAAAAGGAGATTTTGGCGGCGGAAAAAAGAATATGCAGTACTTGAAAGGTTAAAGATCCTGAACAGAAGCAACGCTCTGAAATGGGACATAGCATGCACAGTGCTTCTGAACAGGGCCCAGGCCTTTCCCGGTATAATAAAGCCTATGATTCTGTCAATGTAATTATTGAAACAAGTTTTAGGGAAGCAACAGGGAACAGGCAGGGTGGAGAAGAAGTAAATGGCAGATAGAACAAGCAGCACATAGTGCGGGGGAGGGCTTAGAGGGGCACAAGATTGAGAAAGCTGGAAAACGCATGCACTCTGATGGAGTGCTTAGCCATAAAGAAAATAGTAGTTCACTAAATGTGAGCAGTGGAACAACACAAGTAAAGAGGCTTGCTGCAAGGGAGGGACTAACTTAAGATGGACAAGGAAAGCCATGGAATTAGAAACTGCAAAATGGGAGTGACAATAAATCCAACCAGAGGTAAGCAATGGGTGGGCTGCAAGTCCATGTATGTTCTTGGTAAGCTTACAATATGTCTTTTCCAACTAGGTGGCTTGCTTCAATCTAATAGGCTCAACCTAAAAATTAGCATGGACTGGATGTTTGGTGGATCTTTGAGCCATGTGAACTTGCTGTGGTGTTATTGCAAACAATAGTATCTTCTTGGCTCCTGGTCCTTGCATTCAGAAAAGAGCTTCAAATATGTGAATGTTTTTACATTTGAATACAAATTCTTTCTAAATGTGTTTGAATTGCACTATTGATAAATTGTAATCTGGCCTGAGTCAGATGGTGGTTAGCTACCTTTTTTAATCTTATAATTTGGTAAACAGAATATATGTATTGATTTGTTTCAGCCCTGAAGAAGTTCATCCTTTGGGAACGAAACGCGTTGGCTTTTGGAGTCTTCTCATGTTTTAAAAAACAAAAAGAGAACTATTGTTGGCGTTTTTACAATCTGGATGAAGAAAAGATTAAATAAAAACAGTACTGTGAAATATTTGAAACACTAGGACATTTTCACTTACTTGGAAGTTTTACATTGTTGAAATACAAGTAAGGAGAGTGCCTCTCTATCTATGCCCATAGGTAGATCTACATGGTTCAATGTGCACCACAGTGGGTCAATGCGCAGCAGAACCTGAGGTGAGCACCTATGAATAATGCATTTTGCTACGTGAAGTGCACAAGGGGGCTGGATGTAGATAAGTACTACAGTGCCTAATCTCTGTCTAGCAGCTAACAGTGCAAGATAAATCTGCACTGGGACCCTACGATCTTAGTTTTGCTCGTTGGCATTCCATTTGATGGACATCAGTTACTACCACGTTCCTGCTGCTGATAATAATTCTAATGTAATGCAATAGTGCACACCATGCTGTGTGCTGAACTCTCACTGAGGTTAAAGAATGAAGAGGAGGCGGGAAGAAACCCAGGAGAGGAATTTTCCCACGCCCCTTTTCTTTGCTCTTAACAATGCACTGTCTAATTAGCTGCAAAAGCAGATTTATAATTCTTGTGTGCACAAAAATGATACGCCGCTCTTGCTTAAAGAATCCCGGCTAGTCCCATCTAGCTGTTGCAGTGAAGAATGGCGATTCATGGCAGGTGTTGTTTATGTGACTGAAAGTGGAGAAGGCTGCCCTAGAAAAATCACTGACTGAAAACGTACAAATCAATCGATATGTTTATAAAGTACCCTTCATATAGAGAGTCCCAGGGCGCTGAGCGATCAATCATTACACGCTTGGTTGGTGTGTGTTTAGCTTAATAGGCTGAGAAAAACAAGCTGAAAAGATGCATCTAGGATTTAGTTTTTCTTATTGCTAATCACGTCGCTGGATCTCCAGGTGCTTGGCTAGGCCCAGGATTTAGAATCACAGTCTCATAACTTACCCTTTTTGCATCTCCCTGCCAGGAATCATGCAAACTTTTAATGCTGTTTCTTTACGGATGTAAAACAGAATTATTTTCCTCACAGCCAGCAACACACAAATTGGCGCGTGCCCCTGAAAGCAGCTAAGGTTAGGAGCTGGATAACAGATGATTGCACCGAGCTTGGCTTCGCAAATGAGCTGCCTAATGAGGTAACACCAAGGGGGGTCTCGGACTACTTCAGATGGATTTAATTTTTATAAATGACCAGAGACAAGATGTGGAAGGTGAAGTGTTCATACTGTGATCTTCTACTCAGATAAAAATGCATCTGATTATATATCTATGAATGAAAATGATGAGCCAAATACATACCTGCCAACTTGAACAAAAATCTCACCATGTGAGGAGGGGGCAGGGCCTTGGAGGGGGGCGGGGTCTTGAGCCCGGAAGTACCTAAGAGGCATTTTTGCCCCACCCTGCCCCCAAACCTCCTCCTCCTCCAAAAACAAAAAAAAGGTTGCTAAGGCTGGTGCCCATGTCCTGGGGTGTTCTTCCCACCCCTTAATGGATGTCGACAGTTCAAAGCCTCGGAAAACGAGCTGGGATACCACTATTTACAGTATTTTTCATTTCATTTTCCATGCCACCGTGTGACATCGGCTCCTCACCGTGTGACCGTGTGATGGGAGCCGATATCATGTATCACACAGTGGCACCGTGTGAGTTGGCAGGTCTGCAAATGCACCCCCCTATCGAACAGGCCTTTTATTCCACTGGGCATCACCCCAGTGAGCTGGAGCCCGTGGAGGTCGGTTTTGAAAGCCCAGGTCCCCTCCTCGTGCCTCTGTCACTTTCTCCAGCTCCCTGAAGGTTGTTGCAGTGGGCACAGGGAGGCTGCAAGCGAGAGAGGGAAAACGAACGGGGGAGGAGGGAGGTAGAAGGAAAGCAATCAGAGAAAGAGAAGAGAGAAGGAGAGAGAGAATGGATGGATGAAAAGAGAGAGACTGTGCAAAGAAATTAAGGGAGCAGGGCTGGCTTTAGCATTTTTTGCCAGGGCTGTAGTTGGTTCGCCAGTTCAGCCACACCTCAGAGAAATCTAAAGTCATAGAAGAATACGCTGAGATGTTTTATTCCACCACAGGCGATGTGAGGAGTATCAGTTCCCAGGGTGAATGGAATGTTTTATATGACCTTCATACAAATAGTCCTGATATCTAAATCAAGAAAAGGAAGAGGTGAGTCCGACCTAGGACGATAAGCAACAAAAACCACAAACACTCCGAGATGTGCCGGTTCTAGAGAGAGGACAAGCACTTCTAAAAGTCAACCTACATCACAGGAGTTTCTCTATACTGACACGCCATACCACACTCCAGAAAAATCATTCCAAATAGCAAGTCCAGGATCCTGTGTTGAAGGCTCAGATGGCACCGACCCATGTTAAGGCCCAGGAAGAATCATTTCATGTACCCAAGGAGACATCTTGTGAAGGATGACCATTCATTTTGTAGAATCAAGTGGGGAGACCACCACTTCAGGCATGTGGATAAACAGAGCAAATAATAAGCAAAGTCTTAAACATCAAGCGCACAAGCAATCTTCTGGGCTTAATTCGTGATCAAGTTGGACCTCTGTAAAGCCACTTTTGAATCCCATTTTAAATGATATAATGGAAATCAAATAATCAAATCAACACAAACCTCTAATATGAAAATATAAATTGCAAGGTTGACAAATTCTCAAATGAAGAGATAGCGTGCTAAAGCAATTTGTAAAAAAGATGAATAACGAAAAAAGCCATTAACTTGCTGCTCACTATAAAGTGCTTCAATCCCTCATCAAGGGTAGTATGTGCTATTTAAATGCATTTACAAAACAATACAATATATGACCTTCCTGGACACACTAATACTAATACCGTAACACTCAGCCGTCTAGCAGTCCATTGCAGTTCATTCAATCTGCATAATAATTCCCTTATGTTGCTTGACACTCTTACACTCACATAAGGCAAAGCAGCTATTGCTTTTGTCCATCTCCCAGTAGTATACTATTCCACAGTAATGAACTACATCTCACTAACTGAGCCGGTATGGAATAAGTGAAGAGTCTGCCACATGCGGCTGGCCAACTAGGGACTTCAGTGATAACTGTTTTTATACATGCATATACGATTGTCTACAGCCATCCAGCCAACAAGGAGCTTTATGGTGTAAATGTTTCACGTGTTTTTATAAACAAACAGGCCACCTCCTCTGTCCCCTCCCACCCTCTCCTCAACCGGTCAACTTCACAAAAGGGCTATTCCTAGGAGGGAAATCTAATAAGGAATGCCTCTCCCTGATGGGTTGTCTGGAAGCAATGGTACTGGGGCTACAATAGGTTCAGGTCTTCTGGGATGAGGCAAACAGCCCTCAATTAGTTACAGCAAGATAGTTTCCTGTATTTATGTGTGAGTGGTTGTATGAAAGGCTTCCAACTGGTTTCACAAGATTTATTGGCATTCCCTACTGCAAGGGAGATTTTTCCTATGGCTAATATAACAGTTTTCTGTGTCACATGATGGACTCTGACACTGTGATCTTCCCCCAAATGGAGAGCAAAACCTGTATTGGGGCAACTAAGGCCATGGGTTATTGTTTTCCCTTAAAGAACTTTGGTGACCTTTGGGACGTGAATTCTCTTTCCAGTAAAATCATGCTGGGTGACTTGGGAGCTGGACCTTTTAAGGCCCTGAGAAGATCACTAATGACATCCCCACAGTACCTCCCGAGCTTGGGGCAATGCCAGGGCAGATGTTTAAGGATACCTGTTGCCCCTCAACCCCTCCAGCAATTGTTTCCCAGAAATAGGTCCCATTTCTTAACTCTCTCTGGTATCTTAAACCAATATGTCAGTAACTTATATTGGGTTTCTCTGAGATGTAGAGAAAAAAGTCCATTGCCCTGCAGAGCCCTGATACAGTTATCTGGCAAGGGTCATGGCTCTGTGTCCGGCTCGAATCCCCCTGCTACCTCCGGCTCCCTATCCCTCTGGCTCATTGTGTCCTGGAGAATGTCTGCCTCTCTGAGAACGCTTGTTTCACCCTCTCCACCTCTGCAGGGGGTGGGGTGTTTTTCTTTCAATTCCTCCTAACTGTGTGTCACCTTCGCCTCTTGGTTGACCTTCGAGGATGCCTAGGGCTGACTCTCTCTGGTTTCTCTTCATCGGCTAGCTCCAGGATCCATCAGGCAGTGTTTGTTACCTAGTGCCCCTGATCCTTCTATGTGAAAATGAGGTGGAATGGATGTCCCCACTTAAAGGAGACAACACTACAGTGAAGAAAGTCTGTGATTTTAGACATGTTGCATCTCCTTTAGAGTGTCGCTGGTGGAGTTGCATTGAAGAAGGTAAACTTATGTCCATCATGGAGAATGTGAACTGAGGAGCAGACCACAGCCATTATCACATATTTCTCCTTGAACAAATGCACTTGGGTGAGGAAATCTGGTGGGGCCTCCGTTCGCTGTCTGCCGAATTGGTTCTGTGCGTGAGATCCAGTCATGTTGGAGGATCATCAGGACAGTTGCCTACGTGGTGTAGCAGTTTCTGCACATATTCCATAATGTAATTGCCTTAAACTCCATGAGGCAGGGACCAATGGCAAAGTGAAACTTGAGGGGGCCCCCCTGTAAGGTACATGGAAGGGCCCCCTCCAGACCCTAACAGAAGATCTCAGGCCAGGGTACTGTGCTGAAGAAGCTCCTTGGAGCTCGGGGGCCTATGTTACGCCTCTGGCAGGGCCCTTATCCTTATATATGGTTCTGTACAGGCCTGTTTTCCAGGTCTTCCTGCTCAAGGGCTAGCTATGCATATTGTTCTTCTAGAGTGCTAATGTGGCCGCACCTCGTGTATCTCCTCTGCCCTTTCACCTACTCTGCCTTTGAGATTATTAAGCCGAGAGTCTATGGGGCATATGTACAAGCCCCTATTGCCACCACAACGTCACTTCTACCGACGTTGTGGTGGCGACAGGGGCTGCACCTTATGTACAAGGCAGCGTTAAGCCACTTAACGTGGCTTAACGCTGCCTTGTACATAAGGCCCTCTTTCACGCTATGCTTAGCGTGAAAGGGGTGGTTAGTGGGTGTTGCGGTGGGCGTTCCACCGCAACACCCATTCATTTTGACGCTGCCCCCTATGTACAAGGGTGGCGTACATAGGAGGCAGTGCCTGAATTAAGGCCAGGTAAATCCTGGTCTTAAGTTGGCGAAACAAGGAGAAATGCAGTATTTCTCTTCGTTTTTGCTTTTTCCATGTGTGCTGCCTTGTGCAGCACACATGGAAAAAGCAAAATGCCATGGTTTGTTTATGTACAGGAAGGTGTCCCTTTCTGTACATAAACAATCTTTAAAAAAATTCTATTTTGTCACTTTCATGTGTGCTGCATGAAGCAGCACACATAAAAGTGACAGAATGGCATTTTAGGATTGTTTATGTGCAGGAAGGGACACCTTCCTGTACATAAACAATCCTCCCCTGCACGCAGACACCCTTGCACTATGGTGCAGTGGTGCCTGCGTTGGCGCTAAGTTGCTAAACTTAGCGCCATCGCAGGGGGAAACGCAAGGCTGCACCACCTTCTTGTAAATATGGTGCAGCCTTGTGTTTCAGAAGTGGCGGAGCGCGGCGTTAAGCCAAGGAGGCTAACGCCGTGCTCCACCACTTCCTTGTACACATCCCCCTATGTCTATTATATCTTTATGTAGATCCTGCAAGTAGTCCTTAATGTCTGGCCTTATTGTGGTAACTTCTAGGGTGGGCGTAACTTGTGTAATTTCATATAATGTAATCAAGCGGAATTACCTAAGAATTACACAAGATTACTCTTGAATTATGTGAGAGAAGTCATTCTGCATTTAGCGCAAATTCTTAGTGGAAAAATGCCCACTTTGGATGCAAGAATGCATTTTGCACTAAGAAAGAGAGCTAAATGCAACAGACCATGAATAGCGAGCATGACCAGCGGTTCGCTAAATGTGCTTTTAAGGTAGGATTCTTTCCCCAGGTTTATTCTTAATTACATGAGGAGGAGTAATTGCGTAAATATCTGTAATTCTGAATCAAAGAGTAATGCGGAATTACCAAAATCACTCCAATTACTCAGTGAAATTCTGCACTGGCCTAGTGACTTTGTCCTTTATCTCCTTCAAGAACTAATGAAGGAACTCTTCGTGGTCGCCAGTCACTGGGGAGGACCACGTACATTGTCAGAGGAGGATCCTGTCACTGGGGTAGGTCTCTCTCATTTGCCTCCTTTTGTGTTTTCTCTGTGGGGTCTGCTGGCTGCTACTCTGAGTTGCCCCGATCGAGGTGCAGGGTACCCAACAACGTTAGAGGTTGACTACTCTCTCTTTGCAGTCCTGGCCCACATTTCATTTCCTAGAAAGGTGAGGATCTCCTTTGAAACTGTTCTCCTACTGCTCATCTAGGGTGGGATGAACAGTCATCTCTCTAGTGCTGGGCATGTGAGGGGCCACTTGCTCTTAAAGCTTCATGGGTAAAGCAGCCCGGTGGGCAATGTGCATTGACGTACACACAAGCACATTGAGAGAGATTATTAAAAATGCAAAATAAAATAGTTAAAAAAATCATATTTGCAACATTACCAGTGCAAATTATATTCAACTTATTTGATGTTTGAAAATGTACAAACATTTACGAGTAGTCATCCTTATTAGGACTAGGTCTCAAAATGTTTAAAAAGCAGCTTTGCCTCATAAATGACTCAACAGAGAAATGCTGAAATCAGTATGAAAACTGTTTAAAATGTGACCTTTGCATGACACTGCCTTCTAGTAAAAAGTTTCACATAACTCTGCAAAATGTTTCTGATTAATAATAACGTTTTGAAATGTTTGCTAAAGAAACTTCATCGATAAATGAAGTAATAGATGATAATCGCACAAGAATGTAATGCTTGAATAGAAATGTTAACCTTTTAACATATGTTTCATCATATTATAGCAAAGAATGTGATGCAAAATAATTAGTCATTATAGTTGATATTTTTGTTTTATATAGTTCATTGTTCAGCTAACACAATTAATTTTATTAGAGGGTTAGAAATGTAGTCATGTTCTTGGGAAAGAAGGTCTGAATCAAAAGGCCTCATACATAGTAACAATTTCCATAATTCATTGTTCAATGCAAGGAAAAGGAAGAGGAGAGCCTGTTCTCAGAGGAGTCCTAAAAGCTGATTGGACGAGAAGAGAAGAAGAAGCAACATAGACTGCAACATTTCTTTTCGGCTGTTTATATTAGTGTGTGTTCTTTGAGTAGAATTAATTCCTTTTTCCAGATATCTTCCAGACGCTTTTTCCCCTCTTCCATACCTGCTCTGGAGACTGAATGCTGAAGGCTTCATGCTGAATGCAGAAAGCTGACTTATAACCTTTTTGAACTTATTGATTGCGGTTGGCTACTACTACTGCTTGATTATTTTTGTTTATTTGCTCGAGACGCTATTGAGTTTCATGCACTTCTCTTCATAGGAAGTTTTGGTAATACTGATTGATTGAATTTGGGCTTTAAGCACTATCTTACTTTTCCTCTAGAGCTTGAACTCTTTATGGGTTCTGACTAACACCATTTTTTACCACATTCTAGTATGTGGATTTTTTTCCTTTATGGAACGTGCCTTATGCTTAATTATATGAAAATGATTTGTTCTAAGCATACTTCTATTACCAATTATGTTAATTGACAGAGATATTAAACTAATAAAATAAAATAAAAGAATTTACTAAACGTTGATGAAAATAAAACTCTTGAACCTAATTTAAACTCTCGTTATTGATTAAACTTAACATGAAGAAATTGTGATTATGATTTATGTGATGACTAGTTCCTGATTCTCATAAACAGCGGCTGAGATCTGTTGCATGTGTTCTTAAGATGGAGGAAGACGGAAGAAGAACCTCCATTCAAAGCAAAATAATAAGGAAAGAGGGAGCAGCGAGGACCTTCTCTGTGCATGAGATGATAAACCAAATATTTAAATTGATTCTCGCTCTAGCAGCTTTGAGAGAGCTTAGCATTTGTGGGTTACCCCAAGGACCTCCATTCTGGTGGCCATCACTAGAGCTTAATCTCTAGGCCTGTGTCATCACAACTCAGGAATGGACTTGCCCTGCAGCTTTGTTCTCATAGTAGGCATCTTGTTGTGCTGACTCTCGGGCTGTACAACAATTGTGGGGCTCGGATACTGGTGAAGTTGTGCTGGGGCCCCTTTAAACACACTCATCTCCATTGTGCTTTTGCTATGGTGACTGTGCAAGGGAACATTTCAGGGTGGCTTTTCCATTCCATCCTAGAGGCCTGTAGAGCCCACAGCACTTAGGGCTTCATCCTCATCCTACTGCCTCCAGGGCCACTGTGCAGTCCTGTGTTGAGAACCGCCATGCCAGGGCTGCCCGATCACTGTCACAATATTACTTGATGAAGGACATGGGCATTTTGGGGCCCTCTTATTTTCCCTGCTACAGTTGTGTTGTGTTGTGGCCCAGCAAAGATGGTGGTACCCCCCACTTCACACAGATCTCCAGTTAGGTTTGGAGGGCTAATCTGATATGCTGCAGCAGCAACATACCTGAAAATTGTTGTTCAGTGACTCTGTTCTAAGTCCCTCATGGGGGGCACTGCCTTTCCGAATGTTTTGCAACTCTGATGCTCCCTTGCCAACTGGCCTGAACTTCACGACTCCTCCACCTTGATGTGTCAGGTTCTTGGTCTGGGTCTTTCCGCCACCAGTCTCATCGGATTTGAGTCATCTAGGTTGCCTAGTTTATGTTTCAAGGAGGAGATCCATAGATACCACAGGTCCCCCCCGGCTAGCTTTTTCATCCCAGACGGGGTTGCCGCCAGATGGCGCCATCCTGTACCACCGACCTTGTGGACAGATGTTTAGTGTTTTCTACCTTTTTATTATTCCCACTCCAGTCTGTGCAACAATAGGGAAAGCATTCGACTTCAGAGAGGTAACATTTACTATTCCCACACCAGTCTATCCAACAGTAGGGAAAGCTTTGGACTTCAGAAGGGTAACATTTATTATTCCCACTCCAGTCTGTGCAACACTAGGAAAAGCACTGGACTCCAGAAGGGTAAAATGTACTATTGCCACTCCAGTCTATGTAACAGTAAGGAAAGCTTTGGACTTCGGAGGGAGAAAATTTATTATTCCAACTTCAATCTGTGAAACAATAGGAAAAGCACATAACTTATATGAAACTTAACCCTATTAATTTATAACAAATATAAAACTCTTAATGTAAACTTTATTAGTTAACCTCCAAAATTATAAAATAAACAATTAACATAATTATTAAACAATTACATAATTAGCAATTTAGAAAATTGCCTATTATTTATTACTTAATTAAACTTCCACACTATACACCTACAAACCTAGCAGCCCACACTTAAAACAGAACTAAAATAAATAAATGTAACACAATTTATCAGTGAATAATTATTTATTAATTTAATAATCAATAATTAATTGCCCTACCTATTCGCCTACAGACATAGCAACCCACACCTAACTAAGAACTTGAAAAGATAATTACTACACAATTTACATAATTAACAATCAATTAAATAATTATTAATAAATTCTTAATTAACTATACTTGATTAACTTCCCACCATACACTCCTGCAAACAGCAACCTGCTGCAACAATATAAATTACAATTATAATTACATAAGAAATTATAAATTACTTAACATTAAAAAACATATTTTAAAATATTTTTAACATTTATACAAACAATAACATTTATACAAACAATAATAACCCCAAAATTAATTTAGAAACTAACACACATAAAGGTAATTAAAAAATTGCATTTTTTTAATGAAATTATTGAAAACAATATTTACAACAACGATATTCTTGAAAATGATATTATTTACCCCACAAAAATTATATTCTTGAAAACGATATTTCTACATCACAATATTTCTTCTCTACTATTTCTGCAATAGTTATTTCCAACTCTACATTTTGTCTAAACATCGTAGAACGTCAATAATGGAAATGTTTTTCATTGGGGTTCTGAGTGACTTCATAAACAATTTGAAATTCACTCCCATTTCACTCCCAAACTCATTTGTGAAAAACATCCACATTATTCACTGTTTATCCATCTTTAATTCTTCATGTTAGTCACTTGCTAGCTAGACCCCTTACCGTGAGACTCTGAAATTCAGTCATAATTATTTTATGCTCTCCCACTAATTCCCTACAACCAATAATGTGGGTCTTCTGCCAATAAGGGGGGACCCACATTCTACAAATAAATGTTAGATGATAGCAAAGTATACACACACACACACACATGTCTCTCCTCTAAAATACAATGTAGCTGAAACAACATATTTATTACCTGATGAGACAGAAGACATACACAAAATAAGCGGTATAAACAGAAGAGACAATGAAATAATCAACCAATCTATCTCCAATAAGAATAAACACAAATGGTTTAACCAGTTAACCAGAGTGACAATTATTGCTGCTTTGCGCTGCTGCATAGCAGAGCTAGTGGAGCAGGACTCGTTCGAGGCGGTGGCCCAGGACACAGGCAAAGCCCTTGAAAATCAGCAGACTGACGAGACACTCACCCGAGGTCACAATGTGACTTCGGAGCCCGCAGTGAGTACCAATACAGGGGTGACTGTTCCAGAGACTGCAGCGTTGTGCTGCCGATAATCTGAAGGATCGGTTGATGGGTGGGACTAGGTGTGGAGTGTGAGGCCACTCCCCGGAGTATAGTCATGGTGCCGGGAGTTGCCGCCGTAGGTTTGTGTACAGTCCAAAGTCGGCTGCCCGCCAAGACTGCAAGCGGAAAATGACCCTGGTGCTAAGAACCTGGGTTCTATTCTATTCCATTCCATTCTATTGTCACTGCAACAAGTCAAAAATGACCTTCAATTCCTACGTGACTTGATTCTCCACCCGCCCAAGATTAGAAGGCATGATCATGACTTTTACACGAATGACTATAGTAACCGCCCCACACACCCACACCAAAAGCGCCTTCTACCCACGAGGCACATGCCACCAAGATGGAGAACAGTACCTTACCCCAATGCCACAACCCGCCCTGTCCGAATGAAGGACCATTTTTCATCCAATGATATACACTCCCTACTCTGCTCTTATGATCTCCCTCATCCTACCCAGAACACAGATTGCTCGAATAACATAAATATACATTCCCTAATCCAAACCATCCCCTCTTACCCACACAGAGCTCCAAAATACAACTCTAGAGGAATATCCAAAGACAATCTTATGCAAGTCCCCCTCACACAAGAACGTATAGCTCTCATCAAACCACATCTCAAATGTATTCTACTGAACTGTAGATCAGCCTCAAGACATGCAGCTGAGATTGCGGACCTCATACTCACTCATGAACCCGACCTCCTAATTCTGACCGAAACGTGGTTAAATGAATCGTCCACACCTATCTTAGATATTCTGATCCCCCCTAATCATGACATCACCAGATCAGACAGAACTGATAAACCAGGGGGCGGTATTGCCTGCATTCACCGAAACAGTCTCGCAGTGACCCGACCACTCTCACCGACTTTATCCTCATGCGAATACCTATGTATTGATGTCACAAGCAACAACAAGCTAATCTGTTCATTACATACATTCTACCACCCTCCAGGTACAACCTCACTTTCGACGAACAATTCATGGACATCGTGACTACAAACACTGGACAACAAGGCACCCAAATATTCCTCGGAGATTTTAACCTTCATTGGAATAATCTTAACGACTCTGCAGTGAACAGCCTCAAAACATTCCTCACAGACCTTGACCTCACCCAAATCTGTGACAGCCCCACACATGACAAAGGCTCCATCCTAGACTTGGTCATTGCCAAAGCTGATTCCATTCAACTTAATACAATCCTCCCATGTGACTGGTCGGACCACCATACCATCACATTCTTCATTAATGAACCAGTAAAACTATATTCAGCCCAACCCACAAAACCCAAAATATGGAAAAGAAACTTAAAAAATGCCAGCACAGACTTACTTACTTCCTCTACCGCCAACCTCTTGCTTCCCCCGAAGGCCTATCTGATGTTCAAGCTCTAAAAAACCACTACTTTACCTCTATAACCACGGTCATAGACACAATTGCTCCCCTACAACTGAAGAGGCTCTCCGTAAAAGACTCCAAACCATGGTATGACGGCAGCCTCAATGATGACAGACGCTTCCTAAGATTAATTGAACGCCAATGGAGATCATCACCAGCTGCGAACAATTTGCATCCTTCTTCACTGAGAAGACAGAAAACATAAAGACGGACCTACTTAAGGCCTTAGTAACTCACTCTGACACCCACAAGAGCACCTCACCTTCCTCCCTAGCATCCCCTAGCTTATGCACACCAAAGCTCGCCCTCAAAAATAATGCTGAATGGTCCTCCTTCAATACGTACACAGAAGATGCAATTCTAAAACTTCTCACATCATTGAACCCCTCGAACCACTTTACTGATCCACTTCCTGCAAACTATCTAAAGAGTTCACACAGCTGCTTTTACCACAGTGGACCAAGATTATCAATATCTCTCTGCTTCAAGGACTCATCCCAGAAAAACTTAAAAGTGGGCAGGTGTCCCCCATCCTAAAGAAGCCAACAGCAGACCACATGGACTTAAGCAACTACCGACCAATCTCTAACATCTCAACTCTGGCTAAACTACTAGAAAATGCTTACAGACACAACTAGGAACCCACATTGACCATTTCAACCTGCTCAACCAATACCAATCCGGCTTTCGCGCAGGACACAGTACTGAATCGGCCATGACCCACATAGTAGATGACGCACTAAAAATCCTAGATCAAAACGAAGCCTGCTTGATCTATCTTCAGCATTCGACACGGTCAAACATAACAGTCTTCTAGACCTTTTGAAACATAGAATGGGCCTTTCAGGATCAGTTCTAAATTGGTTTACCTCTTTCCTCCAAAATAGATCCCAAAGATTCAAGGTCAATCAATCCTTATCTATGGACATCCCAGTCACATTAGGCATACCTCAGGGTTCATCCCTCTCACCCACACTCTTCAACCTTTTCATGGAACCACTCACCGAAATTCTCAGCTCCTCAAACATCCAATATCACATGTACGCAGATGATACACAACTCTACTTAAAAATCACCTCTCTGGAAGACATAAAATCTCTCAACTCAACTCTACAAAAAACCCAGACTTGGCTGATGGAAAACCACCTGAAACTAAATACCCTCAAGACTGAATTCCTCCTATATGCTCCACCCTACCAAACTTCCATCATTGAAGACTGGCTTCAACAACTAACAGCGCTCAACTGCAAACCCCATATCATTGATTCAGCGAAATCTCTGGGATTAACACTTGACAGACATCTAAACATGCAGAAACATATTAGTGCCGTAACAAAAGGAGCAAACATTCAGATGAACACCTTGAGAAAATTAAAACCCTTCCTTCCCGCAAGTGACTTCAAACTGGCAGTTCAAGCACTAGTAATCCCAAGACTTGACTATGGGAGTGCTACGCTTTGCGGTCTTCCTAGATCGACAACGGCCCCTCTAAGAGCCGCACTCAACTCAGCAGCCAGACTTATCATGGGCTCAAAAAGAAATTGTTGCATTACCCCCGACCTCAGAGCTCCTAATTGGCTTCCATTCGAAGCTAGAATTCAACTAAAAATCGCATATATGACTCACAACGCCCTACATCACAATACCCCGAGCTACCTGTCCCAGAAACTTGTGCTCTCATGTGGCAACAGATCCTCTAGAAGTTCCAACAATCTTCTTCTGAAACCACAACGCTTTGCCAAAAAGAAGACATACAACCGTGCCTTCTCTGGAATCGCTCCCAGGATTTGGAACGCACTGCCCCCTGAAACCAGACGGAATCCCTCTGCTACCTCCTTTAAGAAAGAAGTAAAGTCTCTACTCCTAAGGAAATTCACAGGAACATTTTATCTAATTACCACTACGGCAATTTGTATTTCAAGACTCAATGTTTGTTTTTCAGTACTCGTTTGCTTCTTATTTCTACCCCTGTAAAGCGCTCTGATACCCGCAAGGGTCTTGTTCGCGCTATATAAAACCTTCAAATAATAATAATGATAATAAGAAGAGGCTGCCATCAATGCTGCAAGCTCATGGGGCCCCATAACACTGTCGGCAACGAGGCAGGGCCTGACATGGGTTCGAGCACTGAGGCCCTGCCTCAAGGGAGCGCCTAACCAGAGCATGGGGCTGCAGAAATGGGGCTCTTTTGGACACCGGTGCCCCCCTGACGGCCTTGGCAAGAGGGAGCTGGGCCCTTACCTGTGAGCGTACGCTGGGCCCATCCTGACATGAGGAGGCACCAGTGAGTGTCAAGTGGAACTTATTATACTCCCCATATGGAATAATAAGTAATTGAGAGTGCAGTCACTTTGACTTCTGTGCATAGTGGTTGGGCCCTGGTGGATGGGGGAGCTTAGTGACTCCGGAACTGTCCAGCAGGGCAGACCTGCAGTGCGGAGCCCTGGTGAGTGGCGGGTGGTACCATCTGAACATTGAGAGAAGATCCGGACAGCCCCTCAGTACCTAAAGTGAGTGATTGGTCCCTGTTCATGCGGGCTGTAATGTGGCCAGTTGGCTTGGAGAACACTTTGCACCCCATAGCTGCAGCAAAGGAATCATATATGGCATTAAGGAGAGCGACGTGCGAACGAAGTGCTGCCAGGAAGCAAGAGGAGTGGGGTGTCATGGGATACTGCTATGCTGGGGTGCTGAACATCGGATCTTGGGGCCCTGTGAAGTCTCATCTGGGGCATTCCCTTTGGCTACATGGAATGACTGCCAGGCACCTGGGGTGAACCTGACAGGCCACAGGGTGGGTCATTAACGGACTGAACCCCTGGCTGGTGGCAGCAAGTACCTCTGTAGCCCCCACAAAGCAGATGATCTGATAGACCTGCAGAGATAACTAGAGGACAGGGGACCCATGCAGCACAGCAAACTAAGCTGGATATATTTACCCTCCCCATAACAATCCCAAAAAAGCCACAATGGAAGACACAAGGGGGAAGACATACCAGGTCCCACAAGAAAGTGACTAACTTAGTGAAGGAGGCGAAGGACTCACTTACGTCTTTGAAAGCTGAAACTCTCTCCCTAAAGAAACAGGTCAAAGAGTTGCGGTCCATCACAGAGGCCCTTGGTCTGAAGCTGAAAGATTTTGAGGGTTGCTCACTGTGGAATAATATCCGTCTGGTGAGAGTGCCTGAGAAGGCAGAGGGACCAGCAGAGGATCTGTTTTTCGAGGACATCATCCTCAATTTAATACAACCACATGGTCTCTAAAAATGCTTTTCAGTGGAAAGAGCTCAACGGATCCCAGGCGCCCCTCCTAAGACAGCTGCACCCCCTCGCACAGTAATAGCCAGGATATTTAACTTCAGAGACCATGACGTAATTCTCCAGACAGCCTGTCATGCCCCACCAGTCAAGTTTGAAAATACTGTCATAAGTTTCTTCCCGGACTACACCCTTCAAGTCCAGGGACTCCGTCATAGCTTTGCAGAAGTAAAATGGGTCCTAAGGGAGCGTTACCTGAAGTGCTCCATGCTGGTTCCGGTGCAACTTAGAGTGGTGGCTGAAGGGAAGACCTGGCACTCACACCGGTCAAAACATCAATGAAAAGAGCTTACAATAACCTGCCGAAAGGACACCAATAAAGTGAGCAGCAATCAGGGTTCTCCGCAGCATTTGGGCTCCCAGGAAATGGCAACACAGGAACTTTGTCCAGACTGGTTTGTTGGAGAGAGCTTATCTTGCTAGGATTGTGACATTTTTCCAACACAGGGCATCGCTTTGTGTCCTGCCATGGTAGCGGGAAAGCTGCTGTGGCTGGACGTGTGCCGATGGAGGAACCAGATGACTCTTGGTAACATGCAAATGTTTTGGGGAGAGGGCAGGTGTTGGTGGGTGCCACTGTCTCTAACTGTTTAGTTTTAGTTATGGGCAACAGGCACTTTGCACTGTTGGGGTGGGGGGTCGTTTTGAGTCCCCTATGCAAGGAGACATGGAGGGAGTATGGGTTTTGGGTTTCAGTTTTTTCTTCTTGGCTACACTGGAGGGGACATTTCAATTTTAGGGCACTGACATCACACATTAAAATGTCTGCAAGGGGGGCTACCCCAGCCCTTCCCCTCAATGGGCCAGTGGGCTTGTGCGACCATGGCACTGACTTCTCAAAACACACTGATGGTTGAGCGCCCTGATGCACTGGCTATAAATTTCTTATCATGGAATGTCAATGACCTGGGTGACAAAATGAAAAGGGGAGTCATATTACAATACCTTAAACCACAGGCCCCCGATGTGGCCCTCCTACAAGAGACTCACTTGAAAGCAAACACCTCCAAGGCGCTTGATAGATGGGGTTATAAATTAATGGCACATGCGGTATATACGACTGGCTCCAGATGGGTGAAGATTCTGATTAGAAAGTCGCTCTCACTTACTGTACAGCAGGTCTGGCCGGATACCCATGGCCGGATTGTGGCACTTACTGGGAGCTGGGAGGGACCTACGTTCAGCACTGCTCTGTATATGTCCACAATACTACTCTTCCTGAGTTGGGTGCCTTGCTCCTCAGACTACCAGACAGAAAATTGATAATGGGAGGTGACTTTAATCTGACGCTGTGTGAAGATACCCATCAAACTTTACAAACTACTAAGTCAGAAACTGGCCCCACATCTCCTGAAGATGTTCGTGGAGAGCCGCTAAGTAGGCGCACTCCCCAGAGACCAACAATTGGCAACCATGGTGGCAATTCCTAAAGAGGGGAAACCACCTGAGGACTGTGCTTCCTATAGGCCAATATCTTTCCTCAATGCTGAGGCCAAAATTCTGGCCAAGATCCTAGCCACCCGCCTAACCAAGGTAATCACAGGCCTGATCCACCGGGATCAATCGGGCTTTATGCCCTTCCATAGCACCACTTTAAACCTGAGGCATCTTTATAATGTGCTGAGCAGGGCTCCTCAGATGCAGGAGCGTGCGCTGGTGTTCAAGTTAGATGACAGAATGGCATTTGACTCAGTGGAATGGGCGTATATGTTTGAGGTGCTGGCAAGAATGGGCTTCGGTCCATACTTTTTCTGCTGGGTATGACTTCTGTACACCGACCTGCTCGCACAGGTGAATGGGGGGACCTCCTGGATCTTTTGGCTGTAATGTGGCACGCACCAAGGTTGCCCCTTGTCGCCTTTGATATTTGCACTCATGCTGAAACCATTGGCGACATGGATCTGGCAGGACCCACTAGTCTGAGGCCTGCAATGGACCGATCAGTGGGAGAACAAAATCTCCTTATATGCAGACGACATCCTGCTTTATGTGACAGACCCAGAACATGCACAAGATAGATTAATGCAGATTATTCACATCTTTGGCCACTTTTCTGGGTACACAATAAATTGGCTGGAATCCCAAATATACAACCTGAATGAACGTCTGCCGAGACTGCCTCAGAACTGCACTGCAGAACTACTTCCCAGCGGCTTTTGCTATATCAGGATCTACGTCACAACGAGCCCAGCCGCATTTTTCAATAAAAACATGTTGCCACCTCTAGAAAGGTTGAAACAGGATGTCCATCACTACAGATCCCTCCCATTGATGCTCTTGGGCAGAGCTGCCCTGTTTAAAATGATGTCCCTGCCCCGTTTCCTATATATTTTGCAAAACACAGCATACCCCGAGCACAAATCATATTTTAAGACTATAGAGGATGAGATTGGAGCTCTGCTGTGGGATGGCAGCCAAGCACGAATTGCGCAGCATAAACGGATGAGGCGGTGGTATGATGGTGGGGTGGCCTTAAAGGAAATCCAAAAGTACTATTGGGCAGTACAGTTATCCACCATCAATGTCTGGGTCTTTCACCCCCCAAATGGGTCAACCTACTGGATGGACAGGCTGTTGCTGCATCCAGGGGGATAATTTAGAACCTGTTACTGTTCCCCCAAAATGCCAGAAAATCCAGGGACCAGCAGCAATAGTAATTCACATCTGGCATGCAGCCACTGGAGCCCTGGGCTGGAAAAGGAAGATTACACAAGCCACACCACTTTGGGACACAGCTGCACTTGGAACACTCGGCCGCCTCTCGGGCTGCCATAAGTGGGACCTAATTAGTCTCTCCTGGGTGGGAGACTTATGGCACCAGGGTTACATCATTCCTTTCAAAGACTTACAACAAGGCTACCAATTAGCACCTACCGAAAGATATAGTTATCTGCAGGTCTGCCATGCATTGAGGGCAGCGCTGTCAAGGGATGCAGTGCTATCGGAGTCTCTACCACTAGAGTACAGCCCATTAGACAAATATATTCCAAGTAAAACCACATCTCTAATATACAAAATTTACTCCAGAATATACCTGATGGCCAGCCACAATTGACAGAACGCTGGGTACATGATCTGGGGGGATTCGAGGATGATGATTTGGAGGAAGCCATGGCCTCCCCTAGAGAATGGCCATACATTGAGGTTTCCACCTATTACAATTAAAAATCCTCCACCACTTGTATTACTCCTGAATCATGCTGTTCAAGATGGGTAGGGCACCTAGTGTCAACTGCTGACAGAGTTGTGGCCAAGTGGGCACTTTTTATCACACGGGTTGGGATTGCCCAAAACTACATGGCTTTTGGCTGGTTGTAGTTGACTGTTTGAGTAAAGCGTGTGCATCCTCCATTTTGCTCCAGCAGTAAAGTGGTGTCTCCTAAAGTTGTTGCTCCGTATGGAACGTATATGGCTAATACTGGGGTTGGTTGTAGCAAAAGGAAATATTGCAAAAATGTAGGGAGCGGAACAAGTGCCACAATTAGTAGACTGAAAATGCGATATGGATTGGAGCATGCTGGATGAAAGGGTTGTTTATGAAGTTTGGGACTGTCAGCAGAGATGGGTTACAATTTGGGGGCAGTAGAATGAATATAAAGATAATATATGTGAAGTTCCAGCACCTTCGCTTTATATGAGGAGATAGCCCCGGCAGAACCATCAAGAAATTCTGAGATTTGCACTGAGGAAGGGAGGGGGGATGGAAGGTTTTAAAGTGTCCATGTACATGATGTCTAAGTATTTAACAGTGCTCTATTTTTGTATTGTACCTTATTTACTGAAAATGTGAATGAAAAGATTTGGAAAAGAAAAGCAATCATACAAAAACATATAACAATTCTGTTATGTTAGATTTGTAATTGTACACCACATTGTCCCGAAGCAACTTGATACTATTTAAGAAGGATTTGAAATTCTGCAAAAGGTCTGCTTGAAAGGAAAATGGTAGTTTGCCATGTCGAAATTTTCAAAAAGAGGGAAGTGCGACCAGGGGCAAAGAGATTGAACGAAAAGAAGGGAAAATGCATAATGCATACATTTGTGACTAAGAGAACAAGATCAACAGAGGGATATGCATTTAACTTTCAGGTTTGTCACCAGCCAACAGTGCAATAACTTCTGATCAGCAGGAACGCCATCCTGTCTGGTGAGGACAAATCTTCATCAGGCTGGTGTATTTATAATATGTTGAAGTCATACAACCAATGCCTCAGAAACCTTTGAATTTATAATGTTCCTGCAATCTTAAATTACCATGGCAATGGTAAAAACAGGGTCTGCATGTGTACATGAGAAATGGGGAAAATATACCTCACTCATTTGAGATGGTAAAAATAGAAACAAGTCACCATACTGATCTTGACCTCCAAAGATAAAATAACTAGAGGGGCGTGGTCTGGCGCCAAGGAAGATGGTGGCTGGTTAACGCCGCTCCATGCGGGAATCCGAGGAGGCTCGTTTCTTCAAGCGGCAGCGGCATCTCGGCACCCGTCTTGACCGAGGAATCCAAAACATGAATCCTTCCTGCTGCAAATGATGCCTTTCAATACCCACGGTAAGCCCCCGTTATCGCGTACTCTTATCTAAAAGTTGCGGTTCGTCTCCATGACAGGATTCACGGCCGCCATTTTGTGACTGCATTTCTGTACGCGATACCGGCTCCACCACAAATACCCTTTTCTCTGAAGAAAAATTATGTAAGAGCATCCTGCGAGACTCTTTTTGGTTCAAAATTGGCCAACTGTTGAAATTTCTTCTATCATAACCATAATTTTCCTTGGGTCTTCAAATATTAATGCTACTCAGTTACCTGGTGGTTACAACTATATTTAAGGATCTCTAAAAGGTTATCCAACTCCAATATTACTGCCTATACAACTACGTTGTTATACGAACATTTTAAACTTCTGCTCACAATTGCTCTCATAACTGCGAGACCCATGTCTATGGGGAGGACCAAAGCTATTAGAGGCGCGGCTTCAACTTCTACTCCTACTCCATGCTCTAAGTCCACTGCAATATCAACCTCAAATCCTTTCTCAGTATTGTAAAGCGACATGGAGGACTTAGAGCAAACTGTATCTCCACAAATCACGGAAGCAGCGACCATTGCACCTGCGTTTACTCCCACTCCTATTTCTCATTCGTCTCTACCAAATAGTAAGAACACCTCCAAATTAACTCCATCTTCAGTTCTATCATCTACTAAGAGAATTAAAAAAGATCCTCCTTCGCCAACCATTTCTCCACCACCAGCATCCTTGTAACTACTTTTTGATGAGAAACTCGCTCTCAAACCCTACATGCAGGAAACTAACACTCGACTACAAGCCTTAGAAGATAAATGGTCTACTCTTGATGGCAAAATCAATTCAATGGAGCGTCAAGTAGAGTCCTTACAAATATCTTCTCAACAAATTCATCCTATGAAAGTAGAAATCCTTCAACTCCAAAAAAGAAGTGGAAAACCTCGAAAAATCGCAGCAGACGTAACAACTTGAAAATGTATGGTTTGGCTGAAGGATTGGAAGGCTCCAAACCTATATTTTTCTTTCAAACTTTTCTTCCACAAGTCCTTGAACTTCCGGAATCCCCTCTGTTAAACATACAAAGAGCGCACAGACTTGGCCATATTCCTCATGCTTCATCATCCCATCGCAAACCAAGAGGCGTAATATTATACTTCCTAAAATATACTGATTTACTCAAAGTCTTACAAGCAGTCAGACTCAAACGTCGTATATCTTGGCAAGGCTCTCAGTTATTTTTCTCACAAGACTAGGCTAAAACCACAGCAGACAAACGGAAAAGCTTCTTAGCCATGCGACCAGCATTACTTGCCTTGAATGCTAGATTCGGTCTAATCCATCCTTGCCTCTTTAAAGTGACTTACAAGAATAAAACATCTACCTATGAAGATCCAATCCTACTTCAACGATATATTGACAGTTGTAGAGAAGAATCTATGGACTTTTCAAGATCGTCTTCTACTTGATGATAATTCTCTGTTATAAAGGATAAATGTAGTTTTATACTGTTTCTATGATATGTCCTGAATAACTATCTTTTTTCCCTTATGTCTTTCCCTACCGGGTGTCATCTCCCAGTTCCACCCATTGTTGTATAGTCCGTTTGGATTTCTACCCTCCTCGTGGTTTCTCCCAGAGTTTCTTGACTGGCTGTTCAGTCTTCCCATTGTGGCCTCAACACCCTCCACTCATTTTTGAGTTTTTTGTGTGTTTCATTGTTCTTTCTAATCTCTTTACCTTTATTTTTCTCTTCCTTCTTTCCTATTTCTCTCCTTTTCCTTTTTCGTGTTTTTGATGATCTTATATCTTATCTTCTTCTTACTTGAGCGTTTTACCTTTTGTTATTCCAATTATTGCAATTTTTTTATTATTTATGCTGTAATTTCATATATTGTCTATTTACTTGATTGATAAATGACGTTACGTGTTGTTTCCTGGAATGTCAAGGGTTTCGGTTCGCCTATTAAAAGGCAAAGAGTTCTTGCCCACCTTTCTAACCTAAAGTCTGATATTGTATTCCTACAAGAATCTCACATAGTTGCTTCAGAAGTTTCAAAACTGAAATGCCAATGGGTAGGAAATACTTTCTCCTCTCCAGGTACAGGTAAAAGAAATGGAATATTAATTCTTTGTCACAAAAAATTGAAAGTTTCCCTGATATCTCAAAATTCAGATGATGAAGGTCGTTGGTTAATTGTCCATCTCAAAGTTAATAATATACCTATATCCTTGTTCAATGTGTATGCCCCCACTAAACCAGACAATAATTTTTGGCCTCACATTTCTACTCTACTGATGTCTATTTCTACGCCATATGTTATTTTTGGTGGTGATTGTAATTTAGTTATTGACCCATACATAGACCGCACTTCCAAAACACCCTTTATCTCTTCTTCAATGCACCAACAATTCACTACATTGATTACTCATAGATCTCTTGTTGATTCTTGGAGACTATGTAATCCACAACTACGTGAATACACTTTTTTCTCACCTACTCACCTCTCAATCACGTATAGACTACTTATTTGTTTCTAAATCATTAACACAACATATATTACAGGCAAATATTGGTTCTATATTGATTGCTGACCATGCTCCAGTAATTTTAGATCTAGAACTACTCCCCATTACTATCACCAATAAAAGATGACGGCCATATTATCAAGGGCTCTATCGCCGCTTTAGCGGGACTTTTTCCCGCTAAAGCGGCGATAATTCTAACGCCCTATTAGCAAGCTGTCGCTAACTGCTGTTAGCGACAGCTTCTAGGCGATAGCGACCAGGTTGGGTGCCGCTTTGCATGCCAGCGATATTTATCGCTAATGGCATGCAAAGTAGGCGTTCCCAACCTAAAAGCAACTGGAAACAGTCGCTAAGCTCGCTATCGCCTATTAGCGAGGCAGGGGAGGTAATTAACGAACCAGCGCTAAACACGTTTAGCGCTGGTTTGTTAACGCCTGGTTTGTTAACGCCTGGTCCAGACCTGACTTAGCCATGTAATCCAATGGGAGGTGGATTACATGGCTAAATCCCCCTCGCCCTATCACCTAGCTAACACTGGTCACAGTGTGAATATCGCTTGTTTTCAAGCGATATTCACACTGTTCTCCAGGGTTTCTATCGCTTAGGAGATAAGCGTTGCTGATAGCACGCTATCTCCGCGATAGAAACCTGCGATAGCCGGCGATAATTATCCAAGCGCTAACTGCGCTTAGCGATAATTATCGCCGGTTATTGCTAATAGGCCCCAGCGTTTTAATACTTCCTTACTAGCTGATCAGACTTTCACTTCTTCTTTTGAATCTTTTATTACCGAATTCTTTAACCGCAATGTATCCTCTGTTCCATCTTTTCCTGTTGTGTGGGATACTTTTAAAGCTTCAGCGAGAGACTTTATTATATCTTATGTTGCTAAAAAGAAAAGGCATAATTCTCAAAAAGCACTTGAAATTCTTAAACGTATCAAATCACTAGAAACTCTTTATACAACCACTAACTCTAAAACCTATCTTAATAACCTCATTGTTGAAAAATTTAAATACTACAAGCTATCCACAGAAAACGCTAACTCCTATCTTCTTAGAGGCAGTGCTCGCTCTTATGGAGGCCAAAATAAAGCAGGAAAGCAGCTTGCTTCTTATCTTAAGATCAGGAAAGAACGCACAAATATAGACTTTGTTTTAAAATCTGATTCATCTCCAGCAATTAAAGATTTGGATATCTTAGAGGAATTAAAAAAATACTATACTTCTCTTTATACCCCAGAATCTATCCCAAGTTCTATCGACATTCAAACTTACCTTCCTTCATTACACAAACAATTTCCTTCCGATATCGATTTCTTACCATTGGAAGACGATATCTCTCTAAAAGATATCTCACATGCCTTGAAACTTATCAAAAGAGGAAAGGCACCTGGTCCAGACGGATTCCATACTTCATGGTCCACTACATTTTGGGATAAATTGTGGTTGAAAATCCGTAAGGCCTCAAGATCAGCTAGTACAACGCAAACACTTTTCTTTTTATATAACCGACTTATGTTCCTTATATAAATTTATTTCTACAATCGCTCCGAACTGCTGGTCATGTAATGCTTTGAATGCTGATTTATATCACATGCTCTTTTCTTAGACCTACACTTATCAGTTATGGTTGAAGGTATGGTCTCAAATTAATATAATCTTCCACACTCAATTTCCTTTTTCACCTTCAAACATTTTTCTAGGCACACTTTCTGATCATTGGCAGACCCTTTCATGTAACATAACAATTGTAGATTTACTAATTGCAGTAGCATGCCAACAAATAACAAAAAATTGGAAACAATCTACACAACTATCTTTTCAAGCTTGGTGGTATAGTGTTTGCTATAACCACCGACTCGACCGTGCATATGTCTCTCCTCCATCTCTACTTCTTAAAAGAGAACACATATGGTCCCCTATAACTATTTTCCTAGATGCCTCTACTCAGAAATCTACCCAACAACGCCCATTGCTGGAAGAAGATCCCAAACCACCATGAATCGTCTTTTTGCTGTATTATTTTGCTGTATTATTTATTTTCTTTCTTCCCTTCTACACCTACTCTACAGTAATTACTATTTGCAATGTTTATATTTTTTAAGATGTATTAAGTTATTACGCTCTTTCACTATTATATATGGTTATATTGTTACTACATTATTTCCCTTTCACTTTTCCCCCTTTTTACGACTGTTGTAACCCTTTCTCATATATGCAACTATTTTTTTACTTTTCCTATTTTTCATTATACTATTAATCCATCTATTGTTAATAAGTGCATGCCACCTTTGATGATTATGTATACTTTGTTGCATTCGTTCACAAATAAAGTTCCTTTTTCAAAGTAAAAAAGATAAAATAACTATTGATATATTCAATATTATTTAGGGACAAGGAGCAAAAAAGCAGGTTGAATGAGATCCGGTGAACAATAACAATCCAAAAGAGGGGAGCGTATGTAGATCACAAAGTTTCAGACTTACCAGGAATTGTTATGAGATCCTTTTAGGAAACCGTTGACTTTTCAAGGGAAATCTTGCACTGATGGTCTTTGTTTTTGGCCCCAGATCTCATTAAAACGAGGACGATCTGTGTTACCTTGATGTATATAAAGAAAGGCACAACAAACAAACACAGGTGGCTGGTGAGTGCTATGAGCTGCAAATTTTACAGAAGTGAGAGAGTCTCTGACTGGAATGCATGCAATAGAAAATAACTGGATCCATTGCACGCTATCCCACTAATCCACAGCAAAGACTTATTGGTGAAGTAGAAGCTGAAGGTCAATGGAATTGAAAACAACAGATACGTAAAAAATACCTACTGCACCAGCACCACTGCCATCCATGTTCATCCGCAGCTCAGTTAAGACCATGGTAATCACACATTCAGTACATATGTCTGGTCTACAATTGTCCCAAAATGATGCAAAAGTACTGTAGCTGAAAGGCAGCAACTCTCACAATCTTTTTAAAGTGCAGAGAAGCAATGAAATGGGGAACAACAACAAATCATCTAAGGGCTGTGGGCTCACCCCTGGGAATCATAAGCTATTGACGACAGAGTTAGAAATTCCAAACCAATAGCAGGGTAGAAACCTCTAATGAATACTGGCGGAGTCATGGAAAACATCAGTGCTTAATTTGTGTGAAGATAAGTAGAGGTACCACCCATTGTCTTAGAAGGCTGCTGCCCATAGCCACTGTTGGCACAATTCACTTCCCATCACTGATCTCACTGATCTCATCCAAGCTGGATGTAAGGCTTCCTCAAAGGTCGCCCAACTCCCCACGCCCTAGAACATTTTTTTAATTTATGGTGAAATAACATATTTTACACACACGGGCCCATTCATTAACTGCACTTTGTTGTACGTTCAGTATTACTACAATAGCACTATTTACATACTAGAAACATTCCTTTCATTAACATACGTGCTGAAACCTCCATTCACCAATAATGTAACAGAAATAAGAAAACATGGGTAAGAGGCACCTATTGAAATCCAGAATGCCTTTTTAATGTGAGAAATACCCATTTATTCTATCATTTTAATCATATTACACAATACACAAATCATGTCTGAATTTATTACATGTTTGTACAATGTATTCGTTTTGTTGTAAATATTGCTTGATTATTTGTAATTATTAAATTTCATACAGTATATTATCATTAAATTAACATAATTTCTTGAGTAAAATAATATTGAATTTGTGGCTGTACCACAACTTCAATATTCATTTATCATAAAATTAAGTACATTTCTTTTGTTTATCTTTCTTCACTTATTTCATGCTAAAATGATAACTGTATTGAATGTAATAAATATAAATAATCATGAAATATTTGCTAATGCTAATGTTTGTAGATGAGCATGTAGAAGCAGTTTCACTTATTATTTGAATATTAAAGAAGTGGTTTGAAGTTTGTTTTTCAATGTAGAGCCAGTGTTTTTTCTTTTAGTTTACATGCTGATTGTATGCATTGGTCAATGAACTGTTAACATGAGCTTTGTTTTGTTTTTTAAAGCAATTTCTGGCCTCCTGGCTGTTGCATTTAGGTGAGTCTAGCATGATGATGGGCGTGTTTGGCCTGTCAAGCCCCCTCCATGGCTAGGACCAGGAACAACCTCTCACCAGTATTTAACAGGGAACTGGCACACATATGGATGAAGTGGAGCCCTTGAGAGAGATTGCATGCTTTTAGCCAGATTTACTAAGGGCTTGTGTTGCTAATGTGTCATGCAAGGCAACGCAGGACACACAAGCCCTTAACTGGGATTTCCTAGGCCACGCAAAGCCACCTTACAATGCTCTGCGTGGTTTGGTAAGTCCAAGGTAACGCACGACAGCGCATTTCACTGTCTTTAGTTACTTTGTGACAGGGAGGGGTTCCATGGGTGTAGTGTGGGCATTCTCACGACTCCATCCATGAATTTTGGTGCATTCTCAGATTTACAAAGAGTTGTAAACCTGGGAATTTGTTAAAATGGTACGCCTCCCACACCCAGGCATAACAAGGAGAAATATCTTTATTTCTACTTGTTACTTCCTTTTATTTGTGTGATGCATTCCACATCACACATAGAGAAAGGAAAATGCCTTCAAGGATTAGTTTTTGTGCAGGAAGATGTCTCTTCCTGCATAAAAACAATCCAGCTCGTAATGCAGGCATCCTTGAACTATGGTGCAAGGGTGCCTGCATTGGCGCTATGCAGCACACAGTGTGCCAGCACAAGGAGGCAGCAGAAATACACCACTGCTTTGTAAATAGGGAGCATTTCTGATATCTCCCTTTCACACAACGCAGCGCAGCAAGGGGCCTTGCTGAGTGCAATGCGTAAAATGTTAGCCAATCTGCCCCTTAGTACATCTCACCCCAAACGTGACTGCCTCAGAGAAACCGTCCTCCGCTCCTTCAAGCCTCTGTTTCTGCCCAGACATGTGGCAAGACATTTTGCAGCACACGAAGAAAGAGGAAAACGCCTCTCATGATTCTTTTTGTGCAGGAAGGTGTCCCTTCCTGCACAAAAACATTCACCCCTACAACTCAGACACCCTTGGACCATGGCGCAAGGGTGTCTGCGTTGACGCATGGCAGCCCATTGTGCGCTAGCACAGGGAAAAGGACAGGAATGCACCTTATCTTGTAGATATTGCGCATTCCTGCCCTTTTCTTTTGACGTACGGCAGCGCACCAGGAAGGCTGGCCACACGTCATGCGTAAAAATATTGTAAATGAGGCCCACAGTGGGCTTTGGGTCTGCCCTTGCTTATGAATGGGTGATGAGGTTTAATTGCTTTTCGCCTTATTCTTGAATTTGTCCCAGGCAAGAGCATTTCAGCCCCACAATGTTTTGATTTGATTTGTTCTAATTTTCCATGTCTGATACCAAAATAATGCATGGCAGTTTGCTATTGAAACCTACCTTTATATATATGAGAAAATAATTCACCTAAAAACATCTTCTAAAACAAATAAAACAATATGGCAGAACGTTGCTTTTATTGTTATACTTACACGTGCCTGGCATTAACTGAGAATGTTAGGGTGAATTCTTTCAGTACAACTAGTAAGGCCTTTACAGCCACATTAAAAACTACTATCATCACCATCCGGAATTGGAATATTATTTAGGACATGGAACACAAAAAAAGACTCGCAAAAATGAATAAGAACATTTATGTTCAAGTCACTGGTCCTCTATGATCTGGCTTGCTGAAAACAAAAGAACAGTCAAGTTTTTACCCTTGTTTCTTCATTCAAGGGCATTTGCTCTATTCATAATTCTCTGACATCCTAATATTGAAAGGGCAGTGGTGGGTACCTGTGACGCCGCAAGTGATTGCATAAGGAATTATCACCCAATTACATGAAGGACATATGTCTAAGTCCGCTGACCTCTAATAACGACCCATGGTGTAGCAGCCTGCTGGGGATACACTGTTTCTGGCTGCAGGAAGCTCTTTTACCAGCCAAGGATACCGTGGTTTGATTCCAGGAAGGACATATTTCTAACTTTAAAATGCCCCAGTAAGAACATTGGATACTGTAATCTGCTTCAGAAAATGATTTATGTTCGACTCCAAAAACAATGTTTTGATGGAATGAGTTCTATCCTTCCACTGCCATCCTGAGGAAAGTATCTTTATTTTTGTACATTATTGCATTATTTCACTTATAAACAAAATACAAATGCAAGTTTCTTCTCCACCCTCACTTGCTTACTACAAATTCTCTGCTCATTCTCATCCTTTCTACTTCAGTCTTGCTTATTTCTAAGTAAAAGTGACTCCTATTATTTACTAATATTATGACAACTTGTGCTAAAACATAAAGGAATACATTTAGAGCCGTGATAACTATTGTGATCCCATTTGAGCATTAGAATATTTATTGCAGGTATAAAATAGATTAAAAAATTGAGAGACTTATGAAAGTAAATGTACAAATTCTGTGATCCTTCTCATGACAACAACTGTACAGTCAGTAGTTTGCCATTGCTTTTATCCATTTCAACAAATGACATTTAAGGGCTTTTTTTAATTTCAAATACTTTATTAAGTTTTCATAATAAGACAAAAAGAAATAAAAAGAAACATGTTCGATAAAATATACACACTAGGCATTGAACCCAATATTACAATTTAAGCAAAGCGTTAATATATCAATATATCACAAGAAGTATGGATACGACCAGTGTATACCCAGATGGTAAACTAGAACAGAAAAGAACCTAAAGAGAGCAGAAAGAAAAGAAAGGAAAGAAAGAAGGGAAGAGGGAAGAAAATAGAGAGAAAGAACCCCAGGAAATACCTAACATAGTATACCCAAAGACACATAAGAAGCCTGCTGAACATCTGGTAAATATAAGCAGTAAGAACATACAAGTTACCTAACATCGTTACCGTTATAAAAATGTAAAACATTCACAGAGGTTTATGTGAGGTGAAGAAAGCGTCCAAAGAATTCCACATATCTCTGGAAGAGGCTTTCCATGGAGAATTCTGCAGAGCGATATTATCCGCACCTCTGAGATGAGTAATCAACCACCCTTTATATGAGGTCTAGTTTGTATCCTTCCAATTGTTCAGTACCATCTTTATTGCAGATGTGAAAAAAGCTCTAATAAAGCTTTATCTGCTTCATTACATGAGTCTATCAGAAAGGAACCAATTGTTAGGGTAGAAAATTCCCGTCTCAGCTCACAATTGAAAAGTTTTGAAAGGAAATCGAAAACCTTATCCCAAAAGGTCAACACAGCTTTACAGTGAAGAATAAGATGGGCTAAATCTCCGTTTTCTTCTTTACAATTCCAACACAACGGATCATCTCGAATATGTAGAGAGTGCAAACGAGCGGGCGTCCAAAAGGCCTTGTGTAATAACCAAAATTTAGTTTGGGACATTACAGGAGATATCTTGTTACGTGTTACAGAGCTCCACACTTGGGGCCAAATAGGATCGGGTAGGGGGGCAGAGGAATGACTCTTCCAAAAAGCTATAAGCTTATTGTTAATATTCGAAGTTTTAGGACGAAGGATTTTGTAAATGTGTGATACCTGATGTCCTAGTTTATTTATTTGTGATATAAACATCGGTAAAGATGGCGATGGGTTATTCAATTTAGCTTTAGATATAGCCACCCTAATTTTTAAGAAGTTATAAAATTCAATGTTATCTCATTTTTAACTGGTCTGGAGTTCCGCAAATGTCATGGGATATGAAGAATGTTCTAGCTGATAGGGGAAAAATATCCCCGCATTAATCCAAGTACCAAAATTTAGGTTTTTACCCTTATATAAAATGTTACTGTTATGCCAGAAAGACTCCATCTTAGATCCCTTAATACTGGAATCGAGTTTCTTATCTACCTGAAGAAGGGCCAATTTCGTATTTTTGAAGATAGATTTAGAGCTATTCGGGTAAAGTTTATTAGAGGTGAGAAGGGCCAAAGGATTAACATTGTCAAGAATAGATCTTTCAACTTCTAACCACACCGGGGTGTACTGGGCAGGGGGCGCAATCCAATAAAAACCCTGTTTTGCCAAAAAAGCTGATTGATATAATTTAAAATCGACTAAGTTAACTCCACCTAAGGATTTGTCAAGCCTTAACTTTTTAAGTCCAATGCGAGCTTTCTTGCCTTGCCATAAGAATTTTGTGAGGAGAATATCTAGCTTTTTGTGAAAATCGTCTGACAGGATAAGCGGGAGCATGGTAATAAGATAATTAATTAAGGGCGTAATCATCATCTTAATAGTTTCTATTCTCCCCACCATGTGATGAATTTTGGTGACCAACAATCAAGGAGTTTCGTGACCTTTTCCAATGTAAGTTTTTCGTTGTGATGGAGGGTGTCGATTATATTGCTGCCAAATTCGATACCTAAATAATTTATATATCCCGATTGCCATGCCAGGCCTGAGTTACCTAATACTTCTTTGGTACAGTGAATATTCAAGGGTTTAACCTCCGATTTGTCCCTATTAAGTTTATATCCTGAATGTATCGAGTATTCCCCAATTGTAGTCATCAAAGCTTCAATTGAAGATTCTGGATTTTCAGTTATTATAAAAATATCGTCTGCATATGCGGCTAACATAACTTGAGTATCATTAAACCCTACACCCTTGATATCTAAATTCTTCTTAATGTTCTGAATTAAAGGTTCCAAAGCTAAAAGGAAAAGAGACGGAGACAAGGGACAAGGGACAAGGTAAAAGGATCCGAAAGTGACCCATTGATCGCAATGCGAGCCGAGGGCGTTAGATAAAGGGCCATAACCATATTTATATATGACTCCCCCAGGTTAAACGTACTCATACATTGTTTTAAAAAAGACCACGAGACCCTGTCAAAGGCCTTTTCTGCATCCAATGTGATTGCTATAGTAGGATCTTGTTTAATCGCTGCATGTTCTAAAACATGGCATAATAAACGGGTGTTATTATTGGACATACGACTTTTAAGAAAGCCTACTTGAGAATTGCTTATTAGGTGAGGAAGGACAGCGTTAAGTCTTGTAGCTAAAATTTTAGCGTAAATTTTGCAATCTATATTTATGAGGGATATAGGCCTATAATTCTTCGGGAAAAGGGGGTCCCCTTCCCCTCTTTAGGAATAACAATTATATTAGCTTCGGTCATGGAATCAGTCGTACGGCCTACCTTCGCTATATTATCAAATAGTTTTAATAGAGTTGGTTGTAATTGGCCTGAAAACGTTTTATAGAAAGTGGCAGTAAACCCATCAGGTCCCGGAGCCTTATTATCTTTCAAGGCCTTGATCGCGGTCTCCACTTCCAATGGACTAATCGGTCTTCCCAATGCAAGTTTGTCTGTTTCGTTTAATTGGGGTAATTGTAATCTGTTTAAATAACGGGCACAATCATCTGAGTTAAAGTTCAGATCATTTTTATATAAGTCCTCATAGAAAGATTTAAAGGTATTTAAAATATCTTTTTGTTTTATATGTGTTTGGTTATTGACATCCTAGATGGATGAAATAACATTTTGGTTCTGTTTATGTTTAAGATATGAAGCCAGTAGTTTTCCTGCCTTATTAGCTTCGCACAGCTTAAGAGCTTTAAATTTGTTCACCCATACCCCCGCCCGTTTACTCAAACTTTTATTGTATTCATATTTCTTTTGAGTTAAGTGTTTAAGAATCGTAATATCTTTCAATGAGAGGGCATGGGAGGACTCCAAAGACTTAATTTCCAGTTCTAATTTAACTAATTCAGAATTAAGGTTTTTATTGATTCTTGTTTTAATTTCAATAAGTGTTCCCCTAATAGTAGCCTTCAGTGCATCCCAAAGTGTATTTATGTTAGTTTCTCCATTATCGTTATGCTTAAAATAATCTGAAATTGCTTCTTCAATTTTTGTTTTATCGTCAGGATCTGATAGAACATCATTATTGAAGCGCCATCTTTTGGGCGAGGGTTCATTATGACTGCCAGACAATTTAACATTGATACAGGAATGGTCCGACACTAATTTGGGCGCTATATCTGAATGTTCGATTAGGTGTGTGAAGGAACCGGAGATAAGAATGTAATCTATTCTAGTATATGAATTATGTGGGGCCGAATAAAAAGTATAGTCTCTGTCATCCGGGTGCTGCAGACGCCAAGCATCTTTAAGATTAAACTTGGCACATATGTCATGAATTATGCTGTGTGAACGTGTAACATGATAATTACATGTAGACTGACAATCTATAATGGGATCTAGCGGGATGTTAAAATCACCACCAACAATGATGAGGTCATTCTGGGGAAGAGCCTCTATAGTGTTCGAGACAGCGTCCCAAAATTGTGGATCATCTATGTTAGGGCCATATATATTCACAACATGTATGATATCCTCACCTTTCTTAAGATGGGTGACCAGTAATCTACCATCAGTATCATGAGATTGGGAGACCAAAGATATATTAGCTTTTTTCGCTATTAAAGTAATCACTCCCTTTTTTTTCCTATCTGCTGGAGAGCAAGCAACCTGTGAAATTCAATTATGCTTAATAAAAGCAGCATCTTCCCCAGACAGTTTTGTTTCTTGTAGTAATATTATGTCTCCTTTAGATTTGGCTAAGTAATCAAAACTTTTCCGGCATTAATTGCGTGATTAAGACCTTTGACATTTAAAGATACTATGTTAAGATCTTCTGTAATCTTACATGGACTATTATGAGCCATCACCAATACATTTGAGGGCGATAGTTTCCAAACCCATGTGATTTATGAAATGCAAAGAAGATCCATCCAAACAAACAACCATCTCCATGAATCATGATAAATGCTAACAGGTAACATGTAATGACCATAAGCATATCAAAAATACCAAAAACATTTATGAGAAGAGCAGCACATAGGTATACCTGTTGGTTCAAGTCAACATACAACCAACGCCATCATAGGGAAAGAGCAAAAGACAGAAAAGAAAGAAGAAGAGAAAGAGAAAGACACAAAAACAAAAAACAACTGAGAGTGCCCAATGAACAAAATTCACCACTCACATTGAAGATCCACCTACCCTGGGAACTCCCTCCCAAACTCCCCACACCACCCCCCCCCCCACACTACCCTGCAAACCTCGAATGTAGGAGGTGCGACGACAGGAGTGTCAAACTGTCGGACGGAGATTTAGTTAAATCAGCATGATGAAGACTTCCAGAGATTTTCATATGAATTGAATCAGACTATATGAAAGAGTCGGAATATAAGAAAGAAGCAAGCTGAATCATAAACATGGCTAATACCTTTGAAAAAGAGTAAACATCACACTTAACCATCTTATAAAGCTATGAGTGTAGGAGCAATAGACAAACCCTATATCGGAAGAAACACATCTATGAATTCAGGATCTGACCCCAGAGCTCACCTACCCACCCAGCTAAGAACATCAATCAACAAATATAAAAGCATGCAGTGCTACAGACTCTGAAGAAGCACATTAACGTACAGTATCTGTAATCTGGTTAATTAAGGATATACGAATGTCATGACTTCCTTTTATTGGAGGAGGATTGGGCAAGATCCATGTTCTGAGTTGGTGGCCCATCTAGGAAATTCATCAGGTCTTTAGGGTCCGTGAAGTAGTGACGACGATCATTGACTATGATTCTAAATTTAGTTGGACCTACAAAGGAAAACTGAATATTGTTGGTTCTGAGTTTGTCTCTCAGGATGAGAAAACCCTTTCTGGTGTCCACTGTAAGCTTGGAGTAGTCCTGCGTGAAAATTATTGTGTGACCATTCCAAATAAGCTGGCGACTTTTACGGGCAAAGTTGAGGATAGTTTCAGTATGCTGAAATCTCAGTGGCTTACAGATAATAGGGCGGGTTATTTGACGTGAAGAAGAATGGATGTTCTACCTGCCAAGACTTCCATGCTGCTTCACAAACAGCTGGCTCCATTGATCTGCCCTATCCTTAATTCCTCGTTGACCTCGGGCATACTACCTACCGAGTGGAAAGCTGCCAAAATAATTCCTATTCAGAAAAAACCCAACACTTCTCAGGAAGATCTATCTAATTATCGCCCTATCTCCTTGCTTCCTTACTTGGCCAAACTCCTGGAGAAACATGTGAACCATCATCTTTCTGATTTCATGGAATCAACTGGGGGTCTAGATTCCTCCCAGTCGGGTTTCCGCCCCAAATTTAGTACAGAGACAGCTGTAGTTGCAGTCACAGACAATCTCCGACATTTCCTAGATAAGGGACAAGAGGTACTGCTAGTGCTGCTGGATTTGTCAGCAGCGTTTGACACAATATCCCATACTTTTCTTCTATCCAGACTAAGAAATGTTGGTATTCAAAATCAAGCTTATCTGTGGCTGGCTAAGTTCCTAAATAACCGCTCCCAAACTGTCACTTTAGGTTCTTTCCACTCCTCTACATCAAAGCTGACTAAAGGTGTGCCCCAGGGATCCTGCCTGAGCCCCACATTGTTTAACATTTATGTGGCCCCCTGGCAGATCTACTGAGGACCCTGGGCTTCATCCCTGTTTCCTATGCAGATGATACCCAGCTGCTAATGGCATTTGACAGAAAATCTGCTAACACCCAGTTGGCCTTCTCTGAAGGTATGAATGCAATCTCGGAATGGATGAGAAACAACTTTCTCCAGTTGAATGCCAGCAAAACGGAAATCATGCTCTTTGGAGAGGCACCCCTACTCTGGTCCCCAGGATGGTGGCCTTCCAATTTGGGTCCCACTCCTACCCCCAAGGCAGTGGTGAAAAATCTTGGTGTGTATTTAGATCTGAAACTCTCGATGGAAACACAAGTTTCAACCACAGTGGGCACTTGCTTCTTCACTCTAAGTCTTTTGAGAAAGGCTTTTCCTTTTCTCCCTCTAACAGTCAGGAAAACTTTGCTACAAGCTCTTGTGGCAAGTCGTCTCGACTACTGTAATGCCCTCCTGATTGCAGCCTCTGAAGCATCACTTAATAGACTTCAGGTGGTTCAAAACACTGCCACACATCTGGTGTCCAATTCCCCAGCTAGAACCGCCTCCTCACCTCTACTTCAGGGACTCCATTGGTTGCCTGTTCGTAAACGGATCCGCTTTAAAATCTGCTGTCTAGTACACAAGGCACTCCACGGCAAAGCTCCCAATTATCTTAGTGATAGTCTTATGCCCCATCAGCCCTCCAGAACACTCCGGTCTGGATCGAAATCTCTTCTTGTTGTTCCCCGGATTAAGAAATCACGCTCTGGGGGGAAGGCATTTTACTACCTCGCCCCCTCATATTGGAATCAACTTCCACTTCACATGCGTGAATCTTCCAATTATCTCCAATTCCGACGACTTCTCAAAACCGCCCTTTTTCAATCTCCTTCGCTGACTCTTTAACCCCCTTCTTCTACCCGATGCTGACCTCTATGCACTACCATAGCGCGGAGATACCCCTTCGGGGGTGATTCGGGCGCTCGATAAGCCACATAAATAAAATAAAATAAAAAAGTTGGCACCCTGTGTGCGCGGTCCAATTCGAAAGGATTTGAGAATTTTATACCAGTGAACTGAGGTATCTAGTCTTCCAGGAAAGCTATACACGAACCCGCTGAATCCTCTGAACCTTCTGGAACACCTAAAATCCTTATGTTACCTCTTCTATTTCTGTCTTCAACATCGGCTGTTTGTTTTTTTAGGTTGGCTGTCATATCACTGAGGAATTTCAACTCATTGTTGGTTTTAATAGAAACATCCTCAACGTCGCCGATTCTTTGTTCTGCTGCTGCCTTTTCAGAATTAATTGTACTCATGTCCGCTCTGATGGCAGTAAGTTCTAACTGCATAGCGTCCGTATTTTGTTTTGTGGACTTGGCAAGATCATGAACATCTGCGAGTTTTTTAAGAATCATATCCATCGTGCTACTAATGTCTGCTTTAGCCTTGATGGGAGAATCAGACGGTGAAGGGTCCCCCTTGTTTTTTTTAAACTGCATTCTGGACTCTTTTTCAGCCATAGTAGCGAAGTTGTAATGGAGGGATATATTCCTTCTCAAATTAAGCTCACTAGCACTAGTAAAGATACAGGTGTTAGGCTGATAGTGATGTATCGCGTTTTGGAGAGCACCATATAACTGACCAGTGAATACAACAACAGCCTGTCTTTAAACTTGATTAATTCCACTTATCAGAGCTTGTTCATCCCTGATTCAACTTAATCAGAAAGAGTGACTATTAATTCTTCGCCAACATCAAAGAGTAGCACTATGGGTTAAAAACTAAAAATAATAATCTAGCGAATGCTTCCCAGATGTGCAACTGGCAGAGAAGTGGAGGCGTCACGCCCTATTGTGTAGCAGAAGCAAGACTCTGGTGTTGAGCTAAGGCCCCCGTCTGGTTGAATTGCTGGCCGAGGAACGAGACAGACAAAAGCTTGCAGTGTTTCAGCCTTGTTCTCAATTCTTTATGCGACATAGAGCAGGTTACCCGCTTCAGAGTGGGTATAAATAAACCTAATCCAGAAGCGTAAATCTGCTACATTTCCATTTTAAAAAAAAAAGAACATCCAGAGTACTTTCAGCAAAGAACACGCATCCGACGAGCTTTTAACATTGCTTGCAATCTATTTACACAATGTTAGTTTCCTTCTTGTAACCTCCATGTAAAGGTCAGGCAATGATCTACAATGAGGGAGCCTAGAACTAGAGCGGTCCCACACTGGGAGGATCCATAAATATCAAACCAGCTACATTAAACATCAGCGTGCATACTCTCCTTTCTCATTGAGTTGCGCGTTTAATGTAAGAAGCCGCTTCCCCTCAAGTGCGCATAGCCGACATTTTAGAGTCAGGCCGTATTGCAAACAATCACGTTTCTCGACCCGCCGTTATTAAACAGATGACAAATACCTCACCGGATGCATTAAATAGTTGTAAGCACTACGATCCGATGTCAGGCACGGCTCAGCATGTCTTTACTGGTCTGTTATGGCTTCCAATCGATTACCAGCCGCGATCCGCCATTTTGAGACATCAAACTCGGGGTGAAATCGTCGAGAGATTTAACTCTTGAGTTCGCCGACATTGAGATACCTCGATCGCACCATCAAGAGCAGCAATCAATCAAGGGTCAAATTCCGCTTCAGCGATGTACCGACGATGTCATTATCCCTGGATATCAGGCGCTCCTCCTCCGCACTCGACAGAGCGACGGGATCAGGCAGCCATCGGCTCTGCCGTTCAAGCCACGCCCCAACATTTAAGGGCTTTTGATGTATACATAAACCTCTAGTATGCAGATGTCAAAGGGGCAGTGTAGGACACCTGAGAGAGCTAGAGTAACACTTTAAGCTATGAAGCCTGATTACAGGAAGGACAAATGTCTGACTTCAGGGTCCTCCAGTAAAGACCAACAGCACTATAGCCTGCTTGGAAAATACTTGTTTCTAAGTCCACCGGCCTCTGCTAACAAAATAAGGCATAGCAGTCTGTTGCAGAAAAGGGTCTGTGCCTGCTTTGATTGGATGAGCTATACCCTTCCATTGCTCACGTAAGAGAGTTATTTGAATTTTTACACATTGCTGAATCATTTCAGTACCAAAGATATCAAAGCGTGTAATGCTACTCCTTATTTCTCAAGCTTTACTTTGTCACGTCCTTTCAATTCTTCATGTGCATGTTTCTCCATACAAGTGTCTGCTAGTAGTAAGAGCCATAAGGGCAACTTCTTCAAGAACATATGAGGAATGCATGATAGTTGTGACCATCACAAGCCTATAGACTTGAGGAAGTGATTATGCAAATTTAAATTGACGACACACCTCCTCTGTGGTCTGGCCTGCTGGTAACAAAGGCACAGTGACATTTTGCCATTGTTTCTTTCCAATTTCAACTAGACATTCAAGGGCATATGTTCTAGTCATAATTCTTTGGTATCCTAATATTGAAGGGAAAGTAGAGGCCCATGAGTAATAGAAATAGTAGTGCAGCGTGACCACAGGAAGTGTTTGTATATATATCCACACTCCAGTTACACCATGGCTTCCGTACTCACGGCTGGTGCTTTGGTTGTGCGAGGGTGCACTCGCACACATATCACGCTCCAAACGAAAACTTTGACCAGCACTCATGGGAGAAAGAATATATATCCATATATATAACTGAATATATATATAGATCCACATGGCATTTGTTTCTGGATATATCTTCTGGTCGGTTTTCTAGAATAGTTGCACTAGCACTGCTGAGCATGTACTACTTCATTTAAGATGAGGTTGTGGTTATTTTGTGTACACCTGCACCCATGTTTCCAAGGGCCACCTTACACTGAGTACTCAGTAGCAGTTCTATCGACAGTAGCTTTGGTCGTGCGAGCGTGCACTCGCACACATATCACGCTCCAAACGAAAACTTTGACCAGCACTCATGGGAGAAAGAATATATATCCATTTACTTGAAATGTAGACCGTATCCACCCACATGTTGTAACCCAGCTCCTTTTCCTACTTCATTTATTTAGATGTTGAATTTTCCCCTGATGAAGGGCCCTCCAGAGTCCGAAATGCATTGGGACCAATAAGCAGAAATGCAACGTTTGCCATTAATTGGAAATGTAGGTCTTTTTTGGACTCATTTGAAATTCCTTGTTTCAGAAAGAATTTATGAAGAAGAATAAATTCAATTTCCGCAACTCATTTGATTGAATGATTTGAACAGTTATACTCCTACCATTGGAGGGGACACCACCCCGGGGGTTGCGCTTCACGATTTATTTCATTGGCGCTCGTGAATCAGTGAGCGATACCCAATCTGCACGCAACAAATTGTCGAATTTGATCAACATTTAGGATCTCATCAGCTTGAATACGGTGTGCAAATAGTACTACAGGGTGACCACAGGCAGTGTGTGTGTGCATATATATATATATAAAAATATATATATATCAGATGTACTCCGTGACTCCCTCGGATATCTCCAATACACGGACACGGACCCAAAATTGTGCTTCAAAGTGAGTTTATTCCGCCTCAGTCGCCATTACGCGTTTCGCCTTCCACAAAGCTTGATCACATGACAGTGGTAATGGGATTACGTGCGAGATTTTAAAGTGCTCAGTGCTCATTATGACATGCATCACATGATTGTTTCTACCATAGACATAGAAAACATTCAAAACATTTACCAATAACATACTGAAATTTATGCAAATATTTTCGTTTTAAATGCTTTGAACGTGACTGTTTCATATATACGCAGTTAATCTTGTACACAGTGTATTTATCAGTTTTCTTATTTTGAACTGGTCTTTTTGTCTTTTATCAGTAACATTTGTCATGATGCCTTTGCTGATGTTCACAGATCTCGGTTTAAATACCTGATTATTAAATCATGACATATTTGTTATAAGGACATATCATAATAATGTCATATGATTGACCTCCTAAATCATAAACATTGGTGACGTATTAAAGTGCTAAAGTGCATTAAAAACAAGGAAATCAGAGCATTCATGCCTTATAAACATTGTTGAGTTTAAGGCAACACGTATCGGGTATTTCATTATTTATTCTATATCTCCCATTGATTTGTCCAGAGCCATTGTTGACACTCTGTATTGTTTTCGTCTGACCACCATATCATTGTTTTAGGTTTCCTTTTATGCGTTTCTGGATCTCAGGATATTTTAATGTGCAAAGTTACGCTTTATTAATATAAAAATACATAAAATACACTAAAAAATCATCATCGACTGTAGATGTAAAATATAACACCTAAAAATGCGTATGCATGTATATAAAATCCCTTATATAACACTCAGCAATATTGTATAAGACCAACATTCGATACCTTAATGTAGAACGTATTGATTGTCTCTTAATTGCTAATAAACCCATTACGATCCATAAAACAGAGTTAGTTATTACCTGGTGGAATAAAAATTAATGTTTGCAGTAGACGTCCTAGTTAAGTTCTATTTTCGTGCAAGATATATATTTTATTTATCATGTGAGGCTGGGTATTCATATTAGGCAAGTGTGTAGGTCCTCTGTTGCATTTAGGCCCCCCGGGGACTTGGAATCTAATTGGAGAATATATTGTGTTTCCAGTTTTCTTAACTTAGTTTCCCTGTCCCCTCCTCTTCTGCTTGGCGGGACTGTGTCAATCACAAAGTATTTAAGCAAGGTAGTGTCTGAATTGTGCTTATCCTTAAAATGTCGAGCTACTGGATAGGTGTTATCATGATTACTTATAGCCCGTAGGTGTTGTAATATCCTTTTGTGTACAGGTAGCTTGGTGCTGCCTACGTACTGCAAGCCGCATGGGCACTGCAGCACATAGTCAGCAAATTCCGTCTTGCATGTAAGTAATTTGGATATTCTAAACTGCCTTTCACTGAAGGGTGTCTGGTATTTGTCTGTGTTGATACCCTGAATACACGCCTTACATGTTTTGCATTTATAAAAACCCTTGCCTGTTTGGAGCCAATTGTTCCCTTCGATGACCTCAGGACTAGTTTTAACAATTTTGTCTTTCATTGATGGGGCCTTGCTGTGCGTAATGGACACTCTCTGCGGTAGCAGGGGTCCTATTACCGGATCAGTTAGAACCATAGGCCAATTTTGCTGTATAATTTTGTGTATCTCTCTGTGTTGTCTGCTGAATTTTACTATAATTCTGAACTTATCCTCTTTCAATGTGGTTAGTGCACTAGTTTGGGTTTTAGAGGTTTCTGTTGCTGGTTTAGTCTTTTCTGTAAGTGCTCTTTCCCTTGTGATTGCCATTGATTTGCTGATGGCTTTGTCAATCACTTTCACCGGGTACCCTCTTTGCAAAAATCTTTTCTTGCTTTCTTCCTGTGCCACTGTCAGGTCCTCATTATTACTGCATAGACGCCTCATCCTTAGCATTTCCCCATAGGGGATGCTGTTTATCAAATGTTTAGGATGGATGCTGCTGGCGCTATCCACACTCCAGTTACACCATGGCTTCCGCACTCACGGGCGGGTGCTTTGGTCGTGCGAGCGTGCACTCGCACACATATCACGCTCCAAACTAAAACTTTGACCAGCACTCATGGGAGAAAGAATATATATCCATATATATATTTCTATATATGTATAGATCCACACACACACACACACACATATATATATATATATATATATTATCTACTGGCGGTCGCCAGTAGATAGTTATAGTAGGACCTATTTTCAATAGGAAATCCGCGACATTCTATTTGAAATAACTCTTGCGTCGGTTGACGAATCTTCGCGAAATTTTCAAACTTTATGGCCGCTTCGGTCCGCTCCTACCCTGAAAGTCTCAGGGTGATTTGTCAAGCGGGGCCGAGAAAAAGGGGGTCCCAAAACGTGTTTTCCCATTCATTTTCCCATAGGAAACTTTAGACACGGCTACAGCCTGAACTGCTGAACGGAATTACACCAAATTTGGCAAAGAGGTAGTTCTTGGTTCAGAAAGAACCCTTTTGTTAAATGGTGTAAATCCGTTCAGTAGTTCCTGAGAAAATCAAAAGTTAAGTCACATATATATCTATGGCCGAGTAGGGTCCGCGTACCCTCCCGACCACGAGCTGCATGCTAATTGGCTGTCAAGTGGCTGTCAACACTCCAAATCAGAAAGTGTTGGCAGCCATTTTGTCCCTCGGTAGAACCGAGGTACAGAAACAAGTGCGCAAAGCGCAAAAAGGGGGCAGGGTAGAAACACCCTGACCCCCTAGGTCTGCTCAGGGGGTCCCACAAGGACCTGTTATCAGGAGAGAACCCAGTGCTGCATCTTTTAGCTCAGCACTGACCCTGAAAAGTAATTCTAACCGTACTTACCAGTAACTTATATTTCCTTCCATAGGAATCCATTGTCTGGTTTTCAGCAGAAAAGTTTCAAAGTGTCGATTTTCACAAACTACAAATATTCCTTAAAAATCGCCTGTATGACTTAAACGCATTCTTTCAACTGTTTAAAGGAGATGCACCAGTGCTGGATCCAGGATCCAACACTGAGTAAGAAAAAGTAACGATAACACTACTTACCTGCTAAGTGAATTTCCTCCCATAGGATAACATTGGTGATTCTATGTGAAAAAGTTTGTCAACTTTTAAAATACAATAATATTCCTTAAAAATCACTACTGTAACCAAAACGCTTTTACTCAACTGTTTACATGAGACGTCCCAGGACTGAATCTAGGATCCAGTCCTGTGGTTTGAAAAGTAATCCATAAAGTAACTAATTGCATTTAACTAGAAATTCACATTGAGCTCAATGTTGCATTGTGTTTGAAATTGTGTTGACCATTGCAACAGCTGTAACTACTGTACTTAAAACTCTATTGCCTATTTGCAAAGTATTTAAACTAAAGTAATTCATTCTGACAAAGTATATTTTGTAATGTAATGTATAATGTAATTACAATGTAATTTAATAAATAAAATATCTAAAAATAAATAGTTTTAAAAAATGTAGTAAATCAGTTTCAAAAAAATAAATATAACAATTAATACATTTAAAAATTGTCATTTACAAAACCTTTGAAATTCACTGAAAAAACCATAGGTTTTAGGGGCGTTATAGTTAGAAATTAGCATTTAAAAAACCTTTGAAATTCATTGAAAAAACCATAGGTTTCAGGCACGTTATAGTTAGAAATTAGCATTTAAAAAACCTTTGAAATTCACTGAAAAAACCATAGGTTTTAGGGACAGTTATAGTTAGTTGGACATTTCACTCGTACAAAACCCGTGAAATTTCCCCGTTATAGTTAGTTCAGCTAACTATAACTCACGCCCCCGCAATGCACTGCTGATGACGTCACATATTACATCACTCATGACATGGTCAGTGACATCACTCATGACATCACTGATGACATCTCAAATGACATCACTGATGACATCATCCACGTGATAATCTGATGCACCTCCTCACACCCTAATATAACCTTTGATACACCCACTCTAAATTACAGACTGCCATTCGCAAAACCATAGACACTCCAACACCAATAACTACATACCCACTCACTGATTCTTAGGTCTACACACACACATCCACTCACTCACCCGTACAGTCACTCATACTTATGGTCACTCAGTACAGGACTATCATATGCACTCTTACTCCTAAATAGACACTCAAACACCGCCACTCATCCATAGAGGTACTCACACACCTAGTCAGTCATGCAAATAATTAAACACACTGCCATTTACTCACCTATACAGTTATAGACACACCAGCTCACTTAATCATACAAATACTAGCACATTGTTACGCTCTTATACAATCACTGATACATGCACACACTCATCCATAAAGCCACTATCACAATCACTCACTCTCGCTTATAGCTATTTATATACTCCAACACACATATATACTGCCTTTCACATATGTAGTTAGTCACACATGTACCACTGGGACATACATTCACTCACTAACACACTCTTACACACACTTACCCACCCATACAGTCTATCACAGATGCACTCTTGAAACCATCCACCCAGTGAATCACCCACTCACACATCTATGCACAGAGTCGCACACCCCCTCCCACACAAACACTCAGGCACCCATACAGATACTCAGACAACCATTCAATAACTCATATAGACACTCATGTAGCTATTCACAAACACATGCAGCCACTTACACAGCAACAGACAGACGGATACAGACATTCACCCAGTTTAGTCACTAACCCATGCATTCAGTAAGATACGTTAAATCACTCACTTATAGAGTCAGTCACGCACCTACTAAATCATCCATACAGACACTTATACACCCACTCATTCTTCAATACGTCTTTTCCTATATATATTAAAAATATTTAAACTTTACAGAAACACAGTCACTGCATGATGTCATCAGTGATGTCATTTGAGATGTCATTAGTGATGTCATCAGTGATGTCACTGACCATGTCATGCCTGATGTAATATATGACGTCATCAGCAGTGCATTGCGGGGGCGCGAGTTATAGTTAGCTGAACTAACTATAACGGGGGAATTTCACGGGTTTTGTACGAGTGAAATGTCCAACTAACTATAACTGTCCCTAAAACCTATGGTTTTTCAGTGAATTTCAAAGGTTTTTAAATGCTAATTTCTAACTATAACGTGCCTGAAACCTATGGTTTTTTCAGTGAATATATATATATATATATATATATATATACATATATATGTGTGTGTATGTGTGTTGTGAAAACTGTGTTACAGCAAACAAATGATGGACGGAATGCTGACAATGCAAACATTCTCCCCCAGTCAAAAAATCTGGGTTAAATCCATTGTTCTTTTGCCCACTACGCCACTCCAGTTTGGACCCAGCCATATGCAAATCAGTCTTGACCCTGTGCCCCATGGGAACAGTCCAGACCGAACTGCTAGGCCAGGCCCTCCCTGGACCGGAAACAAGCATCCTGGGACCGGTTTCAGGGTATGTCACCCTTCTTCAGCCAGGCTAGCTTGAATCCAGTGGCACAGTGAGCAAGGGACCCACGTCTGGGCATACCCATCCCACTTAGGGCGAAAAGTGTTACAGCAAACAAATGATGGACGGAATGCTGACAATGCAAACATTCTCCCCCAGTAAAAGATCTGGGTTAAATCCATTGTTCTTTTTCCCACTACGCCACCCCAGTTTGGACCCAGCCATATGCAAATCAGTCTTGACCCTGTGCCCCATGGGAACAGTCCAGACGGAACTGCCAGGCCAGGCCCTCCCTGGACCGGAAACAAGCATCCTGGGACTGGTTTCAGGGTATGTCACCCTTCTTCAGCCAGGCTAGCTTGAATCCAGTGGCACAGTGAGCAAGGGACCCACGTCTGGGCATACCCATCCCACTTAGGGGGAAAAGTGTTACAGCAAACAAATGATGGACGGAATGCTGACAATGCAAACATTCTCCCCCAGTCAAAAGATCTGGGTTAAATCCATTGTTCGCCCTAAGTTGGCAGGGTATGCCCAGACGTGGGTCCCTTGCTCACTTTGCCACTGGATTCAAGCTAGCCTGGCTGATGAGGGCTGTTAGCCCGAAACCGGTCCCAGGATGCTTGTTTCCGGTCCAGGGAAGACATGGCTTGGCAGTTCGGGCTGGACTGTTCCCATGAGGCACAGGGTCAAGACTGATTTGCATATAGCTGTGTCTGAACTGGGGTGGCGAAGTGAGCTAAAGAACGATGATGGATTCAACCCAGATCTGTGACTGGGGGTGAGTGTCTGAAAAGTTTCAGCGCTCCGTCCATCATCTCCTTGTGTTTGCTTTGTGAAAACTGTGGCACAGCTTGAAGTATCTGACATCATTTAATGAACTCCCTTTCTGAACTGCTTCTAAAAGAGGTGTCTTATGAACCCATTTAGCTAGAAAATATGTTTTAACTAACATTTATCTGATTTTTCTTAATAAAATATTGGGGGGCCGATTTGTAGTTGGATGCTCTTGGAATTTGCACTATCCGTGTGATACTTCTTATCATACATTCCTCAGTGCGATGAGTAGTAGAGAGTTCGGAAACCTGCCATTGTGCATTGGTTAGAAACCAGGCAGTTGGTACTGTTACAGGAGTTTGCATGGGATTTCTGCCCTAGTGAATAGCAGCAACATAGGCAAGGGGGCAACATGTAAGTGGGACCATATCTTATAACATTGATAAGTTGGCAAAATCATCAGGAGTTTGAACAAAACACCTGTGGGGATGAACACAAACACCTGTCGTACAGGCATGTCATGTAAAAGCGAATAATATAACGTTAAAGGTACACATGAACCAGTTCCGAGGAGCACAAAGAATAGCACATACTATTTATGTAGAAAGTTAACGTTGTTAGAATTATTCCAATAAATCTATGTACCAATTTCTAAAACCATCCAAATATGGTAAACCTGATTACTATGGACAAAACTTCACCCTAAACATCTCTTTGTGCTGTGTCAACACATTCCAAAGTAAGAACAGTGCAAAGATGCTTGGCGATACTGTCAAATATAATTTTCCCGGTGAAGCACTCCATAATAAAAAATAAATATTTTTGCTCATTTTCTTGAACTTTGATGCCACCTCTTTAGGCTGCCTCCTTACCTCACCTAATGGAGTGAGACTCCGTTCTTAGCTCTGATCCCATGTTCTGTGTGCACAATATTTCCTAAAGATTAAGCCATTTGGAGTTACAACTCTATTTCAACGTGGTCATCACACAATCCAGTACAATATAGGGATGTGATTTACCAACTGGTTTCAATGAAGAGAGGCACAAGCATCAATAGTGTCAGGGTACCAATTAGTGTAACAAGGCTCTCATATGTAAGCTTGTAATGCTTTTTCAGCACCATTAGGGGCAGCCTCTGTAGAGCAGATGATTAGAAAAGCAATCTTTGATTTTTTGCATTAGTGGGTTGAACATCTTTTCACTGTTCATGCACCCTTTGCCAATGGTAGTTGGAAAAGCAAAAAGTTTTCATTGAATGTGTAAAATATTCAACACTCACTGAAGAAAAATAATGGGAATATCAAGCCCAATGTCCAGTTCTATGAAATCTTTAGTAGCAGGTTCTACTTGTCTAAGTTCAAATACAGTCGGCTATGTTTCAGGCTTCTGGAGGAGTTGCCAAAGATGGCTACTAGGTAATGTAAGTGATATCCACAGTCTGACTGTAGACCGAAGTATATCTGCCACAGAATCAACCTGCTTGTTCTACTTAAATCCCCTGTGAGGTCTGCTCAGAGCCCCCTTGCATGTACTTTGGACGTTGTGATAACATCTCAGCAGAGAGCAGCACAGGAGCCCAAGGATAACAGCAACAGTGGAAATCTGCGTTCAGAATGTAGCACATGGCTGTTTCAGAGATGAAGGCTGCCTCTTCCCATCCTCTATTTTTCTTTTGGGAACTATTACAAAACAGGATCTGGTGCTGTGTGGGAGGCAGAGCATTCTTGGCTGTGCCTTGGCCAATGTAACCCCAGGGGCATGCAAAAAGCATCACTCACACAGATGTGTGCGACAGGAAGGGGTGAACTGGCAGTCAGTTATCTGAAACTGCCAATTACAGGTCAATGTGGCAAATCATAGCAATATTTTAGAAGAAACTAGTGAAAGCGATCACATTATTACCAACACTGTATTGCCTCTGTCCTCATAAGGCACTCCCTCTCCAGACAAAGATCTTTAACTATTAAATCGGATTTTATTGCGGTGAAACACAGGCCTACTCAGAACATCCGTTCAGTGCAAGTGTTGGTGTATAGGGTGGCAAGGAATTCACTTCTCAGATCTGCGATAGTGTTACTTGTCCAGGATTCAGAACAAACACTATAACTATTTGAAGTAGCCTAAAATAAGCTGAAAAGAGCTAAATTCAATCAAGGATGTCAATATTACTACTAAAATCGAACAACATATTGACCACTGTTTTGATCCTATATAATTATTAATAATGGCACATTTTTATTTCACCCTTGTTTTGATTCTCCTACTTTTGCTTTTGTTCATGCGACACTGCATTTTGTTCTTATCTCGTGGCACCTTTGTATTCTTTTTCTACTCCTCTTCTTTGTTTTTGCATTATTTGTAAAACATGTTCATATGTATTTTAAAACATTGCACTTAAACAATACACTGTTCATCATATCATAAAACATGCCTCTGTAAGATGCTTTAAGATAATTCCTAGTGCAAAATAGTTTCAAAATGTAGTCTCTCCTCACTAGGAAATGTGAATCCGAAATGTAATTACCTAAAGTAAAAGCTTAAATTAATTCCTCCCAGTTAATTAAGTAAATCAATGCCTACCAGAAAAAAATGGTAATTTAGAAAGTAATCTGTCAAACATTTTTTCAAATACACTTATAGGGTACATTGTTAATTAAAATTACACTCCTTTTTTAAACACAGAGTGTAGGGAGGCAAATATCAGAACAGAGAGCTTTTGACATATTTTAATCCCAGGTGAAAACCTGCCTTTTTTGCGAATTCTGTCATGTGACGTTCTGTCTTCAGACCGGGAAGAACACTTCCTTGTCTGTTTCGGTACCCTAACCCCGCCCCCTTGTTGTACCACAGGCCAGATTCTCTATTGCTATATTCCTTCCCTGCTAGAGTCTACTCTCTCTCTCTCACTAGGCTCACTCTGCTTGATTGTAATTATTGTTAGTTCGAATTTCACATGATGCCAGTTGTTTTTCATTTTCTTTATGGAATTAATGCTGGTTATCACGTTTGTTTTACTGTACAGCCCAGTCATATCCTTAGGTAGAGCGTGCACTATAGAAATGCAATGAATAAATAAATAAATATCTAAATAAGTATATAAATAAATAAATGGATAGATGTTCATTAACAGTACACAGTGACGCCAAACATGCTTAACTCTGAGCGATGAGAATCACAGAGCCACATAAAAAGGATTTCCAGAAGCCAATTTACTACAGGGCCATCAAAATGTTAGGAATGCATAACATAACGTAACATAATGTAATGTGACACAACATATGTGACCCACTGTCATAACCCCTCATTCCCAGGGGATTTTCAAGCAACACTATGATTGGTCCTATTTTTGCAGCTGTTTATGATGGAGACGACCATGATATTATGCGTATGGTATGTGCCAATTGGTATGTAAGTAAATTGTAAGTAAGTCCGTTTTTATATAGCGCAGCTACTCACCCTTACGGGTCTCAAGGCGCTGGGGGCCGGAGTGGAAATTAAGTGAGCTATTGCCCAGAGTCACATGGTGCTGAGCTGAGCTGCCGCAGGAGCCGGGGATCGAACCGTGAACCCTGTGCTCCGAAGTCAGCTGCCCTGGCCGCTGCACCACACCTCTCCACTTCTGCATTCTGCATTCTGTGGCACTCACTTGCAAAGCACTATTTGAGTCAGATCTACTGAACTTTTAGATATTAATCCCCGGGCTTCAATTTCTACAGTAAGTAACATGCCACTTGCCTGTTGAAACTGGTCATGCTGTCACTAAAAAATGTTAATTGGTCTTTCTACTCTTGACAGCTCCATTAACAACTTTGACATTACAAAATCACACTGCTGATTGTTTAGACTCCAGAACACACACACATGCACACACACACACACACACACACCAAATGCCAATTAAAACATGCAGCTTTAAGTGAACAAAACCACTGAAATTCACCAGTTATAGTTATCTCAAGTAATTATAACTCAATCCCTAAAGTAACTATAACTCACACCCCACAGGGCATTATGGGGCACTCCATACCAGAGTACTGAATAATAAATTAGCTCATTCATTATACTTTTATTGTTTTCTTTTAATTTTTTGGGTGTCATGGTGCCTACACAGGACACCCACATCTTTACATTTCGGGGCTGATTCCAATGTCGGACTGACCAGAGTCCGTCCGATATCGAACAGGAACTGGAACCGAACGACCTCTTGTCGTCGGTTCCAGACCTGAAAGTAGGATGCGACCCCATGGCAGGCACCCCAAGGTGCCTGCCACCGGGTGCAGGGATCAACAGGGGGGCACCATCGGTGCCCCCTAGGCCGCCATTTGGTGGCCTCGCACCCATGGGTGGACAGTTTCCCACTGCCTTTCTGTGTTGGAAAGGTCGGCACAAAAAGGCAGTGGGCAACTGCCATCGTACTCCCCCAGCCGGAAATAGACAACCGGGGGAGTACTGAAGGGTTTCCGGATGGCAGACCGGAAGCCATCCGGAAAACCGAGTCAGATTCCTTTCCAACCGAGCCCATCAGAATGGCTCAGTCAGAAAGGAATCCGAACAGCAGATTCCGATGCAGGCAGGAGGTCTCTGACCGATGGTCGGAGCCCTTCCTGCCCGCATCGGAATTGGCCCCTTAGATGGGGGCGCGCTATTTAAATAACTTGGTTGTCCAGGTGCCCACCTGGGGCACTCTATAACATTTTTTACAGTGGGGGCTGTGGGGGGAGCTCCAAGGCCACCGGCTCACCTGCCAGCACCCATTCTGGGTGCAGCGGGAGCCTGTATTGCTGCTACCCAGTGGGAGCAGCTATTTCTTTGCTCATGATAGGCTGGAGCAGGTCTGTTTCCCTTCCCACAAGAGCACAGGCAGAGAGAAACATATGTGCTGCCACCAGTAGCAGCCTTTTTGCTCCAGCCAGATGGGAGCACAGAAGACCTCACTGCCTGAGCTCTTGCGGTCAGGGAAAAGATGATGTGCCAGGGGAGGGGGTCCCCGGGACATCATGACGGAGCCGTCCCATACCATGGCTCAGGGAGACGGGCCGCATACCTGCCTAGCCCTAAAATAATACACAGACCTGGGGGATCTGGTCCCAGGGGCCTCCAGGAGGCTTGTTTAGGGAGGTCAGCATGCCCCCCTCAATTTAATACATGGTCCGGGGGATGTGGTTCCCAGGGCCTCACTGAGTCTCGGGAAGGAAGGTCGCATGCCCCTCCCCTTTTGTAATCAATTGGTCCCAGTGAGGGGGCCACATGCTCGCCTCCCCTTTATAAATAAGTTGCACTACCCCTGGGTCCTAGCCCACCCCAGAGGGGAGTTAAAGGCCCGCCCATTTTTTGTTTTTAATTTTGCTTCAGATCCCCCACGAATTTGCATTAAAAATGTTTTGGGCCCCAGGAGCCCTCTGTGACACCCCAACAGGCAAGGAGGCCAATATTTCAATCCTGCCCCCTTATATTTTGTTTTACCTATTTTTCCGGGCCGATGGGCTGAGTCCCAGAGCCCTAAAATGGCTGCCACCACATCTTTGTTGATGTCCCCCACTTGACAGTTCACCCTGACACTTTCCAGAAAGGAGATGAGGTTGATGAACTTTTGTTTTGGGAAAGTTTCGTGAAAATTCATCACACCGTGATTAGCAAACCAAAAAATGCTTTTCCTATTAACCCCTTGCATGCTCACGACGGCCCCCAGCCGTCACGCGTTACAGTGGGCGTGTGCTCACGACGGCTGGGGGCCGTCGAAAACCCGCCCACGCGTTAATTCTCCCGCACAGCGGGAGAATTTACCGCGCACGGAAGGGGTTAAAACATCATCCTAACTATTACTACCTAGTGGCAACAGCCACTTGATAATATATTATACTTACTTACACACTACCTTAATATTCATATAACTCGCACACCTCCATACAGTCTTCTCACCTCACTCGCCACAGTACATTTACTATTGTGGTGGAGGGCAAGGCCAGGGAATAAAGTGGGACTAAGTGCCTGATTTCAAGTTTTGTTGATGAGATGCTCTGTGACAAACATGCCAAATACAATCTATATATCCCGTTCCTTTCCCTGTACTGCAGTGTATCATTTTTCCCACTGTCTACCTACAGCAGACAGGATATCTGCATTTTATATGTGATGTGTGTGACGTAGTATCTTGTTTATTATTCATATGTCTCTTTGGAGAAAGGGTGGGCTGAATTTTAAATTCCGCCAGCGGAATTGGAGGAATTTAGTAATTCCACATTACTCTTGTAACCCGGAAATACTGAAAAATTCCACCGCTCTGCCAGTGGAATAAATTAATCAGCACTGAGCATTTGCATTAGTTACAAGTGCTGAGGTTGCAAGAAATGAAGGGTTGGTGAAGTTCCACCTGTTGGAAGCAGCAGAGGAGCCGGTTTCACTCACTGCTTCTGAGTAACGCACGTCTGCCTGCCAAGGACACCATGCGTTTGCACCAGAGGGGTTCACTGTTCATAAGTATATGTCGACAGTAGCCCTGCACCATTGTGTATCACCACAACTCCTGGGCATTACACTCACGCTTGTCTTGGCATAAGAAGCAGCCACTGAGAAATAAGCTTTCAGAGACGTCTCGGATAGTTCTCCATTGCTTGCACTCACCTCCAGGTCTACCCAGACCATCCTGAGCACCCCACTCTCCCCAGCCATGGTGCAGTTCTTGTGCTGCTCCTTGAGCCAACGAGAGTGCTGCACAGCCAAAAGGACCATGCTGAACAACCATAAAGGTTTCCCAATAGGCTGCATGCCCCACATAAAGCAAATAAAAGGAACATGCATAGCGTGCAAGTGCGACCAGAGAAAGAGAAGAGGAACGGGCTGCAGCCCGGCCAGGATAGATGGTAAACACAATAACTCAGGTGTGAAATTAAAAGAGAGAAAACAGCCCCCTACACACACATATTCTCTCACAGAGTAGTTGAAGAAAAGAAAAGAGAGATTTGAGTCTTACAAAGCAGGCATGAGCTGCTCACCTTGGCCAGTCCCACTTCCAGAAGCAGGCAGGTCCAGGCTCACATCACCTCTGTAAGGGAATAATGCTACCCCTGGAGCCCCATCTGATGAAGCCCTGTGTCCCAGGGCGGAGAGCTGGTTTTTCCCACCATGGTGAGTGCAATATTCATGATCACGTGCTTGGAGCTTACCTGTGGGGAGTTCAGAGGCAGGGGCACACGGTTCAAACTTCTCTCTCTTTTCTCTGTCATTTTGGAGGTGGGGGTAGGCTGCGTGTTTAATGCTACTGCTGGGGAGCCCAGGGTCAACCAGTGGGAGGAGTCAAGGGGTGGGCAGAACTCGGAATCTCGTGGAGTTTTTATGTAACTCTATGGAATTCCGCAGAGTAAAACTCTGCGGGTTCCGCCCACCCCTACTTTAGAGTCAGTAGAATTGAAAGGCATTTGAAGAGGAGCATGGCGATTGGAATAAAGTAAGATAATTGTCCATTTTAGCTGCCTCAGCTGCAGACTACAGAGAGTAGCAAAGTACCTGATGTGCTGGCTAGCATGCCTCCATTAACTGAACACAACAACTTGTACGCCATAGTGCATAATGCCTTACTCATTAATGAGAGGTAACTTATTTCTGTTTATTTTTTTACTAGGAAAGCCTTTAGAAAAAAAAACACTCTGGGGCATATTAGCAAGACCGGCGATAAAATTATCGCCGTTTTAGCGGCAGGAAACTGCCGCTAAAACAGCGATAATGGGCTTGCTAATATGCGTTATGGAATTCAATAGAAGCCCAGGTTAGATGTCCTGCACATCTAACCTGGGCTTCTATTGGAATTTATAACGCATATTAGCAAGCCCATTATCGCTGCTTTAGCGGCAGTTTCCTGCCGCTAAAACGGCGATAATTTTATCGCCGGTCTTGCTAATATGCCCCTCTGTTTTTTCAATCTGGTGCTATTCTGCCTTAATTCTTTTCAGCCAGTCAGCGCTTTTTAGGTGAGGTATGCATGGGTAAAAAATGGCCCTGTGATTCTCCTAATCACAGCAAATTCCAATGGCCCTAGGGGACCACCAATTTACTGCTACTGTGCCACTTTATAATTTTAAACAAGTGTTTGCACAGAGCATTGTTTACAATTCGTCTTTTTGTTTTTTCTGGATATAGCATTATCTGCTGGCTTAAGAAAGGGTGGCCTGGATCAAACAGAACCTGGACTGCCATCAGAACTGTGTAGAGGATGCCCTCCTCTAAGCCCTTTTTTACTTTTATGTTTTGGTCGGAGGGACTTTTGTTGTGGGTGGACAGGGTAGGGAAGGGAGTTGGGACCAGGGTTTAGACTTTGGACAGTTAATTTTTCTTTGGGCATTGGTTGGGGACGGGGTGATTTGTTTGGGGAGAGGGGTGGGCCTGTTGTTGATGGAAAGGGTGGGTTTTATTGTTAGAAGACAATAAAAGGAAATATTTATTTAACTTTATTTATGCCTCAAATTTATTTTAGGTGTTTTAATTTGCACTGCTGCCTGTTAGTGCAGCCTGTTTTTTAAACATGCTTTCAAAAGTGTACCAGTTAGTTATGCCCTTGTCCTACTACCCTCTGTAACTGTTTTGCCCACTAGGGGAGGACTGCCATTGCCTATATTCCCTTTAACAACCTAGATAAGCAATATCTACAATAGAAGTTAGTTACTAACTAAATTAGTTCACTTCACTCCATTGTTCTCTTGCCCGAATAGATGAAGCAAGGGCTGCTACCTCTCTTAGGGGCACATTACGATACCCGGCGTAAAAAAATCCGCCAGGCATGGAAGCGGCAAAAATCCGCCCGCACACACCGCCTGAACACCGACCACGCCATTATGAGTACACAAACTGAAAACCGCCATCGGCGGAAAAATCATACAAAATACCGCCCGCCATCGTCCGAGTCGGAGTCAAACCGCCCGCCACGGACGGAAACACGCACGACAACACAAAACCGCCCGCCCACACGGCCGACACACCGCACGTGAAATTACGATCGCACCGCCATGAGCGCGGAAAAACAACAAATATACCGCCCGCCAGCGCAAACAACGCCGATGAGAATCGACACGGCAGAAGCCATGGCGCCCACGTACCTGCACAGAAACCATCCGCACACAAAACCAATAGCACACAACATGGCCAACAAGTCCACACAGCAAGGCACGCACAAATACACAAGCACAGTACACATCCCGAAAACACCCCCCGGACAAACAAAAAATACAAAGGCCAGAACCCCAGACACAACACACCTGAAAACAACAGACCATGAGGACACACCCACATAGGTGAGTACAAAAGCAGCACTCCCACAGACCACAACCCCTTGCTACATTGCAAACCAGAGAGGAGAGGAGAGGACACAGTGACACAGCAAGGACAGCAGCACACCACAGAAACGCACACATCACAACCACCACCACCACCACCACCAAACACCGGCACCACAAACCCCCTGCACATTACACAACACACACCGCACCAGCACCACAAACACCATGGCACCACAAAGGATGCCCAAGTTCACGCCCATGGAGCTAACGGTCATGGTCGACGAGATCATCAAGGTGTACCCACAAATCTATGGGAACATGGTCCAGCACACACCACTAGCCACCAGAAACAGAATGTGGACCCGGATCGTAGACCAGGTCAATGCAGTCGGGACCCTGCCCAGGAACAGAACCGAGATAAACAAACGTTGGAATGACGTAAAGAGCCTGGTCAAGAAGAAGGAGGGCAAAAACAGAGAGCTGGCTGCCGTCACTGGCGGAGGGAATCCCGCGCTCTTTAAGACCTTCAAAGCGTGGGAGGAGAAGGTGCGAGTCGTAATCCATCCGGAGATCCTCGCCGGATTAGCAGGGGGAGTGGAGGCTGGTAAGTACAAACTAATGTATACCAGCACACCGCTATGTACACACATGCGCAACCACCATGCCACAGCTCCCAGGGACAAACACCCCCATGTCCAGCACACAATACACAACACATCACACGCACATGCAACAGACACTACCACACACAGGCCAAACCGAACAACTGTAAGATGCGTGGGGACATGTGTACACTAAGCCAGCCACGTAACCACCAACAGGTCCCCAAATATGCCAGAAGCGCCATTAACGAGCACCCACCACACCCATGTGTCCGCCACAGCTGCACCAACTGACAAGTAACAGGTAAGTGGCAGGAACACAAAGTGCAGTGGGTCGGAGGGGGACAGCTGAAGTACAACACCCACCAGGCCCCCACTCCCACAGACCAGCAAGGTGGAGCACTCCCCACACCCATGTGTCAGGCACAGCTGCACCAACCGACAAGTAACAGGTAAGTGGCAGGAACACAAAGTGCAGTGGGTCGGACGGGGGACAGCACAAGGCCACCACCCACCAGGCCCCCACTCCCACAGACCAGCAAGGTGGAGCACTCCCCACACCCATGTGTCAGGCACAGCTGCACCAACCGACAAGTAACAGGTAAGTGGCAGGAACACAAAGTGCAGTGGGTGGGACGGTGGACAGCCCAAGTACAACACATACCAGGCCCCAGTCCCACAGCACAGCAAGGAGGAGCATCCCCACACCCCACACCCACGTGTCAGCCACCGCAGTGCACAACGACAGCCGAAAGGCAGACATCACGGTCCACAGCAATCGGTGTCAGTGGGTGTACAGCCACCCCCACGACCCACTACACCCCCCACCCCCACAGACCTGCAACATGGAGCACCCCCGCTAAGAGCCATGTGGCATCCAGTACAGTGCACGCACGAACAACTTGCAGGTGGGAAACTGGACAGGGCTGGATTACTGGAGGCATGAGGACCATAACACCACCAACACATGGGACATGTCACGTAGCACACGAACACGCAGCACCGCCCACCGTCACGAACAAGTGAACAATGTGCACACGGATATGAACAGCAGACTCACACCCCACATGACCCATCACAGACATAGCAACACCCAAGGAGCCACGTCTGCATGCACAAGCCACACTGAATATAGTCCCACACGGCAGCCACTGTGCAACTCATCACACACAACCGAAACACCATTGAAGTCCTGTCCATGTAGCCCCTACTGCCTGTCAACCACACACCCCACAACTACGCCTATGTAAGACAAACAACACTAGATGCAACAGAGCGGAACAACATAAATGCACACGAACACCACTGAACCCATCAAACACACAGACACACCATGCACATACAACATACCATCCATCCCATCCGTCAGCCCCAGTCTCATGAAAGGCATGTCATCCGCACAGCTGCCACACATACAGCAGTCACGCTAAGACACATGCCCATGACCAACCATGTGCCAGAAGTCAATTAAGCGCACGACACACTGTGAGCAACAACACACAACATGGGCCACACCCCCCGAGCACTGCAGTGATGCACATGGCACAGGGCAGCACGCACACCAAGGAGATGGGACAACTGCAATACGTTGGCTGGCACACAACTATCACTCACTCATAACGATGCGTCCAATGCCATGTCCAGTAACCACAACAGACAGCAAATATGCAGGGCATGTCAGGCATGCACACACCTCAGACCATGCACTGTCATGCTGCCACAACACATGTCACGTTCGGCACCCATGGCTCACAGCATGTACCCCAAAAGCATATACCCTCCCAAATGCGAATCTGGGGCATGGCCCCCATGTTGCCATATGCGTTCCTAAGCTGTTCCATTTGAACCCCAAAAGCATATTCCCTCCCAAATGCGAATCTGGGGCATGGCCCCCATGTTGCCATATGCGTTCCTAAGCGTTCCATTTGAACCCCAAAAGCATATTCCCTCCCAAATGCGAATCTGGGGCATGGCCCCCATGTTGCCATATGCGTTCCTAAGCGTTCCATTTGAACTCCAAAAGCAAAGTACAAACCAGACCCAGGATGGGCCAGGAGCCCGCATACACCAGAGTCACAATGAGTAGGGGCAAAGCAACACACCCATCGGCATGGCCAATCCGTCCCATGCCACATGTGCACAGCACACAGTCCCATTGCCTAGCACACACACCTACAGATGCCACAGCCACACACTCGCCTCCGGGAAACCCATGTACGAGATTGCACGAACTGCCAATGTCAGACGACTAATACATACTTCGCCAGGTGCAACACAATAACAAATCTCATTCTCTCCACAGGTGACGAACTGCTGGACGCTGGGGATGGAGACAGCAGCCAGCACAGCCAGCCTACAAGCCCCCAACGAGGACACACGGATCTGGAGGATCTGTCCACCTCTTCGGACACGGACCACCAAGCTGGCCCATCTGGCGTGGCAGGGCCCAGCCGCTCCCCAGGACCCCTCCTACCCACCAACCCATCATCCAGGGATGCTGAACAGTCCCAGTCCCCTGCTGCCACTGTCGTTGCGGCCACACCCACGGTCATTGCGGCCACTACCACTGCCGCAACCGCCACCATCGCCGCACCGACCACCACCGCCTCCACCACCACCACGTCTTCGCTGGCACCAGCCCCAGCGCAGGTGGTGGCCCGGCCGACTGGATCCACCCTGGGAGCCACAGCGAGGACCGTGGTGAGCAATGTGGCTAGTGGGCAGGGCCGGTGGCAGCAGGACTGGTAGGAGGAGCAGGGTCAGGAAACGCCAGCCTCCCCTGGGAGCCATGCCCTGCCTCAAATGGCCAGAGTCCTTGGGGCCTATGAAGAGGCCCAAGGACAATGGGCCAGGTCTGCTACTGACACGCGGGAGGTGCTGGGGGTGCTGAGGTCCATGGACGCCCATATGGGCCAATTCGTGTCCCGTATGGACCAACTCGTGGACCTCATGGGCCAGCTGGTGGTGGCGGTGGGGTCACAGGCAAGGCCAGCAACACCACCTCCGCCACCACCTGCTAGGGCGCAGGGTCGGCCAGCAGTGTCCACTTCCCCTGCGTCCACAGCCAGTGAGCACACCTCACCCACCACCAGCAGGTCGCCACCACACACCCCCTCCCAAACGTGGAAGGGGCCGTCCGAAGAGGAAACAGATCTCCCGGGAGGACTTCGCACGCTCCAGTCGCAAGTGAGGCAGCCAGCCAGCCTTCCGCCAGCCTTCCTTGACCAGCCACTGCATTGACTTGCTCTACGATCCCACTCCACACAGCCATCTGGATGGCATGTGTGTGTTGGACTATGGACATAGAACCAGTGGGTACACCCTGATCATCACGCAGCCATGACCGACAGCTCATTGTCACTGCACGCACCACTTTTGTCATCACCTTACACACAATCACATGTCACAGTTTGTAATAAATGCACCTTTTTCACTAACTGCTGTTTGTGCCCTGTGTCTTTATTGTACGGAATACAACGGCCACCTTGGGCGGAAAGGCACCTGATGCGTGGCATGGAAATGGAATCCGGAGCGACCTGTAGGGACCTAGGGGTGGGAGACAGAACAGGAGCACATTCAATGAGTGTGTCACACACCCATCACACAGTACATGTCAACAACTACAAGCAATGTACACACATCGCACAGAGCAATAGGGCACAATGCCACAGTCACCAACAGTGGCATACTACCCTGGCCATGGAGCGTTGACACACTGCACGCAGTGAACATACGGCCACCCTGACACAGCACACACACACCTGCATAGATACAGACACATCATCCGTCGTACATGGACACTCACCGTCAAGTGAAGTAGCGGGCGATGAGCTGCTGGCGCACATTCCCAGCTTCCTCCTCTCCGCTGTCCACCTCACTCGAGCTGTCCTGGTCTGCGGGCTGGGGCCCTGGTTGATCTCCGTCATCCACAATGAGGGGGATCTGCTTCCGAATGGCCAGATTGTGCAGCATGCAGCACGCCACCACTATCTGGCACACCTTCTGTGGGGAGTACGCCAGTGCACCCTCGGTGCGGTCCAGGCACCTGAACCTGGACTTGAGGAGGCCAAAGGTACGCTCGACCACACGTCTGGTCCTCCCATGTGCCTCATTGTATCGATCGTCTGCTGGGGTGCGAGGATTCCTCAATGGACTGAGCAGCCATGCCCCATTCGGATACGCAGAGTCACCTGGGTGTGAGGGACACAGAGAACCGTTGCTATTCCAACTGGACAGGGGACAGCATCGCACAACCAGCACGCTACACCACTCCACATACTCACCGACAATACAGCCACGATCCTGTTGCAGATTGGCCATCAGTCGTGGCAAGATGCTGTTGCGCATTATGTGTGCGCCATGGGCCGAGCCTGGAAACTTTGCACACACGTGGGTGATCACCATGTCCGCAAGGCACACCACTTGCACATTCAGGGAGTGCGTGTGCTTCCTGTTGCGGCACAGGTGCTCAGTGGCCTGTGGTGGAACAAGGCCAACATGAGTGCAGTCAATGGCTCCCACGACGTGTGGGATTCTGCCAAGGGCATAGAATGCACCCTTCACTGCCGCCAATTCACGAGCCCTGGGGAATCTGATGTACCTGTTCCGGTACAGCATCATGGCTGCCAGTACATCCCTCAGCACCTTGCTGAACATGGGCTGGGACATCCCTCCTCCACTGCCCACTGTGTGCTGGAATGACCCAGTGGCGAAGAAATGCATGGCGGCCATCACCTTAGCCGTGGGGGTGACAGCAGTCGGATACACCCTGCGGGGACGGAGATGGGGCTCTAACATGGCACACAGTCGATGCAGAGTTGGCCTGTCCAGCCGAAACTTCCTGATTACCTCTGTATCGTCCATGTCCGCCAGCAATTGGTATGGGCGGTCAATGTTCGGTCTCCGCCTGGGTTAAATGGCAGAGGACACATGTCAAAGCAACACGGCACATAGCAATTTCGCATACACATCACTGACATGACTGAGCAAGCACATGAGCCACAGCCCAGCTGTCAAGCTGGGACGGCACGGCCACAATACACTTACACAGGTCTCCCAACAATGGCAATGGCAAGTGAGACATACCACTGCCATGTGCATGCACATGGGGATCTAGGCCCCAATGACTTGCGGGGCGTGCTGATGGGGACTGACTGCATATTCGTCAAGCGGCAACGCCACGGCAACATGAGTGTCTGCTGAGCATGGTACTGCTTCCGAGGCTGGATGAGTATGGCACACGACGACGACGATGTGGGCACGGGCTGAGCGGCCAATACAAGTGGGACCTGTGGCACGAGGGGATATGAGACAGTAGTAGGTGTCAGCACTGCACCCTATGTACAGCACTGTACGGATCACAGCTCCCGAAACATTGACTGGTGTCCACATTGACAGCCCCATGCCAAGACGGCTGTGTGCTTGCAGTCACACGTCACAGGTGAGAGGTTACATTGCACGTGCCAGGTGGCAGTCGTACATAGTGGGAGCTGGCATGTGTGTGCATGTGTCTCCTGTTCAGGATCCACCAGATGGGCGCTGACTCTGTACTGACCATTGGACACAGCATGTTCCGTGGAAGGCTTGTGTGTGTGGGATGGTGGCACTGGATGTGCCTCCGTTGGGTGGGGGCCATGCACAGGGCGGGTACGTCGATGATTGCGCATTGTTGGTCACGGTGGGTGCACCAGCTAAGATGTGTTGCCCTGTGTTCAATTCCTATGTCCGCATGATGATGGACTGTGGATGTGGGCAGACTACACATTGGTCGATGTGCTGTCCATATGCATGTGCCTTCACACCAGGCACAGCTGCCCCTGCACATGTGACCCCTGCTGGACTCGCTGCTGGGTCTGTGGAGCTGATGCACCTTCTGCGCGTGGGCGGACAGCTCTCCTCACTTCCCTCATTGCGCATGTCATGTCTTTGCCGCAGGTGACATGGATCATGGAGGGCCCACATGTACGCGTGGGTAGGCTACACATGATTGTTCACTGGTCGCCACCCCCAGTCAGTGTTTCGAATGGGAAGGTTGTCGTGCTGGTGGTATGTTCGATGTGGCGGATGGGCGGGCCTAGGTGCGGGCTTACATTCCGGACATGGGGGTAGTTGGATTGGCGACTAGTTGCAGTACACACGGGACACGTCTCTTCCTTTCCACATCTGGGTCATCCCTTGTACTAACTGACAGTGATACAGTCATCTTCGCCCCAGCCCTCATGTCCTCCCCTCGCCCCCCCAATATGCATGCTCACCTGCGAGGCTAGCGCTTGCACAGGCAGCCCCAAGCTCGCACCAGAGAGGGCAAGGAGTGTATGTGTGGGTCCAGTTGCACGAGTGGGCTGTCTCAGGGTATGATGTGTGGCGGGACGCCGCCCACCTGCGTGGTGCCCCAAATGGAGACCCGGCCTGCATGGACTATGCATCACAGTCTTCGCCTTCCGGATCCGCCACCTGCGACACCCAGTGGCTGTGGCTGCCCTTGCGGCCATGCCGCGTCCGTCTGTGGCTGATGGCCCACACATTCACTCTTTGGCCTCTCTGGGGAGGGCTCAGGGGTGGTGGCGCACGCGCTTGCACTTAGTCGCAATGGCATGTGGCGTGGTTGGTATGATGGGCAATGGATGGGATGGTGCGAGCCACCTCCCGTGACGTCAGTGCTGCTCGTGCTGTGGTGCGTCCCCTCACACTTCCATTTGACTTTTTGCCATGCTGGACGTTGAGGTTCTATTGCCTGCGTGATATGACCAGGAGGAGCGCGAGGAGACCTCTCACACACCATGCTCCACTGCCATCCCGTGCCCTGTATCGCCTGTGCGGATTGACTATGTTGGGGTTACACCTGGTCGACTGGGGCTGTGTGTGCCTTGTCAAGGGGCATGGCGGGCGCACAACAGGATCCAGCTTGTCCACAGAGGGTGGGCTGAGGTGCGCCTGGTACCGCTTTGTACGTGTGCCCGGCTGCTGTGCACACACGTGTTCACTCCCCCGACAGGTGTCCTCTCACAATGCCCAGGGAAGCGGTGGTGTACTGTTCATGACCCCTCCCAACACGGCGTGCTCCAACTTGGCATGTGCGCATCTACCCGTCGCACCCACCCACCTGAGCACTGCGTCCATACGACTTCACACGACACATGTGTGTCTTCCACAGTAGTGCTACTCATTTGCGTTGACATCCAATACCAGTGGACTACATGGTCATGTCACGACTGCCGTGTACTTCACATACTCTCATCCTCTCTCATTCGTACTTGTGAAATGAGTCAGCGGAGACAGTTCTGGTTTCAAACATTATATTGAGTCTTCTGTCCTCTGTGATGCAGTATAGTGGACACTACTGGCAGCGGAATACATGTTGAGGATATACTGAGCATGATTACAAATGGGATAGGGTGTGGGGTTACATCTGCTTGGCCAAGGCTGTGCTAATGTACATTTACGTATAGCTGCGGAGCTGCGGACTTTGACACAGACGGTATACATGTAGCCTACCAGACCGCTCGGCATCATGGGCACAGTCCATCTCAGTTCCATGTGACAGGTTTGCTGCGTGTTGTTCCTCATGCACGCGTGCATGTGAGATGACATCAGGGCATGTGCTTGCGTGCATGCAGCGGCGTGCCACTTGTTGTTGCACTGTGGTGGTTACTGGACATGTCACAGTCACTGGGGTCGTGTTGTTGTTGTATGCACTTGTCGTCCATGCAAAGGTCCTGGTATGGGATTCCCGGGCGGGGGTGGGAGGGGTGCAGCACCCACAGACTCCAGGCGACCTATTCATGTCCACTGAGCGGTGTGTGTGTCCATGTGCGCTGGATCCATGTCGTGTCCTGGTTGTTCGTGCAGTTCCGTCCATGTGGGTGCGATGCACAGAGCCCATGCCACTGCCTCCCACGATGCATGCGGTGTTCCTGGATGTGATGGGGAACAGTGTGCATGTCCCGGTCATATCCGATGTCATGGCGATGTCGTTGATGGTGTGGTTACAGTTGCCGGTCGCTTGGTATGGCTGTTGTGGTGGTGACTGGCCAGATCCGTGCGGAAGCTGAGCATGGGTGCGGGGTTGGACTTCATAGGTCACTCGGGGAACCTGCGTTGTGGTCCGACGTATTTACAGGTTGACAGGTATGCGATGCCGCCCAGCAGGGCTTCCATGTCATTGGTGGTGTACATGTTTGCCAGCCAATGAAGCGGATGGTGGCTGTCAAGGTGTTGTTCGTAGGTTGTCCCTTGGAGGACCATGATGGGGCATGCTGGGTGACATTCGATGTAGCTGTTCTCGATGATCCGTCGTGTGGAGGCACAGTGGTTCCATTTCAGTGCGCGTGCGATGTTGGCCACATACGCCATGCCCCCATAGGCAGAGCAGGCCCTGTCGTGTGCGTCCAGAGGGAGGAGTAGTGGTAGCAGGTCCGCCTTCAGACATGCCGGGTTGGAGAGGCATATCTCGACGGGATGCTGGTAGGGACACCTCCGACAGTAGAAGACGGGCATGACGCAGCTGAACAATGTGATGCGGTAAGTCAGTCGGTAACTTACGTTCAGCAGGGACAGGAGATCGCATCCCAATGTATGTATCGTGCTGGTTTGGTACAGCTTGAGCTCTTCGGCGTAGTTGGGTAGGTGTGTTGCGGTTGCCATTTCGCAGCGGTTCGTAGAGGTGGCGTGCTCCGGCTGTGTGTGCAGTCTGCAATGTGCACGCTCCGGGGTTGCTGTGAGCTCTGTGTAGTCGTGGGGAGACAGGACTTGTGTTCTGTTGGCTTGTTTGGAGGACACGGGCCCTCTTCCCACATGCTTCTCAGACAGTTCAAGGTCGGTGCTGTGTGACTCCTTCCAATTAACTTGCATGTGGCCGACATGGGGGAGTGTTTTCTTCTTTCTTCCCGTCCGTTGTGTGCTTCTGTGATATGCGCTATCTGCCGTGTGGTCGGTCTCCTCGGCATGCCTGTGTTGGTCTATTCTTGGACAATGGCTGTATTCACCGGCTTCTGTCGTAGGGCTGTGGTTTCGGTGTTGGAATGGAAGGTCATTCAGTGCTGTCTGCTCTCCCTTGTGTGGGCGGCAGGCTGCCTTTCCGCTCTGCGTTGGGCCTTGTGTGTGGATGTAATTCTTGGGCCACCTGTTGTCGGTCCCCGGGCTCTTTGGTGTTCCGTTTCATGTGTCTTGTTCATATGTGCAGGGTGGTATGGGTTTTTCAGTGTGGTACTGGCGTTCCTCTTCCCGAAGGGGCCCTGCTTCTCCTAGCTGGTGTTGCCGCCGCTGTGTGCTTCGCCATGTTTGTTACACTGGGGTGTGTCCTGCTGTTGCGTGACTTAACTGACATGTGTGCGTCGGTTGTGTGGCGTTGGGTGTTGTCCGTGAATTGGGCGTTGGGGACATGTCTGTGGCCGGCCTGTCACGTGTCATGTGCGTTCGGGTGGGGCTGGTGTGTGTGCTGCTTGGTTGTGTCCCTGTGTCTGTGTGCGACGCATGCATGGCGCTGCGGTTGGCCTCTGCGTTGTGCGCATGTGTGGCGGCGTCATCGGCGCTTTGGGGCCGTGACGGGGTGGTTGGTTCCTAGTCCCAGGTGGTGTGTACACATGTGTTCCGCGATGTTAGGATTTGGCCTGTGTGTCATATGTGGATGCAATGGTGGATGTGTAGTGTGCACGCGCTGGTGGGGGTTGTCCGCTTTATCCGCCTCTTGCACTGTGTGCGCTGTTTGCGTGCACTTGTTGTGTGTGTGCCTACCTGCGTCTCCGCGGTACGTTGCGCCCTTGGTGGTGCATCAGCAGAAGCATGGGAAGGGCCTGCAGTGCTGGATTCATGCCCGGGTGCCGCTTCTTCGTTGTCCGTGCTCTGCGTCCGTGTTTCCGCCTCTCTTTCACGTGCGGTGTCTCTTGCCGTGGGAGCCGTTTGTTTGCGGCATCGTAATTTATGCGCCGGGCGGGACGTGTTTCGTCGGATGGTGTGTGTCAGTTGTGCTGCGCCGCTACGTGTGCGGGCGCACTTTGATGGCGGACGGTGTTGCTGGCTTGCCGGCGGTGTTTGGCCTACTTTTCGCATCGTAATTGGGCGGGCGTGTGGACTGCTGCGTGCCGGCGGTAACTGGTGGTTTTTGCATCCGCCAGCACGGCGGTAGTGCTTCCGCCCGCCATCGTAATGGGCCCCTTAGTCTCTTACTGCAGGGTTTACCATGGTGCCATCTTATGGTGGTGGTAGTAGTAGCAGGCTAGCATGCTAACATGGAAGGAATCACAAGCGAGGTCCCACTCCTACCTAGGTGAACTCCAAATGTAGGGTTAATCAAAGGATTATCCATCACAGGCAATTAAATCAAAAGAAAAGAGAGTTAGTGGGTTATATTGTTTATATCATAACTTTAGACAGACTGATATCTGACTACCACCATGACAAAACAGGTAATAGAAGATCCTGCAGTGAGTTAGTTTTGCTTTCACCACATCCGCCCCACCAAGTGCGTGATCCATTTATGGTGTAAATTAAGTCACACCTCAATAAATCACACAGACCGAGGGAAGAGGGTAATGGGTTTGATGAATAGATGGGGAAGGGGATTTAGGGAAAAGTGTGACAAAGACAAACACTACACAACAACAATATTAATCAGGGTGATGAGCAGCACATCATAATCAATCTGTTGTGGAAGGAAATGAAGGAATGAATATGACACAGTTCAGTTAAATGCATTGCAAACAGTTCTTCAGCCCCAGAGACCAAAGTTAATATTCTATATCTAAATGTTCTGTCATCTAGGTTTGAAAAATACAAACTATGAAGGAGTGAAGTGATCCTACACAGTTTTAAAATTAATGTTTGTTAAAAGAAAAATAATACTGTATTGCCAAATTGGGCGATGCATTTGCATTGTTCTTGGAATGTCCGTCAATCTTGGGTGCCTGACTTAAGCGGCCCAGTATAGTAAGCAGAAGTTTTATGGAGCTTTCGCAGATTTCTTTTATAATAAAGTAAAAGTCGTACACGAAGAGTTTTCAGTTTATCAAAAAGGACATGGTCCAGACGAACCGGCTTGCCTTGACTATAACACTAAAATCACACAGGCTTGCCTAGAAAACTTCTCTCAGTTGACGCCTGAAAGAGTGGAGAGGCTCATAGTATCGACCAAATCTGGATCCCCATTGGACCCTTTTCCGGTGTTGGTACTTCACATGGCCCCTAATACTATTGCACGTCATCTTGCATCGCTTCTAAATAACATTCTTGATTCAGGGTCCTTTCCAAGGAACTGGAAAAAATCACTAGTTCGTCCAATTCTGAAAAAAACCCTCGCAAGACCCCACAGAGGTTAAAAACTACTGGCCCATCTCCTGCCTTCCGATTCCATCCAAAATCCTAGAAAAAGCCCTAAAATGAAGATCTGGTAGATTTCTTGGAGTCAAATGACAAGTTGGACACATCACAACATGGCTTTCGGCTTCAGCATTGTACAGAGTCAGTGCTAATTGCAGCTACTGAGGAGATCCGCATCCAGGTAGATGGGGGAGGGAAGGCAATACTCATTTTGCTAGACCTCTCAGCTGCGTTCGATATCGTAAACCATCATGTACTCATTCAGCGATTAGTTGAAATGGGAATTACGGGTGGGGCACTGAGTATTATTAGATCATTTTTATCAAACAGAGAGCAAACCATACTGCTGGTGGGATACAAATCCCACTCCTTTCCTCTGCCCTGTGGGGTGCCTCAGGGATCATCGTTATCCCCAACCCTGTTTAATGTCTATGTTACCCCGCTGGCGAAACTCATTCGCTCACAAGGATTTACTGCCATATATTATGCAGATGACACACAAATAGTGGAGTCATTATCATCCAAGCCTGAGGACGTGGTGAAGAAATTTAACAACTGTATGGCCTACATCATTATATGGTTGCAGGAAAACTGTTTAAAGTTAAATACCGAAAAAAACAAGGTTTTACTATTTGGAAATAACATCTCCTTTTGGAACAACTCCTGGTGGCCAGATGTCACGGGACCATGTCCATCCCCTGTGAAAAAAGTAAAAAGTCTAGGAGTCGCTCTAGATGATCATTTGTCCTTCTCTGACCAGGTTCATCTCACCACATCTTCTTGTTTTTACACTTTAAGGATTCTAAAAAAGATCTTTCCTTTCATTCCTTTGGATCTACAGAAAACAGTGATCGTAGCATTGGTTTTATTAAAGATAGTTTACTGTAATGCTCTCTATTTTAGAGCAAAAAAGTGGACTCAACGGAAGCTACAATCGCTTCAAAATGCAGCAGCACTTTTACTGCTCAAAATTCTCAAATTCAGTCCTGTGTCAAAAAGTATCAAGGATCTGCACTGGCTGCCTGTCCAGGTGATGGTTAAATTTAAGTCTTTATGCATTGTTCACAAGGCCCTCTATGGCGCTGGCCCTGTTCACTTAAAAAAACTGCTTAAGTTTTATTTTCCATGACGCAACCTTAGATCATCCACCGCTTGTCTATTGGACATCCCCTAGGGCCAAGACAGTAAAGTGGGGGCGTAGAAGCTTCTTCCACTTGGCCTGTAAACTATGGAACACCTTGCCACTTACACTGAGGACTCAAACTAACAGGCAGGTGTTCAGAAAATCTTTAAATCATGGCTATTTGTATCCAAGGTCCAAGCCTGCTCCCTGCTCTTTCCCCGTGTGATTAGTAAAGGCAACTCTAGACGCCTTGGCATTGATGCGCTTTACAAAACATTTACTTATTTACTTACTTACTTTTGTGCAGGAGAAGAGAAGGCCTGTGGATTGTAAAACTGAAACGATAATGTAGAGTCAAGGAGAAGGACAGAAGGTAAGCTTCATGAGGCGTGTACTAAGAAGACTGAGAGGCAGAGCAGCAAAGCATAGTCTTTGCAATCATTCATTTTATGACTCATGTGCGATCGACTAACTGAAAAGTGAGTGCAATTTACAATTACAACCAATCAAGGACTAGTGGCTGCATGTACAGGGCTAAGCAATCTCACATCTGTCATCATAATATTTAGCCGAGTGCTTGTATAATGTGATGATGTGACATCCAGTTACTTAAAACAACCGGCCCACCCACCCGACCACAGCCACATAATAGAGGAGTTTCATATTTGAGCCACCACACACACTCAGCAGCATTACATTTCCAAAATTAACGCACCTCTCACCAGTCCACAGAGCTAAGTAGGCCTCTTAAAGTCATCATCATGTTGGTTTCCCTGAAGTTGACAACTTCCTTCTTCTGGCTGTTGTTAAGGTAGTCCTGCCCTGAGTCCTTCCATCATCCTCTTGACTCTAGGTAATGAATCAGTCCAACTTCGTTCCGACCCAAATGATATAGATCGGTGTGAGAAGTTGGCCTGGTGTGTGATGTCCACTAATTAAAGTGGGCACTTTGCACCAGTCCAAACAACCCTTATGGTGATTTAAGAGGTCAAAGATAACCTTAGAAAGCTATCCAAGTGGAGAGCAGCCTTCAGGCTTAGTCTTGAAGGAATGTTAAGCAGCTTGTTTTACCAGAATGCAACCTTATTGTATTGGTTAAATGAAAGGAGAACCACACAGTAGTTATAAAAATATGTATTTATTATTATAACACACCTTAAATACCTCACAGTATCTGCTACACACAGATAAACACAAAGCACACAATACTGTAGCACAGAAACAGTTGTAAGTTGCACTGATATACAGTGGGCTCCAGGGGGAGACCAAACCATATACAAAAATAGTGGTATAAAATCCACGACTCGAGTCAAGACAGTGTCTAGAGGTTGTAGAATCGCTGGGGCCCCAAGGAACCACCCAAGGTGAATAAGGAGGGACCCCACGGAGGACGGGTGCAGTGCGAGAACACGACTGCGTGCTACATACAATTCAATGGGAAGGTCACGGTTGCAGTTTTAAAGTTTAAGGACCCTTCCCAGTGGATTACGAAGAAACCCTTTGGATCATAGGAGGCTCGAGAGCCACCCCGCCCGTGGATACCATAGTACCAGAGTTACCTATCCCAGGGAAGCCGGGTGCATAGGGCTGAAGTGGTGTCGGAAACCGCCGTCGATCTCAATGGAGGACTTCAAGGAAATGCCACTGCGGGAAAGAAGAAAAGTGTCCGTCGGAATCCAAAGGTGGGTTCATGTTGAAGAGTACCTGAAGGCAGAGGGGAAAGAGTCTGGGTCACTCAGGAGTGAACAGGGGCTCAGTAGACGAATGCCCACCAATGTCAGGTGCTTCAGCTGTGATGATGGAGACCTTGACTCTACAGCTGCAGGGTCCAGGAGATGTCAAGGACAACCAGGAGCGGGATATGAGCTGTCCCACAAAGGATGTCGAGTGCTGAGGGGTCGGTGTCTGGCGTGAGCACCAACAAGCCTTGGCAGCAGCAACCCACAAAAAAAGTCAAAGAAGGTTACGGTCTGGCCCAGCAAGGATCAGGGGACTCGCCACAGCAAGGGGAGTCGGGGCAGGCCTGGAGAAACCAGGGGAGCCCAAGAAAAGCAGTGTTGACCCTCAATTGGACCCACAGGCCGAAGGCACAGAAGTAGTGAGGGGACCTCTAGCAGTTTCACAAAGTATCAGCTTGCAGGACACAGAGTGCAAGGAGGTCAACGTCCTTTGTATGAAATGTGCGCAGAGGTTGGGGCTATCGACAGCTCAATGCACTTAGTTGGGGAACGTCAACAAGCATATGCACTTGCAAAAGTATGCGGTGCACAGGGGTTCAGGTTATGCAATCCCCACGAGGGATACTGGCCTCAAACTTGGTGAGAAGGCAGCTCAACTATAAGAAACATAGTAACCAACTTTCTGTGTTGCTAGAGCCTTTGGAGTCCACAGGAGGTCAGGCTCAGCAGACCAGTCAGTTGCATTATGGTGCCTGCGAATGCAGTGGAGTGACTCCTTCACCCCAAGGGAGATAACTTCAGTTGTCCTTGATGCTCCACAGGTCCTGCACAGAGCCTGTATGGTGCATGGGCACAGAGGATGCTTTGGACAGAGAGGGAGACGAAGTCGGCCCAGTCAAAGTCCAGCAAAGTCCAGAGTGTCCAGACGGTCGAAGGTCAGTGGTTTCTTGATCAGAATCTTGTCCACATCGAATGTAGGGTCCTACAGCCAGGTAAGCCCTTTTGCACCCACGAGAGAGGGTTGGACAGATTCAGGGGACCCTCCCAGGGGAGGGTCAGGACAGTGGGGAGGATACTCCCCTGTCCTTTGTCCGGTTTCACACCAGAGCAGGAGCCAACGGCTTCCAGGACTGGTTTGAACTGGACTATGCACAGGGACACCAAATGTGCCCCTCGTGCAGACTTTCAGGCCCTTTGGAAGTGCACCCACCCAGCCCCAATACACTAAATCCTGTCTGGGAGGTGGTCACACCTCCCTGTGACAGGATGCCTATTGTGCTGCCTTCCCTTGCTCTGGCTTGGCTCAGCAGCAGGAGGGCAGAAATGTGTCTCTGGTCGGCAGCAACCATTTTGTGCTGCCTGGGTCGAGAAGGCTGGTACCAGGAAGACCAGGGACCCCACGAAGCTCACTTCAGAAGGGTGGAATCATACCTCCCAACCGGTGTGGAGGCATGATTCCATGGTGTTTGATACCAAACACGACATGGTTTGTTGCAGCCATTTTCGAGATAGCATTTTACGCGAGCATATAATGCACCTCAACCTATATGTCTGGCTGCGTCACCGACAAACCGGGAGAATGGTCTCCAAAGGCTGCAGGGGTGCTCTGCTCATGAAGGGGCACCCTCTCACATAAAACCCAGCACCCTGCCTTCAGGATTGTCAAGGCCTGCTAGAGGGGTGACTGATAGGTTTTAAGTGTAGTGACCTTTAGATATAGTAACGCTATATCTAAAGTAAGTGGCGCATGCACCATCTTACACAGGCTGCAATGGCAGGCCTGTAGTTCCATTTTGCATGGCCTCTCATGAGTAGCATAATACATGCTTCAGCCCATGGGAGGCCTCTGGGGTACCTATGCCCTGGGTACATATGTACCATATACTAGGGACTGACAAGGGTACCCCAGTATCCAATCTTGAGTGTACCTAAGTACACGGCATAACATTTTAGGGAGAAAGCAGATAGACTGGGGTCCTGATTAGCAGGATCCCAGTCAGACTAGTCAAAAACAGTGTAACATCAAGCAAAAAGTGGGGGTAAACATAAGAAGCAGATCCTCCTCTCCTACAATCGGCCTGTAGTACACTGCAGTTGATGAACAAGAAGAGAAACATCGAGTAATTGTTTTGTGTAGATTTGTGTTTCTTAACTAAACTGACTGGTCTGGTCTTTGAAGATTGAGAACCAGAAAAAGGAGTGATCTCCCATCAGGCCCCAAACATTGCAAATCATCACAATCAAGCTTGCAAATTAGTTGAACACCCTCCCTCACTGTCTGCCACCACATGAATCATCAATCATCACTCACAGTCACTCAATAATATATCACTCCTTTGTGCAATAGATACCTGTTCCAATCCAAGCACTGTGGTACACAATTGTATCTCCTCTTTGATGCAAGAAACACATATTGGGCAGTCTTGTAAATCATATGTTCTGGGGCAATCCTGCTAGGAGATGAAAAACAGGATAAGCATGGGACGGAGACAGGCATTGTCTCTCCAATGTCCTTGAAGGGAATGGAGGGAGGCTTCTTCACTGCGCACTGGTCAAACTTCAATCCGGCCATACATGTGCATAAAATTGTGGGGCTGCATAAGTCAGTCAGACACAAACAAACAAAATATATAATGTTTCCCTAGCTGTATCCATTTTTTTGGGGGGGCAAAGCAGTTTGACGATAAAATCTGCTATGGTGGCCTACTCAGTTAGGGAAGTAGAGTTCATCCTCAGACTCAGGTTGTTCACCCAGCAGTTGGTTAGCTAACACACTCTGACCTGAGTCTGACCAATCACCCTCATCCTCCTCCTATGGTATTTCAGGATCGGTGTAATTTGGTGGTATAAAGTGTTGGTTCATTTTGATCATGGTCAATCTCTCCATGTTTTGAGGCAAACGACTGGTCCTTCTCACTGTGACAACTGTACCAGCTGCACTGCACACACACTCAGCAGACACACTGGGTATTGGACAAGCAAGATACCTTATTGCCAGCATGCTGAACACAGGCCATTGACGCATCTTCCCATCCCAATACATCAATGGGTTTTGACCCACATAGGCCTCTTTTGGGTCATCCAGATACTCCTAGAACATTCTCTGTATGGTCATTGGTGCTGCCATTTGCTCGACCTCTTTTGCCTTTGCCTTTGCCTCTGCACTGGACTTAAGCCCTGCCACTTGATACTGAGCCAATACAGAGGTTGAGGACGATTCTTGTGTTCCGGTTGTTGTTGCCAGAGTTCTTGAAGCTTGTGTTGCCTGCTGTGAGACAACAGGACTGCCCTCCATGGAAATTGAAGGTGGCAACCCAGAACATCTTCCCAGGAGTAGGACTCTCATTTCCAGCTGTTTTTCTTCCAGGACTCTGGCTCGCTCAACAATCCACGTCTTGTATTGTGAAAAATCCCCTTCTGAAAAAGGAATGGAAGTGGCCAGTATTTTTTGGTACAGTGGATCAAGTATTGTGGCACAGATGTACTCTTTGGATGACACAATGTCTTTTTGCAGCCTTGTATTATCAGCCAAGCAAAGGATAAAGCCCTCAACCAACTCATGAGCATCTTCTTTTTCGATCTCACCTGCAAGTGCAAACCTGTCCACACCATTTTTAACCAGTCCTGTAGTAGATGCAACAATGGAATAGCTTGGCCAATCGTACTGTCCTCCTTTCTGACTTCCCGTGTGAAAACCTCAAAAGGAAGTATCATTGCTGTCAGGCATTTGACTAGGCCCCATTTTTCCATCTCAATGTTCATGCTATTCCTAGTTGAATCCGCTCTTTGTATGACATATTCGTTGATCGATTTGTACTGCTCAAACAGATGTTGCAACATGTAATAGGTCAAATACCATCGTGTTGGCACCTCCTGTATGAGGGCTGTAACTGGTACTCTATTAGCATGCTGAATGATCCTCAACTGCTTTCGAACTTTAAAAGAATGGCTGAAATTAGTGCAGATTCTCCTGCAGGTGGTCAGTAAGTTGCTATCTAGGTCTTCATTTTTGAGAAAGTCCTGCACAACAATGTTGATGCAATGTGCCAAACATACAACACTAAAATATGTACCATCTGCCATGGCCTTAACTATACTACTGCCATTGTCCCTGGCAACAAATCCAAGTCTGAGACCTCTGCGCCATGGCCATTAAAATACCTTGCTGTTAAAGTTTTCTAAGATGTTTGCAGCTGTATGGGATTTCTCCATGGCTAACATGGCACTGTGCAGGCCGCAAAACACCCTTAAAAGGTTTTTCTGCACTGATACCTATACATAGCTGTTGCCTAAACCTCACAAAAGAGATCCAGCATGCAGTGATACACATGTAATCAGTTGCTTGACAACTGGTCCACATATCTTTTGTCAGGTAGATAGTGTGAGCAGCACTCTTCCCCTACCTGCTGCGACTGCTGCAGGTAGGGGAAGAGTGCTGACAAATCCAGCAGCATTAATAGTACTGCCTGGCCGTTGTCAAGGGTGTGTCTTAAATTATCAGTGACGGCAACCAGTGCTGACTCCGTGCTGTACATTGTCCTAAACCCAGACTGTGAGGAGTCAAGGCATCCAGTGGACTCAATATAATCAGAAAGTTGTTTATTAATATGTTTTTCCAATAGCTTACTCAGAAGAGGTAGGAGAGAAATAGGGCAGTAGTTAGAGAGATCCTCCAATGGGGCATTAGCTTTCTTTCAGATGGGAATTATTTGTGCGGCCTTCCATTCTAGTGGTAGTTGGCCCTCTCTCATAGAGAGATTGAGAATTGAACAGATAGACAGAGACAACTGTTTGTAAAGTAGAGAGGAGATTTTAGCTGGAATAATATCCATAGGTGAACCAGATTTAGCTGTTTTCAACAGTGTCTCCACTATATCTACTGTAAAAGGAGAAAAACTTTCCAAAGGGTGCCTGTTGGTCAAAGATGGAGAACAGAGGATTAAAGTGTCATTCAAAGGGCTCCTGTCTTTAGTGATTTTATCATAGATGAGTTCGATTTTCTGTTCAACATGATTAGCAATCTTATTGCAAAGATCTTGAGATGGAGAATTTTCATTGCTGCAGGCCTTCAGGTTGGTAAAAGATTTGAGGATTTGATATAATTCTATAGGAGCATTCCCTGCCTGGTTGAGTTGCGATGCAATATGGGGTCTACGCACGTTTTTTAAGTTCTTATGATAACGAACTATAGAGATCTTATACCTTTCTTTGTCATTTAAATCATGGGAGTGACGCCAAAGTCTTTCCAGATTTTTACAGAGACATTTCTCCTTCCACAGTTCCAGAGAATACCACACTGCATGTGGTCGTCTGGGTGAGTTATGGTATTGTTTCAATGGGGCCAGCTGATCTATGGTTGTTTTTACTGTGGAATGGTAGCTGGCTAAACAATCCTCAACATTCCCTGATTCCTGGTTAACAGCTGCCGGGAATATATTCATAAAAAGGTCAGGTGTAATTTTATGCCACTGTCTCCTGAAACTATAGGGGGCTGTGAAAGGGGCAGGGTTGATCCTAGGCCCCCTGATTTGGAAGCCAATTAGAGAATGATCTGACCATATGAGAGGGCGTGGAGCCTCACAAAGGATGTTTGGGGAGTTGGTCAGGATAAGATCTAATGTATGTTCCGCTAGATGAGAAGGACCCTCGTTGATCTTTCCTAATCCTAAAGTGGCCAAGTTAGCGAGAAACATAGAGGCATCCAAATTAGACGTAATCTCACTATGTATATTAAAGTCCCCTAATAACAGGAAATGTTTAGTGGAGATAATATGGGAGGCTATTAGTTCCATCAATTGGAGCAAAAAAACTTGGAAGGGACCAGGAGGCAGGTATACAAGGGCCCCTTTCCAGCAGTAGTGGGGCAGAAAATCAATTCTAAAACAGAGATTTCTATTTTATCATTACAACATTGCTCGAGTATTGATACCTTAATAGTGTCTTTATGGATAATGACTATACCTCCACCGACCTTAGACTGTCTATCCAGCCTTTGAATACAGTAGCCATCGGGGAGTGCTACCACAATAGCGGGGGTGGAGCTAGATTTGAGCCAGGTTTCAGTAAGAAACCCGATATCGGGATTTCTCGGAGGAAAGTAAATCCCAGATTTCAATGGCATGCTTAGGCAATGATCTAACATTGCCCAGGAAGCAATTCCAGCCCAGACCGGATTTGTTGGTCAAAGAATCTGGGGAGGGAGGGAGACTATCTAAGTTATAATTGCCCTTTACTTGATGAGATAGCAATTGAGCCGCATGCTTCTGCCTCAACTCCAAACTTTGGAATTGACAATCTGCAAGCGAAAGGTCCCTCCATGTCAGGGAAGGCCCCAGATGTACCATGTAGGCAATTGATACATTTGATTGTATTTGAACGTCTAATTTCAAGGTGTTCCAAGGTCGAGTAGGAATGTTTCTGCCTATGTCCCAAGTCTGGCTTAAAAGGAGAAGGGATCCTGGCTCCTGGCGATGGCTGGGCAAGGATGGGCACAGACAGGCTTGCCTTTGGCGTGCTGGAAGCGTGCCCACTGCGCGTCGGGGCAGGCATGTGTTTAAATAGCGTTGGGTAGCAGCTACACTGCTAACCCCGTGGCTCCACCCCAGCCTGGAAGTAAGAAAAAGGTATGTCCGGTTGCTCCCTCCACACAATCGGATAAACCTGTGGTGGACCAGGGAGCAGACGCTGTACTGTCGCAGCAGGTAGGGGAAGAGTGCAAGTAAAAGATTAAAAGGTTAGATTAAATTTTAATCAATATTGGGTCATAAAATAACTATTAAACCAGCTGAAAAGCCGATAAAATCAGCAGCATCAAACGAAATATAGCAACTAAAACAGCCTTACTGCAAAGCGCGTCCTCTGCGCGTTGGGGCAGGCATGTGTTTAAATAGCGTTGGGTAGCAGCTAGACTGCTAACCCTGTGGCTGCACCCCGGGCCCGGAAGTAAGAAAAAGGTATGTAGGCTTGCTCCCTCCCTAGCAGCCAGCAAGTCTTGCAGCGCTCGTCAGCGCACACCAAAGAAGTCTTGCGTGTAAAACAGAAAAAAATCCCACCACTCGCTGGATGGCAACATTTTGTGGGAACTACAGTTTACACATGGAGGGCGGAGTTCCCGAACTCTGCCAACTCCACGAGTAGAGTGAAGTTCTCCACCCAGGCCTAGTTAATTATCGAAGCTTAGAGTCTATTCCTTTACAGTGAAGCCTCATTTAGTGCAGTGGCACATAATGTAGTCTTATAAAGTGTAAAAGCATACAGTGGATTGTAGTGCAGTATTACAGTGGCATACAGTGCCTTTAAGAACAGTGGAGTGCCGTAGAGTGGAGTAGCTTACACTGGAATAGCGTGCACTCTAGTACTGTACTATGAAGTGGGGCATAGTCAACAGCATATAGTGGAATAGCATACGGTACAGTTGCATACAGTGAATAGCATACAGTTGCCACCAGTACAGTGTAGGGCTGTCCAGAAACTGTCATACACAGAAGTACAATAGAATACAGTGGTGAAGAGTGCAATAGTGTAGAGTATAGTGATGTAGACTTGAGTGGTGCAGTAGAGTGGACTAATGCACAGTAGATTAGCGTACAATATAGTGGCGTATACTGGAGTGTTGTAAAGTGGAGTAGCATACTTTAAATAGAGTACATTGAAGTGCCGTAAAGTGAATTGTTATACAATAGAGTGGTGTAAAGTACAGTGTGTAAATTAAAGGAAACATAGGGTTAAAGTGTGTGAACAAATGTCAATGTTATTGTCATGACCACACAAGTCTTACCTTCCACTTGTGAAGTAATCTCGCAGGGAAGACATGAACAACCACCACCGTCTCCCACCTTACCCTAGAAATGGCATATGTACTGACCAGGATGAAGATGGGGACCGGGGGAGGAAGTCCTAGAGGTATGGGAAGATATCCTTTATGAAGACCTGGATGGTGCACCCCTTGGTGGTCACGGAATCCCTCTAGGAAACACAGTCTGTAAGGAGAAATATATGGGCAAACACTATCACCACTGATCTCACTCAAACAGATTCACACACAATAGTTAACAGCGCTCAGAGAATCGTATAGTCACCTGAGGCTTGACACCATGACAGATGGAAAGGAGGTTTCTTCACCAGCAAAAAGAATAGAAACAATGCGCTCCTGCGCGTGTTGTCAAAGTAAAAAGAACAAGGCTAGTGCTCCTGCGCGTACTACCAAACTAAGGAACCAGGCATGCGCTCCTATGCTAATGGCCAAAGTACTAGGACAATGCAAGCGCTCCTGCACGTCTCCCTATTGTGCCAAGGACCGGCTACACGCACCTGTGTGAGCCGTGATGAAGAGGGCAAACGAAGCGCTCCTGCGCGTGCTACCAACAGACAAGAGCCAACGAGGCGGTCCTGCGCGTGTTGCCAAAAAAGAAAGGAACAAAGGAAGCGCTCCTGCGCGATGTCCCAAAATACCAAGCGCTCCTGCGCTTGTCTCTGGGGCACCAAGAAAACGGCTATGTGCGCTAGCCGCAAAGAAAGGAATAGGCAAGCGCTCCTGCGCTTACCCCAAGATGTCAGGAAAGGGCTCCGTGCACCAGCATGAGCCGTGAAGTACGTAATAAGCAAGCGCTCCTGCGCTTGCTTCAAGGTATGTGAAAAATTGCTACGCGCACCAGCGCTTGCCGCAAGCCAGGAACGTGCAAGCGCCCCTGCGCGTGTTGTTGCCGAGAATACCTGCACTTTGTTACGCCAATGTGCCGAACGCATGGACCCCAGCGAGGCGAAGACGTAAATCTGAAGCGCTGCCCGGGCGGGAACCGAAGCTCTTATGCGGTCTCCTCCGGAAGTGTAAATCAGCTGTTCTGGCGACTGCTTCCGGCGCAGGGAAGCTAAACTGCCAACTGGCATGACATGTCCTTACGTTATCAAGTGCCAAAAGATAAACCGGTGGACGCGCCCCACACACAACACACCAGGCACACCTGCTAGACGGGGAACCATAACAGCACCCCCCCTTAAGACAGGCCCACACCACTGACTAAACAGGGGTAGCAGGACGGGGCTTCAGGGGATGCCGAACATGGAAGGCACGAACCAACTGGGAAGCGGGGCGGGCATGTGACAACGGCTCCCAGGACCACTCCTCCGGACCATATCCTCTCCAGTCCACCAGGTAAAAGAGCCTACCCTGAGTTCTATGGCAATCAAGAATAGCCCGGACCTCATATTCCTAGTGATCATCCCTGAGAACAGGAGGCGGAGGGGATGCGGCCTGGCATTTGGGGTGAGTGGGCCGTAGGAGCGATACATGGAAAACAGGATGTAATCTCATTTGAGGAGGCAAAGTGAGCTTCATGGAAACACGGTTGATCACTTTTTCTATGGTGTAGGGACCCACTTAACATGGTAACAGCTTCTTGGGACCATGGACATTGAGGTTCTTTATGGATACCCACACCTTATCCCCCACCTTGTAGTTGGGTTCTGCCTGTCTGTGTCTGTCGGTATTCTGTTTATAGGTTTCCTTGGCTTTGGCTAACTCGAATCGGGCTTGTTGCCAGATGTCGTGCAGTAAGGTGTGATATGCCTGTACTGTGGGCATGTGACTGCTCTGTGGTTCTTCCCAGGGTACAGTTTGTGGATGTCGACCTTGGAGACAGTAGAAAGGTGACATACCTATGGCGGTGTATATGTTGTTGTTGTAGGCATACTCTACTATGCATAGCACTTCATACCATTCTTTTTCTACGGACAGCATTAAGCAACAGAGGTACTGCTCCATGGCTTGATTTGTTCTCTCTGCCTGCCCATCAGTTTGGGGGTGGTATGCCAAGGACAGACGCACTTCCATTTCCATAGCGTTGCACACTTTGTTCCAGAACCTGGATATGAACTGGGAGCCCCTGTCCGTGATCAGTACAGAAGGTATTCCGTGCAATCGTACCACGTTGTACATGAAGACCACCGCCAGTTCAGCCGCCGATGGTAGCTTCTTCAATGGCATGAAGTGCACCATTTTGGTTAGGTGGTCCACAATGGTGAGAACGGTTTTGTAACCTGTTTTGGTCTTGGGCAGTTCGACGACGAAATCCATTGACATTGTGTGCCAAGGGTAAGGAGGCACTGGGATAGGGTGCAGTAACCCAACTGTGGGTTGGGACGTGATCTTTCCTTGAGCACAGACAGCACAACAAGCTATGTAGGCGTGTACGTCGGTGTCCATGGATGGCCACCAGAAATGCCTCTGTAGTAAGCCCATGGTTTTATGGTATCCGGGATGGTTGGACAAGAGACAGTCATGACACATGTATAGCGCCTGTTGTTGGTGGTCTACCAAAGGGAGGTAGTAACAATCTCCTTTGTACAGGAATCCATCTCGTGCTGTAATTCCTTTGAGGTCACCGATCCATCTCACCGGATCCTTTTGTTTGATGTCACTGCGTAGCTGAGATAGGAAGGTAGAGGTAAGGATTACCCCCTGAAAACAGTGTTCAGGAATGATGGGCACCGGTTCTGCTGTGGGTGTTTCTTCTCCGGTTTCTTCTAGTAGGGACAAGGTGTCTGCTTTAGCGTTGTCCCTTCCAGGCCGATATGTGATCTGGAAGCTGTATTCGTTGAAAAACAGGGTCCATCGCAACTGCCTGGATGTGTGGGCCCTGGTTGAGCGAAGGAATTGTAGGTTTCTATGGTCTGTGTAGATGGTCACTGGATGTTTTGCTTCTTTTAGGTAATAGCGCCATTCTTCAAAGGCTGCCTTAATGGCTAGGAGTTCGCAATCTGATATCGTGTAGTTGCGTTCAGCTGGCTGTAGTTTCCTGGAATAAAAAGCCACGTGGTGTAACAGGCCCATTTTGGTGTCCCTTTGTGACAATATACCCCCCCAGGGCGTTCTGTGAGGCATCGGCCTCTACTATATACGGCTGTTCAGGGTTGGGGTTTATCAATATAGGGGCAGTTGTGAACCTTGTTTTTAGTTCCTGAAAGGCGTTTTCGGCCTTGTGGTCCCATAAGAATTTCACGCCCTTGCGTAGTAAACACGTGATGGGAGTGACAATCCTCGAGAAACCTGTGATGAAGCGACGATAGTAATTAGCGAATCCCAGGAATCTTTGGACCTGTTTCACAGAACAAGGGGACGGCCATTGCAATATGGTTTCAACCTTTCTGGTATCCATTTCAATCCCTGCAGGGGTTAGGATATGACCCAGGAATTCGACCATAGTGGTGTGGAATAAGCGTTTCTCTAACTTGACGTACAGACCGTGTTGTTGTAGTCATTGGAGGATGGTACGTACGTGTGGAATGTGTTCAGGTATATCTTTAGAAAAGATCAATATATCATCTATGTAGATGATGCAGAATAGATCGATGAATTCTCTCAGCACTTCATCGATAAAATACTGGAAGGCAGCAGGGGTGTTACAGAGCCCGAAAGGCATGACACGGTACTCGAACAGACCATATTTTGTCCGGAAGGTCTTCCATTCGTCTCCCTCCCGGACCCTGACGAGGTGATAGGCTCCGCGTAAATCCAGCTTGGTGTAAATAGCTGCGTATTTTACCTGATCGAATAGGTTGGATAGCACTGGTAAAGGGTATCGGTTTTTGATCGTTATGGCGTTCATGGCTCTGAAGTCAATGCACGTTCTCAGGTCCCCCCCATCTTTGCCACGAGAAAGAGAGGAGATGAAACAGGTGTTTTGGAATGGCGTATGAATCCATTCTGCAGATATTCATCTTGCTGAAGTCTTTGACGCATGCGCTAACGGTTGCTGGAGGCGGTGCTCCGTGTTGTGCTGAGTGAGTGGAGGGCGGTGAGGAGCCGGCAACCGGCCCTGGGAGCAATCAGCCGAGAGCCAAGAGCCGTGAAACCGAGGAGCCAAGGGGTAGTTGAGCCCGGAGTCCGGGACCCTGGAGCACGCGAACGGGTTCGACTGCGACAGTGAGATCAGCGAGAGCAGCGGAGAGGGAGTCGCATCGCAGCCGCAGCCACAGCCGCAGCTGCATCGCATCAAAGGCAGAGGTAATAAGCGGGAGCGCGGGAGAGCATGGTTGCCGTTAGAGCTGACCCGAAGTGTTGTGCCCAGGTGCGCTGCAGAGGCGGCCCAACTAGGTTGGGTGCAGCCTGCAGCGCCCAGTGTGCCCTGCTCTCCCATTCTGCATAGCATCATTGCACTGCATCACCTCCTCTCTGCCTTGCCTTGCTGTGCCTTGCTGAATTTGCTGAACTTGCCCTGAACTTGCCCCACTTCCTTCCTCTGTGCCCTCTGTGTCTTCCACGAGTACAAATAAGGGCACAGTCGGTCACAGCCTCTGAAGCCTCTGTAACCTCACAGCCTCTGTGCCCTCGGCACCCCTCTGAAATCCATTCCCAGGAGGGACTTAGCAGGGCGGAAGGGTACAAGAACCCTAGAAGTATTCAGAGGTTCCAATACCGCCAGTGTGATTGCCCCCAATGCCTAAACCACTGCAGTTAGGATTACAAAGCGGTAATAATAACAGTATTGACAGTCTACCTCAACGACCTAGGAGTCTAGCCAGACAGCCAGAACCAGACTCAAGGCCAAGGACTGGACCAACTGGGGGTAAAGCGAACTACCCACCGATTGACTGTGATCGACTGTCAGGGGGGGCCTGCAGAGAGGAATCATTCGAATCATTTGAATATTATTTCAAAATATCAAAGCATCCAAACGCAATACACCAAATAAAACACAAACAAAAGCACCAAACAAGCACCAAACAAGCACCAAACAAGAAAGGAGGAATGAGATCCGGCAAAGTCAGACAGCTTCTACTTGAACCGAAAAGCAAGCTAAAGTTAAAAAAAAGGAAACTTGAACCCGTAATGACGCCGCAATCATCTAAATCCCAAGATAAAAATCTTAATACCCACAATCCCTCCAAAGATGAACCTAACAAGGCCATCACAAGCACAACTGCAACTCCAACTGCAAACATAAGTGAAAATATAAATGTAAAAATAATGGCAAATGTTCCCACGCCGCCTAGACAGAGGCGGAGCACTCCCTTAAATCCATCTGAGGAGTGTAAAACTCGCGGCCTGGTGGCTACTGACACTCCGACTCCGATTCTGATTCCAGTTGGCCTTGGCGACAGCAAACAGTCACTGCCCTCTCAACTGCCCCTTCAGTTGCCACAGGCATCGCAGACACCGCAGATATTGCCACAGCTACCAGCGCCTTTCACAACGTTAAAGGAGTTAAACGACCTTATAACCATTGAAGGAATGTCTGTGAGGAAGAAAATATGTATCCACCAGCCAAAGATATACACAAAATGTTCTTTCCTGAAGGACCCTGGGACAGCTATTTACTCCAAGACTGGGAATATAAAAGGGCTGCAAACACCACTTTTACTAAGTAAAACTGACTGCAGTCCTCTCTATACCAATCCAGTTGAGACCTCACTGTTCCTGGGGACGAATTGTCAACTTCACCTTGGGGAATCAACCGCGATGACAACATCAACCGGAATCAGAGGAGTGGGCGATTCTATTAATTTGGCATCCAAAGGAGCAAACAGACAAAGCGGGGTCGAATCGCGCTTGCCCTTTTCTGGAAAAAACACCGTAAAAAATACCTTGCTGACCTCGCCGAAGATGGACAAATCCTCGGAGCTGGATAAATCCTTGGAGCTGGTGAAACACTTCCACTCAGCCAGTGGAGTCGAGTCAAATTCAAGTCAAACCGGCGCGCCTCACAAAGGAAGCTCAGATCCACCAGTTAAAAGTAAGGTTCAGGACAATCGTGACGGAAAAGCACAAGATCTACTTTCTCAAACAAACAACAGCTCTCCTATCCAAATGAAGGTAATTCAAACAACCCAAGTAGACCGATCAGCCGCTAGTAAGGTACAGGACACTCAGGACGGAAAATCACAAGATTTATTTCCTCAACTAAACAATAGCTCTCCTATTCAAATAAAACTATTTGAAACAAGCCAAGTAGATACCTGGGAGCAATTAGCAACACATAACAGCCCAATAGCAAATGTGCCCCCTGAGCATCGCACTCTGTTACCTTACAACGACTCTCACTCAACGAATAATGATATGACTTTTATAGCTACGCAGGAATGGGAAGAATTAGTTGCCTCCTACAACTTGAAACCAGCTCACTCACACTCACAAATAGAAGCAAATAATCTCCCAAGACTGGAGAAAAGCAATAATACTGGAAGTCCAATCCCGGAATCAATATGGATAACAATCCTATATACCTTGCAAGACTCAGCTGCAGCACTAAAATTTCAATCTCATAAAATGGACCTGCAGCTTACTGTTCTACAGACAATGGCTGATTCCATTTCAGGAATTGACTGGAAAATATCAGAACTTAATGGTCTCATAAAGAGAGGTCAGGAAGCGGCTTACGTGGTCCAAGCAACACCATCATCATGCTCCTGTGAACCAATCGTAGATAAGTTACTAACCTTACCATCCATGATAGGGGAGCTAATAGCAGATCTAAAAACAACTGTTTTACAGATCCCTGCAAGGAACACTGAACTGCCTGGACCTCAAATAAGCCCTTCGGACCAACCTAAAGCAGAATGGGCAGAAAACAGCAATTTGCTCCTGGCAGGTAGGGATGCCCCACTACCTTCATCTGAGAGCACGGAAGCTGAAACCACGGATTACTTACCAGCTGCCTGAGCAACTACAGTCGATTGTGCATCAACCAATGCTCAGAGCCCTCGTAAAACTCGGAGGAAGAAAAAAAGGAAGGGAAGAAACAGGCTTCCAATTAACGGAAGATCCTGTAAAGAACTGCCATCACAGCTGTGCCCAAAAGCAACCGCCCATGGTCCAAAAGTCGCACACGTAAATCAACTTATGCTCTCGCTTCTGACCGAAGATTCTGAGGATCTCGCCCCGACATCCACTGCCAGGTTGCCAGTGGCTTTGACCACACCATCCAGAGACATATCTCAGAAACCTCCACTTACCGACAGCAAGCGGGGACGCCCTCAAACAAAAACAACTCAAACTGCACATTACTTTGATTTAACAAGGACCATTAATACCGAACAAACTCAAATTACAGAAATCCGCGACAACGTACAGATCAGCAATGCGGAGTTCCCACAGAAGTCAACAGGGGGTACAACAAACACCACCAGGGTCCTACAAAGAGAAAGGCAGCGAAGCATGCAACAAACCTGCCACACAAGTGGCAGCTTAAGCCGCTCTCCCCGGGCCGGTCACTCCGGAAGCGAGGGATCCCATATAAAGCAAACTGCAGAACAGCACGGGGACAGCACGACCACTATTATTTTTACTCCAGAATATATGTCTCGAGGCAGAGACGACATATTGAACAGAGGAAATATACTGCAGCTTTTACATTCGATCGCAAGCCTAGAAAATATTGGCCCTCTGATCTTCTCCAAATAGAGTTTCAGCCAAACAACAATTCACAATGTTCGGAAATAACTAAAGCAACCTGGAACTCCACAGAAATAGCCAAAAAAATCATGTAAGAAGTGACTATGTTTAAGCAATGGGGGATAACACTTGAAATTGAAAAGCAACCTCCCTATCCGACACCTTTCTTACCCTCCACCGGGACACCCTCGCGGAAAAACACCAATTCAGTATTAAAGGGAGCAAGGAGTACTTCCCCAAGAGCGTACTCCCAATATAAAAAGACCTTTTTCCCAGCACAAGATCTAAGGGACCCATGTCACCTTTTGCCAGTCACCTCACAAAACAGGAGGCAAATTCAGTGCTCCATCAATATAACAGACCACACAAATTGACAAAGGGAGAGTAACCTTGACCATGTCTTGGACAAGTCCAGACAAATTAACATATGCATCTGGAACATCAATGGCTTAGCTAGTAAATGTGAGGATCCGGAGTTTCTGCAATATTTAAAATCATTCGATTTACTACTGCTGCAAGAGACCTGGGAGGAAAAAGCCTTTGAACTCCAAGGATACACATCTTGTTGTATCCCGGCAAACAAAATGCTCCGATTTTGGTCACCGATCGGGGGGCTTAATGATCATGGCCTCCATAGCAACAATAGGAGAGACCATAACAATAGAATCCCAAATAACACCCCCAAGTGCCATGCAGGCGGTAAAGATCGCACTCTGGTTAAACAGCATACGTCAAGAAGTTATAGTAATCAACGCTTACATCCATCCCAAACGGAAACGGAAAGCAGCCAAGGAATTGATCGAAGCCACAAAAAAGATAATGGACGAAGAGGATTCTGACTATATTATCCTGGCAGGCGACTTCAACATGTATCTTATTAGCTCCGGGACAGGTGATGCCCTCAACCAAGAACTTAGCGCCGCATGGGAAGTGCCAAGACAGGGCTCCCCAAACATTAAGAAACCAACAAATTGCTCAAATCATCTATTACGGCAGCTAGAACATCTTAACCTAAGAACCTTAAACGGGCGCTTCACGGAGGACGACCCACCAATCGCAACGTTTCATTCAAAACAGCAATCTTCCCATTTGGATTATACATTTACATCCTTAAATATGCTCGGTACAGTAACGGCGTTTAAGATAGGGACCAGTGACCATAGCGACCACTTGCCTCAAGAATTAACAATAAAAGTTAACTCACTCCCCAAGATTGAACTATTCATAGGCATCAACATCGAAGCCGCTTAAGATTTGCGGCTGCTTCGATGCAATCCCAGCAACATCAGCACCATATGTCTTAAGGCAAAAACTCTTCACGCTCAAGCTGAAAGTCTCACGGCAAAATCGGTAGAAGCATGGCAAAACTTCATACTAGCTGTTGCCGAGAAACTATTGAAAGGATCATCAAATAGAGTAAACCACCAAAAAGGAGCATCGACCAAATTACAATTCACCCCAGAAATGAAAATGCAAAAGCAGATCATAAACCGAACATTGAGGCAGTTGCGGAAAGAGCCATTAAATCATGACCTACAAAATATTCTACGGGAAGCAAAACAGCTGCTAAAAAGGAAGAAATGGGAAAAAAAGAAACAAAAAAATGAAGAATTATGGGCCAAGCTCCTCCATGAAGTTAAACGAAAAAACAGCTCAAGGTTTTGGCAAATGATCAAAAGAATAAAGAATCCAGACCACCTGGGCCTAAATTCTAATATAATGGAGGAAGCATGGACAAGATACCTCGTCAAGCATTTTAACAGCACATTCACTGACAATGGAGAGAGCCTCGAGGAAGTAGGGATGAAAGGGCCCAGTAAAGAAATCTGCAGGGAAGAAACAAGCAACGGCCGTACAATGGCAACTATTCAGGAATCAGACCCTAGAGGAACCATGTCACCCCTTTGTGCAGGTAAATTAATGCCAGACATAAGTTCTTCTCCTTCTGCCGAGACTGAATATTCCGCCTCCACACCAGCGGACATTAAGAGGCAAATAGCTAGGGGCAGACCAACAGGTGCCCCCGGTCCAAACGGCATCCCACCAATGCTATATAAATCAGATGCTGAATTTTGGAGTATAGCACTAGCGCCGGTTTAAAAAAATATAAAGGACACCTTGATACTACCGGAGTCCTGGCTTGGATCAGTAATAAGCCCAATCTTCAAACAGGGCAACAGGAAACTCCCAAATCACTACCGGCTTATTGCCCTTATAGACGTGGAGGCCAAGTACTTTGCAGGAACCATACTGGAGGAGTTAACATCATAGGCATCCGAAAATTCCATCATCCCAATTAATCAAACAGGCTTCTGCTGGGGTCAAGGGACCACAACAAACATCATGGCATTGACCCTGCTGATGGATGCAGCAAATGAGACCAAAACTCCCCTATTCCTTTGTTTTATTGACTATACTGCCGCTTTTGATCATGTCGATCAAAACAAACTGTGGCGGATACTGGAAAATTGGGGAATACCTAAACGACTCTTAGACCAACTGATATCACTGCATACAAACACCTGGATCTAGGTTAAATTAGGAGCAGGAACACACCTCTCCAAACCCATCCCGACAACAAAAGGGTTAAAACAGGGCTGCGTTCTAGCTCCGTTTTTATTTAACCTTTTTCTTGCAGACCTGCCAGGAGAACTCAACAACTGTCCCTGCCATGCACCAAAACTGGGGAAAATTCCGCTGTCCAATCTGCTGTACGCGGACGACCTGGTTCTAATAAGTCGGACTCCGATCGGCCTCCAACATCTTCTGAATGTAACTCACGCCTTTTCGGAAAGGAACTGCTTCCAAATAAATTTTGCCAAATCCAAAGTCATGGCAGTGAATTACCGGAAAAAGAGGAAACTCAATTGGCATCTAAACGGACAAGGGCTGGATTTGGTAACTACCTATAAATACTTGGGAGTAATTTTGGACCACAAGAACTCGTTCAAACCCCAACTAGAGTCCTTGCGAGGAAGGGAACCGTGACCAGTCTGGCGATAAAATCCTTAAAGGTCAAACTTCCCGACTTAACGTTTAACCCCTTACTCCAGGTTCTGCGAGCAAAGCTACAGCCGACCCTTACATACGGGAGTGAACCCCTTCAAGGTAAAGATGCTACACTATTGGACATAGTGATAGCCAATTCATACAGGGCAATCTTTAATCTGCCAAGATACGTTTCTCCAGCGCAAATTCGGCTAGAATTTGGCCTTTTAAAACAAACACTGGAAAGACGGAGCGCGTATGTTATTGGCTGGCACAAGATCCGCAGCGCTGAGGTTAGTTCTTTAAATTCAAACCTATGGGAAGAGTTGCTCCGACATTGAAAATCTTCAGCCAGAGATTATTTATTTGATTCACTCCAAGTCTTGGGACTATCAGACCTCTGGGGCACCCCTACTGATCTCATTTCTTTCAAAAAAGTAGCGAAAAAATGAGTACGACTCATCTCCTCTATTGAGGATAAGGAGACATTATCCAAAAGAGCGCATGGCTGGATCACACTCGGCGATTATGCAACATTGCAACCTCAAGCGTACCTTAACATAGGAATGAACCGAAAGATGAAAGAAAAGTTTTTAAAATTACGCCTTGGGGTAATTCCAGCTGCCCCTCACTTGTCGCCTTGGGAAAGAAAAAATTGCCCGCAACAGTGTCGGTTGTGCAAAGCTGGCAAAGAAGATATTCATGTAATTTGCATCTGCCCTAAATTAAAGGACCTGAGGTACAATTTATTACGTCCATCTTTTAAACTACATGGTGTTCGAACATGCAGGCAAGCGGTCAAACTGTGTTTTAACCCAACCAAAACAAAATTGAACAGTCGGGTGACAAAGTTTTTTGAATTAGTAGCAGAAAGACATAAGAGCACGCTGAACGCGGATCAAAAAAAGCCAGACCGAACAGTTCTGTGATGGCTCCCTGAAGCATCTGAACTTTTAATTACAATGACAATTAAAAACTGAGATTAAGTAAACTTTTAAGTTTTAGAAAGTCGCACAAAATGAATTTTTAGTAATTGTTTTGTAAAGGTTTTAATTAATCATGTACAAATAAAAATTACCTTACCTTACCTTACCATCTAGGTAGGTGCGGAGGTGGTTGTTTTCTTTTTCCGTAAGGGAGTAGACATGACTACAGGGAAGCGTAGATCTATCCTGCAGTCGAAACAGCGATGAGGTGGTAGTGTATTGGCTCCTTTTTTATCGAACACTGTTGCCAGATCCAGGTATGCCTCAGGTATGTCCCCCTGAGTAACCATACCCATCCCAGTCAGGGGTAGCGCATTGGCTTGTATTGCCCTTCCACCGGAGGTGTCTGTCTGCGGGTAACAAGAGTTAATACAATGAACTGAACCCAACGTCATAATCCTGGTTACCCAATTGATATGAGGGTTGTGGTATACTAGCCATGGAAGACCTAAAATCAATCTGAACTGAGGTGCGTCAATAACATCAAAGGTGATGGACTCCGTGTGTTTGTTCCCAAACGTCATCTCCATGTCCTCGGTTTGGAAACGGATTAGTCCAGAAGTCAAATCCGTGCCGTCCTCTGCCTTTACGGTTTCTGTTTTTTCTTTGTTCACTGTAGCCATACCCGGGCCCACCATGTACTGGGTATATATAAAGTTCCCAGGGGTTCCTGAATCGATGAGGGCAGTATCCTGACATAACTGGCCTGTCGGTGACCGTAACGACACAGTTACACCCACGTGTTGGTTGCCGCCATAGAAGGCAGGGGTCGGTGTCTTGACGGACGAAGAACCCAGTAGACGGACCCCATTTTCTACTGGGTTAAATTGTTTCCCGACCCGTCTCCTCAGGATATCGGTAGGGCAAACGGTTTCTTCCCTCTTGGTTTGCCTGGTATTACCGGGCATTCCCTAACGAAGTGTCCACTGTTGCCGCAGTACAAGCACCGATTCTTTTTTCCTTTTCTTCCTTGGTTAGTGGACCACGGATACCACCTATCTGCATTGGTTCTGGGGCGTCATGGGATTTTTCTGACTCATCTCTGGGTTTTTCTCTGTATGCCAGGAACCAGGAATCGTTGCCCTTGGTTCTCTCAGTTTTCTGTTCCTGTAACCTATAATTCAGCTTGACTACCAAATCGATGAACGGTCCAATCTCTTCTGGGGGTCCTGTCATCTGGGAGATGAGATCTTTCAGTTCATCCCATAAACCCCTGTAGAAGACAGACACTTTTTTGGACTCGGGCCATCGTGCTTCAATCACTAGTCTGTTGAAGGTGGTAATGTAGTGTAACAGATCAGCATTGCCCTGTTTCAGGTTGAGAAGCTCGTTGTCCGCGGCTTGTACAAACGTGTGACGGGCGAACATTCTTCGCATGGTCTCCTTGAAAACCGGAAGATTGTACAACATGGGATCATCATTCTCCACCAGGGATATGGACCACTGGGCAGCGTCACCTCCCAGGTAGGAAAGAATAAAAGCAACCCTGGAAGCATCATCCGGGAAGGCAGACGCTCGAGCCATGAAATGCAGGTGGCATTGGTTGAGGAAGATGCTGCATTTGGAACTGTCTCCATAAAAGCGCTCTGGAGCAGCTAACTGTACAGAGTGTGGGGCTATCACCTGTATGGGAGGAGTAGCGTGTGAAGGAGATGAGGAAGAACCCCCGGGATTGAACAAAAGAGGCCTCAACAACCCCTCCTGTCTAACCCTAGCTGTAGGAGATGGACCCCAAGGCCCCGTCAGGCCGACGGCCACCTGGCCTTGTAAGGCCATTATATCCTGATGTAAACTGAGGTTTTCAGCTTGCATGCTGGTAAGCATGGCTGCTATGTCCTGCAAGGTGATGTCGGTATTGCTCATGTAGCCCGGGCGAGATAAACAACTTGGGCTTCAGATTCTGTCATGACCCCACAAGTCTTACCTTCCCCTTGTGAAGTAATCTCGCAGGGAAGACATGAACAACCACCACCGTCTCCCACCCTACCCTAGAAATGGCGTATGTACTGACCTGGATAAAGATGGGGACCGAGGGAGGAAGTCCTAGAGGTATGGGAAGATATCCTTTATGAGGACCTGGATGGTGCACCCCCTGGTGGTCACAGAATCCCTCAAGGAAACACCATCTGTAAGGAGAAATATATGGACAAACACTATCACCACTGATCTTACTCATACAGACTCACACACAATAGTTAACAGCGCTCAGAGAATCGTATAGTCACCTGAGGCTTGGCACCATAACAGATGGAAAGGAGGTTTCTTCACCAGGAAAAGAAAAGAAACAATGCGCTCCTGCATGTGTTGTCAAAGTAAAAAGAACAAGGCTAGCGCTCCTGTGCATACTACCAAACTAAGGAACCAGGCATGCGCTCCTGCGCTTATGGCCAAAGTACTAGGACAATGCAAGCGCTCCTGCACGTCTCCCTATTGTGCCTATTGTGCCAAGGACCGGCTACACGCACCCACGTGAGCCGTGATGAAGAGGGCAAACTAAGCACTGCTGCGAGTGCTGCCAACAGATAAAAACCAACGAGGCGCTCCTGCACGTGTTGCCAAAAAAGAAAGGAACAAAGGAAGCGCTCCTGCGAGTTGTCCCAAGACACCAAGTGCTCCTGCGCTTGTTTGTCTCTGGGGCACCAAGAAAACGGCTATGCGCACCAGCGCTAGCAGCGAAGAAAGGAATAGGCAAGCGCTCCTGCGCTTACCCCAAGATGTCGGGAAGGGGCTCCGTGCACCAGCACGAGCCGTGAAGCACATAATAAGCAAACGCTCCTGTGCTTGCTTCAAGATATGTGAACATGGGCTACGCGCACCAGCGCTAGCCGCGAAGAAAGGAATAGTCAAGCGCTCCTGCGCTTACCCCAAGATGTCAGGAAGGGGCTCTGTGCACCAGCACGAGCCGTGAAGTACGTAATAAGCAAGTGCTCCTGCGCTTGCTTAGAGGTATGTGAAAATGGGCTACGCGCACCAGCGCTAGCCACGAAGAAAGGAATAGGCAAGCGCTCCTGCGCTTACCCCTAGATGCCGGGAAGGGGCTCCGTGCACCAGCATGAGCCGTGAAGTATGCAATAAGCAAGCGCTCCTGCGCTTGCTTCAAGGTATGTGAAAATGGGCTATGCGCACCAGCGCTAGCCGCAAGCCAGGAACGTGCAAGCGCTCCTGCAAAAGTTGCCGCCGAGAATACTTGCACTTTGCTACGCCAATGTGCTGAACGCACGGACCCCGGCGAGGCAAGACGTCAATCTGAAGCACTGCCCGGGCGAGAACCGCAGGCTGTTATGCGGTCTCCCCCGGAAGTGTAAATCAGCTGTTCTGGCGACTGCTTCTGGCGCAGGGAAGCTAGACCGCCAACTGGCATGACACGTCCTTACGTTGTGCCAAGGGATAATCCGGTAGACGCGCACCACACACAACACACCAGGCACGCCTGCTAGACGGGGAACCATGACAGTTATATCTGCAAAATAAATATTCTAATATGTAAATGTAAATTTTCTGGTTGTATATGTAAATAGTGTAAGTAATGTTAATCTTATACGTTATATAAAACGTACTTATATATTGTGCTATAGTGTACCGTGGTAAGTTCACGGTATGCCACGGTACATGGGCCTCACAACTGGGCATGTGATTGGTACATGGCTGTGTTTACCAATCAGCCATATAGTTTAATTTTCCATTGTTGTGTGGTCAGCGTTTTGCTGACTTATGGTGTTACATATAATTAAGTATTACATTTTATTGTTATTAACAATCTATTACCGCTTTATTTCAGTGGTAATAGGTTACCTTTTTTTGTTTACAAATGTGTAGATAATATCAACCTATCATTTTAAAATATTTTTTCCCTTAAGAATTTTGGAACCATTTGCCGATCTCCACGAAATTTAGCATACTTGTTCACCCGTTTCATTATGGAAGGAGTAAAGGTTTTGCGGGGTTTAGTGAAGGGGTCCAAAAAAAAAAGGAGGTGTCTCAAAACATGCTTAATTGCAATGTATTTCACGTACACTTTTGTTTCATTCTGCGAAAACTGTCAGTTGCGTTTTGTTACAATGTGGCAGGATTACATATTTTAGTGCCGATATGACTATATTGTGTAGTTTACGCAAGTAGTGTAACTAATTTAGAAGTCTTAAGGTATTTGAAGTTAGCGATAGCTGTTGTTGCGTCATTTTCGTGAAATATGGGGGTATTTCATGATAGTACAACAGTACATAGTGGTTGCAAGTCATTAGCTGATTGTATGATCATTGGCTTTAGAGAAGTTAAATGCAGCTGTGTTGTTTTTAGGTACACTTTTCTCATGTTCTGTGTTATGTCTTTTGATGTAGGTAAGTATTAGGTGGGGTATTTTTGCAATAACTAATACCAATTGAGCAAAGTGTTAATAGGTAGATCAAAATATTTATATGTTTATATATATTTTTTTTAAACAGAGAGCGCAGTAGTACCACAGTACACCAAAAACATTTAGCAAAGTTAACATTTTTCTTTTTTAATTTCTATATTTTTTTAGCAGTGTACTCTGAACTGTGTTTTACTATAAACGAATGCAGTGATTTTCAGTAATTACTGCGCTACTCCGTACACTTTTTTGTACATATTTCAGTATGGAAAATATTGAAAATACACTTTAGCACACTATATATAGAAAATATAGGGGTCGATTCCGATTCGGGCCGGAAATTTCTCCGACCGAGCCGGACCCGGAGAGATTTCCGACCGAATCGGACCCGTGCAGTCCGACCGAACGAGTACGATGCGTCCGTATGTTATCGGACTCGAGTCGGTCGGACTCCATTGAAGTCAATGGGAGCCGGTCGTACAACGCGTACGCGGGCTCCCATTGACTCAATGGGTGCGAGTCGGACAAGGGCGCCCCCTACAGCGGGTACGCGGCGAAGCGATTCGCGCCGTACACGCACAGGTAGGGGGACCCATGGGTCCCCCTGTGTGCGACTCGCGCGGCTACGCGTACAGGGGGTCCGACACGGACCCCCAAAGTACGGCTCCGACAGCTCTTACGAGCCGGAGTGCGCGGTTCGGTCGGACTGCTCGCGGCGCGCATCGTACTTACCCGGCCGGGAAACGTCTCCATTGCGCGGTGCGAGTCGAGTCCGAGCGAGTCGGTCGGAGCGGTTCGAGCCGGGAGCGAGTCGGTCGGAGCGGTCGGGACGCCCGGACGAGTCGGTCGGCGATTTCGCATCGTACTCGCTCGGCCGGACCCGCGTACGGTTCGGTCGGGAAACAGGGCTCCGAATCGGATCCGGTAAAGCCGAATCCGATTCGGAGCCCTACCGGCCGAGATCGGAATCGGCCCCATAGTGTCTTACAGTTTATTTGCAATTATGTTTTGTATTATTTTTTCCGGTACCATCGTACTATGCAGGACCGATTTCTTTTAAAATATATATAAACCTATAACGATTCTTTCCTACCTATTAACACTTTAGTAAAGTGGTAATAGGTAGGAAAGAATATTTATACCCACTAAAGTAACTAAGTGCTAAATGGTGCAAACTACATACTATTAAAAAAAGAAACTATTTGTTAATGAAATGTGATGCTGCATATTCAGATGAAAAGTTTCTAAAAACCTAGCTTTTTTTCATAGTATGTAGTTTGCACCATTTAGCACTTAGTCACTTTAGTGGGTAAAGATTTGGCCGTATAACTTTGCCCACAAGGGCATTACTGATGCAGGATATTGGTCACTGATATTCAATTCTTCGAAGGATTGAACTTTCACAGAAGGCAATATCATCTGATAAACTGTACAAACGTTATAGTTATTAAGAAAAACACATAAAATTGGGAATGAATAAGTATGGTCATGTTATATGGGGTTATATGGCCCTAAGACACATTGTCGACATTGCTAAGTTAGCATGAGTTTTGCTTGCCCTATGCTGCTGCTTTTGCGCACGCCTCTGCTAAGCGTTTGTTCTCGCGACACTTTGCCTCTGCCCTGTACATGATAACAGATTGTTTTTCACGTTCTCAGCCTTCCCTTCAATTCTGTCTGAACATAATGTGCAAGGTCGGTCAACAATGTCTCTTGTTATTCTGTTCTGGTCAGTCCCTATTACCTAGACAAAAAATGTTAGCAACAGCGGCAATGTGGAAGAATCGCGTTTTGATATAACGTTGTTGCATGTTTTTGAAACACACTCGAAGAAAGCCGTTCCATGGAGGCGAGCGCTGCTGTTCCTTTGGGTTTAGGCTTTCAGGTAGGGGTCTGCTAATAACACCTAGAGATCTTCTGTTATATAAAATAACTTCTTACTGCCGTGGGGAGGGTGATTAGGCCCAGTTATTTTGCCTTTTTCACAGTCTTTAAAAAATGACGACTCCTTTCATATTCTATGGTATCGTAACAATGCTAATGATTCTTGCCTTATGCATTTTGCTGCTAGTTGTGGTTCGCATACTGTTTCATGAATCACTATAGTCAAAATAAACATTTTGAACTTATTTAGTGACTCTGATTATTTTTATTGTGGACAAGTACGTGAGAGCAAAAGAGTGTCTTGTTCCCGCGACTCTGAGGTGAGTCGGGAGTGCTCGTGTTCTGGGTTGTCTAAACATTCGTAGCTTCTTGATATTTGTAGGAGACCGAATGAGACACTATTGCTAGTCGGTTGGGATTTTGGGTACTAGGGTGATAGGAGGTACACCCCTATTTACTGAGGTCCTGTTTTCTTGTGCATAGTTCTGTGTATGAGCAGAATCCCCGCAACATGGCGCCGCCAACGTTTGGTCTGGTTCTTATCTGCGAGACGCTTGAGTAGTGCTTGTGCTGGTCCACAATACCCTCACTTCTGTTTCCGGAGACAGCTGTGACAGAGTAACCTCCTATATTGACATTTTTTTAGGTTTATTCAAGCTTGATGTTTTAAAAGGTATTTATTTTCTTCTAACCCGTGTTTGCGCTGCCATTCTTTAAGTTGTTCTACTGTCTTCTCTATAATGGCTGTAGTTGATATTCCGGCTCATAGCAGAGCCGCGCTGAGGGCGCACTTGACTGATTCTGCGGTCCTTGGTGCTGGGGCCGCGCTTATTTTTGTGGTGGAAGCCGATCCGGCTCACCAGTTTGAAGTTTTTTACTCTTGGGTCACCTTTCCGGCGGTGGATGGCACTGATGATTTGTTTCACACATATGCTGCCACCGCCGTTCTTCAGCAGTATCAGCCTTATAGAGCACTTGAGATTCCGCTTACAGCTTGGCAACACCGCATTTGGTTTAATGGCGCCCTTCCTCACCCATTAACGGCAGTCCGTTTAGGCCCTTTATCTATAGATGGGGCCACACGGCCCGTTTTGGCTGGGTTTACCCCACACCCACGTGCTTGTACAACTGCTACTTTGGCAGAGCTCCGCATCTTACATACATCGTTGGTACGCGTATATAGAGCTGTAATACAGTACGTAACACGCACCGTCCAGGTGGGACCACCTGGCGCTGCAGTACAACCTGCGGGTCCTGGTGGCGTAACCATCAGTCCCGTTTTTGTTAATTCTGTCATGGGCAAGCGCCCACAGAATAAGGATGAATTTCCTTTTTGGCTTGCCGAGAAATTTGGACTGATAGAAGCTGTCTTTCCTAATACCACTCCTGTGGATAAACACAGGATCTTAACTATTAGTTTACCCAAAGACTTAATTCCCGAATTGGCTGATTGTAACACCTGGGGCAGGGTGTTTGCAGCGGTATATTCTATGTGTTTCAGCACTCCCTCCATGACCGTACTCCCCTCTGTGATTAAACACGTTCAAGATGAACACGGAGCAGAAGCGGCTGTCGAGCTGGGGATGAGACTGGTGGGAGTGTTCGATGTGGTTGCTGATATGATCCTTGCGAATGTCAAGGGCGATGCCGTTAGTTTTCAAGTAGCAAACTGCTTAGAGGCGGTCGCGGAGGCTGACAGACCACGAGAATTACCAAAGATTATTGCGAAGGCTTATAAAACCATAGGCCGCAATAGTCTGGGAAATAAGCCTACAACTCAAACACAAACGCAGTCTCAAGTACAACAGAAAGCCCAGCCTGACAAGGATGGGCGCCCTTTCTTTCCTAAAAAGAATAGGCAAAGAAATAAAAAACAGGGTTCCCAGCAACAGAAGCAGGGTTCGCGTGCCAGTTCACTGACCCCTGATGCTTCTGAACATACTTATGACTTGCGCGATCGCGCTAAAATTAGGTCTCCTGAAAGGTTTCAGGTTCCTGATCAGTGTTCTCCTCGTTCTTTCCAGGAAACATCAGGCTCACAAGCCGGTGGAGGTGATCGCCAGGATCGGGGTAGAAGTCAACCTGCGTCACAACTTCGTGAACAACCTCGACAGTTTGAAGTCAAGGACAAGCAGGGTGATTTCGCACGAACCCGACCTCCTTTTCAAAAGAAAAAGGTTGCCGCTTTAACGGCGAGGTATGCCACAGACGGTGAGGACGCGACTCCTGGATTGTACATGGGCAGTAACTCTGCTCGACAGCACAGCAGAAGTTACCATAGTCAGGGAGGCTCTGCGTCCCCGTCTGGATGTGACAGCAACTGACACATTTGTTACTATTGAGACTGCAGATACCCGGGTTGCCCCCCCCGGATAGACTACACGAAGTCCTTTTCCTGATTGAAGGTGATATACTGCGTCCCATTAAGGTTGTGTTCTAGGAGTATCTTACCGCTACATATGACATTTTATTGGTGGAGAAAGATTGGCCGCCACCCTTTGTGTTAGCCTCTTCTAGAGGGGAAGATGTGATACTTCCGAGTTTTTCACATTGTGTCCCTGAGGAATGAGCGCAGGCTCTTGCGGAGGAATGGGCTTTGGCCTTAGCCCCAGCGGTGTATCGCAATCAGGTGGGTTGGGACGTTGATTCGCCAGCTCATGAAATACCATTGCGCTCTATGCCACAACCTCAACCTCAATATCCCATCAAACGAGACGCGAAGGCTTCTGTTTGTGACATTCTCAGACAATTGGAGTATCAGGGGGTCATTGAGTCATGTGTATCACCTATGAATAATCGTCTCTTTGCTGTCCCTAAACCTGATGGTTCTTTATGAATTGTATTGGATTATAGAAATTTGAACAGCCATTGCCGCACCTTTGCGGTACAAAACACTCACAGTTCAGCGCTGGTGAATAATATTGTTCGTAAAAAATACAAAACGACACTTGACAGTTCGAATGGTTTCTACAGTCACAATCTCGACCGTGCGAGTGGTGACTTGACAGCATTCAGTACCGCCGGAAATCAGAAACAATTTACACGGTTGCCTATGGGGTACAAGAACAGCCCCAGGGCATTTGCGGCGCGCATCGTGTCTTTGTTGCATGACATTGACCCTGAGGCCTTGTCGTACGTTGATGACATCTATTTGACTGACGACGACCTCGCCCCGCATCTTGACTGAGTCAACCACATAATATTGTCTTTTGCCGACTACGGTTACAAATTTAATTTTGCAAAATCACACATTGCCCATCTGGTGCTCTTTTTGGGCTACGAGCTCAATAATGAGGGAAAGGGTCTAGCATCTCATTTCCTAGAGAAATGTGCACATTTGCAACCACCTTCTTCTTTGAAAAAGTTACAATCCCTGCTGGGTTTTTTAAACTTCGGGAGGACTTACATTCCCGATTATGCCCAGCGTATCAAACCGCTTTATGCGTTGATACAACCTAAGTTCTCTTCTGCCAGCTGGCTTCCGGAACTTACTTCCGTTCTGCAGTCTTTGCAGGCGGATTTGCTTGCGACTAACTTCTTAATGACTTGTGATAACACCACCAACCTGGTAATTCGTATCGTTTCTGGGGCAGTGGGTTTCACATACTTAACATTCAATGAAGGAGACACAATACCTATTGCATACAAATCACACTTGTACACTGCGGCTGAAATGCGTTTTTCCTCTGTTGAAAAAATCTTGACGGCAGTGCAGATGGCGATTCTAAAAGAACGCTCACTGGCGCAGGGCAAACGCATTCTTATGGTCACTCCCTTCCCTGCTTTGGAAGCGGTGACTAAAGCTAATGTGCCTAACTCTAAGGCATTGCACCCACGTTGGATTTAGTGGGCCACTTCTTTGACGTCTTCGGATGTCACTTTTGTCTTTGATCCATCTCTTCAGACTCAGGAGTTTTTGCAGTATGAATTTGTTCATCTTCCTCCTTTGTCCCTTCTTCCTCTGTGTGAGTACAAATGCATCATTTATACCGATGGCTTGGCGCAACCGGCCACGGGTTCCAAACATGCTTATTCAGCGGCTTGCGCTATTGTGGCTGGCTCCATTGAAGAAGGAGAGTTTAAGTCTTCCATTGTGCACACTCAGGCACTAGGAGACTGCACGGTGCAATTGGCCGAGCTGCGTGCTCTTGTTCTAGCCCTGGAGTTTGCTGATCCTCTTGTGAGTACTCTTATTGTGTGCGATTCTTACTATTGTGTCCAGTCATTCAATGACAACTTATTCTTTTGGTCTCAAAATGATTACCGCGATTCTAAAGGCAGCCCAATTAAGCATAAAACGCTTTGGGTTCGAGTCGCAGATCTTAAACAACGTCTGCCTCTCACACATGTTATTCACACTCTTGGCCACCAGCGTGTCGGAACACACGCTCTTGGTAATTCTATGGCTGATGAAGCGGCCAAGTCTGCAGTAGCCACGTGTTCCGTAGCAGCAGTTACAAGATCTATGACTAAAGTTGATGATTAGATTCTGGCAGCGGTCGCTGCAACTAGGGAGGGAGATAATTATCCTGCGGGTTTCCCTTCTAAGTACTCTTATCATGTAACTCCCGAACAGGTTCCTAATGCTACCATTCCTTCAGTTGGGGATCGGCTGATTCCCAACTCTGACCGCAGACAAGCTTTGATCAAGGCCGCACACGACGGCATTGCTTCGGCACATGCTGGTGTGTCGGCAACAGTCTCTATTCTTCAGCAACGTTATTGGTAGCGTGGTTTATATGAACAGACTCGTAACTATATTCTTTGCTGTGATGTTTGTCAACAAATCAAGCCTTCTACAGTCCCACGTCTGCCACAAACACAGCTATGTATTTCTAATAGACCTTTTGGCTGTGTCTATCTTGATCACTGCGGTCCTCTTTCTTCTGATACTGCATACAAGTATATCTTGGTTGCGGTTGATTCGTGCACTCGATTCCTGTGGGTATGGCCACAACGTAGTGCTGACGCTCGAAATGTCATCAGGGATTTGCATGTCTTTATCGGGATGTTTGCCTGTGGTACCTTCCATTCTGACCAAGGTCCGGCGTTTGCCTCTAAGGCTTACAAGGATGCGATTAAGTCGTTGGGGGTACAGGTGCAGTTTTCGTCTCCATACATGCCTGAGGGCAATTCAGTTGTGGAGCGAATGAACCGTGACTTAAAGCAATCCCTTGACAGCTAGAGTCTTAGGTACTGGCAGGGACTGGCTGTACCACTTGTATGGGGTCCAACGTGCATTAAATAATCTCCCTAGAAGATCTCTGAGTGGGCGGACCCCTTACGAAATGCTCTTTGGCTTTCACATGTTTGTTCCTGACCTTGATGGTCTGGACATTGTGCCGGCTGCCTCTAAGTTTGACGTAGATAATCATTCTGCTATGTTACAGGATCTACAAAAGTCCCATGATACTCTGGCAACTGAGCATTTACCATCTTCGCCTGCTGATGCACAACTGATTCCTGTTACCGGTTGGCTTCCTAAAGTTGGAGATCTAGTGCGGGAGAAGATTGAAAACAAAAAGAATTTGGTCCCTCTTATCGTGCTCTGGTTTCTTTACTTGGACTGAAGGGTACTCGTACTGTCATTCTACCACCATTGCCAGGTCGCAAAGACAACAGATACATCTCAGTGGACAATGTCAAGTTACACCGTGTGGCCGATTCTGAATAGTGTGACGCCTGCAGTTTCATGCAACGCAATATCTTTAGCACCGTTAACTTTGTCGTGACCTGCTGCCACAAGAATGTCTGCTCATATGGTGGACACTGTAATTGATCTTCAGCCTATGCGACAATCTTCTTCTGCGATGGATCTTGTGTGTCCTTTTCCGGCTACTGATTCCGTGTGTGCGATACCATCTAGCCCACGTGTACGAATGGAGGATTCAACGCTTTCACCTTTGCTTCCAAGTCCAGTGAGTGCCTGTGTAGGAGAACCGGCACACCTTTCTTCTGCCTCGTCCTCCTCATCATCCAGTTTGCCTGATGCACCTAAGTCTAAGTTGCGTATTTTTTACTCCTGGTTCAAAAAGACATACTTAGTTCCCCCATGGACCTACATTTGGTTGGTGCTTATCCTGATATTTCTCTTCATGTCGATTGGATTTGTGACAGTGTTCTTTTTACTTATAAATGGCCATTATCTCCCTGAACGCTCTGCAGTAAAAATGGTCAATGGAACTTTGACTCCTCACACATCGTCCCATATCATGAAACGTGACAAGACTTTTGTGAATATTTCAGCTTTTCCAGTTCCCGATGGCATTGTTTGGGACAAAGTAGCTTACGAAATCCATGGCCCGACTGAGGTCCTTAGAGTTCCGTACGTATTTCGCATCTCATTAGGAGATGTGGTGACACAGGACATACATTCGGATGATTGGGATGTGCAGGCAGTTCATGCATTGTTTTCAGACTTAAAATATTAAGCTGCCTTTGATGCTGAAGATTTGTATTTAAATTCTGCCAATTATGGTGATCTCTTTTGCTATCAACATTATGGCATCATTTTTTACACAAAACAAACACCATGAGACCTGTTTTTAATTTTACCCAATGGGACCATTGTCCCATTCCCTTAAAAGGGAGTTCTAAAACTCTTAGAAATAAGTTCGCCTATTTTTCAGATTATGATTTGACTAATCCTGAATCCTATTTTTTTCGGCTTCTAAAAACCCCTACATCAAAGTACCTGTTATCCCACACTAAACTAATTTACGCCAACTCGTTTAGAACGCAGTTGGCCACACACGGTTATGACCATTGGAAATAGACTATAGATTTAAAATCAATCTGGGGCACAAAGCCATGGCAGGTTCAGGGCACTGAGGCATTACATCGTGCCTGCCTGATCCCGACTCAATTGCTGTTTTTAAATGAAACCATTTACCAAACATCCTGATATGGCCTTGCAACTGTCAAGAACCTAAATACCCCCTCAATTCCATCATTAGCTGAATATAATAATTGGTGGTTACATAATAACTACACAATTGAGGCTTTGCAGGCTCTCCTTCAAAATGCCTCCTTTAATGTTTCTGAAATTGATCCATTAGGATGGTTGTTGTGGCAATCTAATGCTAATGCATGCCAGCTGCGTTTCTATAATGTTACACCTGGTTTCTTTCAGACTAAGCCTGATCCTCGTTACCCACCTCATCATTCTGTGACTACATACTCGGTAGGTAAATCGGGCCAGCAGTGGCTAGAACACTCTACCCTTACATCTGTCAAACAGCACCTTTCAATCCTATCGAACGATATAGATTTGGCTGATTTTCTCCTAGGCCCACGTAATCCAAGGGCCAAGCGAATTCTTTATGCCTCTTATAATGAAATTTGGAAACTTTCACAGATGGAAGCCGCTTCCGTCTGCGTCAAATTGACCAGGCAAACTTGGAAAAGTCCTTGCTGTAGTGGACAACAGCATTAACACGCTTTCTTCACGCATTTATACCTTAGACAATATTGTTTCTTCTGTAATAGATATTGTGCAAAGTGATGTTTCTGTGTTATATTATGGTCAGAATCAGTTAAGGTCGGTCATGCAATTTGCTTGGACATTGCAGACACTGAAAATGGGTAAAGTGCCTTGGGATTATTTAAATGCCACCGCTTTATTTTTGCCTTTTAACCTGACTGATAAACAGAAGTTTATGTCCATGAAAGATGCTGTATACACGCTGTTACATATTGAACAATTGGAGCCTTTGTCGTTCTCCGTAGCGGAAACGGACTCTGCTGTTTGGTTAATTCATGGCGTTATCACTTTGCCATTTTCACTTTTTCAGTTTAAATCATGTATGCAACACTTTCCTGTTGGCCGCTTTGAACCGCTTGGCACTGCTTTTCTGCATGAATTATGGGTCCTGCCCTTTGCTTATCGGTGTTTGAGGGAGGATAAAGAAGTTTTCCTTACAGGGGAGGAGTGTGATTCAGTACTGGGTCACTCTCTTGTGTGCAAACACGTTAAGTTGCACGGCGAGTGTAACGTGTCAGCGCCCAATCTAGCTTGCTTTTTGAAAGGGACCCCAGTGCCATCCATCACGCCTGTCTTTACATTGCTTACTAACGGAAGCTATCTCATTTTAAACAATCAAGACTGCTGTGGTTTGCGGGCGGGTGTCCCATACTTGGTAACTGTTTCCCAGCGCGTAACTTGCTGTAGCAATGTCCTTTTCCCGCCCCCGCAAGGGAGTTTAGATTCTTCCCTTTGGCCTTCCATTCCAACTTTGAAAACAGAGTTCAACAAGTTGAGCAGGCTCGAAGCCCTTGTAGGAAGGTGGAATCTGACTGCATGGTTACCCCCACTTTTTTTCTGGTGTTTTGCTGATTTTTGACTAGTCTGACTGGGATCCTGCTAATCAGGACCCCAGACTATCTGCTTTCTCCTCTAAATTGATTGCATGTACTTTAGGTACACTCCAGATTGGATTCTGGGGTACCCTTATAAGTCCTTAGTATATGGTATACTATGTACCCAGGGCATAGGTACCCCAGAGGCCTCCCAGGGGCTGCAGCATGTATTATGCCACCCCTGAGAGGCCATTCAAAATGACATCACAGGTCTGCTACTGCAGCCTGTGTAAGGTGGTGCATGCACCCCTTACATAGATATAGGTTCACTATATCTATCCTAATCACTGAACATATAAGCCTATCAGTCACCCCTATGGCAGGCCGTATCAATCCTGAAGGCAGGGTGCTGGGTTTTATGTGAGAGGGTGCCCATGCATGAGCAGAGCCCCTCTGCAGCCTTCGGAACCTCTATTCCGGGGTTGTATGTGATGCAGCCAACCATATACTCTTAAGTGCATTATAACCTCGTGGTAAATGCTAACTTGAAAACGGCTGCAAGGAATTATGTCGTGTTTGGTGTCAAACACCTTGGAATCATACCTCCACACCAGTAACTGGTGTGGGAGGTATGATTCCTCCCTCCTAGAGGGAGAAATATGACAGCACCGGTACACCCGGTACCAACTTCACAGAGCCCTGGCATCACAAAATGGATGCTGCCAGCCACAGACATGAGTCTGCCCTCCTGCTGCTGGACGAAATTCCGGCAGGGGAGGCTGACAATAGGTTTCCTGTCACAGGGAGATGTGACCACCTCCCAGACAGGCTTTAGTGTTTTGGGGCTGGGTGGGTGCACTCTGAGAGTGCTTTGATGTCTGCACTGGGGGCACATTTGGTGTCCCTGTGCATAGTCCAGCTCAAACCGGTTGCAGGGGCTACCAGCCCCTGCTCTGGTGCGAAACTGGACAAAGGACATAGGTGTAGCCACCCCTCTGTCCTGACCCTCCCATAGGTGGGTCTCCAGAGTTTGTCCCACCCCTTCCTTGGGTATAAAGTAGGAACCCTGACTAAAGGACTTGGATATTACCTGGTCTAATCTCTGCTACAGAAACCAAGTAACCTTCGACGATCTACACTTTGCTGGACGACTGAAGAATCTCCCTTGGAGTAAAGGAGTTACTCCCCTGCAATGCAGGCACCTCAACGCATCTGACCGGTTTGCATCTACGCAGCTCCTGACAGACTCCGAAGATTTTGCAACACAGGAGGTGGGTGCCCAAGCTTCCCCGAGGCTGACTAGTGCTCTCAGGAAACCTGAGACCCGCAGCCCTCGTGGGGACCGTGCAACCTGAACCACTGGACACCGTGCACATTTGCAGCAACATATGCTTTTTGGCAATCCCTGAGGCTGTGCTTTGGGCTACTTGTAGTCCAAGCCCCGAGCAGTGTTTCCACTGAAGATTACCGGCCTACACTCCACGAGTGTTCCGTGGGCTGGTATTGTGTGATTCCTCTCAAGGTCCCTTTGCGATCCCTGGTCCGTTGACCTGTGGGTCCCTGAGAAGGCAAATTTAACTTTCAATGTGCTTTTCTGGTTGCTACAGACGTGCCCTGACTCTCCATAGCTTGGGAAGTCCCCAGGACCTTGCTGGTCTTCACCGAAGCATCTTTTTTTTGACCGCATTGGTTGCAGTTGCCAAGGCTTGTTGGTCTCCAATCCAGAAACTGACCCCCAGCACTCGACATCCTTTGTAGGACAGCTCTCCTGCAGAATCTGGTCATCGTCAACATCTCCTGGTCCCCGGGGCTGCAGAGTCAAGCTTCACCTCTTCGCACCTGAAACACCCGACATCGGTGGGCATTCGATTGCTCCGCTCCTGGTCACGTGAAGTGACCCAGACTTTGTCCCCTCTGCTTTCAGGTTCTTCTCATCTCTGACCCAGGCTTGGATCACACCGGACACTTTTCTTCTCCACAGCAGCAGCACTTCTTCGCATCACGCCATTGAAAACGACAAGGGTTTCCGACACCAGTTGACCCCTATGCACCCGGCTTCCCTGGGCTAGGTAACGCGGGTACCTCGGTACTCACAAGGGTGCTGGCCTTAGAACCTTCTAAGTTTAACTGTGTTTGCTTGAAGTCCTCCCCGAAGTGTCCTTAAACTCTAAATTTCCAACCGCGACTTTCCCATAGAGTTGTATGGAGCTCGCGCCTATGTTCCCACACTGCACCTGTCCTCCGTGGGTCCCCTGTGTCACTACCTTGGGTGGTTCCTTGGGATCCCAGTGATTCTACGTGCTCTAGGCACTGTGTCTAGTCAAGTCGGGGTTGTTATACCACTTTCTTAATATATGGTTTGGTCTCCCCTGTAGCCCACTGTGTATTGTGCTATTTACTGTCGTTCTAGTACTGTAATATTGTGTGCCTTGTTCTCTAATCTCATAAAGAGGTTAGTAGAGAGTGTTTAGTAATAAATACATATATTTTATATATACCTGGTGTGGTTCTCCTTTCATTTGGTCATTCAAGAGGTTATATACTGGTAAAACAAGCTGCTTTACTTTCCTTCAAGACTTAGCCTGAAGGCTGCTCTCCACAGCTACCACTAGAATAGCTTTCTATAAAGGTTGTCTTTAACCTAATCATCAATAAGGGTCGTTTGGACTGGTGCAAGGTGCTCACTTTAAGTAGTGATACCAAAGGGGTTGATGGACGGAGCGTTAGAGCAAATCAAACACTCACCCCCAGTCAACTGATCTGGGTTTAATCCATCATCACTCTTTAGCTCACTCCACCACCCCAGTTCAGACATGGCCATATGCAAATCAGTCTGACCCTGTGCCTCATGGGAACAGTCCAGCCCGAACAGCCAAGCCATGTCTTCCCTGGACCGGAAACAAGCCTCCTGGGACCGGTTTCGGGTTCATAACCCTCATCAGCCAGGCTATCTTGAATCCAGTGGCAAAGTGAGCAAGGGACCCACGCCTGGGCATACCCTGCCAACTTAGGGCGAACAAAGCGATACCAAAGGGGATGATGGACGGAGCGCTAGAGCACATCAAACACTCACTCCCAGTCAACTGATCTGGGTTTAATCCATCATCACTCTTAGCTCACTCCACCACCCCAGTTCAGACATGGCCATATGCAAATCAGTCTGACCCTGTGCCTCATGGGAACAGTCCAGCCCGAACTGCCAAGCCATGTCTTCCTGGACCGGAAACAAGCATCCTGGGACTCGGTTTCGGGTTCATAACCCTCATCAGCCAGGCTATCTTGAATCCAGTGGCAAAGTGAGCAAGGGACCCACGTCTGGGCATACCCTGCAAACTTAGGGCGAACAAAGCGATACTCAAAGGGGATGATGGACGGAGTGTTAGAGCAAATCAAACACTCACCCCCAGTCAACTGATCTGGGTTTAATCCATCATCATTCTTTAGCTCACTCCACCACCCCAGTTCAGACATGGCCATATGCAAATCAGTCTGACCCTGTGCCTCATGGGAACAGTCCAGCCCGAACTGCCAAGCCATGTCTTCCCTGGACCGGAAACAAGCATCCTGGGACCGGTTTCGGGTTCATAACCTCATCAGCCAGGCTATCTTGAATCCAGTGGCAAAGTGAGCAAGGGACCCACGCCTGGGCATACCCTGCCAACTTAGGGCGAACAAAGCGATACCAAAGGGGATGATGGACGGAGCGTTAGAGCAAATCAAACACTCACCCCAGTCAACTGATCTGGGTTTAATCCATCATCATTCTTTAGCTCACTCCACCACCCCAGGGAAGACATGGCCATATGCAAATCAGTCTGACCCTGTGCTCATGGGAACAGTCCAGCCCGAACTGCCAAGCCATGTCTTCCCTGGACCGGAAACAAGCATCCTGGGACCGGTTTCGGGTTCATAACCCTCATCAGCCAGGCTATCTTGAATCCAGTGGCAAAGTGAGCAAGGGACCCACGCCTGGGCATACCCTGCCAACTTAGGCGAACAAAGCGATACCAAAGGGGATGATGGACGGAGCGTTAGAGCAAATCAAACACTCACCCCCAGTCAACTGATCTGGGTTTAATCCATCATCATTCTTTAGCTCACTCCACCACCCCAGTTCAGACATGGCCATATGCAAATCAGTCTGACCCTGTGCCTCATGGGAACAGTCCAGCCCGAACTGCCAAGCCATGTCTTCCTGGACCGGAAACAAGCATCCTGGGACCGGTTTCGGGTTCATAACCCTCATCAGCCAGGCTATCTTGAATCCAGTGGCAAAGTGAACAAGGGACCCACGCCTGGGCATACCCTGCCAACTTAGGGCGAACAAAGCGATACCAAAGGGGATGATGGACGTGGGGTGGTGGAGTGAGCTAAAGAATGATGATGGATTAAACCCAGATCAGTTGACTGGGGGTGAGTGTTTAATTTGCTCTAGCGCTCCGTCCATCATCCCCTTTGGTATCGCTTTGTTCGCCCTAAGTTGGCAGGGTATGCCCAGACGTGGGTCCCTTGCTCACTTTGCCACTGGATTCAAGATAGCCTGGCTGATGAGGGTTTTGAACCCGAAACCGGTCCCAGGATGCTTGTTTCCGGTCCAGGGAAGACATGGCTTGGCAGTTCGGGCTGGACTGTTCCCATGAGGCACAGGGTCAGACTGATTTGCATATGGCCATGTCTGAACTGGGGTGGTGGGAGTGAGCTAAAGAATGATGATGGATTAAACCCAGATCAGTTGACTGGGTGTGAGTGTTTGATTTGCTCTAGCGCTCCGTCCATCATCCCCTTTGGTATCGCTTGTTCGCCCTAAGTTGGCAGGGTATGCCCAGACGTGGGTCCCTTGCTCACTTTGCCACTGGATTCAAGATAGCCTGGCTGATGAGGGTTTTGAACCCGAAACCGGTCCCATGATGCTTGTTTCCGGTCCAGGGAAGACATGGCTTGGCAGTTCGGGCTGGACTGTTCCCATGAGGCACAGGGTCAGACTGATTTGCATATGGCCATGTCTGAACTGGGGTGGTGGAGTGAGCTAAAGAATGATGATGGATTAAACCCAGATCAGTTGACTGGGGGTGAGTGTTTGATTTGCTCTAGCGCTCCGTCCATCATCCCCTTTGGTATCGCTTGCTCGCCTCTAAGTTGGCAGGGTATGCCCAGACGTGGGTCCCTTGCTCACTTTGCCACTGGATTCAAGATAGCCTGGCTGATGAGGGTTTTGAACCCGAAACCGGTCCCAGGATGCTTGTTTCCGGTCCAGGGAAGACATGGCTTGGCAGTTCGGGCTGGACTGTTCCCATGAGGCACAGGGTCAGACTGATTTGCATATGGCCATGTCTGAACTGGGGTGGTGGAGTGAGCTAAAGAATGATGATGGATTAAACCCAGATCAGTTGACTGGGGGTGAGTGGTTGATTTGCTCTAGCGCTCCGTCCATTATCCCTTTGGTATCGCTTTGTTCGCCCTAAGTTGGCAGGGTATGCCCAGACGTGGGTCCCTTGCTCACTTTGCCACTGGATTCAAGATAGCCTGGCTGATGAGGGTTTTGAACCCGAAACCGGTCCCAGGATGCTTGTTTCCGGTCCAGTGAAGACATGGCTTGGCAGTTCGGGCTGGACTGTTCCCATGAGGCACAGGGTCAGACTGATTTGCATATGGCCATGTCTGAACTGGGGTGGTGGAGTGAGCTAAAGAATGATGATGGATTAAACCCAGATCAGTTGACTGGGGGTGAGTGTTTGATTTGCACTAGCGCTCCGTCCATCATCCCCTTTGGTATCGCTTTGTTCGCCCTAAGTTGGCAGGGTATTCCCAGACGTGGGTCCCTTGCTCACTTTGCCACTGGATTCAAGATAGCCTGGCTGATGAGGGTTTTGAACCCGAAACCGGTCCCAGGATGCTTGTTTCCGGTCCAGGGAAGACATGGCTTGGCAGTTCGGGCTGGACTGTTCCCATGAGGCACAGGGTCAGACTGATTTGCATATGGCCATGTCTGAACTGGGGTGGTGGAGTGAGCTAAAGAATGATGATGGATTAAACCCAGATCAGTTGACTGGGGGTGAGTGTTTGATTTGCTCTAGCGCTCCGTCCATCATCCCCTTTGGTATCGCTTTGTTCGCCCTAAGTTGGCAGGGTATGCCCAGACGTGGGTCCCTTGCTCACTTTGCCACTGGATTCAAGATAGCCTGGCTGATGAGGGTTTTGAACCCGAAACCGGTCCCAGGATGCTTGTTTCCGGTCCAGGGAAGACATGGCTTGGCAGTTCGGGCTGGACTGTTCCCATGAGGCACAGGGTCAGACTGATTTGCATATGGCCATGTCTGAACTGGGGTGGTGGAGTGAGCTAAAGAATGATGATGGATTAAACCCAGATCAGTTGACTGGGGGTGAGTGTTTGATTTGCTCTAGCGCTCCGTCCATCATCCCCTTTGGTATCGCTTTGTTCGCCTCTAAGTTGGCAGGGTATGCCCAGACGTGGGTCCCTTGCTCACTTTGCCACTGGATTCAAGATAGCCTGGCTGATGAGGGTTTTGAACCCGAAACCGGTCCCAGGATGCTTGTTTCCGGTCCAGGGAAGACATGGCTTGGCAGTTCGGGCTGGACTGTTCCCATGAGGCACAGGGTCAGACTGATTTGCATATGGCCATGTCTGAACTGGGGTGGTGGGAGTGAGCTAAAGAATGATGATGGATTAAACCCAGATCAGTTGACTGAGGGTGAGTGTTTGATTTGCTCTAGCGCTCCGTCCATCATCCCCTTTGGTATCGCTTTGTTCGCCTCTAAATTGGCAGGGTATGCCCAGACGTGGGTCCCTTGCTCACTTTGCCACTGGATTCAAGATAGCCTGGCTGATGAGGGTTTTGAACCCAAAACCGGTCCCAGGATGCTTGTTTCCGGTCCAGGGAAGACATGGCTTGGCAGTTCGGGCTGGACTGTTCCCATGAGGCACAGGGTCAGACTGATTTGCATATGGCCATGTCTGAACTGGGGTGGTGGAGTGAGCTAAAGAATGATGATGGATTAAACCCAGATCAGTTGACTGGGGGTGAGTGTTTGATTTGCTCTAGCGCTCCGTCCATCATCCCCTTTGGTATCACACTTTAAGTAGTGGACAGCAAATACCAGGCCAACTTCTCACAGCCCTTTTATTCCAACAGGAGGTCGCCCTCACTTCCGCCCATGAAACATTCAGATTGCAGGTGGCTCGGACCTCGAGTGAGATACAGTCGCTTCTTAACACTAACCTCCCACTTCATTTTGGGGAACTAATTCACGAAATATTTAATGCATCTGATACGACAGGCCTTGCCCATTTTTTTAAATGTGTGGGATCTGGCCTGGTCTCTTCCTTTCAAACTATATTCGGGGTAATACCGGCTTTTATTCATTCTATATTTTCCAGTGTCTTCGGAGGGTTCCCCTTAATATTGGCGCTGGCAGCTGGTGTCCTGCTTCTCCTTCTTGTGCTTCGTAATGGCTGCTCACTTTGTGGCTCTGCACAGGCCGGACCAGCTTCATCTGTACCGTAATCGCCTGTATGAGGCTTTTGGATGCTTGCCTTTAGCAACGCTTGGCGTCAGTTACAACTTGACATTCCGCTTTGCCTACTTTACTTGCGTGCAACCAGTGCTTCATTTCAAACTGTGTCATTTCTCCTGGGCGATGGAACTTTGCTTATCGAACATGTGGTGTCCAATCCCTGATTTCAGCCGGTTGATGGGTCCCTTAGAGACGCATGATGTGGCCTGTTCTGTGGATGGTCAGATGACACGTGGAGCTTTACTTGGAATCTTGGATCAATGGGATATCTGTGCGGCTGCGCAGACTTTCCTACAACGAAGTTTCATTGAATACCACGCAAGTTTGCCTTTTCTATTTTTGGATGCTCCTGTTTGTGAGGAACATGATTGTTCCTTCGACTTACTTAATTGGATATCTTCACTTTTTTCCACCAATGACAATGATGAGCTATTGGAAGGTATTGCATTCCTTTGCACCTAAACCTTCATAGATTGACTACTTGGATCGTCCCTGCTCCACTGTCTGGCATACAGACTCTTTGTTCAAGCTCAAAGTGCCGTTAGCTTTTTTTCGAACTTTCCCCTTTTCTTTTCTCCGATTTGGTTTTTTTAGAAGGTCCCTTACCTATATTTTTACTGATGCCCGACTTTTGAACTCTGTTTTTGTTCTTCTGTTTATGTCCTACTGACTTACCAGGGGGAGGGTGTTATATGGGGTTATATGGCCCTAAGACACATTGTCGACATTGCTAAGTTAGCATGAGTTTTGCTTGCCCTATGCTGCTGCTTTTGCGCACGCCTCTGCTAAGCGTTTGTTTTCGCAACACTTTGCCTCTGCCCTGTACATGATAACAGATTGTTTTTCACGTTCTCAGCCTTCCCTTCAATTCTGTCTGAACATAATGTGCAAGGTCGGTCAACAATGTCTCTTGTTATTCTGTTCTGGTCAGTCCCTATTACCTAGACAAAACATGTTACCAACAGCTGCAATGTGGAAGAATCGTGCTTTGATATAACGTTGTTGCATGTTTTTGAAACACACTCGAAGAAAGCCGTTCCATGGAGCTGAGCGCTGCTGTTCCTATGATGTAAACCTTTGGGTTTAGGCTTTCAGGTAGGGGTCTGCTAATAACGCCTAGAGATCTTCTATTATATAAAATAACTTCTTACTGCCGTGGGGAGGGTGATTAGGCCCAGTTATTTTGCCTTTTTCACAGTCTTTATAAAATGATGACTCCTTTCATATTCTATGGTATCGTAACAATGCTAATGATTCTTGCCTTATGCATTTTGCTGCTAGTTGTGGTTCGCATACTGTTTTATGAATCACTATAGTCAAAATAAACATTTTGAACTTATTTAGTGACTCTGATTATTTTTATTGTGGACAAGTAAGTGAGAGCGAAAGAGTGTCTTGTTCCCGCGACTCTGAGGTGAGTCGGGAGTGCTCGTGTTCTGGGTTGTCTAAACATTCGTAGCTACTTGATATTTGTTGGAGACCGAATGAGACACTATTGCTAGTCGGTTGGGATTTTGGGTACTAAGGTGATAGGAGGTACACCCCTATTTACTGAGGTCCTGTTTTCTTGTGCATAGTTCTGTGTATGAGCAGAATCCCCCCAACAGTCAGACTATAAACAACAGAATAAGAAAAGGTGCCCAAATGAAATGTATAAAGTTACTATGCACTGAATATACGGAATTTGCACAATTGTATTAGTAGGTTCTATGATGTGAAAGATGTTAGGCTTAAAGCCTTCTGTGAATATACTATTCATGCCTATTTTGCACAAATGCTCAATTTTGCACGCAGGTCATTCATCGATGGGTGTTGTTGTTATCTACATTGTTTTTAGTAAGAAGATTTCATTAACTTCCTTAATCTATGTGATGTTTCATTATTAATTATTTATACCCGATGTTTCTTTTCAATAAGGGTTGTGTTTACAGATAATGTATTTAATTTTCAAAGTCTATTTTTCATGTTTATAGTGGTAGTAAGCACGGTGTCACTTTAAATATCATTGCAATTTCCGCAACGTCATGTGATCATGGCCAGGCTTGGCCAAAACGCATCATGGTGGATATGTGAAAAATAAAATAATCGCACAAGAATTTTGGGTCTGTGTCCCGACGTCCCCTTGGAGGGATAGACGCAACGGATATTGAAGTATACATTTATATATATATATATAAAAAATGTATTTATATGTGTGTGTATATATATATATATATATGTATATATGTATGTATATGTATGTATATATATATATATATATATATATATATATATATATATATATATATATATATATATATATATTCACTGAAAAAACCATAGGTTTCAGACACGTTATAGTTACAAATTTGCATTTAAAAACCTTTGAAATTCACTGAAAAAACCATAGGTTTTAGGGACAGCTATAGTTAGTTGGACATTTCACTCGTACAAAACCATAGAAATTCCTCGTTATAGTTAGTTCAGCTAACTATAACTCGCGCCCCGCAATGCACTGCTGATGACGTCACATATTACATCACTCATGACATGGTCAGTGACATCACTGATGACATCACTGATGACATCTCAAATGACATCACTGATGACATCATCCAGTGACTGTGTGTTTCTGTAAAGTTTAAATATGTTTAATATATATAGGGAAAGGCGTATTGAAGAATGAGTGGGTGTATAAGTGTCTGAATGGATGATTTAGTACGTGAGTGACTGACTCTACAAGTGAGTGATTAAACGTATCTTACTGAATGCATGGGTTAGTGACTAAACTGTGTGAATGTCTGTATCCATCTGTTTGTTGGTGTGTAAGTGGATGCATGGATTTGCGAATAGCTACATGAGTGTCTATATGGGTTATTGATTGGTTCTCTGAGTATCTGTATGGCTGCCTGAGTGTTTGTGTGGGTGGGGTGTGTGTGACTCTGTACATAGATGTGTGAGTGGGTGATTCACTGGGTGCATGATTTCAAGAGTGCATCTGTGATGGACTGCTTGGGTGGGTGAGTGTGTGTATGGGTGTGTTAGTGAGTGAATGTATATCTCAGTGGTACATGTGCGAGTAACTACATATGTAAAAGGCAGTATATATGTGTGTTAGAGTTTTTGAAATGGCTATAAGTGAGAGTGTGTGATTCTGAGAGTGGCTGTATGGATGTGTGTGTGCTTGTATCAGTTATTGTATAAGAGCGTAAGAATGTGCTAGTATTTGTATGAGTAAGTGAGCTGGTGTGTGTATAACTGTGTAGGTGAGTAAATGGGTGTGTGATTAATTTTTTGCATGACTGACTAGGTGTGTGAGTACCTCTATGGATGAGTGGTGGTGTGTGAGTGTTTATATAGGTGTATGAGTGCATATGATAGTCCTGTACTGAGTGACTGTAAGTATGAGTGACTGGACGGGTGAGTGAGTAGATGTGTGTGTGTGTGTGTGTGTGTGTAGACCTAAGAATCAGTGAGTGGGTATGTAGTTATTGGTATTGGAGTGTGTATGGTTTTGCGAATGGCAGTCTGTAATTTAGAGTGGGTGTATCAAAAGTTATATTAGGGTGTGAGAAGATGCATGAAATAATCACATGGATGATGTCATCAGTGATGTCATCAGTGATGTCATTTGAGATGTCATCAGTGATGTCATCAGTGATGTCACTGACCATGTCATGAGTGATGTAATATGTGACGTCATCAGCAGTGCATTGTGGAGGCGTGAGTTATAGTTAGCTGAACTAACTATAACGGGGGAATTTCTATGGTTTTGTACGAGTGAAATGTCCAACAAACTATAGCTGTCCCTAAAACCTATGGTTTTTTCAGTGAATGTCAAAGGTTTTTTAAATGCAAATTTCTAACTATAACGTGTCTGAAACCTATGGTTTTTTCTGTGAATTTCAAAGGTTTTTTAAATGCTAATTTCTAACTATAACGTGCCTGAAAACCTATGGTTTTTTCAGTGAATTTCAAAGTTTTTTTAAATGCTAATTCCTAACTATAACATGTCTGAAACCTATGGTTTTTTTCAGTGAATTTCCAAGGTTTTGTAAATGACAATTTTTAAATGTATTAATTGTTATATTTATTTTTTTGATACTGATTTTCTACATTTTTTTAAACTATTTATTTTTTAAATTACATTGTAATTACATTATACATTACATTACAAAATATACTTTCTCAGAATGAATTACTTTAGTTTAAATTCTTTGCAAATAGGCAATAGACTTTTAAGTACAGTAGTTACAGTTGTTGCAATAGGCAACACAATTTCAAACACAATGCAACATTGAGCTCAGTGTGAATTTCAAGTTAAATGCAATTAGTTACTTTATGGATTACTTTTCTAACCACAGGACTGGATCCTAGATTCAGTCCTGGGACATCTCCTGTAAACAGTTGAGTAAAAGCGTTTTGGTTACAGTACTGATTTTTAAGGAATATTATTGTATTTTAAAAGTTGACACTTAGAAACTTTTTCACATAGAATCACCAATGTTATCCTATGGCTGGAAATTCACTTAGCAGGTAAGTGGTGTTATCGTTACTTTTTCTTACTCAGTGGTGGATCCTGGATCCAGCACTGGTGCATCTCCTGTAAACAGTTGAAAGAATGCGTTTAAGTCATACAGGCGATTTTTAAGGAATATTTGTAGTTTGTGAAAATTGACACTTTGAAACTTTTCTGCTGAAAACCAGACAATGGATTCCTATGGAAGGAAATACAAGTTACTGGTAAGTACGGTTTGAAATACTTTTCAGGGTTAGTGCTGGGCTAAAAGATGCAGCACTGGGTTCTCTCCTGATAACAGGTGAGTAAATCGGAATTCGTAGTTCAGCTGATTTTAGAGGAATATTATAAAGTTCCAAAACTCCACACTTAGAAGAATTTCCAAGTGAAACCAGTCAATGTTAGCCTATGGAAGAAAATTCAAGTTCCTGGTAAGTACGGTTAAAATTACTTTTCAGGATCAGTACTGGGCTAAAAGATGCAGCACTGGGTTCTCTCCTGATAACAGGTGAGTAAATCGGAATTCGTAGTTCGGCTGATTTTAGAGGAATATTATAAAGTTCCAAAACTCCACACTTAGAAGAATTTCAAAGTGAAACCAGTCAATGTTAGCCTATGGAAGGAAATTCAAGTTACTGGTAAGTACGGTTAAAATTACTTTTCAGGATCAGTACTGGGCTAAAAGATGCAGCACTGGGTTCTCTCCTGATAACAGGTGAGTAAATCGGAATTGGTAGTTCGGCTGATTTTAGAGGAATATTATAAAGTTCCAAAACTCCACACTTAGAAGAATTTCCAAGTGAAACCAGTCAATGTTAGCCTATGGAAGGAAATTCAAGTTGCTGGTAAGTACGGTTAAAATTACTTTTCAGGATCAGTACTGGGCTGAAAGATGCAGCACTGAGGTCTCTCCTGATAACAGGTGAGTAAATCGGAATCCGTATTTCGGCTGATTTTAGAGGAATATTATAAAGTTCCAAAACTCCACACTTAGAAGAATTTCCAAGTGAAACCAGTCAATGTTAGCCTATGGAAGGAAATTCAAGTTACTGGTAAGTACGGTTAAAATTACTTTTCAGGATCAGTACTGGGCTAAAAGATGCAGCACTGGATTCTCTCCTGATGACAGGTGAGTAAATCGGAATTCGTAGTTCGGCTGATTTTAGAGGAATATTATAAAGTTCCAAAACTCCACACTTAGAAGAATTTCCAAGTGAAACCAGTCAATGTTAGCCTATGGAAGGAAATTCAAGTTACTGGTAAGTACGGTTAGAATTACTTTTCAGGACCAGTACTGGGCTGAAAGATGCAGCACTGAGGTCTCTCCTGATAACAGGTGAGTAAATCGGAATTCGTATTTCGGCTGATTTTAGAGGAATATTTGCACAATGGTGAAGGGAGGGGCGGGGCCTGAGGTGACATCTGTGCAAACGCGCCCGTGGCGCGTTTTAAGTTGGGGGATTAAGTCCCCTTGAATCATGAGGGTCCCTGGGGACCAACTAGCCCACCAGGAACCTCCAGTATGCGCTAGAGGGCTGCGTTGCAGAGACGTGTACAGAGGCCACACCCCTTTACACCTCTCTGCAACGCAGCTCTGTGGCGCTTTCTGAACGTACCTGTTGGGCTAGTTGGCCCCCAGGGACCCTCAGGATTGAAGGGGATTTAATTCCCCATCTCAAAACGCGCCACGGGCCTGTTTGCACACATGTCACCTCAGGCCCCGCCTCCCTTCACCACTGTGCAAACGCGCCCGTGGTGCGTTTTAAGTCGGGGGATTAAGTCCCCTTGAATCCTGAGGGTCCCTGGGGTGCAACTAGCCCACCAGCTACCTCCATTAAGCGCCACAGAGCTGCGTTGCAGAGAGGTGTGAAAAGGGCGTGGCCTCTGTACACCTCTCTGCAACGCAGCCTCTGGCGCATACTGGAGGTTCCTGGTGGGCTAGTTGGCCCCCAGGGACCCCCAGTATTCAAGGGGAATTTCTTCCCCTACTTAAAACGTGCCAGGGGGCGCGTTTGCAGAGTACTGCAGGGAGGGGGGCGGAGCCTCCGGCACGATGCCGGTCGTTTTTTTTTTCTTTTGTTTTTTTTTTTAATGGGAGGTGGGCTGCGTGGCCCCCCTTCCCATGGCCACTTTTGGCCCCGGGGACCCCATCCCCGGGGGCCTGTGCATTTCTTTTTTTTGAAAAAAACGGGTAGGGGGCCGCGTGGCCCCCCTTCCCTGGGCCTCTATTGGCCCCGGGGACCCCATCCCCCGGGGCATGCCCTCGTTTAAAAAAATATATATATGGAGGGGGGCTGCGTGGCCCCCCTCCTCAGGCCATTTAAGGCCCCGGGGACCCCATCCCCCGGGGCCGGCCTTGCCCTTATTTTTTTATTTTTTTTAAAAAACCTTTATTTGGGGAGGGGGGCTGCGTGGCCCCCCTCCCTGGCCACTTATGGCCCCGGGGACCCCATCCCCCGGTGCCTGGCCTCTGGTTGGGGACTGTGGGGGGGTCCCCAATCCCCCCACAGTCCCAGCCGGCTCCCCGTGTCCTACGGAGCCGGCATTGCTTTTCCACATGGGGAGCAGCTAACATGCTTCTCCCCATGTGGAAAGCAATTGTTTGCATTTTGAAGAGAGAGCAGGTTTCCTGCTCTCTCTTCAAAATGCAAACGAAGTTTGATATGACAGGACGGGAGCCGCGAGGCTCCCATCCTGTCACAGCAAACTACAGTGTCCCGGGGGTAGGCACCCCAGGACACTGCGAGGAGCCGGCCCTGGGGGTGGCGGTCCCCAGGGCCATCAAGGGCTCCAGGAGGGAGGCCGCACGGCCCCTCCTATCCAGTACACAGCCCCGGGAGGTGGTGGTCCCTCGGGTTTTGGGGTCCGTAACGGACCCCCATATTCAAATGTTTAGTGCCCCGGGAGGTGGCGGTCCTCGGGTATGTGGGTGGGCTGGAGCCCCCACACAGGTTAAATTAAGAAATAAAGAAGCCCCGGGGGTGGCGGTCCCCGGGGCTGCGGGGGGGCCTTAGAGGCCCCCCCTACATAAATTAAAACCCCCCCACCATGCCCCCGGGACTTGGGCCACCCGGGGGCAAATTACCATCGAAGCGCGGGAGACCGCGCTTCGATTTTTTTTTTTTCCGGCAGGATCCGCGCTCCCTGAGCGCATCCTGCCGATTAAAAAAAAAAAATGCTTTTTTCTACCCAGGGGTCCTTGTGGGACCCCTGAGCAGACCTAGGGGGTCAGGGTGTTTCTACCCTGCCCCCTTTGTGCTTTGCGCACTTTTTTACTGCTTTCTTGTTCCTCGGTTCTACCGAGGAATAAGATGGCTGCCAACACTTCCTGGTTTGGAGTGTTGACAGCCAATTAGCAGACAGCTCGTGATTGGGAGGGTGCGCGAATCCGACGCGGCCATAGATATATATGTGATTTTCCTTTTCATTTTCTCAGGAACTACTGAACGGATTTACACCATTTAACAAAAAGGGTTCTTTCTGAACCAAGAACTACCTCTTTGCCAAATTTGGTGTAATTCCGTTCAGCAGTTCGGGCTGTAGCCGTGTCTAAAGTTTCCTATGGGAAAATGAATGGGGAAAACACGTTTTGGGGCCCCCCTTTTTTCTCGGCCTCCGCTTGACGAATCACCCCGAGACTTTCAGGGTAGGAGCGGACCGGAGCGGGCCATAAAGTTTGAAAATTTCGTGAAGATTCGTCAACCGGAAAGAGAGTTATTTAAAATAGAATGTCGCGGATTTCCTATGGAAAATAGGTCCTAACTATAACTATCTACTGGCGACCGCCTGTAGATAATATACACACATATATATCAAACCAAAACCCTTTCAAGCATAGAGTGACGCATAAATTATGCAATAAAAAAGAAAGAAGCAGAGAACTCTGGGTAGTTCTCAAGTTTAGGTGGAAAGCAGCTCCAGTATAGAGCACTCTCAACACCAGCGACACTCTAAATTTGCGCGCTGCTAAAGGGGGGGGTAGTGAAAGCCTGGTGCACATAAATTATATTTATTACAACAGGATATGTTCAGTGAAAATGCAAATTCAATTATAAAAGTATGCTGTAGCAAGAGGCCTGTGAGAGTCAACCACACCATGTTGCCTTCCTTGTGATGCCTTTCCTCTCTGTTTTTCTACTTTAAGCAACACTTCTCATGTCTTATTTTATTCAAAATGACAAAAATACCCTGTTATGGACTTAATTCTAAATATATGATCTCGCGGGCAGTACGCAAGAGCCGGACACAAGTACAGCCCCCTCGAAGTCCACGCAGGGGATTGTGTGTTCATATCAGCGATTGTCTTGTGAGAGTCGCAAGTTTGTAAACTAAATATTTGATACAATATACATACTGTAATCACTTTATTATTCAAGATTAGTATTCAATAATAACTGACACCATGAAAAAGATATCTGTACAAGAGATTAGAATGAAATTTATAAATCTACGTTCTCGGGAGTCTCCTGCAACCACCCACAAGAATGATCACACGCCTTAAAAATGGATGTACATTTTGAAAACACATAGTTTACAGTATAGGAAAAAATTATCAGTGTTTTTTTTAAAAATATAAACATGACGTTTATGTAAAGATACATACAAAGATTATGAAAAATATTATGGGAATATTTCTGAAGTTGAACATTCTCATCGCAAACATTGTTGCCATAGTTTGTTTCTAAGGACTGTAAAATATATTTGTATTTTTAAAAAAAACCTTCAAAATCACTGAAAACACCAAAGGTTAAAGTAACATTATAGTTAGGTGTAGTAAAAATGTGTTTTGATTACAAAACACTTGAAAAATCATTGAACAAACTAAAGATTAAAGTAATGTTATAATTAGGTGAATTTCTCAGTGACAACGTTAACGTTTTGAACAAAAAAAAACACAGAAATGTACCAGTTATAGTTAGCAGCATTCCCCCACCATGCACTGCTTAGGGCCTCATAAATGACATCACTCATGACATGTTCTATGACATCATTAATGACATCACTGATGATATCTCAAATGACATCACTGATGACATCATCCAAGCTTTGTTTTTTCCACATATTGATGTATAAATTGCTATGGCTTTATACGTAGTATAGATCACATTAACAATCAACCACAGATATATGGCAAACCCTCATTGAGTACGGTGTTCAATCTGTATACAGCTGTTCAGAGAAAGTCAAACTAGTGAATGTCAGTGAACTTAAATTACAAATGGAGGTGGGCCGTGCTGATTTAATTAATGATGTCATTTGAGATGTCATAAACGATGTCATAGAACATGTCATGGGTGATGTAATATGAGAGGTCATAAGCAGTGCATGTTGGGGTGCAAGTTATAGTTAGCTAACTAAAACTGGTGAATTTTTGTGTTTTTTTTTAGTTCAAAACAATATTGTTATCATTGACATACTCACCTAACTATAACGTCACTTGAACCTTTAGTTTTTCAATGAATTTCTACATTTTTTTTAAACAAAAACAAATCTTTTTATCACATTATCACACCTAACTAAAACTTTACTTTAACCTTTGCTTTTTTCAGTGAATACAAATATATATATATATATATATACATATATATATATATGTGCAATTTGTCTAACCACTTGCATTCACTCTGGGTAGCATCCCAGTCCATCGTTCTTTTGCCCACCATGCCACCTCAGTCTGGTCCCCGCCATATGCAAATCAGTCTTGACCCTGCTCCTCATGGGAACAGCCCAGCCCCAACTGCCACGTTTCAAGGAGAACCTAGCCTGGCAGTTCTTTGTATTTATTTTTTTGTAAGGTGCTAATATGTTACACAGGGCCCGATTTAATGCTTGGCAGTCAAGCCATTTTCTGCCAGGGCAATGGAATAAAACTGTTGCCCTAGCAGAGATCCCAACTGCCAAATTTAGAAATGTCCGTCAGTCGACTGACATTCCTAGCATTCAAAGGAATCACCATGAAGGTGGTTCCTGTGAATGCATTGAAACTTAGCCCTACCTACGGCCAAAGTTTTTTTTATTTTCAAATACAAAAACCCAAAGTGGATTTTTGTGCTTGAAAATAAAAAAAACAATGCCCCCCTCGCCATGGGAGTCATCTCCCATAGCAAGGGGGGGGGGCATTTTTTGTTTGTTTTTTACTCCCCTTTAGAGCCAGGGTTTGGCTGCTGGTGATGGGCAGCAAAAAATGGCTTTATGTCCATCCATCCCAACTTGGTGGACGGGCATATAGTTAATTCTCCGACGGTCCTTAATCTGTCGGGCCATCGGAGAAGTTTGGCCATAGTGTAGACGGAGTAGTCATCGCTGTGGTCAAACTATGGTTCGCCCAATTTTAAACTTGTTGGGCGGATCATGTTGGTGGTTAGCACGCTCCATTGCTGTTACTGCCAACATGTTAATCATGCCAGAGTCAGCTTTGAAGTGCTTTGTGCAACAAAGGTAAGGCATATAATAAGTCCCAGGCATTAAGCTGCCTGGGTTGAAGCTCACTTTCAAAATATCCATGAATGGGTGCTTGCGGAAGACATATTCAAGGTGGGCCCAGTATCAAGCCATGAGTGACGGACCCAATGAAGTCTGCCTTTGAGCTGGATGTCCTTTGAACAGCCTTGTCTTCAGTGCTTTCCTAAAGAATGGTAATGTGGGAAGATTTCACAAAGGGGATCAATGGAATTCCAAAGAAGAGCTCACTGAACATCCAGGGTGTGATTCACAAGCAGTCTCAACAGTCGTGGCAAAGGCTCCGCCATCATTGCGGAGTTCCAGCACTCATGGCAGAATCTCCACACTGCAGTTTCTCATTACGGAGATTCCATCATGAATGTGGAGACTCTGCTATGACTGCGGAGGACCTTTGTGAATCGGGCCCCCACTGTTTTCCCCAGACTGCTTGCTCATTTATCTTAATATGTTGATCAGACATGCGTTCCTAGATTTAAGGGTTGAGTTCAAGTCTGAACTGTGGGGTCCATTAGCAAAGGTAGACAGGTTCATTTACATTAAAGGAGTTGAAAGCTGTACGCATGATGTTCAATTTAAATCCTAGTTTCACTTGGAGCCAAGGCAGTTTTTCTGGATTGGAGTGATTTGGTTGTATTTCCTTAAGTTTATTTAGAGAGACATACATTGCTTGGTATTGCATTTTCTACAGTTTCAAATTCTCCTCCTCCTTTGGAGTGGTATTGGAGCATGTGTTCCAGGAGTCTAGGCATAATAGTACTGAAGTTCTTGCAAGTGCAATCTTATTGCTCTGTTGGAGCGCCTTCTTCTCATCATCGTAAGTTGTCTTGTATTCTCAATAACCAAAATAATGTGTTCATTTAAATATAGTTTCTATCACTGCTTGATGTTTTGTACTTGGTCCATTGGTCTTAGGGTTGTGCCCAACTCATACAACCAGTAAAATGGCAATAGTCAGCCAGCCAAATGGCAATATATGAATCACAATGTGCTTAAAGTAACATTCACGGGGTCCATCAGAAGAGAGACTGAAGCAAATAGGGAGGGAGTGTTTGAAATACAGAAAGACTTTTGTCTCTGAAAGCCAATAGGCTGAAGCAGCCTCAGTAGCATGTCAGGCATAACTCTGACAAGCTAAATATAGGGGTGGAGTAGTCACTCACTAGACAAAAGTACATCTATTGAGACCATCAGGGCTATGACCACAGTCATTCAATGTGAGGTGCATGTTTGGCATGGCAGTAGTGTGGCAACAATATTAAACACGTAGGGGTCGATTCCGATTCGGGCTGGAAAAAGCACCGACCGACTCGGAGCTGGAATTAATTCCGACCGACACGTACCTGTGGCGCCCGACACGCCAAGTACGATGCAAAGCGTGCAAAATCCGACCAACACGTACTGAACCCAAGCCGAACGACCGAGCCGCACGGAAAACAGCAATCCGGCCGGAAAAACACGCGAATCGAACCGACCGACATGCACCCGGAACAAATCCAACCGAAACGTACACGCGAACTCCAAACCGCAAAGTATGATGCAAGGCGCGAAAACCACGACCGAGTCGTAAGGAGGACAAGCCGTACGACCGACACGCATAGAAAACTGCGAGCCGAAGTAACACAAAACACCGCGACCGACGCGTACGCAGCATAGAAAACTGCACAAACACAGCGTGAACGAAACAGAGAAGACCGTACGAGACAACTGCAGGGTCCGACTCGGTCACAAGAACGTTTCCAACATGCACAGAAAGTACTAAGGAAAAATACACAAAAAAAGGCCAAACAAGCAATTACAAAGCCAATAAATACTGGGGGGTGGGGACAGAGAACAAAGACACACCCACAACTCCACCCATATAAAGGACACAAATCCCAACCATGATCCTTTGCAAATGCTATTCTACTGCCAGCACTCAACAGACAGCAACCACACACCCACAGCTCATCCCTCACACAAGCCACACACCATCAGCACACCAACAAATAGCTACCTCACATACACCCAGCAAAACACACACTCACACACCTTCACCTGCACACCAACACACACATTACTCACCATCACCACCCATCACCATGCCCCCAAAGAAGAATCACAAGTTCCTAGATTGTGAATTGGAAGTCCTGGTAGACGAGATCCTCAGGGTAGAGCCACAGCTGTTTGGCACACTGGTCCAACAGACACCCATCTCCCAGAAAACAAAGATGTGGGAGAGGATCATCAACAGGGTGAACGCACAATCACCATGTCTGCGCACAAAGACTGACATCCAGAACAGGTGGTATGACGTGCGCAGGAGGGTACGGGAGCTGCTGAAGAAGGACTACCTCCTGAGCCAATACACCGGCAGTGGCCCTCCTGCCAAGCCAGTATACCTCAGGCCCTGGGAGGAGAAGGTGCGGGCCATCCTTCCGCCAGTGAGCGTCTATGGACTAGAAAACATCCCAGAGCCTGGTGAGTACACAACAAATGTACACAATATTCTGCCACAATACACACACACATCACTGTCAAGGGGAGAGTCAAACCATGCACTCTTAGCAATTACACAGCAACCAGAACAGAATCATCCCAAAATGTGTATGTCAGTCAGATAAACACAACACATGCCATCTCAAAGTTACATTTAACCGTGTCATCACATGTACAAACACAACTACAACTACAGCTAGGCAGTGGCACAAATATAACTAACAAACACATCCAGACATGTAGCCACCACTACAACACCAACACACAGTGAAGACCACTGAAAGAAAGGAATTCTGTGTATGCTGGGCAAGTCAGTGTAGCCAATAGCATCATGGGAGTCGTAGTCACAGATATTGCTCACCCCCACAACTGTCCCATCAACACCACCATGAACCATGCGCACATCACAGGGAGTGGAAAAGGACTCACAAGATGGCTGACACTGGCTACTGCTGTGGGGAGCACAAGGCCCTGCTGGCAACTGTGCAACAACCAACAGCAGGACACCACTGACTGACATCCTGAGAGACAACTTCCACTCCCTGCAATGGAAGCACGTTCCATGGTGGGATATCTGGCTGGGTGGGAAGGAGGACTCGCAGCACTGACCATAGTCACAAGCACCTCCCCTCACACACCCCCTCAACACAAACTCCACAGAACCCACCTGGGAGAATGCAATGCCTCACATCCTAACTCAAGATCCCACAAAGAACCACCACCCTGGGTTATGTTGTGTGAAGCACAGGGACACTCTTGGGACTTTTAGCCAAACAACTGCCAGGACAACACTCCCAGCCATCCTGTCAGCACAGGCAGCCCACCCCACAGGGAAGCAGAGTCAAAAGGAAGGAAGTATGGGCATGCTGGGAAGTGGGGTGGAGGCAATAGCATGATGGGAGTAGTAGGCACAGATATTGCTCAGCCTCACAACTGGCCCATCAACACCACTGACAACCATGCTCACATCACAGGGAGTGGAAAAGGACTCACAAGATGGCTGACACTGGCTACTGCTGTGGGGAGCACAAGGCCCTGCTGGCAACTGTGCAACAACCAACAGCAGGACACCACTGACTGACATCCTGAAAGACAACTTCCACTCCCTGCAATGCAAGCACGTTCCATGGTGGGATATCTGGCTAGCTGGGAAGGAGGACTCACAGCACTGACCATAGTTATAAGCAGCTCACCTCACACACACCCTCAACACAAACTCCACATAACCCACCTGGGAGAATGCAATGCCTCACATACCAAATGAAGATCCCACAAAGAACCACCACCCTGGGTAATGCTGTGTGAAGCACAGGGACACACCTGGGACTTGTAGCCAAACAAACGCAAGGACAACACTGTCAGCCTTCCTGTCAGCACAGGCACACTACCCCACAGGGAAGCAGAGTCCAAAGGAAGGAAGTACGGGCATGCTGGGAAGGGGGTGTAGGCAATAGCATGATGGGAGTTGGAGTCACAGATACTGCTCACCCTCACAAGTGGCCCATCAACACCACTCTGAACCATGCTCACATCACAGGGAGTGGATAAGGACTGACAAGATGGCTGACACTGGCTACTGCTGTGGGGAGCACAAGGCCCTGCTGGCAACTGTGCACCAACAAACAGCAGGACACCACTGACTGACATCCTGAAAGACAACTTCCACTCCCTGCAATGCAAGCACGTTCCATGGTGGGATATCTGGCTGGGTGGGAAGGAGGACTTGCAGCACTGACCATAGTCACAAGCACCTCCCCTCACACACCCCCTCAACACAAACTCCACATAACCCACCTGGGAGAATGCAATGCCTCACATCCTAACTCAAGATCCCACAAAGAACCTCCACCCTGGGTTATGTTGTGTGAAGCACAGGGACACTCTTGGGACTTTTAGCCAAACAACTGCCAGGACAACACTCCCAGCCATCCTGTCAGCACAGGCAGCCCACCCCACAGGGAAGCAGAGTCAAAAGGAAGGAAGGATGGCCATGCTGGGAAGGGGGTGGAGGCAATAGCATGATGGGAGTCGTAGTCACAGCTCAACATCCCCCACCACATGGCCCAGCAAGCTCACACTCACGCATGCACATCCCACAGAGAGTGGAAAGGCCCATCAAAGATGTCTGACACTGTTGCTGTGTCGTGGGGAGCACAAGGGCATGCTGGGAACTGCACACCAACCAACAGCAGGACACCACTGTCAGCCATCTTGCCATTGCTCTCACACCCACACACACTGAACTCCCCACAAAAGCAAGTAAGTATGGGAATGCTGGGAAGTGGGGTGGAGGCAATAGCATGATGGGAGTCATAGTCACAGACATAGCTCACCCCCACAACTGGCCCATCAACACCACCCTGAACCATGCTCACATCACAGGGAGTGGAAAACAACTGACAAGATGGCTGACACTGGCAACTGCTGTGGGGAGCACAAGGCCCCGCTGGCAACTGTGCAACAACCAACAGCAGGACACCACTGACTGACATCCTGAAAGACAACTTCCACTCCCTGCAATGCAAGCACGTTCCATGGTGGGATATCTGGCTGGGTGGGAAGGAGGACTTGCAGCACTGACCATAGTCACAAGCACCTCCCCTCACACACCCCTCAACACAAACTCCACATAACCCACCTGGGAGAATGCAATGCCTCACATCCTAACTCAAGATCCCACAAAGAACCACCACCCTGGGTTATGTTGTGTGAAGCACAGGGACACTCTTGGGACTTTTAGCCAAACAACTGCCAGGACAACACTCCCAGCCATCCTGTCAGCACAGGCAGCCCACCCCACAGGGAAGCAGAGTCAAAAGGAAGGAAGGATGGGCATGCTGGGAAGGGGGTGGAGGCAATAGCATGATGGGAGTAGTAGGCACAGATATTGCTCAGCCTCACAACTGGCCCATCAACACCACCCACAACCATGCTCACATCACAGGGAGTGGAAAAGGACTCACAAGATGGCTGACACTGGCTACTGCTGTGGGGAGCACAAGGCCCTGCTGGCAACTGTGCAACAACCAACAGCAGGACACCACTGACTGACATCCTGAAAGACAACTTTCACTCCCTGCAATGCAAGCACAGTCCATGGTGGGATAACTGACTGGCTGGGTGGGAAGGAGGGCCGGCTGTCAACCAAATACAACCAATGCAGACCATGTTCACACCCCAACAAATACATAGAAATGCCCAAATAATGCAGGACAATGTGCTACACCAATATCAACCCCTGACTGTGACAACTTAGGACAATGCAATGTACAGGCCCGCACCCAGAGGCACAGTCACAGTCACAACTGTCAGGTGTGTCAACCATTGATGCCTGCAGAAACATAACATACATTGTGTGTGTCTCCCAAAAACAGGTGATGATGGGGACACAGCAGCAGACGCTGAGGAGTGCCAGTCCCAGGCTCAAGAGGATACGGAGCTCACTGGTGTCGTACAGCCTCTGCCCTCCTCGGATGAAGAAGACCAACCTGGCACCTCCGGTGCAAGTCAACATGCAGCACCAGCAGGACCACCAGCTGCAGCACCAGCAGGACCACCAGCTGCACCCCCTGCACCCACCCCTCCAACGACTGTCACCACAAATACCATCCCTGCCGACATGGACAGAACAAGGAGCACCACCAGCACAGGGACCCTGGACCAACGTGGGGCCATGGACACCACCACCACCACCAACCCCCAAGGGGGACCAGGGTCATCTGTGCGTGCCACTGCATGCACTGCACATGTCGGCAGGGGTGGTGGGAGGGGTGGGAGACAGAGGTCGCTGCTTGCAGAGGTGTCTGGTGTGCATGATGACCCACAACTGGCACGCATAGCCGATGCGTACCAGTCCAGCACCGGAGATCTCAGCCAGGTAGTGGGGCTCCTCAGAGACATGAAACAGCAGCAGGCTGCCCATCATGCCCGCTTGGACTCACACATGTCCCGCGTGGAGTCCAAGTGGGACACACTGCAAGAGATGACGGCGGTGCATAGGGACATATTACAATGCCTCCGCCAGATGAACAGCAACCAGTCTACACCTCCCTGTGTGCCAACAACATCTGGTGCTGAAACAACTGCAACTGCCACAGGGAGGGAGGATGACTCTGGCGGAGAGTCCCCTGCACCGCAGCAGCCTGTACTTGAGGGGCCCCCCAAAGAAGAGGGGTCGTCCGAGGAGGGGCAAGTGAGAGGCCGATGGCCAAGTGCAACCCCCAGGAAGCCTGAACCTGTTCTGGATGTTCACCTTTGTGCACAAACTGTTCACCCTGTTGACGGCAACACAACTCCCACACATGACATGGGGAGTACAAGTTGGACCAATGTCTCAGACAACTGTGGCCCCGATACTGGGGATTTTGTCTACCAGGACTTTCAATTCATCTAGGAACTTCTGATTGCAATATAAATGTACAGCACTAACCATCCTATGCACTATTCACACAAATGTATCACAATAAACACACTAATACACCATACTTGCCTCTGTTGTGATTCCAACGTGGGTGCTGTCATGGGGATGATGAACTGCAAAATTACACTGTGTATGCGAACTGCAACAGCAAGTACAACACAGGCATGTGAGTAATGGCAACGTGACACATATGAGGGAGACACACCACCAGGGCTACACAACACATACACACCTAGGCCATCTGACTCATTGCCTACACTGATGTTGCCAGGAAAGACGGTGCAATGCACAGACACCACACCTATTCCCAGTTGTAGTCAAGTAGCCCACAGGTGCAGTAAGCAAATGGCAGTCAAATGTGTGACCACAGACAACGCACATCACAAAGTGAAGCACAGGTTTATTACACAGTTGCAACATGTCGTAACCACTACAGATGCAAGGTAATCCCACCTGGCAGCGGGCACACAGTCAACAACTGTAGAAGGAAGGAAGTCCATGGGTGTGGCGCACATCACCTGTAGGGACACAACAGCTACCACCCTGGAAGTACAATCACGTCGTCGGTGGACACAGTTGACCAAACGAATCTGAAAGTACCCTGTGAAGGACAGAAATGACACACAGTCAAAAGCAATGGAGAACAGGACAGAACAGCAAAACTCATGCACAATACATGTTACAAGATACCCACCCAGAACCAAGTTAGCATGTCAACACTGTTGGGGAGTACAGACCACCTGTAAGCACACATCGCTACACACATCCAGTCAAGTAGCCCATGGACACACTCCAACAGCACCAGAGCACCACCTACACATATCATGCCAACTCACATCATTGACATGACACCTCAGGATACTCACATTCAGCTAAAGAAGTTGGTGATGAGCTGTGTGCGGACATCACCATCATCATCATCATCATCATCACTGGCATCGTGGTCCAGGCCAGGATCCTCCACAGGTGGCGGATGTTGGTCATTGTCATCCTGGATGAGAGGCAACTCCTTCCGCACTGCCAGGTTGTGGAGCATGCAGCAGACGATGATAATCTTGCACACCTTCGCTGGGGCATATGGGAGGGACCCTCCTGTCTTGTCGAGACAGTGGAAGCGTCTCTTCAGGAGACCAAATGTCCGCTCAATCACTCTCCTGGTCCGACCATGTGCCTCATTGTAGCGCATCTGGGCTGGTGTCACAGGGTTCCTGAGGGGTGTCAGCAACCACGGCATGTTGGGGTATCCTGAGTCACCTACGGACAGACAAGTGCACATTAGCTGACTTGGAAAAGTGGGCGGAATACTACAGATCAGATCACACACAATGGCACAAAGTCAGTACACACCGACAAGCCAGGCACGCTGGTTCTGCATCTGTGCCATCATCCTGGGGATGCGACTACTCCTCATCACAAAGGCATCGTGTGCTGAACCAGGGAAACGGGCACACACGTGTGAGATGGTCATATCTGCAAGACACACCACCAGTGCATTGACCGAGTGGTAGTGCTTGCGGTTACGGTAGGCCTGCTCCTGGGCCTGTGGTGGTACCAAAGCCACATGTGTCCCATCAATGGAGCCAATGACATGCGGCATCCTCCCCAGGGCATAGAAGTCACTCTTCACGTCAGTGAGTCGTTGCAGTCTAGGGAAATAGATGTACCGGTTCAGGTATAGCAACATTGCCTCCAAAACATCGCGGAGCACACGGCTCAACATGGTCTGTGACATCCCACCAGCAGTCGCCACAGTATGTTGGAAGGTACCGGTGGCAAAGAAGTGTAGGGCTGCCATCACCTTCACCTTGGGGGTCAGCGCTGTAGGATACGGCCGGCCAGGCTGCAAATGTGGGGCCAACTGCACTGCCAAATCCTCAATCAGCTGCCTGGTGAAGCGGTACCGTCGGATGCTGTCCCGTTCCACCATCGTTGCCAGGTCTGGGAATGGTCTATGGACAGCAGGAGCCCTGCAGTGCAGAGGAGAAGAAAGCAAGATTGTCAGTCACCCCACATATGCGGCATTGAACACACTCAATATCACATCATACATCATTATGAGGCACAACTACATGAAGTGTGCAGTTCCGTAAGGACATGTATGGTACATACATGGCCAACATCTGTCATCACGGTTCAACAAGTGGCATCAATAAGTCCCAGGTTGGCCCATTGGATATCATGAGGCCGTGTCACAGTTCCCATCTCCTGCTGCCATGTCACAATCACCCCCCACAGTGACATGTGAGGACAGATGTGCCCCAGGCATCACAGCTCAACGACAGGTACATTCCCAGGGAGCCTGTATTGCCACATGGACACTGGCATTACATGGAGTATCATGTATACACCACAGCAAAACAACCATGACCCCCACAGGTAGTGGTTCCACTTGCCTCTGCAGGACAGACATGGACATCTGTGACACACACACACACAACATCAAAGTCCATGCACACACAACGTGGATGTGGAGACTGTTTCCCATTGTGCACATGAAATCAGAGACATTGTAAACACTACATGCACACAGACTGTGGAGGACCATCACTATTGTGCCACTGGGACACCTTGGCTCAAACATACCGTCCCACATGGGACTCACGGGGTATGTGACATGACATACACATACACCACCGTGAAATGTGACCATGGCACATGCACAGATATGAACAGTTGCACATCACAGTGGTCATGTACACGTAACACCCAGGATCCTGTCCCCATGAACACGTGCACAGCCTGGGGGTGGCTGCCCCCAGGTGACACCCACAGGACAACATGTACACCAACATACACACAATAGGAAATGCAGCCTTACATGCCTTATGATACAGTTTGGACAGGCTGTGGTGTTGTAGGTGTGCCCCTCACTCCCTGGGAGCTATCTGTGGCTGGCATATGTTCATCTGAGACAGGCATGGTGACATATGCCAGTCACTTGTACAGGGATGCGTTGAACAGCAATGGACCGATCGGTGCACCCGGCCGGCCCATTGCATTCAATGTGTGCGGGTACGCGTTGTACCCCTGTACGCGTTGTACCGCAATGGACCGATCGGTGTGCCCGGCCGGCCCATTGCATTCAATGTGTGCGGGTACGCATTGTACCCTGTACGCGTTGAACAGCAATGGACCGATCGGTGCACCCGGCCGGCCCATTGCATTCAATGTGTGCGGGTACGCGTTGTACCCCTGTACGCGTTGTACCGCAATGGACCGATCGGTGTGCCCGGCCGGCCCATTGCATTCAATGTGCGGGTACGCGTTGTACCCCTGTACGCGTTGAACAGCAATGGACCGATCGGTGCACCCGGCCGGCCCATTGCATTCAATGTGTGCGGGTACGCGTTGTACCCATGTACGCGTTGTACCGCAATGGACCGATCGGTGTGCCCGGCCGGCCCATTGCATTCAATGTGTGCGGGTACGCGTTGTACCCCTGTACGCGTTGTACCGCAATGGACCGATCGGTGTGCCCGGCCGGCCCATTGCATTCAATGTGTGCGGGTACGCGTTGTACCCTGTACGCGTTGAACAGCAATGGACCGATCGGTGCACCCGGCCGGCCCATTGCATTCAATGTGTGCGGGTACGCGTTGTACCCTGTACGCGTTGAACAGCAATGGACCGATCGGTGCACCCGGCCGGCCCATTGCATTCAATGTGTGCGGGTACGCGTTGTACCCTGTACGCGTTGAACAGCAATGGACCGATCGGTGCACCCGGCCGGCCCATTGCATTCAATGTGTGCGGGTACGCGTTGTACCCCTGTACGCGTTGTACCGCAATGGACCGATCGGTGCGCACCCATTGTCAATGGCCTAGCCTGGCAACGGACGCGTTTTCGAAATTCGAACGAGTCGGTTGCTGGAAATTCAGTTGGTCACCCACAACAATGTTGCAAAATCATGTATGTCATGAAGTTGAAGATTTGAAGGATGCTGTGGGCGTGTATTAGTGCTGCTATTCCATGGATTGGCCAGATTCAGAAGATGCAAATGACTTGGGCCTATCACTTTGGACACATGGGACAGTATCTGCCTCTGCAGCACATATATATTGCTGGCTGTTCCCCTGAGAGCTCACTTGCCTGCACTACATGCTCCAGGACGACATCTGCCACTGCACTGCTCCTGTCTCTGCCCCCTCTGGACCCTGCAATGGCACGTACTGTGGAGAGAGCCCCAGCCTTCAGCCTTGAGGAGAACCAGGCCCTGCTGGACAGCCTACTTCCACAGTACAGCAAGCTGTATGGGACACCAGGGGAGCAGGTGAGTGTTCTGTGCACTGCCTTTCTGAATGTGCATTTTGTCTGACTAGCAAGGCTGAAAGTCTGCACGCCACTGGCTAGCAGGCTCACTGAGTAGTTGTCACCCCCCATAGTGAGTAGTGACATGCACTGGACAGGTATGGTGCAGTGACAGTGCATTTGAACAAGGTTTTACTTCCCATGCAATGATACCATGTAGTGACTTCTGGCAAACTGTCCATGGGCAGCGTTGCACTGCCTGTGTACATCATGTGCCCCTGTGATTGAGACATGTATGTACAACTGTGTCATGCACGGATATGTTGCATGTGTAGTAATGGCCTTTTCACTTTGTCATCCTCACAGGTTAATGCCCATCGGAAGCAGGAGATCTGGAAGGACATCGTCCGGGCTGTCCGGTCCGTGGGGGTCTACAAGCGCCGGATCCGCAACTGCCAGAAGAGGTGGCAGGACCTTCGGGGCTGGACCCGGAGGATTGCACGGGTCTAGCTGAAGCTGTCGCCTCCTCGCAGGAGGGGCAGAACACGGACCCTGACCCCCCACATGCTCCAGATCGTGGCGGTGGTGTTTCCAGACCTGGATGGGCAGCTGAAGGTCAGATAGCAGCAAGGAGGGGGTGAGTCAAAGACTGCACTGTGAACTCTGTATTACATGCTATGTGCCCTCCTCTGGCCTGGTTAAACTGCCACAGTACAGCAGTCATGTTGTCCAGGAGCCATGTCCCTCTATTGTGCACTGCCCACTCCTCATCTGATACCCAGGTGTGGCCCTTACATTCAGGGAATTGTGTCACTTGGGACTGTGTCCTTGCAGTTTGCTTCACTCAAGGTGGGGGACAGCATCTGTTTCCCTAACTCTGTTGTGGGCATCATGGGTGGGTCCATTGTTCACACAATGCCTGTGTTCGGACATGTAATCTGCGTGTTGCTTTGATATGCGGTCCACTTGCTGAGCTGAGCCACCACATGTGCCTGGGGTATCTGGCACACACCCATGCAGTGGGTGGGAACAATGTTTGGGCCCCAGGAGTGTGCAGATTACGTGTGTCACACATACATAGCCAGCTATCCACTGTCCAGGGCTCATCCCTCATTCATGTGGGGCGGGACAGTCATGCCTACTCCAGCCCATCCAATACACCTGTACTCCCACTCCCGGGTATCAGCTGACACGTTGTGCGCAGTGATTTGACCCCTCAGGTGTCTGCCTCTGTGTCAGTGTGCTGTGGATTTGTTGCCAGGACTGCTGGGGTGTTTCTCGGTAGGGGCTCAGCATGCCACTGGAGATGTGACCATAGGAGATGATACTTGTGTGTCACATAGGTGTTTGATCAGCTGCCCGTGCAGACTGGGGTATGCGAATGTGAAGTTCAGGCAGCTGTTTCCCATTCACAGCAGATTGTGAGGGGCTCAGGTTCAGAAGGTAGTGTCACAGGTCTCCCATATGTCCAATCGGTATGACCTGGACAGATGAGGGTTAAGATGATGTGTTGTGTGGGGGATGTACATGTGCACTTGTGCAGCTCCAGGACTTGCATTCCCCATGACCTACTATTGTGACACAGTGCAGAGTGTTGTTGTCTGGCTGCCAAGTCATACATCACTGAGACCGTGATGTATGACTTAGCAGTCATGCCTCCGCCATGGCATGTGTCTACTTATTGGTGATCCTGCAGGGGAGTGACATGTGCTACATGCACACCATTGTGGCGATGGCTCTCAGGACATAGGTGCATCATGGTGTCTGTCGCTGGTATGCATCACATGCATTTCCTATTTGACTCTGGGCATCCCTTTCATCCGGAAACCTGTACTGACTCAGTGGCAAGAGTTGTGATGTGTGCATGTCCACATGCTACACCGTGTCCTCTGCACTGTCCAACTACTGTGTAGGTGGTGCATGTGTCCACACTGGGGTGTTGCTATCCAACAGACACCAGACAGATGGGTGCAAGGCCATGTGGGATGTGAGTGCCATGGTTGGCATCAGACTGACAATTGGCTTCTCCTGTTCAGTTAGGGCACTTTTAGCAATGTTCAACTAATGATGCCAGGGCTTGCTCTGTAATGTGCTGTGCTCACAGTGGTGTGTGCGTTTGGTGCAGGTGACTGATGTCTGTCTGTTTCCCCATTGTTTGCAGATACATCCACGGCCACGGAAGGGGACAGCTCCACGGACCAGGAGGAGCTGGAGAGCCAGACTGGGTCAGCAGCCGAGGAGTGGTCGGAGGGACCCAGTGGCACGGAGGGCGAGGGGAGCCACACCGAGGAGTCCTCAGCAGCATCCACCTCAGCTGAGGACCACAGCGGCTCGGAGGATGACTCCCTTATGGAGGCGGGTGTCAGCAGCCACCACACCCCAGCTAGTGTTGCTGTCCCCGCCACCACCAGCACCACCACCGCCCTCCCATCGGCTCCCATTCCCCAGGTCCGTGGAGGCTCCCATGTTCGGGAGCGTGTCTCCTTTGGGCCAGGCACCGCACCCCTGCCCCTGTGTCCCCTGCTGCCCTGAGTGAGGAGTCTGTGTACCTCCTTCACCAGCTCCATGTAGGGCAGACAGCCATGCTGAGTGTCCTCCATGCGCACACCGCTCTGTTGACTCAGCTGGTGTCGTTCATGGAGGGCATCTCATCGGGCATGTCTGACCTACAGAGGGGCAATAGGTACATGGACTCCTCCCTGACGGCAGCAGTGTCCCTCCTCAGACAGTCCCTCACCCCTCCTGCCTCTGCTCCATCCACACTCCCAAGCACCTTACCCGTCCCAAGCACACACACACCGGCACAGGCACACACCAGCACACACACGTCCAGCACACAGACACACACGCCACAAACAAAACGCACACGCACGCACAGTCAGGGGACTGAAACCAGACTCACAGGGGATGGGGCCCTGGAACACACACATGCATCCACAAGCACTGCACAGTCCTCAGTTGCCTCTCCCTCCAAAGCACCCTCCCTTGCCTCACCTGCAACCCCAAAGACCCAGCGGCTCTTCCTCAGTGACCTCGGCCTCTTCCCCTCCGATCCAGCTGATACAGCATTCAGGGGGAAGAGGAAGCCCACCCACACGGAGCAGAGTGCCCCTCGCCCCCGGACACACTCCCCCAGGCGCAGACAGACTGAGGCCCCCACCCGCAAGTCCCCCTGGAGTCGTAAGAGCAAGACCCCGCCGCCGCCCTGCAGCTCAGGCACCAGGTCTCCTTCCTCCATCCCTCAGGCCCCCACTCCACAGGTGCCCCCACCACACCCTGCCCCAGGTTCCCCCACCCACAGATATACCATCCCCAAGAGGATCCGGCCTTCTCCCCTGCCACTTGCTCTCCCGGCACCACCCCCCCGCTGCGCTTGTCTGTGCCACTGATGTGGTGAGGGTGTCCTCCCCCTCTGTCCAGCCCACCTTGCCTGTTCCCCATTCTCCTCCCCTGGTGGTAGGCACTGCAGTGGAGTCCACTACCACCCTATCTGACTTGGGCACTGCAGTGGCAGACCTGTTCACTCCATCTGCAGGGTCCACTGCAGTCGTGCCGGCACCCACAACATCTGAGTCATGCCCCCAGTTGTGCCGGCACACACCATGTCAGACACCTCCACTGCAGTTGTCAGTGGCTCTCCAGCACCCACCACCCCTTCCCTGCCTCCTCCTGGTGAGCCCTGATCCTGTCCCTGCGGTGCCTGGCCTGCCCCCGGTTGCCCCTCCTAGTGGATTGTCCCTGGTTTTGTGCAGTGCAGGCATGCGTAGGGTGACATCTGCCACTGTCACCCTGTATTGACTTACTTGATGGACTGGCCATTGGCCTTTGTTATATATTTTCTTTCACTTCTCTCACCCAAATGCTGAATAAAGCAACTTTCTGTTCTCTAGTGGTTTTGATTCTGATGTACATGATGTTGATGATGCTAACCATGCCCTTGCTGCAGTGATGGTGGTATTTGGTCTCATGATAATGAAGTGTTACTGTGCAGGAACCCATGTGGTCCAGGGGGAATGTGTCCTATCCTGTGGTGTATCCATGTCATCCATAGCAGCATCTGAGGGTGTCATGTGTTCAGTATTTGGCAATGGAATTTCCTACTTAGATTAGCTATTTCACATCTGTGGCTTCCACCCCTGCACATCTGTTGTGCCTGCCATTGTTCAATTCGTTTACTAGCCTGTCCGTGTGGCCATCTCCACTGGACATGCAGGTTTGGGCATCAATGGGGAAGGACTCATCTGTGTTGTCAGTGCAACATTGCTATACAAGTGTGTTGGATCAGTGCTGATGATTTCGTTGGCACTCCCATGACCAGGCTGATGTGACGGGAGCATTCATTTGGTGCTAATTGTTGAGTGTGTGACCTAGTGCTCAGCTGACATGATGGAGCCCTACTGTGGCAACATATGGCACAGCTTTCCTCACACAGGAGTGGAGTCCCCTCATGGCAGTGTGTACTCCTGTGACATTGCCTGCGCCCAAGGTGTGTGTTATATGAGCATGTCTGTGTGTTCACTTCCGTTTAGCTGTGCATGCTGGGATCCCTAGTGTTGTACCTGTTTGTGATGCTTGCTGAGTTGACCTATGTACCCCCAAGTCTTCTCCCTGGATTCTCTGTGATGTGGGTGCAAGGCACATTACTGGTCATCAGGGTGTCACCCATAGGTGTGTTTGCTGTCAGGGCTGAGTTTGTGTGCAGACGCAGATGGGTCACAGTCAGGATTCCCCTTGGCACTTGTTGTTTACACCTGTCATGTGATTTCCAGTTTGTGTTATCTTTCAGTGATTGTGATACGTTGTGTGTGTGACTGCTGGCACTCCTCAGGGCCCGGGCTGCAGTTGTCTATGTGTTTTCTTTGTGGGTGTCCTTGGCTTCTTCATTGGTGTGTGACTGTGGCTGGGATCCCATTGGTTGGTGTGGTATTGCCGTCATGTCCATGTACAGCGTAGTGTGCAGTGTGTCAGACATTCAGGAGTCTTGTTGAGTGGCCATGTGTGATGTGTTTCTGCACCTTGGTTCCCACCCACCACCCTGGGATTGTCATGGGTGCATGTGCAATGTCACCAGTGCATGTGTGCTTCACTGCTGCACATTGTTGGAGGTCGAGGTGTGTGGTGTTGAGTGTGTGCAGATGAGAGTTGTTGCCCGGCTAGACCCCTGCCTCCATGTTGGCCTTGGCTTACTGGCCGTGCTGATTGATTTGTGCTTGTGTAGGTGTGATGGTAGTTTGTTGCTCAGGACACATGACTGTGGTTCACAGTGTGAACGACATTTAGCTTTGTCATCACAGTGGGATTGTAATGCAGCCCAGGGTCACCACATTGTGGGGGCCCTGGGGGTAGTGTTGTGGTGTGTCTGTGTCTTGCTGTGTCAGTTGCTGTTCCTACGTGCCTGTGTGACATGTGTGATTTGTGCTCCCTCTCATCTGACAATGCCTGATTGCCCACATAGGGGATTTGGATCCATGAGTTACCTTTGTGTGGCACTGTATGCACATCTGTATAATTGGTTTTCAGGCCTCCTCATGTGTTGTGTGGTTGCCTGAGGACACTGGCACCCCCCCCCTCACCTGTTGTGTTTGATGTGCAGTGTGGGTCTGCCTGTTTGTGTTTGTGCATCTGCACCACTGCATTGGCATATCTTAGGTGTGCCATTGGCTGTATGTTGTTTGGTGGGTTTCCCCTGCTGTCCCTGGGACTCCTAGGTCATCAGTCAGCACAATGATCATGTTTTGTGTGTCCCATTGCTGCCATGGTATGGTATCTGTTCACCTCACATCTACAGTCTCCACAGGGTATCTGCATTTGTGTGCCCATTGGTGCAAATATGTGGGTCTGCATTCTGATGGTCACTTCTGTCATTGTGTCATTGATGAATGTTGACAGTGTCAGCCCCCATGGGTGTTGTTTGTCTGCACATGGCCAAAGGTATGTCTTATTTGCACTGCAGTATTTGCCTCCCCCAATCTATGTTGCAATGGGACACATGCACTACTTTGCCACTGATGTGTTTTATGTTCTGTGACTAGGAATCATCCATGCAGTTTGGCAGTTGCAGCTTTTTCTTTGTCGACACTTACATTTTGGTCACTGTGATGATGGGGGTTTGGACCCCATTGCCACAATGTTCAAAATGTGCTTCAGCTATGGACCCCACACTTACCTTTTGGTCACTGTGATGATGGGGGTTTGGACCCCATTGCCACAATGTTCAAAATGTGCTTCAGCTATGGACCCCACATTTACATTTTGGTCACTGTGATGATGGGGATTTGGACCCCATTGCCACAATGTTCAAAATGTGCTTCAGCTATGGACCCCACACTTACCTTTTGGTCACTGTGATGATGGGGGTTTGGACCCCATTGCCACAATGTTCAAAATGTGCTTCAGCTATGGACCCCACACTTACCTTTTGGTCACTGTGATGATGGGGGTTTGGACCCCATTGCCACAATGTTCAAAATGTGCTTCAGGTATGGACCCCACACTTACCTTTTGGTCACTGTGATGATGGGGGTTTGGACCCCATTGCCACAATGTTCAAAATGTGCTTCAGCTATGGACCCCACACTTACCTTTTGGTCACTGTGATGATGGGGGTTTGGACCCCATTGCCACAATGTTCAAAATGTGCCTCAGGTATGGACCCCACACTTACCTTTTGGTCACTGTGATGATGGGGGTTTGGACACCATTGCCACAATGTTCAAAATGTGCTTCAGCTATGGACCCCACACTTACATTTTGGTCACTGTGATGATGGGGGTTTGGACCCCATTGCCACAATGTTCAAAATGTGCTTCAGCTATGGACCCCACACTTACCTTTTGGTCACTGTGATGATGGGGTTTGGACCCCATTGCCACAATGGTCATGGCCTGCTTGCATTGTGGGGGCCACACACATATATGTGTGGCACATGTGATAGGGGGTCACATTGTATGTTCAAAGTCATGTTCAGTGTTGTAGGCATTTGACACAGTCTACACACGCTTGTCATGGTGTTGGGGGATGTCTTTTCTTGCATTCCCTAGGTTGTGGTGTGCTGGTTGTGTCATGCATTGTCCATCCTATGAGTGGGGGTGGTGTTGGTGGTAGGCATCCAGCCCCCCCTGGGTAAGGGTGGTAGTAGTGGTAGGCATCTGGCACCCACCTGGCTAAGGGTGGTAGTAGTGGTAGGCATCCAGCCCCACTGGGTAAGGGTGGTAGTAGTGGTGGGCATCTGGCACCCCCATGGCTAAGGGTGGTAGTAGTGGTAGGCATCCTGCCCCCTGGCTTAGGTTGATAGTAGTGGTAGGCATCCAGCCCCCTGGGTAAGGGTGGTAGTGGTGATGGGCATCTGGCACCCCCTGGCTAAGGGTGGTAGTAGTGGTAGGCATCCAGCCCCCCTGGGTAAGGGTGGTAGTAGTGGTAGGCATCTGGCACCCCCTGGCTAAGGGTGGTAGTAGTGGTAGGCATCCAGCCCCCTGGGTAAGGGTGGTAGTAGTGGTGGGCATCTGGCACCCCCATGGCTAAGGGTGGTAGTAGTGGTAGGCATCCAGCCCCCTGGGTAATGGTGGTTGTAGTGGTAGGCATCTGGCACCCCCCTGGCTAAGGGTGGTAGTAGTGGTAGGCATCCAGCCCCCCCTGGGTAAGGGTGGTAGTAGTGGTGGGCATCTGGCACCCCCATGGCTAAGGGTGGTAGTAGTGGTAGGCATCCTGCCCCCTGGCTTAGGGTGATAGTAGTGGTAGGCATCCAGCCCCCCTGGGTAAGGGTGGTAGTGGTGGTGGGCATCTGGCACCCCCTGGCTAAGGGTGGTAGTAGTGGTAGGCATCCAGCCCCCCCTGGGTAAGGGTGGTAGTAGTGGTGGGCATCTGGCACCCCCATGGGTAAGGGTGGTATTAGTGGTAGGCATCCAGCCCCCCTGGCTTAGGGTGATAGTAGTGGTAGGCATCCAGCCCCCCTGGCTTAGGGTGGTAGTAGTGGTAGGCATCTGGCACCCCCCTGGCTAAGGGTGGTAGTAGTGGTAGGCATCCAGCCCCCCTGGCTTAGGGTGGTAGTAGTGGTAGGCATCTGGCACCCCCTGGCTAAGGGTGGTAGTAGTGGTAGGCATCCAGCCCCCCGGGTAAGGGTGGTAGTGGTGGTGGGCATCTGGCACCCCCATGGCTAAGGGTGGTAGTAGTGGTACGCATCCTGCCCCCCTGGCTTAGGGTGGTAGTAGTGGTAGGCATCTGGCACCCCCCTGGCTAAGGGTGGTAGTAGTGGTAGGCATCCAGCCCCCCTGGGTAAGGGTGGTAGTAGTGGTAGGCATCTGGCACCCCCTGGCTAAGTGTGGTAGTAGTGGTAGGCATCCAGCCCCCTGGGTAAGGGTGGTAGTAGTGGTGGGCATCTGGCACCCCCATGGCTAAGGGTGGTAGTAGTGGTAGGCATCCTGCCCCCTGGCTTAGGGTGATAGTAGTGGTAGGCATCCAGCCCCCTGGGTAAGGGTGGTAGTGGTGGTGGGCATCTGGCACCCCCTGGCTAAGGGTGGTAGTAGTGGTAGGCATCCAGCCCCCCTGGGTAAGGGTGGTAGTAGTGGTGGGCATCTGGCACCCCCATGGCTAAGGGTGGTAGTAGTGGTAGGCATCCAGCCCCCTGGCTTAGGGTGATAGTAGTGGTAGGCATCCAGCCCTCCTGGGTAAGGGTGGTAGTGGTGGTGGGCATCTGGCACCCCCTGGCTAAGGGTGGTAGTAGTGGTAGGCATCCAGCCCCCTGGGTAAGGGTGGTAGTAGTGGTAGGCATCCAGCCCCCTGGCTAAGGGTGGTAGTGGTGGTGGGCATGTGGCACCCCTGGGTAAGGGTGGTAGTAGTGGTAGGCATCTGGCACCCCCTGGCTAAGGGTGGTAGTAGTGGTAGGCATCCAGCCCCCCTGGGTAAGGGTGGTAGTAGTGGTGGGCATCTGGCACCCCCATGGCTAAGGGTGGTAGTAGTGGTAGGCATCCAGCCCCCCCTGGCTAAGGGTGGTAGTAGTAGTGGGCATCCAGCCCCCCTGGGTAAGGGTTGTATTAGTGGTAGGCATCCAGCCCCCCTGGCTAAGGGTGGTAGTGGTGGTAGGCATCTGGCACCCCCATGGCTAAGGGTGGTAGTAGTGGTAGGCATCCAGCCCCCTGGGTAAGGGTGGTAGTAGTGGTGGGCATCTGGCACCCCCATGGCTAAGGGTGGTAGTAGTGGTTGGCATCCAGCCCCCCTGGGTAGGGGTGGTAGTGGTGGTGCGCATCCAGGCCCCTGTGTGCATATGTGGCATTGGTGATGGGCATCCCGCCCCTATGGTGCTGCTGTTGCTGGTGTAAGTAAATTCTGCATCCTCTGTGTGTGTGTGATGTGTCGTGTACGTGTTGTATGTTTTTGTGGTTGGTGTCTGACTTACCTTCTGCGCCGTACGCGTCCGTGCCTGTTCCGGTAGTAAATGTAGAATATTGGTAGGATCGGGACGAAGGGATTCATGGTTGGTTCGTGTCGTTCGTCTTTCTCGTTGCTTCGCGTCGTCCTCGCCGCTGGCGTGTTCGCCTCGTAGCCGTGGATCGTGTTGTGGCGCGAATCGGAGCTTATGTGCGCCTCTCCCGGAAGCTTTGACGTGCCGGACGTAGCGACGGGTTCGGGCGCGTACGGAAAGCGCATCGTACTTGTTCGGCCAGACGGGGCTGCATTTTCCCTTCCGTGCGACTCGATTCTGCGTTTCCGGATTCGCCTCGGTCGGAGAACAGGACCTGGATTGGGTGAGTACGACTCGGCCGGATTCTATGCTGTTGTGCGCATCGTACTTACTCGTTCGGAATGATGTACGGATCGGTCGGGAAACAGGCATTCGCATGGCTTTTTTCCCGACCGAATGGTATTGGGTGCGCCTCCGACCGAGATCGGAATCGGCCCCGTAGTAGGAGGATATATGGCAGGCCAGTCAGGCTTGGTTAATGACAGTCACATACCAGATGCTCCTCTGAAAGGTTATTAAGACAGGGTAGCAGGAGTCACATGTCTTGTACACATCTGAAAGTCAGGTAGAAAAGTAACACCAGAAGTGACATTTCAGGTGTCTCTCTCGGGTCAGTAGAGATCAGACAGAGTCTGCCAGATGTCAAGAGTACATATAAAAGCCTGGTATAGGTAGCCGGAGTCCATCGCGTATCAGACTTGTATCTGAAATATTAGTCGGGTTCAGGAGACTGAGTCAGATCTCAGATGCACCTTTGAAAGGCTTGTAAGATTATTGCATACTCGGTCACATGTCAGGTACACCTGTGAATTATCAGGTAGGCTAAAGAAGATTCAGGTGCATCTTTTACAGGCTGTTGCAGAGACAGTCATGTGTCAAAGCATCGCTGAAAGATCTATAGGACTGTGAGAGATTCAGGGACATGCCGGACATCTCTCCTACAAGCCACTAGGGCTTTAGCAATGACACTTAGGGGCTTATTTGCAAGCCCCTTGCGCCGCCAGTGCATCACTTTTAATATGGGAAAAGGTGACGCGCCGGCGGCGCAATGGGCTTCTAAATAAGCCCCTTAATTCGGGCTGAAGAACAGTCAATCTCATGTACATTTTGTGAGGGGTCAGTACCATCCTCTTCGGGCGCTGCTCATCAATCCTACACATCTTCACATCCCCTGCAGGTTAACCATAGTGGATTGCTACCTCAGCAACACGGCTGCCTCTTGACTGTTACCTTCCAACCATTTCCGAACATTTGTCCCTTAGTGTTTGCTCTCAGACCGTTCCTAGTCTTTTCTCCCACTCGGATTTCCACAGTTTCTCTCCTTTGTGCTATGGCCTCTGTTACCAAAACCTAGCTCTTAATGAAGTAAACTCCAGTGAGAAAACTCATACGGAGTAATCTCACGCATCTATATATGCAGAGCAGGTAGTTGTTATGAAAGTCTCAGTTAATGTGCTTTGTACATAACTGCTAAGCTGCAAAGAAAAATACATGTTTCCAGCTTCCAGTTGAAAATAGGCAGTAAGATTTGGAGGCCTGACAGTCTAAACATGGCTTCTGGGTGATATAGCAAACTGGGCAGTAGGTGAAAAGAAAGGGGCTTGAGACCTTTTCAGCCATCAGCGTTTATGAATATATACATTCTTCTCAGTTCTCAGAACCTAACAATGAATACTATATGGAGGCAGTCCAGTACAGGGCTTTCTGACCAAGCTCAGCTATTACCCCTCAGACAATTTAGGAATATCTTAGTTTGTAAAGTGGTTGCTACCGCAACTTCTCAATAGGCACAGACATTTTCTCATTCATCCGTCAATGCCCTCTCTCACCCATTCATATTTCAAAGCACTCACTCACTCATCCATTCATCCATGCACTTTCCTCTTCACCCATCTACCCATGCAATCACCCATCCATCTATGCAGGCACCTTCAACTCCACCACTTCCTTTTTTTCTACAAGCACACACACACACACACACACAGACACACACACACAGGTCCTTACAAAGATAGTGTTTGTATGGTTCTGTCATGGTTAACCCACGCTATGAGGACCGAGCAGGTCCCCACAGTGTGGATTATCAATGCCCACACATACACACAAACACACACACACACACATGCACACACACGCATGCACACACACACACATACACGTGTTACCCTCCTTGTGGGGACTAACCTTTCCCAATGTTTTTAAAATATACTAATAACAGAAAAATGTTAAGAAAAAATTCTTGATAGAGGATCCTGCTTCAAATTTGCAAATATATTGTTATTTAATCGTGCGCACAGAACCATCCTTGTGGGGACTTAAACACGTGCTGCCATCCTTGTGGGGACCTAGTCCATAATACTATTTGTGATTGAATACAGTCAAAGGCGCATGGCTAAATGTTTATTTTATCAACAATATACACAAACAACATTATAATTTTAACATATATGAATTGCTGCATATATACTAGGGGTATACATAAAAGACAGATTATATTAATGCATCAGAAAATATCATATCATGCTTAAAGAAAGACACTTAAAGCTGTATTTAACCTATTTATTAGTGCTTAAAATCTAAGGAGATAGGGGAACTAACACATAAATCAAGTAACATATGGAACCAAGGAATAAGGTCAAGTGGAAACCAGAGCTTGATTAGCTGCTTACATTTTTGCCAAAATAGCTGTTGGACCACACCTCCCTAGGGATGCATATAATGTTAATGCCTGGGGTTCTCTGCTTGCTGCTCCGGTTTTGGTGACTTCATTTCTGTCAAATTGCTAGTTTGCACAGTTCACAGACCTCATACTTGCACTTTAAAATTTTAAACGGATGATTTTACATATTTTATTATTGCTCCTTACCGCTTTGCATTGAAGCTGCTTGTTGGTGCTGCTTACTTCCTGGTTACCCGTGGTGCCATCGAGAGCCACAATTTTTGGCAGTTCGCTCTCTAATTTTTCTGGCACACGGGGATATTTAAATGCACGCTGCGCGGAGGCGAGCGCCTTAGGGGTTCTCTGCTTGCCGCTCCGGTTTTGGTGACTTCCTTTCTGTCAAATTGCTAGTTTGCACAGTTCACAGACCTCATACTTGCACTTTAAAATTTTAAACGGATGATTTTACATATTTTATTATTGCTCCTTACTGCTTTGCATTGAAGCTGCTTGTTGGTGCTGCTTACTTCCTGGTTACCCGTGGTGCCATCGAGGGCCGCCATTTTTGGCAGTTCGCTCTCTAGATTTTCTGGCACACGGGGATATTTAAATGCGCGCTGTGCGGACGCGCCGCTGGCGTGCCGAAGGCGCGCCTAAGGCAAGCCCGTCTGCGCCCGTCAGCGTCCCGGAAGAGGCCAGCACCAGCAATGCTGCCCGCAAGCCTCTAGGAGCTGAGTACAGATGGAGTTACACTGGGGCTGCCCTACGGGCCCTTGATCTTACTACTTGTTGCCATTTTGGTAACTGGGATGTGTCCGAGGGGACAAAAGACACTTGTCCTTCCTGCGGGTTTAAGTTGTGCTTGGGGCCTGTTACCTTGGATAAAACTTTTACTCCCCCTGGTCAGCCGATTAGGGCCCCCCTTATTCTGACAGCCATGATTAATGCTCGCTCCCTTAGGAAACATCATTCTGATGTTTTCGACCTTCAAGAGGACAGCTCTCTTGATCTGCTGTTCTTGACTGAACCCTGGCTCGATTCTACATCAGATCCGATTGTCACTCTCTCCACGCCTGTGGGTTATAAGATCTCTAGAGCCGACCGTCCGGAGGGGAGAGGGGGCGGTGTAGCTATAATTTATAAGAACAAGTGGGACCTTCACAGGGGGGATGTCACTTCGTGGGGAGGGTGTGAGGCGCTTGACTTCAGCATCCGCTTTTCAGCACATTTCACCCTGGGAGGCTCTCTGATTTATAGGCCCCCTGGCCTGGTGGGAACCTTTCTTCAGGCTTGTGGAGATGCTGTAATTCCCAGGGCGGTGAGATTATCTCACTATATGATCCTGGGTGATCTTAATATCCATCTTGATCAAGCGGATGCTAAGGACGCGCGCGACCTGTTGGACATCTTACACTTGGCTCAACTTGTTTAGCAGGTCAGCCTTCCCACACATCAGGCCGGCCATATACTTGACCCCATTTGCACCAACTTCCCTATTCTACTAAGGGATCCTTGCCCGGTCTCATGGTCGGATCATTTTATAACCGACTTTTCGTGGGAAGTGTCTATTGCTGAGCCTTTAGCGTGCTCTTGCTGCAAACCAGCCTTTGGTAAAATTGACCCACTCGAATTCAATAAGGCCTTGGAAACCTCCAGGCCTATTTTGGCAGGGGAGTTTGAGGAGGGTTTGGCTGGTTTCACTAGTTGGATCTCTAAGGCAGTGGCCAGGGTGGTTCCACAATGCCCCGCCAGGCTGGCTAGAGAAAGTTTAACTCGGCCCTGAAAGCATTGAAGCATGATTGTAAGATCCTTGAGCGGGCTTGGCGCAGGAGTGGATATTGTCCGGCAGCTAAGCGGACGCTGAGAGATAAGCAAAAAATATACTATGAAGCCATAAAGTTGGCTAAAGGGCAATTTTATTCAGCCCGTATTGATTCGGCCAGAAACAACTCTAAAGAAATTTTTGCTATCGTTCAGAGCTTTACGTCCCCTCTGGCCCAAGCTAAAGTATCTCCATCTTCAGCTACTTGGTGTAACACTCTTTCTTGCTTCTTTAGGGATAAGATCCGGACTATTCAGGCGGCTTTTCCATCCTGTGACAACAGTACTGAGGCATTTTCGGTGTTTCAATCTGTTGATCCTGCCCACTCTTTGTCTGTATTTAGGCCAGTTGATCTACCGGAATCCATTAGAATCCTCAAGGGTCTAAAGTCTGGTTCGCCCTCGGACCCCTGTCCTGCCAGGTTGCTGGCAGCAGCGGCAGAGATCACGTACACAGAAGTGAATAGTATTATTAACATGTCTCTGCAGAAAGCTGTTGTACCACAGGTCTGGAAGCAGGCTAAGATCTTGCCACTTCTAAAAAAGCCATCATTGGACCCCCTTAGTCCAGGGAACTACCGGCCTATCTCCCTCCTACCTGCTTTGGCTAAGGTGTGTGAGACGGTGGTAAACAAACACCTTACGGAATTTGTGGAAAGGGAGGCGCTTCTGCATCCAGCCCAATCAGGGTTTCGGGCTTCTCACAGCACAGGATTAGTCCTGGGTAAGGTGTCGGAGGCCATCCGTTAGTGCTTGGACGCCGGCGGGAGAGCTTCATTAATTTTGCTGGACCTCTCGGCGGCGTTCGACACGGTCCCACATTCACTTCTCCTAGCAAGACTGGCCGGGATTGGTGTGTCAGGTGCTGTTTGGGTCTGGCTTAGGTCCTTCCTGGAGGGGCAGGTTGAGCAGATTTGGCTTCCACCGTCCTCCTCTTCCCCTCAGTCAGTGACAACTGGAGTCCCCCAGGGATCTTCCCTTAGCCCCCTTCTTTTTAATATTTATGTCACTCCTCTGATATATCTGGCGGAGGGGTTGGGGGCCAAGGTGATGGCCTATGCTGACGACACCCAGCTGATTTTTACCTGGGATAAAAATGCGGACTCTGTTCTATCGGTTCAACATTGTCTTTGTTCTATCTTTAAATGGTTGGTGGATGCACAGCTCAAGTGCAATGAAGAGAAGTCTGAGGTTCTCTTATTTGGTAAATTTCCTTCTAACTACAGAGAGCAGCTCTGGCCTTCTGAGTTCCCCTTGCCCACCTCCACAGGGAAGCCTGTTAAAAATCTAGGGGTGTGGATTGATGAGAGTATCTCCTTTTCGACACACATTAAGAAGTTGTCTGGCTGCTGTTTCGGCCTTCTCAAAACCCTTAGAAAATGTTTTCCTCTCCTTCCCCAGGCGGCGAGGGAAACGGTTACTTATGCACTGATTTTGTCACGGCTGGACTATGCCAATGCCCTCTATGTTGGTATTCCGGGCTACCTGCTGAAGAAGCTCCAGGAGGTCCAAAATACGGCAGCCAGACTTCTATTGGGCATCTCGGCTAGGAACAGCATTTTCCATCAGTTGCGATCGCTTCATTGGCTTCCCGTGATGGATAGAGTTAAATTTAAATCATTGGTTCTGGCCCATCGTGCTCTTCATGGTTGTGGTCCTCTTTATTTGCAGAAACGTTTTTCCTTTTACGTTCCTGCGCGACCCTTGCGGTCTATGTCCTTGCACTTTGCTCGGGTTCCTCGCTTTAAGTATCAGAGGTTAGAGGGCAGCTCCTTTGTTTTGAAGGCTGCTGCTGCTTGGAATGCCCTTCCTCTTGCCCTGCGTAATATTCAGGATCCAGTGACTTTCAAGAGGAAACTGAAAACACATTTCTTTGCTTACAGTTCACTTTCCATACTCCGCTAGGCATCGCGCCGGGACACTCATGAGTATCTGTGCGTGTTACAAATTCACGTAACATAACATAACATAACATAACATTGGAGATGTGGCGGATGATGAACACAGAGGTGGTATGTCATCACTGCATTGGGATGGTGTGTGATAATGCCATCAGAGGTTGTATGTGATCACAGCAGCACCAGGATCTATATAGAGATGGTGTCTTCAGCCGTGATGAAAGTTCCTACAAAGGTAGAATGTGAAGATAATGTTATGCAAGTCACCATAGCAATAGCACATAATTATAGGAGTTCTCACAGAGATAGTGTGTGAATGTAATCATGTCCAAATCCCAACAGATATAGTGTGAGATTGTTGGGGTGTTCAGGTCCTCAGAGTTAGTGCATGAAGATGATTGTGTTCTAGTCCCCACTGAAATAGTGTGTAAAGACACAGCTTAAATCCCCAGACAGAGAATGCGAAGCTAATAATGTTCAAGTCCAAACAGAGCTTGTGTGTAATTACAGGAATGTCCAGGTCCCAACAAAGATGGTATGTTATTATAGTGATGTTCAAGTCCCCACATAGATAGTGTGTTCTTATAGTGATGTTCAAGTCCCCACAAAGATAGTGTGTTATTATAGTGTTTTTCAAGTCCCCACAAAGATAGTGTGTTATTATAGAGATGTTCAAGTCCCCACTTAGATAGTGTGTTCTTATAGTGATGTTCAAGTCCCCACAAAGATAGTGTGTTCTTATAGTGTTTTTTTAAGTCCCCACAAAGATAGTTTGTTATTATAGTGTTTTTTCAAGTCCCCACAAAGATAGTGTATTATTATAGTGATGTTCAAGTCCCCACAGAGATAGTGTGTGAAGATGATTGTGTTCAAGTCTCTATTGAAATAGTGTGTACATTCAAAGCTTAAATCCCATTATAAATAGTGTGAAGCTAATGATGGTCACGTCCACACAGAGGTTGTGTGTAATTATAGGAATGCTCAAGTCCTCACAGAGATGGTATGTTATTATAGTGATGTTCAAGTCCCCACAGAGTTAGTGTGTCAATATGGATATTTTCAAGTGCCCACAAAGATAGTGTGGCATTTTAGTGATGCTCATGTCCCTGTGGAGATAATGTGGTATCATAGTGATGTTCAAGTCGCCACAGAGACAGTGTGGGAAGATAATTGTAACTGAAATATTGTGTAAAGGCAAAGTTTAAATACCCATACTGTAAGTGTGAAGTTAAGGATGTTCAAGTCAAAACAAAGGTTGTGTGTAATTACAGGAATGCTCAAGTGCCCACAGAGATAGTGTGTTATTGTAGTGATTTTCAAGTCCCAACAAAGATAGTGTGTTTTATAGTGATGTTCATGTCGCCACAGAGATAGTGTGTGAAGATGATTGTGTTTAAGTCCCCACTGAAATAGGGTGTATAGTCAAAGCTTAAATCTCATCACAAAGAGTAAAAACTAATGATGTGTAAGTCCACACACAGGTTGTGTGTAATTATAGAAATATTCAAGTTTTCTCAGAGATGGTATGTTATTATAGTGATGTGCATGTCCCCACAGAGATAGTGTGTTCTTATAGTAATGTTCATGTCCCCACAAAGATAGTGTTATTATAATGATGTTCAAGTCCCCAAAGAGATAGTGTGTTATCATTGTGATGTTCAAGTCCCCAAAGAGATAGTGTGGGAAGATGATTATATTCAAGTCTTCACTGAAATAGTGTGTAATGACAAAGATTAAATCCCCAGGGAGTGTTAAACTAATGATGATCAAGTCCAGACAGAGGTTGTTTGTAATTATAGGAAGGCTCAAACACCTACAGAGATGGTATGTTAATATAGTGATTTGCAAGTCCCCACAAAGATGTGTTATTATAACGCTGTTCAAGTTTCCACAGAGATAGTGTGTTATTATATTGATGTTCAAGTCCCCACGGAGATAGTATGTGAAGATGATTGTGTTCAAGTCCCCACTAAAAATAGTGTGTAAAAACAATGCTTAAATCCCCACACAGAGAGTGTGAAGATAATGATGCTCAGGTCCAAACAGATTTGTGTATAATGATAGGAATGTTCACGGGGCATATTATCAAGCGGCAGCGATAATTATCGCTGGCCGCGCTTAGCGTGAGATTTGTTATTGCCGGCTATCGCTGGAAATTATCGCCATGCTAGCGCTGTATTAACAACGCTTATCGCAATGGCGATAATTATTCCAGAAATAGCGGTGTTTTCCATGGAACATCGCTGATTTTCCAGCGATGTTCCATGGAAAACGGCGATATCCTTGATGATAGGGCCTGTGGTCTTAGCCACACAATCCACCCCCCATGTTAGGTATGCCTTAGTCTGGAATTTAACAGACGTTAAATTCCAGCGTTAAGGCATAGTTAACGCGATTTCAAATATCGCTACCCCTCGTTGATGATATCGCGAAGCTTGGTTAGCGATATTTTCCCATGGAGTTTTGTCAGGCACGCCTCCTTTGCATCTCATTAACGATGCGATGCGAGGCGTGCTGACAATGGGCGCTAAGGCAAGGAAACACGCGCTAGCGTGTCCTTGTTAATAAAGCGATAATATTATCGCTGCTTTTCGCCGGAAAACGGACGCTAAAGCGGCGATGTTATCGCCAGCCCTTGATAATATGCCCCGTTCACATTCCCTCAGAGACAGTGTGTGAAGGAAATCATGATCAAGTACCCACACAAATAGTGTGTTGGTATAGTGAAGTTAAAGGCCCCTTAAAGCTTGCATGTGATTACACTGATGTTCATGCTATGGGGCATGGCCTGCGTGGCAAACATGACGGACACCTGAAGCAAGTCTCCAGGCTCAAAGCTCTTTTAATCAGGCTATTATCTATCCATGCAAGGGAAATTTCACCCCCAGGTCTGTGGCCCAGTGCTGGAGGGTCTGGGGGGGACACTGCCTGTTTCTTTGTCCTTCTTTGAACAAAAGTCTGGACCCGGCAGCAGGGCCTCCTGGGCTGTGGGCAAAGCGGGGACACCTCGACCTAGCAATGCCCCTATCGACTGGGTAAAGTCACCCACGGAGTGCTTCCGGGAGGAAATCAATTGGTCCCGGGGGGTCCTGGTGCTCTGTGGTCCCCATCTGCTGATCACTGTGGAGAGTCGGAGTACCCACACAGCAAGTAAGCAGAGCCGCAGTCCAGAGAGAAAAGCCACGACCTGGGGCTGCAAGCCCTCACAGTGAGATTCTGTGGCAACCAATGTGAAACTCCTGCGGAAAAATCACAGGTGCCTTGCGGAGTGCGTCACCAACTCTGAGAGAACATTGGCTGAGCTACAGCCACCTACATTTGACCTTCATACTTGGGTACATGGCTTACAGGACATGGTCCGTACTCTGGAACAAAGAGCAGAGGATTCGGAGGACCGCTCATGTCTCAACAATGTTTTCATAGCTGCAATATGATTGACTACTTGGTAAAAAGACCTGGTCCCCCACCACAGCTTCACATCCATGGAGCATGGAGGTCCTCAGCGGGAGGCCCTCCATGTTCCATAGTGGCCGAAATACTCAACTATAAGGACTGGGATGCAATACTAGATAGGACACTGAGTACTGACCCCATACTGGTGGACAATCACTGCATGCTGCATTCTATACACTGACAGTCCAGAGACAGATGGCTTCGTTTTTGGGAGTCAAGAGTAAATTGCATGCCTTGGGGTTCAAGTAGGTCCACAGCGGCAGGCAGTTGACCCAGGTGCCAGCAGCTACATTCCACAAATGCTCCGGTGACCACTACTTCAGAAGCTCGATATACCCTTCAGGTCACACTCACACCTTCACCATCAAAAGCATAGGCTACTCTCCCATCTATGATGCCTTTTCTCATGATCCACGCCCCAATTAGGACTTACCTTAAATAGTTTTGTTGCCACTTGCTGAGGAGTGCAGCATGTGCATGGGCGGTGGGAGCGGGTGTGTGGAGACAGGTGAAGTGGCAATGTGAGCAGACAAAGTGGCCCACTGTGGACTGAGGTGCTGCTCGGCAGCAACATTTGCAGTGGCGTCCAGGGTTGAGAAGGTGGAGTTCATCAGTGGTGTAGCTGTGGGAGGTATTTGGACCAGGGTTCCTGGCACTCGGCGCAGCCGTACAGGTGAGTGACATTGAATGGGGTGATGTAACCCCTTGTCCTCATAAGGCGCTTACATCAGGACTTTACAGTTAGGGTCTGTTTTGGGCCCCTCTGGGGAATGTTCTCCTCATATTAGTTCCACCAGGGGTATTAAACAGGGATGCATCTTGGCGCTCTTTACTTTCCTGCTCTATAAATGGAATCAATAAACACCTAGTGGATAAAGGCAAAGACACTCCTCACATGGGATCTCAACCATTACCCATACTATTATATGCGGATGATGCAGTGCTTCTTGCCCACAAAGCAAATGGCCTACAGGTCTTCTAGATTTATGTTTTAGCTATATGGAAGACCTGGATTTGCAGGTAAATCATTCTAAGTCGTATAGTCTGACCTGTGGCCACCCAAGCGCTATGTTATGGGGAGGACAAATTTAGAAAAGATATAGGGCCATATTTACAAGAAAGTGATGCAGCGCGGCACCGCAAGCCATTTGTATGCACCGTGCTGTGTCACTTTCAAAGCACTGGGATGCGTCATATTTACAACAACATGATGCATCCCTGAGCTCTCCCTGTGCTGGTGCACAATTGGCTGCCATGCGCCAATGCAGGCACCTTTGTGTGGGAACACACAGCAACACCCGTGGCACGTTCCTTTCACGCAAAGTGCTGTGTGAAAAGGGGCCATATTTACAAGGCCACGAAAATCCATGCATGGGAAAATAACTAGATAATCTATCAGGCATATCACACAGCAAATAACCAAGCCACTTAATACTATACCAAATTATCAGAATTCATCTTACACATCCAACATGGTAAGGCAATCTCTAAAAATTCAAAAATGTTACTGAAAGAAAATAAAATTTAAGATCACCAACAACCTGTAAAAGTCATCATAAGTGAAATATATAGTCAAAGTGCAACAAAACAAAGGAACAAAGTCTATAGTTAACAGTTATTCAGTCGGTAACAGCGTGGAAATAATGTACATAGTGTGTCGTATTAAGGCAAACATATATGTTTACCACTCATATATATTAGTATCAAATATATATACAACAAAAGTGTGGTAGGTGACAGCTCCTCCCACTCATCAAGTCAGAGGTGGCCCATCCTGCTACCACTTATTCCCCTTTCTCTTACTGTCTAGGAGCAATACACACACCCCAATTGCCAACTACACATGTGATCCAGGATAAAGGCTGCAGACACCAAATGGTTGGAACAAGAAAACGTCAACGTTCTAAGAGTGCCATCTTCAGAATTGTGAATTGAAATCCAACTTTACCATTAAAGAGGGCTTTAAAGTACTATTCTCTAGACACCAAAGTCGATATCCCTATCTGCTCCCAATTAAAAGCTATCGCTTGTTCAATGCATTAAGGTAACCCAATGTTATCCTATGGGAGAGGTAGGCCTAGCAGTAGTGAAAAGCGGATTTGATGAATTTCACTACCAGGACATGTAAAGGTTAAAAGTACATGTCCAACTTTTTAAATACACTGCACCCTGCCCTGTGGGCTGTTTAGGGCCTACCCTTGGGGTGACATATGTTTTAAAAGGAGGTTTATTTTGCAAGGTCAAAATAGCAGTTTAAAACAGCACACACAGGCTGCAATATCAGACTTAAGACCTGTTTAAAGACGCTATTTAAGTGGGTAGCACAATTAGTGCTGCAGGCCCACTAGAAGCATTTAATTTACAGTCCCTGGGTACATGTAGTACTAGTTTAGTAGGGGCTTACTCGTAAATTAAATGTGCCGATTGGGTGTAAGACAATTTTGCCATGTTTAAAAGAGAGAACACAAGCACTTTAGCACTGCTTAGCAGTCGTAAAGTGCACAGAGTCCTAAGACAAACAAAAAGAAAGATCAGCAAAAAATGGAGGACAAAAGCAGAAGGTTTGGGGGAAGACCACCCTAAGGCTGACAGGTCTAACATGGCCTAAACTCTAATCCACTGTAAAAGTTTTGATTCCTACCCTCTTGTTCCTAATTGAGCTCAACTGGAGATGTTGCAAGTCACTGAATAGTTACATGGCCATATAGACAAGGGTGGTTTCTCTTCGTGGGCGGAAGAGTGTCGCTCCACTTGCTGTGAGTGCAGTGGTAAACACAAAATAATAAAATGGTCATTACCAATTTATTATTCTGTGTGCTGCTGGCCATAGCGAGTGAATGGTGGGGGCGGGGCAGATTTCTGCAGATTGTAGGATGACGTTGTAGGTGCTCAATACGCTTGTCAGATTGGCCGGCTGCCTACAGCGGGCTAATCTGACATGCGCACTTCAATGCCAGCAATCCCAGCAGTGTAAAACAGCTGAGGGGTTGCAGGCACAGAACCCCAGCTCAAAATGAGTGCTGGGTCAGCCTGCTCCAACCAATCCTGGAGCTGCTCTGCTGCTCCAGGATTGGTTGGATTCGTGTTGCACAAGGAGGGAAATCCTCCCCTTTCCTTCCTGCTCCTCGTCACCCCCAGGATCGGCGTGGAAAGAGGAGCATCGGTTTGAAGTGCCCGGCAGCAGGCAGCCTTCATGGTGAGTGCACACCATTAATTAATGTTGCCAGTGGCCACTGCCTATAGAGATATGAGGCCGAGAGCTGAGTTCTTTTGTAAGGTCATGGAACTCCAAGGTGACTTTCAATATCCTTATCATGTACAGCAAGGGGTACTTTATTCCTTCCAATGGTCACACCATCACTTTTCCCACAAACCACTTAATTAATTGGTGGTAGCTCATTCATATGAAAGAGAAAGAATGTTTGCAAACATGAAGAATAGTTGCAAAATTAAACATGAAGAAATTAGTTGCATATTTGTTACAAGAAGATATTTGAATCAGTTTAATACAAATCAGTTTTTAAAAAAGGCGCAGTAGCTCAGAATATGTTGGAAACATGCATTAAGATTCTAACTTAAACATGTTGCCTGTCTTCTTGTCACTGTACAGCTAGAAAAAAAGAGCAGAAGAAATAAAAGCAATATTTTTTGTTTTCCTACTTTAAACAGCTGCTTTAATTATGTTCCGTGAGCTGACTTGACTTTCCTCTCGCCTGCTAGCTCTGGCAGCGGTCATTATGATGCCAGACCTCAACTATAACGAGTTATTACAGTTGAGTTCTGACATAATTTCTTTATAATGGATGACTGGGTGCGTGACAAGTCGCCTATTATAAAGAAATTAGAGATGAGTTTATACACAGGAATTGCAGAATCCCATGTATTATATATCTGTACCCCTTAATCTCCTCTCCCTCTAGAACTATTCTTTCTCTCTCTCTCTCTCTCTCTCTCTCACTCACATAAGTGAAGTGATTTGTCTGATAATATCACAATACATTACGCTAATTCTTTTACCTGGACCGGGTAGTCCGGGCCAGCAGCCACTTCCCGATTTCCTCTACTTGACAACTAGAGACGCCATTTTCACTCAGTGCGCACTCTAGTTGTCGGAGCGGCTTCTCCATTAAAATGCACGCTGCGCGAACGCGCTGCTGGCGCACCCAAGGCAAGCCCGTCTGCGCCCGTCAGCATCCCAGAAGCGCCCAGCGCCAGCCATGCTGCCCGTCTTCCACTGGACCATACTGCCCCTCGAGCCTACAGCTGCAATGATCTCCTTTCACTTTGCCCACACTCTTGCCTCCAGTCTAGCAGGTGGGAGGTGTAAGAGTACCCCCCCTGTGTGTAATAAATGTAGTTTTGATCTACGCCTAGGCTTGGATGCATCCCAGCACTCTGGGACCATTTCCAGTGGCAGTGGAAAGGTGCCCAAGTTTAAAGCAGCATTAATTAACACTCTATCACTAGGCAGACACCACCAGGATATCTTTGATCTACTTTCCGATAAACAGGTTGATCTATTATTCATTACCGAGACCTGGCTCAATGATTCCTCAAACCCTATTATCAAGATGGCGATACCCGCGGGATAGAAGATCTCCCGGGCAGACCGCAAAGTCGGGAGGGGTGGTGGTGTTGCGGTCATCTATAGGGACAAGTGGGCCTTCCGCTGCGAGGAGTCCTCTCAGTTAGGAGAGGGTGAAGTCCTTGATTTCAGTATCACTATCTCCCTCACGCCTCGCTGGGTGGAACATTGATCTATAGGCCCCCTGGGCCTGCTGGGCCTTTTCTCAAAAACTTGGCAGATGTTATTATTCCCCGCACTTTGCGGTTCATGCACTATCTCTTTCTGGGAGATCTTAATATTCATTTGGATAAAGATGATGTTGGGGACACCAGGGAATTCGTCGATTCTCTCAACCTTGCCCAGCTTACTCAATGGGTCAGGGCACCGACACACTCAGGCGGCCATATCCTTGATCCTATTTGTTCCAACTTCCCCATTAAGGTGGAGGATCCTCTACCGGTGCCTAGGTCCGATCACTTTTTGTCACACTTCTCCTGGGTCCCGGATGGCAATATTCCCCCAAGCCGTGCTGGTCAAGGCCCGGCCTTTGCCAAAATTGACCTGATAACGTTCAGCTGTGCTCTAGCTGAGTCCAGACCAGCCCCCTCCGATGATTTGGAGGTTGCTCTTGAGAGCTTCTCCAGCTGGATCAAGAGTGCGGCGGACCGTTTTTCTCCTACGGCCCCCGCTAAACTATCCAGGGATTCCCCTTCTAAGCTGTAGTTTTCGCATGAGCTTAAATTACAGAAACAACACTGCAAAAAATTAGAACGTCAATGGCGGCTGGAATATTGCCCCTTGGCGAAGCTTAACCTTAAGAAAGCCCAGAAGTTGTATTATGCCTCTATAGCTCGGACCAAAAGCCTTTACTATGCAGATCGTATTGATCTAGTCAGGAACAATTCTAAAGAAATGTTTTCTATTGTCCAGAGCGTCATGGCCCCCAGAGCTGAATCCACCATACTTCCCTCGTCCAACGCTTGGTGCGTGTGTTGGACTTGGCCCTTTTTGCAGGGTCATCCCTGAACTTTTTGCCTTCCTCCTGTGTTTTCTCTGACCTGTTTTTGTTGGTTTTATGACTCTGGGCACTTTACCACTGCTGATCAGTGCTAAAGTGCATATGCTCTCCCTATTGTAAATTGATGTAATGGATTAGTGACTCCATGATTGGATTATTTGATTTACTTGTTAGACCCTAGTATAGTGCACCATGGGTGCCCAGGGCCTGTAAATCAAATGCTGCTGGTGGGCTTGCAGCACTGGTTGTGCCACCCACAGAAGCAGCTTGTAAAGTGTGTCTCAGGCCTGCCATTGCAGAGCCTGTGTGCAGTCTAGTACTGCCCTGTCGACTTGGTAAGTGCACCCACTTACCAGTCCCTAAACCTTCCTTTTTCTACATGTTAGCCACCCCTAAGGTAGGCCCAAGGGCAGGGTGCATTGTAAGTAAAAGGTAGGACATGCCCTGGTGTGTGTGGCATGTCCTGATAGTGAATTACAGCCAATTTCGTTTTTCACTATTGCAAGGCTACCTGTCCCCATAGGCCAGAATGGGCAGTTTGAATATAACATTTTATAATCCTAACTGACCCAGGAACATGGTAGAAAAATGAATTTAGTATGCCTGCACTCAGAATGATAAAATACATCTTTTAGTGAAGTTGGTTTTAACATTCTGTGTTTGAAAATACTACTTTTAGAAAGTAGGTATTTTCTTGCCTAAACCATCCAGCTACCTCTGCTAGGTTGTGTATTGCTTGTCTGCTTTGTGAGTGACAGGAGGGTCTTGGCTCCAGCAGTCTGATGGGTCAGGGCTGGGCTGAATAGGACCCACATAGAATAGAGAGTAGGGGGGAGGAGACTTCCTTTCACTGACCTGAGCCCTCATAGAATAGAGAGTAGGGGGCGGGGATTTCCTTTCACTCCCCCGAGACCTTATAGAATAGAGAGTAGGGGGAGGAGATTTCCTTTCAGCTACCTGGGCCAGGTCTGCTCTCACACAATGCTGTCTTCACCTCCTGCCAGGAAGCTGCACAGAACTGGTTTTGGTCAGGCACAGACACTCTCTGCCTTCAGAAAACAAAGACTTTTTGGGTATAAATATTGGGGCCCAGACCCCAAGACTTTAGATCACTTCTGGAACAACAAGACGAACCTTTGCCAAGGAGAAGAACCAAGGAAGCTGCAGGAATTTGGATGGCCCCTCTGCCAGTGTGCTGTTTGCTGGGTTGGTCTGCAGTGGTCTTCATTGCCAAGGAAAGAAGAAGGAACTTTTAAAGAACTTTCATCATCTTGCAGAATATTACTCCAAGGGCTTGAACTAGAGCTTGCCTCCTGCTGAAGTCTCAGGGCTACAAGACTTCACCACCAGCTCCCTCCTGAATTCCCTTGCTGGGGATTCTGTCTGTAGAAGCCTGCGTGTCGCTGGGAGCTGGAAGCGTGACTCAACGAGAAGAGGCGTGTCGCTGTTGCAGCTGTTGCCGTCGCAACGCCGGAGAAGCATGTCGCTGTCGCAGCTGCCTGCCGTCGCATCACTGGAGAAGCGTGTCTTCGTCGCATCTGCCTGCCGTCGCATCACCGGAGAAGCATGTCGCCACCGCAAGGGTCACCGTCGCATCACCGGAAAAGCGTGTCGCCGTCGCAGCTGCCTGCCGTCGCATCACCGGAGAGGCGTGTCGCATGGCCTGTCGCAGCTCCAAAGTACAGAGTTCGCCGCATGGCCGTCGGGCGTGCACGCATCATCTTCACGTCGTTGCATCGCATCAAGGGCGCACTCTCATCGCATCGCACCGGATCGTCGCATCGCATCGAGGCGCTTGCTCGCCGCATCGCCCTCCCTGCGGACCCTTTGTTTGTTTTGCGTTACGCATCCAAGGTACTTTTGTGAGAAACGTGTCGCATTTATCATCAACTTGAACTAAGTTACTTCTACAATCTTTAAGTCTATTTTGAGTACAGTATTGTGGATTTTTGTCATTTGTGGTCTTGTGATAAGTCTATATAAAGAATACTTATTTTTATAAAACCTGTGTGGTGTCCATCTGTAGTGTTTTCACTGTATTACTGTATGTGTTCACAAATGCTTAACATACTGCCTTTGAGATAAGCCTGTCTGCTCGTGCCAAGCTACCAAGGGGGTGAGCAGGGGTTATCCAGTAGTGTAATCCCCTTTCCCTGACTAGAATCAAGGGTCCCTATTTGGTCAAAGGTGTATACCATTGCAAACTAGCGACCCCCAGTTCTAACAGTGAGGAACTCTCAATTTTTTTTATTGATAAAATTCGCTCTATCTAGGCGTCCTTTACTCTAGGCAATCACTCTATGGTCAGGCCCTCGCCCCCGGAGGTGCCGCATGTGGAGTCTCCCTCACTGATGGCTTTTTCACCCATTGATCTTTCTGAGTCACTGAGGGTCCTTAAGGCCTTGAAGTCAGGCTCCCCGACTGATCCCTGTGCAGCCAGACTTTTGACCTTGGTCGCAGAGATAGTGAACCCTGAAGCCAACAGGCTCATCAATCTGTCCCTTCAGGAGGCTCATGTTCCCTCAGTATGGAAGCAGGCCAAGATTCTGCCCCTTTTAAAAAAACCTTCATTGGATCCACTGAGCCCAGTTAATTACCGCCCTATCTCCCTTCTCCATATCATGGTGAAAGCTTGCGAAAAAGTAGTCAACAAACAACTTACCGACTTTGTCGAGGGTTCTGGCCTACTTCACCCAGCTCAATCCGGGTTCAGAGCCTCCTATAGCACTGAGTCGGCCTTGGTGGAAGTCTCGGAAGCTATTCGGGAGTGTCTGGATTCGGGCGGCAGGGCAGCTCTCATTTTGTTGGACCTCTCGGCAGCATTTGATACTGTCCCCCACGCTCTCCTGCTTACCCGCCTCGCTGACTTGGGGATCTCAGGTGCTGCCCTGAGTTGGCTGAAATCCTTTTTAGAGGTGCATACTCAACAGGTTTGACTCCCCCCATTCTCCTCCTCACCTCAGGAGGTGACTACTGGGGTGCCTCAGGGGTCCTCTTTGAGCCCCCTTCTTTTTAATATTTATGTCACCCCTCTGATTTACTTGGCTGAAGAGTTGGGAGCCAAAATTATAGCATACGCTGATGACACCCAGCTCCTGTTTACCTGGGGAAAATCAGAGGGTTCCACGTCCGTGGCCAGAAATTGTCTGTCAACAGTCTTTCAATGGCTTTCCTCAGCACAGCTCAAATGCAACGAGGACAAATCAGAAATTCTCCTCTATGGGACTTTTTCCCCTCAGTTTAGAGAAACTTTATGGCCAGCGGAATTTCCCATGCCTGCCTCAACGGGGCAACCCGCTTAGAATCTTGGAGTATGGATCGAGGAGAATCTTTCCTTTACCACCCAGATTAAGAAGTTAGCGGGGAATTGCTTTGGGATACTCAAAACCCTTAGGAAATTTCTCCCGCTTCTCCCCAGAGCAGCTAAGGAAACGGTGACTCGGGTCCTTATACTCTCTCGGATTGACGACGCGAATGCTTTGTATGTTGGCTTGCCGGGCTACCTTCTCAATAAACTACAGGTTGTCCAAAATGCTGCTGCGAGACTTGTTTTTAATATCCCGATGAGAAGCAGCGTCAGACAGCATCTGCGTTCACTCCATTGGCTGCCTGTGGCAGAACGAGTCAAGTTTAAAGCCCTGACCCTGGCTCATTGTGCACTGCATGCCTGCGGCCCAACCTACTTACGGAAGTGTTTCCTGTTCTACACCCCCGCCAGACTTCTCTGTTCATCTTCCCAGCTTCTGGCCCACATTCCTCGCTTCCGGCTTACAAGAGTGAGGGGCAGTCCACTTGCTGTCAGAGCTGCTACTGCTTAGAACTCTCTTCCTCTGGCTCTCCGCAGTATTCAAGACTTTCGTCTATTAAAAAAAAATTGAAGACTCATCTTTTTGTTTAACCTTTGTCCACTTCTCCCTCTCCAGGCTCGCGCCAGGACACTCCATGGAGTATCTGTGCGCACTACAAACTCAAATAACATAACATAACAGTTGCTGTCTCAAAATGCATAATGAGCATGAATGCCATGTACTTTTCTTCTTGAAATAGCCTGTATTTCGTATTCTATCCTAAATACGAATAAATGACTGAAATAAAAAAAAGAGGTATCTATTTAATTCAAGTATAGGACTATACACACTGGAGCAGATTTACGGTGGTCATTTTAGTTCAGAGCAGGTTTTGCCACACAGAGAAATGTTTCCCTATAGAGATAAAAAAGTGTTTCCAATACAGATTGTACTGAGTGTAAACTTCTGCACTGGTGAAAGGCCTTCAAAAAAGGTTGCATGACATGTACAGACGTATGCCTCAAACCTGCACCTTGGGCAGCTTGCCAAATGAACAATGGAATTTTCTGTGAATTAGAAAAATCACATGTCCATATCTCGGAGTGCATATAAAGGTATAGTTTTAAGATTTCGTTTGTAAAGGCCAATATAGGTATAGTCTTTATGTAGTCGATTTATTCAAATGCCATACATTATTTCTTGCAATAAGCACATTGGGCACACAATGTTAAATGGGCATGAAGCAGGACTTTGCACCTGTGATTTGTGTTAGGTACAACCTGACACAAATTGCAGGTTCAAGATATGAACATCTTTGAAATTCCAGTTTGTGGACCTGGGAATTCATGAATTATATGCACGTTGGGTATAGTTTCCCATTCTGGGTGATGCACATGAGAAATAGATGGAAATTGTACACCAATAAGTACTATGCTCTAGGGAAGCACTTATTTGTGGCTTCGCTATTTGGGCAGTTTGAACCTGCGAATTGTGAGATTAAATTAATCAGGACTTGTGTGCATGAGATAAGCTCTAGGCCACGGGTACTCATAGTACGGCCCGCGGGCCGCCAGCGACCCGGCAAGCATTCCTTGGCGGCCCGCGGACCTTGCAGATATCCTACCTATGTTTTTTCTTTCTTTTTTTTTTAAATGTCAGCAAACACCGCCGGTTGCAGCAGCGCTCTATGGGGGCCGGGCGATTCTTTAAAGACCATTCACTTGTTAATGAGGCTTTGTTGTAGTCCACCTCTTCTTAGCGCCCTGCATCTCCACTCTGAGTGGAGATGCAGGGGCGCTAAGAAGAGGTGAAATACAACAAAGCCTCATTAACAAGTGAATGGTCTTTTAAAGACCTGTGAAGTACTCGGGTGCGGCTGTGTGTGTGCCCGGGAAGCTGTCCCAGCCCGGCTGACACACACACCACACGGGGTGAGGTGACAGAGGGTGACAGAGAGAGGGAGACAGACAGAGGGAGGGAGACAGAGGGTGACAGAGAGAGGGAGACAGAGGGAGGGAGGGAGACAGAGAGAGGGAGACAGAGGGAGACAAAGAGAGAGGGAAACAGAGGGAGGGAGACAGAGGGAGGCAGAGGGAGACAGAGGGAGGGAGTCAGGGGGAGACACAGGGAGGGAGAGGGAGACAGAGAGAGAGAGACAGAGAGAGGGAGACAGAGAGAGGGAGACAGAGAGGGAGACAGACAGAGGGAGACAGAGAGAGGGAGACAGACGGAGGGAGACGGAGAGGGAGACAGAGAGAGAGGGAGACAGAGAGAGGGAGACAGCGAGAGGGAGACAGAGGGAGGGAGACAGAGGGAAACAGAGGGAGAGAGAGGGAGACAGAGGGCAACAGACAGAGGGAGACAGACAGAGGGAGGGAGACAGACAGAGGGAGACAGAGAGAAGGAGACAGAGGGAGGGAGACAGAGGGAGGAAGACAGAGGGAGGCAGAGGGAGACGGAGGGAGGCAGAGGGAGACAGAGGGAGACAGAGGGAGGGAGTCAGGGGGAGACAGAGGGAGGGAGAGGGAGACAGAGAGAGGGAGACAGAGAGAGAGAGAGGGAGACAGAGAGGGAGACAGACAGAGGGAGACAGACAGAGGGAGACCGACAGAGGGAGACCGACAGAGGGAGACCGACAGAGTGAGACAGACAGAGGAGACAGATAGAGAGGGAAACAGAGGGAGAGAGAGGGAGACAGAGGGCAACAGACAGAGGGAGACAGACAGACAGAGGGAGACAGAGAGGGAGACAGAGAGGGAGACAGAGAGAGGGAGACGGAGAGAGAGAGAGAGGGAGACAGACAGAGGGAGATGGAGAGAGAGAGAGAGAGAGGGAGACAGACAGAGGGAGACAGAGGGAGAGAGAGAGAGAGAGAGAGAGAGAGAGGGAGACAGAGGGAGAGAGACAGAGAGGGAAACAGAGGGAGAGAGAGGGAGACAGGGCAACAGACAGAGGGCAACAGAGGGCAACAGACAGAGGGCAACAGACAGAGGGAGACAGACAGAGGGAGACAGAGAGAAGGAGACAGAGGGAGGGAGGCAGAGGGAGGAAGACAGAGGGAGGAAGACCGAGGGAGACAGAGGGAGAGAGAGGGAGGGAGTCAGGGGGAGACAGAGGGAGGGAGTCAGGGGGAGACAGAGGGAGGGAGAGGGAGACAGAGCGAGGGAGACAGAGAGAGGGAGACAGAGAGAGGGAGAGGGAGACAGACAGAGGGAGACAGACAGAGGGAGACAGACAGAGGGAGACAGACAGAGGGAGACAGACAGAGGGAGACAGACAGAGGAGACAGATAGAGAGGGAAACAGAGGGAGAGAGAGGGAGACAGAGGGCAACAGAGGGAGACAGACAGACAGAGGGAGACAGAGAGGGAGACAGAGAGGGAGACAGAGAGGGAGACAGAGAGAGGGAGACGGAGAGAGGGAGACGGAGAGAGAGAGAGAGGGAGACAGAGAGGGAGACAGAGAGGGAGACAGAGAGAGGGAGACGGAGAGAGGGAGACGGAGAGAGAGAGAGAGGGAGACAGACAGAGGGAGACAGAGGGAGAGAGAGAGAGAGGGAGACAGACAGAGAGGGAAACAGAGGGAGAGAGAGGGAGACAGAGAGAGAGAGGGAGACAGAGAGAGGGAGGGAGGGAGACAGAGAGAGGGAGACAGAGAGAGGGAGGGAGACAGAGAGAGGAAGGGAGACAGACGGAGAGAGGGAGGGAGACAGACAGAGAGGGAAACAGAGGGAGAGAGAGGGAGACAGAGAGAGAGAGGGAGACAGAGAGAGGGAGGGAGGGAGACAGAGAGAGGGAGACAGAGAGAGGGAGGGAGACAGAGAGAGGAAGGGAGACAGACGGAGAGAGGGAGGGAGACAGACAGAGAGAGGGAGACAGACAGAGAGAGGGAGACAGACAGAGAGAGGGAGACAGAGAGAGGGAGACAGAGAGAGGGAGACAGAGAGAGGGAGGGAGACAGAGAGAGGGAGGGAGACAGAGAGAGGGAGACAGACAGAGAGAGGGAGACAGAGAGAGGGAGACAGACAGAGAGTGGGAGACAGACAGAGAGAGGGAGACAGACAGAGAGAGGGAGACAGAGAGAGGGAGACAGAGAGAGAGGGCAACAGACAGAGAGGGAGACAGAGAGGGAGACAGAGGGAGGGAGACAGAGGGAGGGAGGCAGAGGGAGACAGAGGGAGACAGATGGAGGGAGTCAGGGGAGACAGAGGGAGGGAGAGGGAGACAGACAGAGGGAGACAGACAGAGGGAGATAGAGGGAGGGAGAGAGAGGGAGACAGAGGGAGACAGAGGGAGGGAGTCAGGGGGAGACAGAGGGAGGGAGAGGGAGGCAGACAGAGGGAGACAGAGGGAGACAGACAGAGGGAGATAGAGGGAGGGAGACAGAGGGAGATAGAGGGAGGGAGACAGAGGGAGACAGTGGGAGGGAGACAGAGGGAGGGAGACAGAGGGAGAGAGACAGAGGGAGACAGAGGGAGGGAGACAGAGAGAGGGAGACAGAGGGAGAGAGAGGGAGAGAGGGAGACAGAGGGAGAGAGAGGGCAACAGACAGAGGGCAACAGAGGGCAACAGACTGAGGGAGACAGACAGAGGGAGACCGACAGAGGGAGAGAGAGGGAGGGAGACAGAGAGAGGGAGGGAGACAGAGAGAGGGAGGGAGACAGACAGAGGGAGGGAGACGGAGAGAGGGAGGGAGACAGAGAGAGGGAGGGAGACGGAGAGAGGGAGGGAGACGGAGGGAGACAGACAGAGAGAGGGAGGGAGACAGACAGAGAGATGGAGACAGAGAGAGGGAGAGAGAGGTAGACAGACAGAGGGAGACAGACAGAGGGCGAGAGAGGGAGAGAGAGGGAGAGAGAGAGAGAGAGGGAAACAGAGGGAGAGAGAGGGAGACAGAGGGCAACAGACAGAGGGCAACAGACAGAGGGAGACAGAGAGGGAGACAGGGAGGGAGACAGAGGGAGGGAGACAGAGGGAGGGAGGCAGAGGGAGACAGAGGGAGACAGAGGGAGGGAGTCAGGGGAGACAGAGGGGGGGAGAGGGAGACAGACAGAGGGAGACAGACAGAGGGAGATAGAGGGAGGGAGACAGAGGGAGGGAGAGAGAGGGAGACAGAGGGAGGGAGACAGAGGGAGGCAGAGGGAGGTAGAGGGAGACAGAGGAAGGGAGTCAGGGGGCGACAGAGGGAGGGAGAGGGAGACAGACAGAGGGAGACAGAGGGAGACAGACAAAGGGAGATAGAGGGAGGGAGACAGAGGGAGGGAGACAGAGGGAGACAGAGGGAGACAGAGGGAGGGAGACAGAGGGAGGGAGACAGAGGGAGAGAGACAGAGGGAGGGAGACAGAGGGAGGGAGACAGAGAGAGAGGGAGACAGAGAGAGAGGGAGACAGAGGGAGGAGGGCGACAGACCGAGGGAGACAGAGGGAGGAGGGCGACAGACAGAGGGGGACAGACAGAGGGAGGAGGGCGACAGACAGAGGGAGGGAGACCGATAGAGGGAGGAGGGCGACAGACAGAGGGAGACAGACAGGGAGGAGGGCGACAGAGGGAGGGAGACAGAGGGAGACAGAGGGAGGGAAACAGACAGAGGGAGACAGACAGAGGGAGACAGAGGGAGAGAGAGGGCAACAGACAGAGGGCAACAGACAGAGGGCAACAGACAGATGGCAACAGACAGAGGGAGACAGAGAGGGAGACAGAGAGGGAGACAGAGAGAGAGGGAGACAAAGAGAGAGGGAGACAGAGGGAGGGAGACAGAGGGAGGTAGGCAGAGGGAGACAGAGGGAGGGAGTCAGGGGGAGACAGAGGGAGGGAGGGAGAGGGAGACAGACAGAGGGAGACAGAGGGAGATAGAGGGAGGGAGATAGAGGGAGGGAGACAGAGGGAGATAGAGGGAGAGGGAGGGAGACAGAGAGAGGGAGACAGAGGGAGGCAGAGGGAGGGAAACAGAGGGAGGCAGAGGGAGGCAGAGGGAGGCAGAGGGAGGGAGTCTGGGGGAGACAGAGGGAGACAGACAGAGGGAGATAGGGGGAGACAGAGGGAGGGAGACAGAGGGAGAGGGAGGGAGACAGAGGGAGGGAGGGAGGGAGAGATAGAGAGAGGGAGGGAGAGATAGAGGGAGGGAGAGATAGAGGGAGGGAGAGAGAGGGAGGGAGACAGAGCGAGATAGATAGAGAGAGAGATGTGTGTATGTCGGGTCTGGTGGCTCAGTGGACCAAGGCGTCCGCTGCATGGGCCTGTGTTAAACCTCATGGTCATAGTTTTCGCTCTAGCCCCGCCCCCTCCCCCACTGACCCCGCCCCCACCGGTGCGGCCCCCGGCCACAAACCACACTGTAAATTTGGCCCCCGAGAGAAAGTTTGTGAGTACCCATGCTCTAGGCACTATATTACTATATAAAAGGATATACTGTTGCCTTAGTCAATCAATCATTCCTTTGTTGTTGGTGCAACCATAGTTTTAATATTGGAACAGTAATCAATATTTCTTATTCATGTAGTGCACAATAAAAAAACTAACCAATCACGTACTAGATGCTACCATAACCCTAGATATTTGTATAGACATCCTTGTCCATGTCAAACCAGCAGTGACCCGTACGTTTCCGGGGAGAGACGCTCAGCCCTCTGAACTATCTTACCAGCCTACCATTTAGGCAGTGCAAAACAATCACTTGCAACACATCTGAGCTACACAACTAACAGTGCTGTTTTTTAAAAGCACTCAGTCCCAAATACATCTACATCTTTACAAATTATTTTCCTAATCTGTGCCTTGAGAGAAGTGTACCATTTGCAGAGCACAGCTTTTTTATAAAGTAAACATCTACACAACCCTTGTAAACATGTTTACCAGACCTGCAGCAAGCTTCTTCAGAACATTTACAACGATATCTATCACAAGTTGAAAGGTGCTCCAGTGGACTTGTGCTGTCAGACCCACAGCCTGTACTTCAAAGGGAGAGAAAAGACAGTTCTATCCACTTCCCACAGAATGTGAGGCCTTGGGGTGTGTAGCATTGGTCTCAAAATCTGCATTGCCCCCTCATGGGTCCTCCCCGTCCCAGTCCTTACTACGTGAGGCAGTCCTGCCTCCACCCAGCCAATCACAACGCCAGTATGTTTAAACTACATAAGCCCCGCCCACCTACCGCTATGCCTGTTTTTTTTTTTTTCTGCTCCGACGGCGGTCGGAACGCTGGTGTTCCCGGTTCCGGTCTCGGATTCCTGTTTACTTCGGTTGCGGTGCCGTGAGTTTTTTATTTATGTTGTGCATTATTTTCACGTTGTTTTCTGTGTATATTGCACGGCGCTGCAGCTCCGGTCCTCCGGTCGGCCGGGCTCCTGTTCTGGGGTCAGGGCGCTCCCCGCTCATGTGCTGGGCTGGGGCGGGGAGGTTTCTTGGTGTCCTGGCCTCGGGTCGTTCCGGCGCTGCTGCTCTATTGCAGCGTCCGGCCCCCGCGGCCATGATCTTTGTGACTCTGTGGCTGTGGGTGGAGACTGCAGGGCTGCACTTTTTTTGTTTCCTTTCCCCGGCTCACGTTACGTGGCTTGGTAATTAGGGGGCAGTTTTTATTGGAGGTTGCTGGGCACTTCCTGTTTGTTGTGTGGTGAGTTCCTGTTTGCTGTACTTGGGTTGTCTCACCATGAGTGAAGGGGCTTCTTCACCTGTGCCTGCTAAGGCAGTTTCCAAACAACATAATGTTCAGGATCTGCAGGAGGACGACGTTTTGCAGAGTTCTAGGGCTGATTTGCAGGACTTGATTAATTCTGCGGTCCAGTCTGCGCAGCTGGAGCCTGCGGCAAAGTGGGCTAAGGATGATGAGGAGGACATGGACAGTTCCCCTAAGGGAAAGTATGTCCAGGGCAAGGTGTTTTCTGATATGCTGGTTCATATTCGGGAGGTGCTGGGGTTTGACCCTAAATCCCTGGCTGATGAGGGGTTTTACGCACAGTACAGTTCCTCTGTGGTGGATGACCTTCCCTTCGATGATGTCCTGAAGGATATCCTGACTAAAGAATGCTTGAGGTGGATAAGCAAGGTATTCCGCGCTTTCTGGGAAAGCGGTATCGCCTGGCGGACTTTGACTCTCAGTTCCCTGCAATTCCTAAAGTTAATTTTCTTTTGTCCTCTATGGCTTCCGCCTCTTCTTCCTCTTTATCTTCGGTGGAGGCTTCCCTGACAGATCCGGTGGAGCGTAAGGTGGAGTCTGCTCTCAAACGTTCTTATGCCGCTTCTCACTTTGGGGTGCGTGCTAGCACGTATGCAGCCTATGCCTCACAGGTCTTGCTGAAGGATTTTGAGAAGCTGTTTGACTGTCTTCAGGATCAGGGGGACCCTACTCCTGTGTTGGCTCAGATGGAGGTCTTGGCGCAGTTCCTCTCAGATGTCACTTTCGATTCCTTGTGGGCCTTCTCCTCGGCTGCTGGGGCAGCGGTGGCTGGTAGGCGTTCTCTATGGACTAAGCCGTGGTGTCTTGAGGCTGCGCAGAAGGCTTTGGTCCATAAACTGCCTTTTGAGGGTCCCCGTCTCTTTGGGGACGCTTTGAATACGATGGTGCAGCGCTCTGCGGAGGAGAAGAAGTTGTTGAAGCCTTTTCAGCCTGCGCCTAAGAAGAAGTCTTTTTTCCAGAAGCAGGGGTTCAGGGGGTTTTGTCCTCTCAGCCCTTTCGTGGTCGGGGAGCCGCGTTCCATTATAAGTCCTGGCCTCAGCAGCAGCAGCAGAATCCCTCTGGTGCGGGACAGAAGTGACTATGCCATTGTGGGGGCTCGCCTCCGTTTATTCCTGGACTCTGATTTCCGACCAGTGGGTCTTGTCTGTCATCAGGTGGGATTACCAGATTCCCTTTCTGGGCCCTCCCCTTCTGGATTGTTTTCTGGTTACCCCGTTGTCAAGAGACCCCGTGCGGCGGTCTGCCATGTTGTCCGGTGTCGCCTTGTTGTTACAGAAAGGGGCGATAGTGCCGGTTCCAGTGATGGAAGTGGGCCTGGGGTTCTATTCCCATCTGTTTCTGGTGCCAAAGCCCGATGGTTCCTTCCGCCCTATATTGAATCTCCGTTCCCTGAACAAGTTGGTGCGGTTGGATCATTTTCGAATGGTCACGTTGCAGTCCGTCATTCCCCTAATCCAGGAGGGCGATTTTTTGGCTTCTCTGGACTTAGAAGACGCCTATTTTCACGTCCCGGTCCATCCTGCCAGTCAGCGGTTCCTGAGGATTGCGGTCCATGGGATGCATTTCCAGTTTCAGGTTCTGCCGTTCGGCCTCTCCACTGCTCCCAGGACTTTTACCAAGGGATTGGCTCCTGCTGTGGGGGTTTTGCAACAGCAGGGTTTCTCCGTATTTCCCTATATTGATGATTGTTTGGTCTCTGCTTCCTCCTTTCCTAAGGCTCTTCTGGCAGTGGGGGCTACGCTGGCCCTGTTCCAGGAGCCGGGGATTCAAAGTGAATCTGGCCAAGTCTCATCTGGATCCTGTTCAGAGACTGCAGTTCATCGGGGGTCTGTTCGACACGTCTCTGGGGGCGGTGTTTCTCCCTCCTGTTCGGATCCTTTCCTCACAGACTCTGTTGTGGGATCTATTGAGCCATCCCTCTGCCCCGGCTCGTGTTTGGTTGCGGGTCCAGGGATTGATGGCTGCAAACACTGCTGTGGTTCCTTGGGCTCGCCTCCATCTCAAACCCTTGGTGACTCATCTGTTGGCTCGGTGGGACTCCTCCCGGGCGGATTACGAGACTCTGGTTCCTCTTTCTCCTGCTCTGGTTCTGGACTTGGACTGGTGGCTTTGCACTCCCAATCTGGAGAAGGGGGTGCGGTTTAGTCTTCCACCTCCCCTTCTGTTGACTTCGGATGCCAGTCTTTGGGGTTGGGGGGCCACTTTGGGGTCCTTGGAAGCGAAGGGTCGGTGGTCTCGGGGGGACAGCACCCGTTCCTCGAACTGGCGGGAGTTGGCGGCCGTCTGGCTGGCGGTGCAGTTCTTTCAGGTTCATCTCCGCGGGTCGAATCTGTTGGTTCGTACCGACAATCAGGTGGCTCGTTGTTACTTGAACCGTCAGGGGGGGACGAGGTGCGCGTCTCTGAACCTGTTGGCCTCCTTGATTTGTGCTTGGGCGGAATCTCATCTGTTGGCCTTGAGGGCGGTGAACATTCTGGGACAGTTGAATTTTCATTCGGACGCTTTGAGCCGCAACCTTCCTTCCTCTGTTCTGTACCATCTCTCTCTTCCTCTGTTCCAGTCCCTTTGTCTTCGGTTCGGGACTCCCTGGATCGATCTCTTTGCCTCTCCTCACGACGCTCTTCTCCCCCGGTTTTGTTCGGAGGTGCTGTGTCCTCAGGCTTGGGCGGTGGATGCTCTATCGATTCCCTGGCCTTCGGGCCTTCTGTATGCATTCCCTCCTATTCCCCTCCTCCCGAGGGTGCTGCAGAAGATTCGGGGGGAGAAAGTTTCGGTCCTGTTGATTGCTCCTTTCTGGACTCGCCGCATTTGGTTTCCTCTCCGGTGGCGGTTGGCGGAGGGTCGGTTTGTCCGGCTTCCTTTGTGCCTGGCTCCTCTTCAGTTTCCGCTCCTGTCTCTGCCTTGTCTTCGTCGTTTGCAGCTGACGGCTTGGCTCTTGAGCAGTTGACGTTGGAGTCTTTGGGCTGTTCCTCTGTGGTGGCTCGTGACATTCAGTTGTCGCGCCGTCCTTCGACCCATACGTGCTATGGTCGCCATTGGGGTTCTTTTGTCTCTTGGTGTTCTTCCCATGGGGTGGATCCTGTGCTGGGGGATCCTACTTCTGTGTTGGATTTTCTCCGAGATGGTTTTTTGAAGGGCCTTTCCCCTTCCACTTTGTCTCCTCAGTGGGCGGCGGATCGTGCTTGTCGGGGCCCTGGGGCCTCCTTGGAGGTTATTACCCCTTTGGTTAGTCGGCTTCTTCGGAGCTTTCGGCTTCGTCGGCCGGTCTCTCCTTTTCTCGTTCCTTCTTGGGATTTGCCTACTGTTTTGTGGGGTCTACAGTTGCCCCCTTTTGAGCCTTTGCTGGAGGCGGATTTGTTGTGGCTGTCCGCTAAGGTGGCTTTTTTGCTGGCCATTACCTCCGCTCGCAGGTTGGGTGAGTTGGGTGCCTTGCTCATTTCGTTTCCTTATTTGCAGTTCCTGCAGGATCGGGTCGTTTTGCGGCTTGATCCGGCTTTCCTGCCTAAGGTTTCTTCCAACTTTCATTTGAAGCATGAGGTGATTCTTCCTGATTTGCCTACTGAGGGGGATTCCCTTGTTCCCCCTTCCTTGGATGTTCGCAGGGCTCTCCAGGTTTACCTCCAACGTTACCTGGAGTTTCGGGTTTCTCCTGCCCTGTTTGTCTCCTGTGGAGGTGTGGCTAAGGGGAAGAAGGTTTCCACTTCCACGATCAGTCGATGGGTGCGTTTGGCGGTCTGCCAATCTTATAAGTCTTTGGATCTGCCTCCTCCGTCTCAGGTGCAGGGCCGTTCGACGCGTTCTGTGTCTGCTTCCTGGGCTGAGGCGGCGGGGGTCTCTATCCAGGAGATTTGTAGGGCAGCCACCTGGCAGTCCCATCACACTTTTGTGCGACATTATTGGCTTGATGTTTTACATGCCTCTGCTGACAGTTTTTCTGTTGGCGTCTTGAACGCTGCTGTTCATTGATCCTTTATTGATTAAAGTTTTGTACTTTGCATGGATCCCTGGTGTCCTGCGTTTTTTGTTGGTTCTCTGCTTGTGAGTTCCTCACGTAGTAAGGACTGGGACGGGGAGGACCCATGAGGGGGTAATGTCTTGTTACTTACCGGTAACCTTCATTACCCCGATTAGGGTTCTCCCCGTCCCAGTCCTCTTCCCTCCCTCCCGCTGTGTTTGTGTCGGAGTCTTGTTGATAACAGGCATAGTGGTAGGTGGGCGGGGCTTATGTAGTTTAAACATACTGGCGTTGTGATTGGCTGGGTGGAGGCAGGGCTGCCTCACGTTGTAAGGACTGGGACGGGGAGGACCCTAATCGGGGTAATGAAGGTTACCGGTAAGTAACAAGACATTATCACACATAAGAAGAGACAATTCGACTTTTCCCCCCAACATCTGTCTCCTCTTTACAATGCTAAATAACAGTAGGTGGCATCTTTTGAAAAATGTATAATATAATACATTGAGGGTACTTGATATTGCCTTTTTATCTATCATAGTTACATTACGTCAAACAAACTGACGTATAATGTTTACAAGCACTAAAACAGCAAAATTGCCTCATGCTACACTGTGTAAAACCACGCTATAATTTCAACAGCAAGAACATGCTCGTCATAATACGGGCCCTACAAATCAGCTTTAAAGAAAATTAAGAAATGAAATCTCCATCCTTTCTCAGGCGACAGGTCCAAGAGCAGGGCGTTGGCAGTTCCTTCTAGGCAGAGCACTTTCCTGGGCAACGGTCAAAGTGTTAATGTATGCAGATCGCAGCCTTTGTGTTTCGGCTGATCACAGAGGTGAGCCTTTAAGTTAGGAATAAAAGGAATACCTCCCCTCCCCCAACCTCCAAACACAGGTTGATTGCAGCAATGAGAAACACTCTTGAAAATATGGGGGCTTATTTACAAGCCCCCTGCGCCGCCGGTACTCACTATTTTCCATATTAAAAGTGACGCATCGGTGGCGCAAGGGGCTTGTAAATAAGCCCCAAAGTGCGGACACTGAATTTACCAACGCAACCACGGAAGACCCCTTTTTAAAAAAATGTTATTTTGCATATGACAGTTTGCACAATTATTAGGTATTTGACAAGGGCTGCCCGATAACAAGAAACTGCAATTTGTTGATTTCTTTGCAGTCTACCAATAACAGCATGATTATGCACTACAAAGCCCAGATTGACAACGCACAAACTAAAGTCAATAGTTTTTAATAAATTGTATTTTTGGTAATTTTTGTTAGTGAAGCAAACGAGAGGGAAGACTTTGGTGCACTACATGCTGACAAATAATTCAAGACTCTAGTTATTCATCCTTCAATTTAAACGTGTATTTGTTTGCAACTTGTCCACTATCCTCTGCTCCCCGCAACTCTGGACCAACTCTCGGAAACAAAGTGACAAACAAATAAATCTGGTACCCTTACAAACAGGCATTGTGTTTCAGTTTATGTATAACACAGATATAAAGCAACTATACTTTCAGGGCTGAAACCTTTGCAGGTTTATATAGCACGAACTCGACCCGAAGGTATTGGAGTGCTTTAAATGTCACGTTACACAAAGACACGTTCATTTTTGGTAGGCACGGGGAGGTTAGGTGATTTGCCCAGAATCACAGGATGTTGAGCGGACGCCGAGAGTCCAACCTTGCTTCCCATTTCTGCAGTCGGCAGCTCTGGCAATAATGCCACATCCTCTTCCTCTCCTTTCAGTTAGTATAAATGACGGAGCACCTGAAAATAAAGCATTGAGCCTCTAATGTGCATTTCGCCCAAGACAGTAAGAGGAACATAGGGAGAAATGGACAACATCAGAGAAACACAGAGAGAGACGGGGAGAGAACCAAGGTGAGTCAGATTTGGGTAGAGAAGGATGAGGTAAAAGACAGAGAGACAAATAAAAAGATAGGCATAAACAGGAGAGAGAGATTTAGAAATAATGAAAGTCAAACAAAACCAGTGAGAGCGATAGACAGCAGAGACAGGGTAGGACGCAAGAATGACAGGAGAGGCAGATACATTAAAGATAGTGAGAGACATCGAAAGATAGATGTACAGGAATAGACAGGGAAAAAGAAAGACAGAACTAGAGAGACAAGGAAAGAGTGAACATAGGGATAGATTGGGAGATATGAGACATATGAGTGAGAGACTCAAGGAAAAACAGAGTTAGAATTGGGGAGAGAGAAATAAAGTTAGACAGAGTCATAAGGAGGGAGAGACAGGAAGGGGGACAAAAACAGTGGACAAAAGACAGAAACAGATGGAAAGACAGGAAGAGAGACAAAGAGAAAGACAGGGAGAAACATGAAATAGAATGGGGGGAGGCAGCGGGAGATACAGGAAAAGTGTAAGACAAGGTGAGGGACAGGTTGAATAGACATACTAGAAAGACAGGAAGGAGTAAAGAAGGAAGAAAGAAAGGAAAGATACTCTGAACTGAACCTAATGCATTTCTATTCAGAGCTGTTTGTCTCTCTATTTACCTCTATCCCGCCCTGTGTCGATCCCTCTTCATGTAACATAGCCATCTTTAAATAAAATAGATCGATCTTTGTCTATCTTTGTTCCTGCTTCAATCTATCCCTAGTATTACATCTGTGCACCTGTCCATCTATGCTTCCCTCTGCCCGTATGTACATCTGGCTATCCGTCCGTCCGTCTGTCTATCTATCAGTCTATCTATCGGTCTATCCGTCTATCTATCTATCTATCCGTCTATCTATCTATCTATCTATCTGTCTATCTGTCTATCTATCTATCTGTCTATCTGTCTATCTATCTGTCTGTCTGTCATCTATCTAGCTATCTAGCTATCTATCTAATCTATCTATGTACCTGTCTGTCTGTCATCTATCTATCTATCTATCTATCTATCTATCTAATCTATCTATCTAATCTATCTCTGTACCTGTCTGTTGTCTATCTATCTATCTATCTATCTAATATGTCTATCTAATATATCTATGTACCTGTCTGTCTGTCGTCTATCTAGCTATCTATCTATCTATCTATCTATCTAATATATCTATCTAATCTATCTATGTACCCGTCTGTCTGTCTGTCGTCTATCTAGCTATCTATCTATCTGATTTAACAAAACTGTATCCACTATATATCTTGATGCTAGTTCGGAAGTGAGATCCCTGGCCACACAATTGGGAAAGGGTGAATTTCACCCAGTAAGTGACGTAAAAAAGGGGATGGCAACCTCCCTCAGGCATCAGGTGCAGAGATTGTAGGAAGGGAGGAACAACCGGGGTGTCCATTCATGCTGAGACGTGTAAGATAGAAAGCACCAGCTTAACATAAGGGGACTCATCATGCTATGCAGTACAAGCAATAGATCTCACTATGCATCAGTACCCTCCATCCCAGCCACATGAAGCCATACATACTCCTGACCAAGACCTGTTGTTTTCAAAACATAACATAACCTCTTAAGAAGGCATTTTATTTCTTCTTTAGAAAAAGGCTAATCTTGACCCTGTCCTAGCTTCACAACCCTATCACTCGTTTAGCAGCAGTGACTTCAAATATGGAGTTCAATTATGGAGTTCAAAAGCGCATTATTTTGAAAAATCCTCTATATAGTTCAGCGCTATATGTATGGCACTAGAAGATAACTTAATTTTGCATTGGCTAAAGAGATTTCTTCCTAAGCAGCAATGATCGCCAGCTTTACTCTGTCAAAGCTGTTGGACGGCACAGGTATGCTTTACAGAACAAGGGTCCCACACATATTGGAATGCAGAATAACAATTTCACAATTTTATAATAAAAATTGGAATGAACAAATGTTTTAATATAAAGATAGGTATTTAATGCGAAGATCAATAAAACAAGGGATTGATAACACGCGAAAAAATAAAGGTGAGCAGCCGTGGCAAGGCAGAGGGAAATCAGCCGATTTCCTTACCCCAGGCAAGTGACTTTAAAAAGTGACTTTTCAGTTTGTGTAAATATAAATAGACAAAAGTCACAGTTGAGGTTACATCTCATACTCCACAGTAGAATATAAATAGCGGTATAGAGTTAAGAATGTATGTGTCGACGACGTTTCAATCAACCAAAAAATTCATCAGATTACAGTTAATGGTGCGTATGCTTACGGAATATTTAAAAACAGACACGATCCCAGCTGGGTTACAAGTTCGTAATATCCCAGGGGTTTTTACTGAAATTAAGAAATACCTTACAGGTTTCAGCCACATTGGTACTACATGCTCAAGACATTGGATGGTCTTGGGCATCGATATAGCCAATGAGGAGGCAAAAAACTAGAGATAGAAATCAAAGATATTGAGAAACAAATAAAAGAGAACAGCAACATCCAAGACGCTAAAACACTTCTAGACAAGGTCGAAAAAACCCTATCTGAATTCCATAGAATTGAGCAAAACAAGAAAATCATTAAAGTAAAACGTGACGTGAAAAATTACAAAATAGAAAGAACGTACCCTTACTTAGTGGAAGATTTTTACACAAACAGATCTTACCTAGGGCCTAGAATACCACGCCCCTGGGGGAGGTTCAACAAACAACAAACCGTAGTAGGATTCTCAGAAACCTCTGCTGAATCATCAGACAGCTCAGACACTGCTGAAGGCCCAAGCACATCTAGGAATAGGGTGAATAACCCTAATTTTTTAGGTCAAGGACAAGATCAGGGCCGCCAGACCAACCGCGGGACACCCCGCCAACCACGTTGGCACAGCGCACCCGGAGACAGACAGACACGCCAGAGGTACTACCAATGGTAAGACATCGAATACCTAACTCTAACTCCTTGCCTGACATCAACCCTAACATCATGACTGACTGTAACTCTATTCCCATTTTCAACCTCTCCAATTACCAACTGTCTGAGGTAGAAATTGATTTACTTAGTAAAGGTCTTTCATTTGTCCCAACCGTGAAACCTGACCTCCTCCAACTCCAGATTGAATTGTTACGTTTTTTTAGAAAACTACGTCTCCATGCCTTTTTTCTCGATAGACCTTTCACCCCATCCGCAGCCTTCACTGCATTCCGTCCACCCTCCACCTTTTCTCCCCCACAATGCAGCATACCAGCTGAGATTGTCACCTTTGAGAAACTCGTACTCAAAGACATTATTGACCACGAAACATCTCATAGATACACCCCATACAATCTCACACTGCCTGAGAAAAACGCACTCCATGAACTCAAAAAGATTGATAATTTAATTATCAAACCAGCGGACAAGGGTGGAGGAATAGTGCTTCAGGAGATTGATAGCTACACCCAAGAAATTCTAGGACAACTCTCCAGATTAGACCACTATCGCAAGCTTCCTTCTGACCCCACCAAGGAGATTCAGAAACTCATTCTTGACATCACAAACGAAGGGTTGACTTAGGGTTTTCTTAGCAAGAATGAATTCCTTTATCTTAACACCAAATCACCCCATACCCCAGTAATATATACCCTGCCCAAAATGCATAAAAATGCCACCACACCACCTGGCCGACCGATTGTATCTGGATGCGGTTCGATCCTCGAGCCCCTTGGCAGATACATTGACAACTTTATCAAAGACTTCATACCTGATACCCTTTGTTACATCAAAGACACCATGGCCATGATCAACCTTGTAGAAACCCTCTCCTTTGATCCCCTTGACTGCCTTCTCTGTACTCTTGACGTAGAGTCTTTGTACACCAACATCCCCCAGGATGAGGGTATGGAGGTCCTCGAGATGTTCCTTAATTCCAGACCCCAACCCCACCCAGTCCCTACCTCCTTTCTACTTCACCTTCTGAAAATATCCCTTACAAGGAACTTTTTCCTATTTAATGGTAATTTCTACCAACAGGTTAAGGGCACTAGTATGGGCGCAGTTTTCGCTCCAAACTTTGCCATACTATACATGGACTGGCTCGAGACACAAAGAATATTGTCACCCCGTAACCCTTTCAGAGCTAACATTCTTGAATGGAAACGTTATATTGATGATATCTTCCTCATTTGGAAAGGGACTGATTCGGACTTGTTACACTTCAAACATTGGTTGAACACCCATTGTAATGGCCTTAACTTTACCATAAATGTGAGTAAACAGGAGATTTCCTTCCTTGATCTCAAAATTATTGCACACGATACCCTATACCGTAAACCCACAGAGAAAAACACACTGCTGGCCTATAATAGTCATCATCCTAGGGCTTTACGTGACTCCCTTCCATACTCCCAATTCCTGCGCTTGCGCCGCAATTGCTACCTCAAGGACGATTATTTTAGGGAAGCCAAAGTCCTTACAAAAAAGCAGAGGCTACCCGCGTAAACTAGTGAAAACAGCCATGAAACGCGCGTGGTATTGCGCTAGAGACACCTTGTTGAGCCCCAAAGAAAGAAACAACAGCGACAAACTAGTCTGTGTCACTACATTCTCACCTATCTCCAACTCAGTCAGGAAGAGTATCCTCAAACACTGGCCCACACTTAATGCAGGGAGTTTGAATTTAGAACGTCCCTTATTTGCATTTAAGAAAAATAAAAGTATACGAGATCACCTTGTCAGAGCAGCCCTCCCCAGCGGTAACAACAAGACCACACTCAGGCAAATGTGGGGGCTACCACCTGTACTAGGACACTTCAAATGCGGAGGTTGCAGTGTTTGCCATCTCACGAATGACACTAAGAAGTTTGTGCATGCTAATATTGATGTCACTTTATCGAATTTTTCCAATTGTAACACTGCCAATGTTATATACGCCATCTTTTGCCCATGCAACTTAATATATGTAGGACAAACGACACAAAAAATCAGGATCCGGATCTGCCAACACAGAAGTCGGATACGTTGTGCGACACCCAACGCACCTCTTGTTGAACATTTTGCAGCATTGAATCACACGGAGGACCAAATAAGGTGGCAAGTCATCGCAGTGATCCTCCAGCCACCGAGAAGTACGAACATTACAGGCATCCTCAACAAGGAGGAATTAAAATGGATTATACCTACGGACAGTCTCCACACAGGACTTAATCGCCTGGAGGACTGGTCTAACTTGTTGTAATCTTCCCTAGCACACAGTGCACTGTGGCTCTATTGTCTACACTGTATTGCCAACTGTAACTCCCTCTCCGTATACTGTATCTCAGTCCCCTACCCTTATTCTCCACCCCCTCTACTTCTCTACGTCTCCATGTATTGCCCCCTTGCTATTCCCCCTAACTTCAGCTTATTTTCCCTTCATTTCCTAATTTCCTCTTTTACTCCCCTGGCTCTCCTTGCATCCTCTGTTATTTTCCTTATTCCCATTGGATAACACTCCCTTCATTTCCTATTTCCTCTTCTACTCCCCTGGCTCTCCTTGCATCTCCTCTCTGTTATTTTCCATATTCCCATTGGAAAACACCTCTATATGCCTTCTGCACCTTCACACCCACTGACCCTCCCCGATTCATCCTCCAGTGTACTCACTCATATCGCTCTTTCACTCTTCTTGTCTGATGGTTCTCATCCTTCGCTACCATGCCTTGACTCTCACCCCTCTCCAACATGGCCGCCACCTTTGCGCTGAGCCGGGAAAACTCGTGGCTGCCTACCACGTCATTTCCGGTGCCCTATGACCACGATGGTTCATCCCAACCTCGCTGAGTTCCATTCAGCCTGCCGGCATTGTCCGCCACTGCACGTTGTATCCCTGATCTCATGGGTGTCCACTGTCCCTCCCGCATCAGGTAAGCCTGGCCCAGCAGCGCTACGCACCCCGGCACTTCCACTCCAAAATTGCCCACACTGTCCCCTCGCTCCTATTCCGCCATTCTTCCCCGTTGTTCCTTTTTTCCCCTAGCCATCGAGCCGGCGCTCGGTTCTAATTCCCGAATCCGGGGCTGCGGTGACCTTATCGCAACCAGCGGCCTGCCGTCCGGCACGCCCACCTACTTTGCAGCCTCCTGGCTGGGAGCTGCCACCCCTTCCAAGACCTTGATCTTATCCATTATACTCAGGTTGGATGCCCGCGATCCATACGGTAAGATTCCTACCCTTGCACCCCCTCCGTTTTCCACATACGGCGCCATTTCAATTCATACTCTCCCCTTCCTCCTTCCAGAACTCCCGCATACCAACTGTCTCCTGAAGGAACCCACTGCCAGCATCTCACATTGGCCCCTTGCATCGCGGTTCTCATAACTTGCCGCACAATTGGTTAGTCCTTCACCTTCTGGTCTACCCTTTACACGCTCCCTCTCCCACCTTTCCTCCCTGCCGCACAATTGGTTAGTCCTTCACCTTCTGGTCTACCCTATACACTCTCCATCTCCCACTCCCCTCACCTATCTTTCGATCCTGATATCAATAACACTCCCTTACTCCGCTCCTCCCCTCTTTCCATCTTCCCTTCACCCCTACACCTTCACTTATCCATCTTACTGTCAAACCACCTTATTTTCTCCACCTCTCATTGTCCCTTTCAATCGATTTCATTCTTAAAATTAACTCTTCTCTTCCCTTCCCTGATACTTCTCTGGCACCACCATAAACACCCCCTAGCTCTTTTCTTCCCCCAATACCCTCTCTTATCCATCCTATTGCCCAACCCTAATTCTTCCACCTCTCATTTTCCTTTTCCATGGTTTTAATTTATTATTAATTTTATTCTTTAACTGCTTCTTTTCTTTCCCTTCCCCTTCCCCTCCCTCTTACTTTTCCAGGCAACTTCTCAGGCACCTGTTCTATCTATTAGTCCTGATGAGATCCCGATACTCTCTGCGGGATTGAAACGCCGTCGACACATACATTCTCAACTCTATACCTCTATTTATATTCTACTGTGGAGTATGAGATGTAACCTCAACTGTGACTTTTGTCTATTTATATTTACACAAACTGAAAAGTCACTTTTTAAAGTCACTTAACTGGGGTAAGGAAATCGGCTGATTTCCCTCTGCCTTGCCACGGTTGCTCACCTTTATTTTTTCGTGTGTTATCATTCCCTTGTTTTATTGATCTTCGCATTAAATACCTATCTTTATATTAAAACATTTGTTAATTCCAATTTTTATTATAAAATTGTGAAATTGTTATTCTGCATTCCAATATGTGTGGGACCCTTGTTCTGTAAAGCACAACTCCACCCTTGGTCCCCGCTGACTTCCAGGGTTTCCTTGTTCTTCTTGCTATGGACGGCACAGGTAGGCAAAGGCCCTGGGGAGGGATTCTGCACCATGTTGTTTTCATTGAAGCCTTCCTCCACACTGCAGCTGCAGGACCAAAACCATGCATTTTGGCAGATTTATATTGTAGAGTTTCGATTTTGCATTTCAGGCACTCTCATATTCAAGGCACCCCCATTCCTGACCAGAATGCAGCAAGGCCATAGTTACTTTCTGTTGGCCACGTTCCCTGATAACGCTCCCCTGACTCCACCTTTAATGCTTCTGAGATCTATAAAATTATGTAGTGCTGTCATCATTTATGATAGTGTTTGAAGATTGGTTGTATTTTAGAGGAATATCTGGATAAAAGCAGGGTGTGAAATGTTACATACTTTTTCCCTTGGTGAAGTACAGGTGATTCACGTAAAAATACAAAAACTACAAAAACTACCTCTAACTCAATACAGGGGTCATTCCAAGTGAATATCAAAGGTTTCCTGATACATTTTATTGGTGTTTTATTTGTGTTGACTGAGTCACTCAGGAAAAAAACTAAGGGGCATATTTATGCCAAAGTCACACAGGTCAGCACAGCAAGCCACCTTGCTCTGCTGCGTAATAGGGAAAGAGCAAGAATGTGCCCTATATAAAACAATACAGAGCCCTTTTGGCTGCCTAGCACCAATGCAGGCACCCTTGACCCTTAGTGCAAGGGTGTCTGCATTGGGTGCAGGATTGTTTTTGTGCAGGAAGGGGCACCATCCTGCAAAAAAACAATCTCATGAAGCTTTTTCCCTTTTCTAGGTGTGCTGCAGAACGCAGCACATATAGAAAGAGAAAAAAACAAAGATAAATTAAAATATTTCTCCTTGTTATGCCTCTCCTGGGGAGGTGCATCTTTTTGATGCATTCCCAGGTTTACCAGTTGTGGTAAATCTAGTAATGCGTAAAAAACCATGGGAGTTGCGTGGGAACACCCATGCAACATCCATGGAACGCCTCCCTAGCTCAGAGTAAGGCAGGTGAGCAATTTGTGCTGTGTTGCTTTACTCTAGATTTATGAAGCCAAGCAAGGCCACCTTGAGGTGTGTGGTTTTGTGTGGCTTCATATATCTGCCTTAAGAGTTGCATCGTGTGTACCCTGTTGCGTGGTGAAAGCATGACACAACTGGGATCATAAATATGGCTCTAAGTGTATGCACTCACCTACTTGCAGTGCCAACTAACCATGATTAGAGTAAACTACTCAAGTGTACAGGCATAGAAAAAACAGGAAACTCTGCAAACCATAGGTAGATCAATACATAGGAACTCAACAAGAGAAGACTTTGAATTGCACTGGTAAATAGAGGTATTGTTTACTGTTTCCTAATGATGTACTTTAAAATGTATTGTTCCTTGTAAACCATGGCCGCATTTGGGTTTGATACAAACTGAACCGTTTTCCATCTTGCAATTGCATGAACAGTGTAACCCATAACCAATGCTCACCAATTTTCACTTTCAACAAAAGACAACATATTGGACATATATGTAGCCAAGTAACATGTCCTTTATTTACCTGATTTATTACATTTTAGTATCACCAAAGGATGGTAAGTAAAATGTTGTTGCTTTACCATTGATCCTGATGTTTGCCTATATCCTATATCCATTTCTCACATTTATGATACAGGAGACTCTGCCCCAGGCTCGCACATTGATTATTGTATTAGACTGGAAAGGAAAGTAGTGACAAAGTCCACTCAGAAACAAGCGTGGCCTCTAAAGTCGGACTCTAGGGCATGCTGCACCTTGTTAGAATCTATCAATGTTTTCTTGCTGGCTGTTCGTACCAAAGAAAGACCAGACATACAGCTATTTTCTGTCATTACAGCAAAAGTCAGACTGAAGAAATGTGGCATTCTCCTGTCTGGACACTCCGAAAACAAAAGTCACTTAAACACTTTTTGAAAATGTGTGATGGAGTCCTAGATCAGTGGAAGTGCAAGGTCTATTCACTTCTGGATTATAGTCAGGGCCAAAGAAATTACGAAATTCTGAAACCATGGCGTTATCTACATATTTATGGATTAGTCCCATTTATCACATAATCCTTCGTCAGCTGAATTAATCTGCAGATTTTAACAAAACAATGTTTCAAGCTTAAACAGATCCAAAATGAATAAAACCATAGGGGCACATGCATCAAAGTAAGGAATTGCGATTCCTTAATAGCGATTATTAAGGAATCGCTAATAAGGAATCGCAATTCCTTATGCATGTAGGAATTGCTAAAACAATTGCGATTCCTACACATTCCCTAATAGTGAAACGCAAATTGCGATTCGCTATTAGGGAATGGCTTCCCATTCAGTCCTATTGGCCTAGAGGCCCAAGGGAATGAATGGGATTGCATTCGCAATTTGCGAGTACCAAATAAGTACTCGCAAATTGCGCATGCAATTTCAAGGGTGCAAGGGGGCCAAAAGGCCTCCCTGATGCACCCCCAAATAAGGTAAGTATGCACATGTGGTGCACACACATGCCCTAAGGGCATGCCTTAAGGGCATGTGTATGCACCACAATGCACTTTGAAAAATGCAATTTTTTGCATTTTTCAAAGGAATTGCAAATTATCATCAACTTGGAGTTGATGGTAATTTGCGATTCCAAATTGCGAAAACGCAATTTGCGAATGCAAAATGCATCGCATTTAGGGAATCGCAATTTGCTATTCCCTAACTGCATTCGCAAAATAGGTAATCGCAAATTTTGTGATTACCTATTTTGCAAAGTGCTTTTGGGTTGATGCATCCCAAATGGCAAAATACTGGTCGTAAAGGGGCCGATTCTGCGAATCGGTCCGTTTGCGACCGGTATTTTGCTTGATGCATTTGCCCCATAGTGACACATGTTGGAACGCAGTAGAAGGCCCTTCGCAAAATGTGACTGGTCACCTTTTTAAAATATTGCTGTATTTGGGTGTCAAATTGGTACTAATGAAGTGAAACTTGTGCCCAGATAGTATTAGTATGTAAAAATGACAAAACAATTAGGTAATGCTATCGCAAAATGTGCCCCATAATGCTGCATAATGTGCTTTTTCTTGTCACAAAATGTTGTCACACCTGCTGTATAATTTGGTCCTCCCCTATCCTTTAATTCTAGAGGCCCTGAGCATAGTATATTAGACTGGTTACTCCAAGCTGACCAGGGAAAAATTCAGGGATTAATTATGAGCTCCTTTCCAGTGACAAAGGGCCAATTCCAATAAATGCAGGTTTCCATTTGCGTTGCTTTCTAGAAAATGAATTAAATAGCCGAGTGAGCATGTTAATTTCACAAATCAAATATTGATAGGGTAACCAGGCATCCTCTATCTGGGGGCCTTTTACCATCTATCCCGACAAATTTCAGAAAATTCAGGACCTGTTCGGGTTTCCAGAGAAGGTCAACTGAACACAGAGGAAAGCAAGTTTTCATGTGCTCTCGTGCAGAAGTAGTTAGCTGCCCATCATTGTATTCAATTTCTTGTGCCACATTGTCTGCGTTTTCTACCTTTGTGGGCACTGCCATTTAAGTCATTCTGTTGCCTGGGTCAATGCAAAATCATAGCTCTATGCTTGTGTTCAAGGAATGTTATGGTTTTTGTTTTTAAAAAATTGTTACCGTGAATATTGAACACTCCAACCAGTCGTTATTATTTTTTTGCATTATGTGGCTTATCGTTCTCATATACACTGATAAAAAACAAAGGGCCTGGTTCACAGAACTAACTTACGTCAAAAACGTAAACGTAAACGTAAACGTAAAGTTAGTACTTTTTAGGTATTCACAGAATACACTTACTCATTTTGGTATTCACAGAATGAACTTACTCATTTGCAGTATTCACAGAAGTTAGTAGTCCTAACTTTAGGACTACTAACTTCTGTGAATACTGAAATGAGTAAGTTCATTCTGTGAATACCAAAATGAGTAAGTGTAATCTGTGAATACCTAAAATGTACTAACTTTACGTTTACGTTTACGTTTTTGACGTAAGTTAGTTCTGTGAATCAGGCCCCTAGTTTCAAATCAAAAAGACAAAAAGGAGAATTGGATGTACTACTCTTTGGCATTGCAGTGTTTATGTACTAATATTCCTAATTAATCAAGGAGAGGCGTGCGAGAACTTACTGTTGAGAAGTCATGCAACACATAATGGAAAGTTTGTAAACAAAGTCAGATATTTGACCTATGCAAGTAAAATAAGTGAACGCTCACCAGCATATACAAAACATTTCTCAGTCTGTGACTTTCAAAACACTCCCTCTGTAATGCAGGAATACATAAAACTATTTGCAGAATTGAAATGAGGCATTTTGCGTTCCTCGAGTTATGTACGCTTAAACATTTACCTAAATTGATGTTTAGTAGCTGGTTCGTTTTCACATTGAATTTCCAGCCAGTGCATCAAGGTGCGGAAATCCCAGTTTTCAGAGATCTGAGAACAGAGGAACTCAGATGTCCTTTTCTTAACTGTGTAACATGCCTGGAATGTGCCTTCGACAAAGGCAGCAGATTCTATTCATGTATCTTTGCAGATGTTATTCTTCTCCTTCCTCGGAGAAGAGCCCTTCCATTGCCCGTTCTCCTTGGCAGCCCTTCCCCCTAATGGGTGTGCAGGGTGGGGACCCTGCAAAGCAGTTCAGCCTCTATTGTAATGCCCGTGGCTGAGGAAGAGGTGTGAAGAAGAGCTCACCTCAGTGCTGCATGACAAAGACCTTGACTTTCCCGGCTGCTGTCAGGTCTTTTTTAACCTTTGCCCCCAGCCCCCAGTTAGTGGTGGGAAGAGCCTTCCGTATCTTTCTGAATCGTTTCACTGCCCTCTTTGCTGTACAATTCATTTTTTTGATAGAATAAACTGGGGTTCTCATTTTGTGCTGTTCGGACCTTCTCCCAGTAGCTCCCTTTCCCTCGCATTGTCTGTACTACTACAAGTCCAGTATACTCAGGTTGTTTGTATGAGGCTTTGGATCTCAGATATAAACTTTACACTTAGAAAAGCATGGTTTGTAAAATCCCTAATATGTTAAACTCCGTGTGTGCACACAGCAGCACCTCCCAGAGGCACACGGCACTGAAGCTGATTAAATCATTCTTAATAATGCTTGCATTTGTGAGATGGCACAGGCTGCGGGCCTCGCAAAAGAATTTCTAAATACATACAACAGAATTTTATGATCGGGAATTCTTTTTTTACAATGTGTTTCTCTTAAGTACCACTCTTTCTTGCATGATGTTGCTCATGTTTAACATAGTTGATAATTATCCCAGCAGATTTTACTGATTTCAGCAAAAATACAACATTAGCTGCTCAAACAATTATAAAATAGATATGACGAATGCATGTAAAGTGCACTTGGACACCACACAACTCTTTCACTCATCTAGCACTTGTTAATTAATATTTGTGGCATTAGAAAAGGGGTGAAAATTTCCAACCATGAGTCAGTAGTCCTGTTTAAGCTACTGATGTCTGTGGAGCTTTATTATCAGCAGGAACAAACATGTACATGTTTAAGTGCATCTAAAATACGAAATGCTCTATTTCGTTTTCATAAAAGTGTTTTGGAAAGCATTTTTGCATAGTTACAATGCTGGTATCGACCACAATAAAGGCAATATAATACCAAATTTGCAAAACCATTCCTTCTCAAGCACAGACTAGCATTCGATTATAGTTTGTCGACTTTTCACATTACTAAACCATGGACACCATGTTGCCCATGTTGTTGATTGCCCCAACCCCTCCACTTTTGTCTGCATGTTTACTCCCAGCCCCTCCCTCACATCCTTTTTTGTACAAGTCGCCCCTAGCTCAACCGACCTCCTTCCTGTGTCACCTCAGCACTCATTCTTTCTATTGTGCCTCTTAATAGGTGGGGAAGTGCTTTTTCAGCAGAAACAAGAGGGTACACTTTTAATTACTTTTAAACTGGATAGAGAAAAGTATTCACTTATTGGTAAATGGGCTTAATGTAATTTAAATTTTTGGGCATATTAAGCTCAACAATGTTACAGAAATGATACAATCTAATGCTGAATAAAAAAAAGATTGTGCAAACATACGCATTTCAGCTTGTAGACTCATGTCATATTTTGTTTATATTAGTAAAAATAATTTAAGGAGGTCATGTCTAACAGCCAGAGCTGGCAACACTGGAACTGGGGAACCAGATTTGGGTTCCTGTGATTCTAAGCAAATCACACCTGTTTCTATCAATATTTCATGCAATACAATGCAATGCAGCAAGTCATCTTGCTGCGGTGTGCTGCATGAAAGGGCAGGAATGCACTGTATTTAACATAAAACAGCACATTCCTGCTCTCTGCCTGGCATAAAAACAATCCTAAGAGGCATTTTCCTCTTTGTACGTATGCTGCGCAATGCAACACACTTAGAAAGAGGAAACAACGAGGAGAAATAAAGATATTTCTCCTCATTGCGCCTCTGGTGGGGAGGCGTACAATTCTGATGCATTCTCAGGTCTGCCAGTGTTGGTAAATGCAGGATTATTCAGCTTTCCCATCAAATTTTGGCAGTCCTTTCTGATGCTAGCATGTGTTTCTAGTGAGCAATGTGTGTTTAAATGCAAAGTGTGTTTAAGACTGCAGTACCACCTCTGGTCTACGGGGGAAGAGCTGAGAAAAAAAAATAAACACACTTGATGAAACACAGGTCCCCACAAGGCATTTTTTTTTAAAAGTTGTAAAAATTGACAGAGATGTTCCTGAAGTCATTTTATATAATTTAGAAAACATTGCCTTGTGGGGACCTGGGTTCAGGTCCCCACAGTGCGATCAAGTCCCCACAGTGTGAGTGTGTTATCATGCCCAAGTACACACACACACACGCACGCACACACGCACACACGCACGCACACACACACACACACACACACACACACACCCCTTTAGAGGTTGTGGCGCCCTGTGCGACAATCTTTGTTGGCGCCCCCCAACCAAGCATTTTTCGTGTTGAGTTGTATGGTTTCTCAACCACATATTAAATATATACAGGTTATATTTTTATAATATATAAAATGTATTCTCAAATATCATGTAAATGAAATAAGGAATAGATGGGGAACAGATATTACGACACCATCAGTTAAATATAACTTTTATTTTATAGCCTAAAACAATATACATATCTTGTTTATGTAATTATGAACATTTTCTAACATTGCAATTCACTTGTAAATATACCCTTTAGTTTGGTCTATGTGCAAATCCTGCATTGCCGATCCCTGGTGAGTTTCACTACTCCTGCTGAAACAAGGCCAATGGAGGTACCAATGAGTGAGGCAGACTGGCCTCAAGGGTCCTGTGACCTCAGTGACAGGGTCACTGTTGCTCTAGGGTGTGCTGCTTCGTAGGCCTGCCCGCAAAACTGGAGTTGAACTTCAGTATGGATTGTGGTGGACAGGCCTTCAAGGTGCTAAGACACCAAAGCTTCTAAGGTCTAGCGGGGCCTTTTAAGGTCTAGCATGGGAATGTGCTCCCTTAGGACAGTGGTGTGGTGGACTGTTCATGAAGGCTGATCCTAGTTCCCCAGCTCCAAATTCTGCAGCTCTGGCCAAAATAGTACCACATCCTCTCCCCCACTGAACACCATACTGTCCCACTGAGAGAAGCTCGCACTGCCTTCAGCTACAACCCAATTGTGCTCCGCCATAAACACCTGGATGCGACTCAATTCAAATTATGCACTAGACAAGAGTAATATGCTGCCTAAAAAACAAAATAGGGGGGAACATCCTGGAAAAAGCAAACCCTCATAGGGAATGCAAGACTAAGTAAAGCATGTGAAAGATAAGCAGAACAACATGGTTACCTTAACACTTTTACACTCATCATTCAGACATCAATGAGTGTTTTTACCTTAAAAGTTAAGGACATGACTACAGGGCCTGGAAGGGACCCGTTTCAATGTCCATTGCGCCGGGCCCTGTTTCAATGTCCATTGCGTATATCCTTACAAAACGTGAGCAGTACGGTTTAAAAAGACCACATCCCTGAACACATTTCATAAACTAAAATAAGGAAAACAGCTGATAAGGATCACATTAAACATTTACAGCTCCAGTCATCAAGCAGGTAGCAGGTATTGCGGTACCTCCAGGAATGGTGCACTTTCCCACCCGGGGAAAACAATATTGTTCAAAGAAAGACGAGAAAACGAAAGTAGCGCTTCACTGGCAAACTTTGTAAAGTGGCGCTAATGTGTTTGGGAGTGAATAAAACCAATCTGGCCACTTTGCGACTGCTCTATCATGCTTTATTTAGTTATTTATTTCTTTTCCATATTTTGAACCTTTTTTTGTCTTTGTCCCGAGGCTGCATTTTGGAACAGAAAAATGTCAGAGAAAGAAATTTCCAGCAAGTGTTTCTTTCTTTTTGGTATCCATTTCACAGGGGAAAAAAATGAAGGAAAGTAGAGGAAACAGAGGGTAAGAGACGTTTATTGAAGTCACGGTTTTCAGCAAGTGAGGAGCAGCGATAGAGAGACAAAAAGAGGGGGAAAAAAGTGAGAGGAAGAAAGAGGGGGGCAGCTGACAGTGGCAGAGCAGGAGAAGTGGAATGGTTAGTGGTCTTCCGAGTGGCTTAGTCACGCCAGCAAGTTTATTAAGGTAAGATTAGTGGTCAAAGTGTCCACTAACCATTCCACAGACTTAGTAATGTTTAATTCAGTCTCATATTTTCAGAATTTTAAACATTTTCAGTTCCGATTATTCACAATGAAATCGTTATTTGTCTGATACTACTAACAAGCATTAGCAAACCCAGTAGGTCTGCCTTGTTTTAGCCATATGTTCATTGCCGTATGATATGTTTGGATGCTGTAGCAGAGAAAGCCACTCAAATACTGACTGGTCAAATGGTACACCATGCAAAACAAAGGATTAAAGTTAATGTTTTAACCCACACCCTTAACTTCATAGATCACACCTCTCGGATACGAAGCAGGTGACGAATGGCAGTGGATGGCGAGAACACGAATGAAAGCTGTGCCTGTCGAGTAACAGGAAACGCAGAACAAGTGTACCAGAATACAACCGGGGAGCCTCACAATTAACGTACGTTTTCCAATGATCGGGCCAGGACTCTGCCACTGCAGTGATATTGCTGCGAGCGGGTCGGGCAAAGTCCTTGCGAACATTTAATGTTCATGTGTAAGGTGCCAAGAACGCAGAGCCTGTGATATTTCGGTGGTTAAGCACAATAGGGTGTTTCACCCGGAGTTGCAAGAGTAAACAGTCTGCAAAACAGTAAGCAAAAGTGTTTCTTTCTTTTTTGGATCCATTTCATGGGGGAACAAATGAATAAAAGTAGAGGAAACAGAGGGTAAGAGACATTTATTGAAGTCACAGTTTTTCAGCAAGTGAGGAGCAGTGACAGAGAGACAGAAGAGAGCGAAAAAGAGTAAGAGGAAGAAAGAGGGGGAGCTGACAGCAGCAGGGCAGGAGAAGTGGACACTTTGACCACTAATCTTACCTTATAAAACCTGCTGGGCACCGGGATCTCACGCTCAACAGAAGCGGGCTGCAGGAATCACAGCACCCGACTCAGTGCGACTTTCACTGCCGCGGTGCGGGCTCAGGAGTGGGACAATAATGTTTGCAGGGCCGTCATTGGTAGGACTTTCGCACACTACCAGATTGACGGCCCTGGGACCCAAACAAGCTAGTTTGCATCCAGAGGTGGTGGCAACACTGTGCATGGCCGGGCATAAGCACGCCTTGTGGCCTGGTGATCTGTTTAACACTGTTATCTCTCTTCTATTTCTTAGAAGATTAACATCGTGGAAAAGAAAGAGGGACAACAGTGTTCAACAGTGCATGCTTTTCGGAAATGTGATTGGTGCCGATTTTGGAGCACAAATGCCCCCCCATGACCTTGGCACCCTGTGCGGTGGCACCACTGGCACCACCCAAAAAATGTCCCTGCACACACACACACACCCCAACACACACACACACACACATATAAATATATAAAGGTGCACTTACCTTATATATGCTTACCTTGCGTTGTAAAAGCATGTGTGGTAAAGGTGTATGTGTGGTAAAAGCCTGCATTGTAAATGCAGGTGTGGATCTGTCATACAACCCCCTGGCTTCAGCGACGGCTGGCTAGTGCTTAAACCCTGATCTCCTGCGCTCTCCATTATGGGGGTCTATCATATGTTGACCCCTCTTCACTATCTGGGTCATGTGAGAACTGGGTATGAGATTGATAAGCCTCCATCAGAGCTGCGCCTTCGTCTTGGTCACAGTACAGGCAGACACTTCGCCAGAAGTGGCACACCCCTACCCAGGGATACCTACATGCATCTGAGAATTGGCAGGCTGTGGGAAATCAGAGGTGAGGTCATTTAGGCTGGAGCCTGCTTCTGAGGTATAACATGAGGACAGGAAACGCCGAAGGGGCATTACTGCTTCTAGTCCCTCGGCCTTTTGGGCCCTCTCCCAAAACAGTAGCCCGAGGTGGCTTAGAGCCTTTTGTCACCCAACAAGACACTTTTACAAGGGCCTCGAAGAGACCATCCAACCTTTCTCAGCACTGCCATGCTCATAGAGGACTAGAGTGAAGCCCTCCCACGTCTTCTCCCACAGTGACAGGGAATAGGGTGAAATCAGTAAATTCCCTTGCACTGTTCACATCGGAAGCTCAAGGTGTTGCAGAGCTAAAAACAAGAGCCTGTGATATTCTGTGGCGATACCTTCTTGCTGTTCCAAGACGTCTCCCTTTAGAATATAGCATGTTACTACGCATGCTATCACATCGCGTTCCTTTACAACGCGGTTGTTAAAACGACCGCGTTGTTAGAACGCAATACCTTTACAACGCAAGTCATTAGATCGACTTGCTGTAGGGGGCGCGATGGACTTAGGAATAGTATAATTTACTATTCCAACTCCAGCGTGCGCAACAGTAGGGAAGGTGTTGGAATAGTAAATTATACTATTCCTTATGTTGGAGCGCCCCCTACAGCAAGTCGATATATATATATATATATATATTTTTTTTTTTATAAATCTTTTAAAATCTATAAATCTTTTTATTGAAACAACAACATGCCATCTGGATTTACAGGATACATAAAGCAAAGTAGACAGACAATTCACCAACAAATCAGATATGCCATAATCATCAGTTAATGATAATTGTTCAATTTCCGGTTCTCTTTCCCCCACCCTGTCCCCCCCAATTAAAGTAATTTGCCCTCCCGATCATGTACAATCAATGGGTCACATAACATACCCCATAGTTATTCCATTTCTCTCAGATCTTTGTCCATTTTTGGAGCATTCCCTACTCTCATAAATCGTTCTTTCCGCCTGCATACACCAGTCTAAGTCCGTCTTCCATTCCCTCAGCGCCGGGGCCTCCACCGCCCTCCATTTCTTTGCTATATTACTTTAGCGATTGTGAATCCCAGTGTTACCCACAGACGCTCCGCGTTGGTGAGATCTGAGTCCCCCCAGATATTCAACAGAAACCATTTCGGCGATTTACTCTCAGCCACATTATAAACTTCCCTCATGATCCTTAATATTTCTTCCCAATACTGCTGAAGCGGGGGCACTCACACAGCAGGTGGAAGAAGGAACCCTCCCGTCCACAACCCCTCGGGCACAGTGGTGAGTCAAGTATCCCCATTTTAACCTGGGTGGTACATGCATAATAGACCCTGTGGAGTATCTTTAACTGTATTAATCTAAAACGCAGACTGATGGCCGCCTCTCTGGGGAGGCCATGGCTTATATCCATTCATCGTCATTCAGAGCATCCAGTTCTCCCTTCCACTTGCTCCGAAGCTTCGTCAAGTGATCTGGAAGGTTATTAATGAGCTTACGATATACCAACGATATTGCCTTTGAAGCCAAACAATCGTCCAGGAGCCTATCTTCGAGTGGGGAAGCTTCTGGGAGCACCCTTCCTTTGGGTAGTGTCGTTCTCAGTGAATGAGTGAGCTGAATGTATCTAAAGGTTTCGGATTGTGGCATTTGGTACTCCTTCTGCAACGCCGGGAAGGCCTTTACATTCCACCCCCTCCCAGAGATCCCCTATCCTGGAAATCCCGATCGTGTCCCACTTACTGAAACCTGCACGCTGCCTCCACAGGCCTAATTTTTTTGATTCCCACAGGGGGGTCATCCGGGTAAGTTTACCGTGCCAGCATAGCTCTCTAGTACTCTCCTGCCAAAGTCGGAGTGTGGTTGATGCCGGGATATGGAAGGTTCCCACGCCACCCCTCGGTTCATAGATAATTTATTATTGGATGGCCACTTTCATTCAGACCAGTTGGTCTCTCTTCAAAGAAACATTCTCCTCGGGCCTACTAGTTTAATAAACATGCAAAGACGACCTCTACCGGTATGGATATCCCATTCTGCTGCCGTGCACCAGGTCTCAAAATGTGGTTTTTATCTTCCGCCTCCACAGTCTGGCAATTTTTCAACATGCTGCAACCAATCCTACATCTCTAAAAGCTTGACATATATCAAGGCAGGATTCTAAGCATCCGACATCCCAAACAACATTACCCTAGTATATAAAGGCACAGAGACATCAGTGATGCTACTGAGGCATTCCACAACCTCCTTCCAAAACACACGTAACTAGGCATTCCAAATAAGGAAAAAAGGACATGGTTGGCTGCATCCTCTCAAACATATATCATTATTGGTTTTACCAAACCATAACATCTGTATTTGAGTATAGTAGTGATGGAGCAGAGTAAATGAAAAAATGTAACCCCTAACAAATTTTATAAATAATTAATAAATATGTTCGTTTAAATGTATTAATCAACAATGTATGTGAGGGAAGGGTAACACGCAAGTATGTGTGCTGAATAA